>VDFB02105785.1:279513350-279545701 GCA_007258455.2 Sequoia sempervirens | reverse complement strand
ACTGAAGGATATCCCAATTCTATACGATGATCCTATTTCTATCTTTTGTGATAATACAAGTTCAATTAAAAATTTGAAGAATCCTGTGATAAACTTGAGAACGAAGCATATATCTATTAGGTATCATTTCTTGAGAGAGAATGTCATGGAGAATGAAGTCAAGCTTGAGTATGTTTTGACAAAGGATCAGATTGTAGATATATTTACAAAGGCTCTTCCTAAAGATACTTTTGAGAATCTCTAGGAGAAGTTAGGGGTTATTTCCCGTCCTTTCATAAACTAAGATGCATTTGGAGGTGCATCCATCTAGTGGATTCATGGTTCTATCTTTTGGACTGATGTTTTGGTGGCTACCTCTCAGGGGGAGCAAGTAGTTTCAAGTGTTGTCATTATGTGTTTTTCATGTCAAAGGAAGATTCAATGAACATATATTTTTCCTTTTCCATTGATATCAAAGAGGGAGAGAAAGCTAATAAGAGAAAGCAAGTAATGAGGAAGATGATCTTCTAAGGGGGAGAAGCAAAAAGAAATATCTTGAGAAGTATTTCCAAAAGTGGTATGGTGTCTTTGATGGTTTTTCACATCATTTGTTTCCATCAATGGAAAAGGGGGAGATTGTTGCAAGAATGGAAAGAGGAATGAAAGTGTTGTCATTGATGTCAACTGGTCAGCTGGTTATCTACTAGTTGATGTTGATTGTATATGTTGGGGATATTGAGAAAATTGTATTAAGGGAAGATTTGAAGAATTTAGCTATTGAGGTTGTTGATCCGGTACTTGTCCCTATGTTTGTGTGGATCAAATATGTTAGTCAAGTTTCTTGAAGGTTGCTATATGCAGATTCTTGGCTACTGGTTGTTTGTGAAGATCGATTTGTGTTAACCAATTGTGAATTATGTTTTTTTTGTGTACTGGCTGAGATGTAGGAAAAATTTTGTTGGTCTAGATTTCTATTTGATGAAGTCTTTTGACTTGTGGATATAGAGATAATATTTTCTATTAAAGATATTTTGGTTTCTGAAAGTGTTGAGCTAAATCGTGCTATGTGTTTTACACTATTTTGGTCGACCATGTGTTAAGAACTATCTTCGAAGTTGATGAAGCATGTTGGATATATTATGGGTCCTGGTGAAGCATGTGTTTGGGTCACCCTCATTCTAATTCCACCCAAGGATGTTTGGTGCTGACCTGATTTGAATTTGAAGTTGGATTGCCGACTTTGTATCTTTTCAAGGTTGGAGATAGTATAAATATAGAATGAGCTAGCAATGGAAATTGTACACAAGAAAATAAGGAAGACAAGTGAAAGAGTAAACATGAATTTGATGCTATTTTGAAAGTGTGTGAGTTATGTGTGTGGTTGATCTGTGCGAAGCTTAATGCTAAGTTTTCAGATATAGTGAGCAGAAGGAAAACTATATCATTCATGCAGGTTGATTAGTGATTGTGGTGGAATCCTTTGTTGCATTAGGATTGTTGTCTCTCTATAACAAGTCTTATTTGTCTTCTTTTGTATCTTTGGGTTGTATCCCTATGGACAGTGAGTCCTTATTGTAGGTAGTGAGCCTTATCTCAGGCAGTGAGCCTTATTTCAGGTAGTGAGCCTTTTTGTAATTAGTTTTGATATTCTCTATAGTGTGAGTTAATCCTTACCGTGGTTTTTCCCTCATTGGGTTTTCCATGTAAGTCTAGTGTTATTGTACATTGGAATTTGATGGTTAATCATTTAATTATTTTATATGTTAAGTTTTGTTAATTGAATTGAAGGTTATAATTTGTGACAACTGATTCACCCCCCCTCTCAATTGTCCTATCCAATAGATGTGTCAGTGGGAAAAAAACTTGACGTATCAATAGGAAAAAAACCTTGATGTGTCAACCAATTTCTTTTTCGGGGTGATGCCCCAAACCTTACCTCTTGCTACGAGTGTACATTATTTGCATGATCAGTTGCCACATACCAACATATATCCTATTTTAATGTTGTAAAATTGCACCTCTTGCTATTTCACATACATTCTTGCACCTACTTTAGTGTCCACTCCCTTAGCATTCGTGTAGGCTCACTTTAGCCCCTGCATCAACCATTTTCCTCTTAGGATGCTCAAAAACCCCTTTTCAACAGTTACCCTCACACATGAACTTTACATCAAACCTTATGCTTTTGCCATTTTCATCATTTTGTAGTGTGGTGTGTCTAAACACTAGCGCACCGTGTGGACGTCTGTGCACTGTGCTAGCATCTCGTGACATTTCAATGTTAAAATGAATTCCTTCAAGCATGTTTACCACTTTTCATCTACTTTTGTTAGTGGTAACCACTCGAGATTCCTTGTAACCACCCAAGAAGCTTCTTTCTGCTTCTTAAATGTTATATTTTCAATCCATTTGTGTCTCTAGCTTCATTCCAAATTATAGCTTCCTTCTAGCCTTGGATCTTGCATTTCCCCCTTGTTATTTTGTTTGCACATCTTCATATAGCCTTCTACAACACTTTTAAGCTCTCTTAGCTTCTCTCCTTGCAACAATCTTGGTTCCTGCAACTCTCTTTGTCTCCCTATTTGGCTTCCTTAAGCCTTGTAGCTCTATCTCCCTTACCTTGTGCTTGTGAGCATCCTGGGATTCCATATCCTTTATCTATTCCATATTTACTTCATGATACAGGTTCTCCTCCTTGAGCAGGGATTGCTTCTATCACCTACATTTTGTGATATAGGTTCTCCTCCTCGAGTAGGGTTTTCTTTTATCACTCATACTTGGTGGTGCAGGTTCTAATCCTAAAGTGGGTTTTGCTTTCACCACATGCTTTGAACATTTTGGTTCATTTCTCTTTATCTATCTAGATGTCTATGGAGGTGAGAATACCAAAATGGGGGTTTGACTGAGGCAAACCCCTATACAACCCCAACAATTTCTCCAGATATTATGCATGTAGGCATTGAAGACACTCATTTGTTGGAGGCTCCATTACTTGGGTTTTTTGTGTGCTTCTTCTATCTCTTATTCTCTTAATTTATCATTTGTACTTCACTTTATTTCAGTCTTGTTACATTTTATGATTCTCCTACATTCTGTAAGTTCTTAGCAATCTAATTGTTAGTAGTCACTTTGTCATTTTCTATGATAAATTCACTTTCTGGGCCATACGAGATGCCGACACACCTCTTGGATGCCAACATGTTGTGCAATCATCTTTATCCCGCACTAATATCCTCTAGCTGAGAGTTTTTCAATGTCCAAAAAATCTCTATGACCTGCTCTTTCTGATTCTTGAACTATCGCGTTGTTCCTTGAGGTAGTTTAGGGAAATTCATCCCATGAGGCTCTCTGAATGAAGAGAACTCATAAGTAGCGAATCCCCCTTCTCCACACCTATCAACAATAAACTGTATATAATTTTCAAGGTTGAGACACATTTTCCCAACATATATTTAAGTTGTGATGTAAACCTACCAATGATTATAGGGTCATAAATATCATGGTATTCACTAGTAAAACTTAGGGGTTTAAATAATTTAACATTTTCTATTTTGTTGGTTTATTATTCTCACTTGGCTTAATTTGGAGCTTGTTGGCCAAAAATATTCTATTAAGTTTCCATAGAAATAAATGGTACAAGTAGATGTGAACCTAAATGTCTTACTATTAGAAGTGGAACCTCCTTTAATCTTAAAACATATTTATTGATAGGTCTTGCAATGTGCCTAATAAATTGATAACTAAAATGTGGAAGAACATAATGTATATTGTATACCATTCCATGGATGGTTGCATCCACATGCTTATTGCATCTTATACAAGACAAAATACTAACATAGAAATGGTATCCTAAATCAATGATTTAAAATTTTCAATCTTACAAGTTTCAATCTTACAAGGAGGCTTCATGTTGGGTATGTTATCATCAATTATTATTCTTATAATAAAAAAATATTTAAAACATGGAATCACCACTTCATAATAACAAGAAATTTTCTCTAGGTTAATGCATATAAATCTAAAATATTTGGGTGAAATCCCAAACCCATGACTTCTTTTGTGGTGATGGACAATAATTTTTCTTAGCTATTTTATTAACAATTTCTCTTCTATTTTTATCATAACTTTGGGAACCATGATAAATTTTGGGTAAGATAAACCTTAGGGAACATCATGCATTATAATCCAGCCACCCATAGTGTAGTTATACTATTAATTGGTGTAATGGCATGAATTTTCACCCCTTGAAAATTCCCCATTTTCATATCCTTCACCTTAGAAAACATAATTTCGATGATGCAATCCTGATACCTACCACATTTTCTTGTCCACCCGACAACCTATTTACGTGTTTGTGGAATAATTAAATAAGGGACGTGCACGCATCGTGTGGATTTCCATGCACCGTGCTACCATCCTGATAGGATTACTGCCTTTGGAATCTACAAAGGCATTAAGCTTCTCCATTGGACATGAACTGTAATGCCTCCTACTCCCTTGACTGACTCCTTTTCCCCCCTCTTTCCATTCAAATTGCTTAATCTTTTAATCTATCGAACTTCTTACAACTTCACTCTATCTTGCTTCCTAAGTGAATTCTTGATGCTATCTTAATCAACTACACACTTTCAAGCTTCACCACCACCTCCATTGTAGCTACAAGTTGTTGGTCTCTTGGATCCTCCACTTTGTTCGTTCCGAAAATGTTGCTGTTGGAGATCTTGCAATCTCACTCCATCTAATTGGCTTGAGAGAACGTAGCTGTGAAGCTGATATCCTCCATCGTCACTTGTTTTTGCATCATTAATTATGTATTATCATATTGTTGTTTGTGTTACTGGTTGGCATCTCTATTTTCATACACTTTCTTTATCATTTTCTACATCATTGCTACCTAGTTATCCATGGAGGTGGAAATACCAAAGCGGGGGACTAATTGAGGTAGTCCTCTAAAAATAGCCCCAAAATTTTCCTTTGTCTTGTGTGTGCAGGTACTTTCTTGTTGGAGTTGTTCGAAGAATCACATTACAAGGAGTTCAATACCGCTTTCTCACTTACTTTTTCAATGCAATCATAGTTATTCTTCTTGTTGTACTTTGTTTCTATACTTTCTCTATATTCTATCATAGCATAAAAATTTATCAGTCAAGCTATTAGTTGTATTTTCCATCTTTTTATCTATCTCAGAAGTCCTCTATTTGTACGAATGCCAACACACCACTAAGATACCAGTGTGCCACGCTGAAGTCTGTGTGCTGTGTTTCCATCCTTAGGTAGTGATATGTCTCGGCTAGAGATTGAAATCTAGAAATCAACTCATTTGACCACCTAAAACATTCAAGTTAGTGAAAGGACACTAGTAATTAGATTGCTCTTCCTTTTTGACCTTAACTTCTTAAATTTTTCAAATCACTTAGAAAAGCTTGAAGTAGATCAAGGAAACTTGTTGCTTAGGACTCTCTTGTGACCTAGATTCCCATAGTAGCTAGTCCCCCTCTACATTTTGGTGAACCCAACATGAAATATTTTGATTCTATTTCGTGGTGTTGAAGGAACCTTCTCTCATATTCTAGGCATGTTGTGGGTTTGTGTGTTTTAGGGCACATAGCATTTCAACCCAATCTGCAACCCATAGCAACATAGATAGAAGGATCCCTAGGCATTAGGAAGCAAAATCTAGATAGGTCACTGTTTGATTCTTGAGCCTTTGGAGTATCCTGAGGAAGTCCTCTCTAAGTACGTAAACATGGCCTCTTTTATGCATCTCCCTATTCCTCCCACTCAGCCTACGAATGGATCACCCACTATAACTTTCACATCAAAGGACCTGCCTATGAACAAAGAGCCTTCTCCTAAATACATTCCCTCTCACAATAATGGGAACATCATGATTATTGTTCTGGTTGATCCCATGTGTTGTGTGAATGTTATAACAAAGGAGACTCTACTGATAAATTTCTTACATAAAGATGGGTATGATAAATCAAAGAGCACAATACATACACATGACAGAATCTTGGTCCCTCCAATTGGTTTCATCACTCAGTCTTGGTAAGACCCAAGACTGTAAATTCACCTTTTGATATTATCCCAAAGTTGGACTTGTTCAGGGTGAAACTAGGCATCCCATGGCTAGTTTCCATGAATATGGTCACTTCGGTAATTCATGTAATTGAATTTTTCTCATGAGGGGTCTATGCATGTTGTGTACGACACCAGATATAAACCTCTAGTGTTGCGTGGGGGCTACTCATTAGATCATTTTTGGTTTGCTTCCTCCAAGGACAGACTTGCTATACAACACCTATTCCAAATATAAGAATGGGGGCATAGCGCTTAAATTGACCTATCCTATCTCCCCTTACGCCATTTTAGTTAAAGGCTCTATGATTGTGTAGCAGTAGGTTGCCTCCTCCTCTCAATAAAAGTGGAAGGGGAAGCTTTCTTGCGCCCAAGAGACTTCCTCTTCTTTTGATATTCCATTCTCTTATGCCTCTCACCCTATTGTGGCACCTTTAGTCTCTACTCCCATGCCTTGCATGGGGAGTCTAATGGTGCCTGCTTAGTGGAAGGCCAAGCGCCAAGTATTCAAACTTCTCATCTTGCCCATGGTGCTAAGGCTCGTTGTCTATGATAAGGGGAAGGGACCTCATAGAGTTTCCCTTGTGTCTTGGCCTTCATGGCCTCCTACCACGCTTGCCCCTTAGGTAGTGAATGGGAAGAGGCTCCACTTTGAGGCAGGCACCTAGCCTACTTCCACCAAGCATCAGTCATTCTATGTTTCTTGCTCTTGATCCTGCTCAGAGGCTACCTCTTCCACAACCAACAAGCCAGGAGAACACACACCTATGGTAGAATAAGAGCCTGCTCCTTTCCTCAAGTGCAGTGAGTTCCCAGTCTCTAGAGCTGCCAACCAGCTCATGCATGAGTGTAAGCACCAGAGGAAGGTTCTAGATGCTGAACAAGCTTCCTTGCATAAGGAAGATGGGGAACTAGTAGCTCCTATTTTGACATCGCTTGTTGTGCCTTCCTCTTCTACTCCTTCAACTTCAGTTCCCTTCACCTTGGTTTTAATTCTAGCTCCCCCCGCAAATGCTAATGTTCCTCACCTCCAAAGGCTATAGGTTTTCATTGCTCCCTTAGTGGATCCCCCTCTACTGATGTCCCTTTTGAACATCCCTCCAATTTCCTAGCCCATAGACATGTTGAACACCATAGTGGTATCCATTGTGGCTTTGTCCTCTTCCTCCTCATCTTTAGCTTCTTCTTTGGGGATTTCACATCCTCCATTGAAGCGTAAGTTGGAGGAGACCTCACTTTCAATGGAGGTTGGAAGAAGGGATCACCTTCTTTGAGAGAGGGCTATTCTTTGGCTTGTGCTATCCTTGTAACAGAGACAGCCCCAATGTCTCCTGAGTTTGTCACCATCGCTTTTGTTGGGATTAAGGTGTCTCAACCTTTGCAAATCCTAGCATTAATGTTGTTAATTAATTATTTATTTTAGCCTATGTATTATTTTATGTCATTCTTGTGATGTCACTTTGTGGGACCTACTTTGGTGAGGTGGAAACTTACATAGAAAGTGACTAGGATGATATGCATCCTAAATTGGTGGAAATAGGAATCCCACTTTGTGGACCCCATTGTAAGCTATTTTAGTGGAAATTATCATAAGTTGTAATAGTTGGACTATGATAGCTACTATGAAGAATTATGACAAAACTATGACAACTAGTATGATAGTGTAAGAGTCAAGATTAGTGAAATTATGATAGATCTAAGTCTTGCATGTGGTAGGTGTATTGCATGTTGAGAGGACTGAAATTTTTCATAGTAATTTATGATAGATGGGTTACATGCTAAGATTTTATGATAGTTGCTTAAGTAGGTGAAGAAAGGTTCCTTGCATGTTATCCTTTCTATTTGGATGCATGCAGTAAAGAGGATGTTGACATGTGGCATTTCTAGGCATCCATCTTGGTGCTCTATAAATATGGGCATTTGCTAAAGGAGTTGTGTGAGGAGAATTTTTAATTGTAGGGTTATGCTATCGAATTTCTTCTAGAAGAGTAAGACATAGTATCCATGTTAAGGCTATGAGCCTGAAATGTATTGTAACCAAATTGTTTTAGATTAATGCATTGGTTCAGTGTTGGAGGGTGGGGTTTTTTACCTGAAAGGGTTTTCCTTATGTATATCATGTTTTCTTCTCTTTTGTATATCTTTCTTCTATTCTTCATGCTTCTCATTCTTAAATGTTAATTTTATATGTTGTTATGTTGCTGAAATTTTTCTTAGAACTAGAACTACATCATCTTTCCTCTAAGGGTTAATACATGGGAATTCAATTGTCTTTTTCCACTTTATGGCATAATAGTATGTACTTGTATCAAGATGATTAAAATATGATTTGTTTAAAGAAACATAAGGTGTTGAAGGTGCATAATGGTTCTTGGAAGAATTTTTTGAGTTCACCATTCCCTTTCATTTGGTATCAAAGCTCAATTCCAGACTTGCATGTGCGTACATGTGTATTTTTATAAGTTGCATTTACTTGCATGTGTGTTGCATATAGTTGCATGGGCTTACATGTCACTTGCATGTGTATTTTTGTAAGTTGCATGTACTTGCATGGACTTGCATGTCACTTACATGTGCTTGCATGTGTATGTTTTTAAGTCTCATGTACTTGCATGTGTGTTGCATATAATTGCATGGACTTGCATGTCACTTGCATGTGCTCGCATGGTGTTGCATGTGGTGTTTGGGGTTCTGGGTATTCCTTCTGATGTGATTTCTTAGCTTGGAAAGCTTGAGGGAATTTTTTTTATAGGGATTGGATGATTATTAATCCTTGGGTGAGTGGAATTTTTGTAGTTGATCTTGATTTCTAGAAACAATAGGCATTGTGAAGAATGGAGAAGATTGAGTTTTATGGAGTTGATCATGTGGTTACATTTGATATGATATTGATTTGGAGCTCCTAATTTGACAGTTGAATAATCCTCATGCATGGTGGTTATTTTTCATCTTGTGGTTATGTGTAGTAGATTTTTCATATTGGGTGTCTAAGATGGACTCTCTAGTCATATGAAGAGACTCATGTTGTTATGAATTTAGTTTTGTGTGCTTGTGTTTGGTGTTTTTTCTTAATTCCTGACATTAGAAGGCACTATTTTAATAACCCTAAATGCATGTAGGCTATGGAATTGATCATTGGATGATTTAGAAGCTTCTAAAATAGTCTAATTATCTCTTAGTTGCATGTACATGGTTGTGGTGGAGTTGACCTACAAATGGGCCTAAAGTTTGTGGACCTCTTCTTTCTTTGGTTGGTTGTACTTGCATGTCTTAGTTTCATGTTGGTTGGATCTGAGGGTTTTATAGATTTTCTATTAAAAAATCTATGGTAATGCATATTCATGATATTCCATTGTTCTGGTTTAACTATTATGGTGGTTTGCAGACTTGTGGCTCTTCTAGATGATAAGTGGATATAGATTCGCATGAGTGTTATAAAAGATAGTGGTTTTGTACGTTTTACATAGTTAATAAAAAATTTCATTTTGTAGATCTGCAGATGAACTATTTTTCAGATTATGTTTTCTAGATGCAAGATAGTTGTAGGTTTGCATGTATGCTTCATGCATGTTTTGAGAAGGTTTTATTGTTTTCCTAAAAAGTTGTGGGTTCCTATAGCTATTGAGTATTCACTTGTTCAGATGAAATATGTGATCTATTATTTTAGATGTTTAAGTGGATTTAGATTTACATGGGGATTTTTTTTATAGGTTTTACATGTTAATAAAAATTTGTGGTTTGTAGATCTGTGGAGAATATTGTGTTTAGAATCTTGGATTTTTCTAGATGAAAATAGTTGTAGATTTGCAAGAATTCTTGTTTAGTCCCTTGACTATGGTATTCAGTTGCGGATTTGTTTGGTGAATTGGGTCTGGTGGTGATCTAGTGTTTGAGTCTTGAAATATACATGTTATCTTCTTTGATATCCTAGTTTTGCATGATTCAATGTTTGGGATCTATGAGTTATGCAGTTTGTGGATTAGCTACCCATTGGCTATAGTGGGATGACTCAAATGTGGATTCTCTCTATCCATGAGATTCTTTCAGTGATGGTGCATATTTCATCATTTGACCTTGTCTATGGTCATTTGTGCATTGGTATGTATTGTATTAGGATGAGAGGATGGTGTTGAGTACTAGGATAGTCAGTTGTGGGGACCTATAGCATGTAGCTTGGCTTGGAGATCTTGATTTCACTTGTATGTTATTGACATTGTAGTTGAGTGTGTGTAGACTTGGATTATCTTCATGGAGGAGATGGTTTTCATGATGCTTGGAGAGATCAATATCACTATTCAGTGGGGGCTTTTGTAGTGATATGTATTCATCACTTGGTGATGGATGATCTTCTTGAGTGTTGCAGATGTTACTAGAGGAGCTCTTAGATCCTGTTGTTATAGAATGATTTTTTCAAATTTGCATGGACACCATTTTGGAGATGGTAACCTTCATGAGATTGAAGATGTGTGATACCTTAGATCCATGGAGGGCTCATGGAGTCTTTGGTTGGGGTGTTGGTAATGCTTTGAAAGGTGATGTTGGTTTAGCGTATGTTGTTGGTATGTCATGGTATACTCTTGATGGAACATTAGAGTTTGGGATTTTTGCATTTCTCTTGAGACCTTGGTTTGTTCACTTGGGGAATGGGATCTCCTAAGGGGGATGGTAAGATGATGATGTCATGATAAGTTCCTGATTTAGATGATTGGAGCTTTGATAATGGTCTGGTGATTCTCTATGTTTTGGGTGCATTGGTCATATGCTTGAGAACTTCATGATAGTGTAGTGATGCATTTGGAGTTTAGCATGAGATGATTGTTTGTATGTGCTCATGGGTACATTGAGAATGAGGTGAGGCTGTATTTCTCTTGAGATGAGAGAAGTATTGAGATGGTTACTCTTGATGAGATTTCAATAGAAAGTATGAGGAGCCTACACCTTGGTTGGACGTGATTTCAATAGAGACCTATGAGGAGATCACTCTTAGAGTCATGATGGCTTGCATATCTTGGAGCATTCTCATTCCCCACTCTTGGTCTACTTGAAATCTTATCACTTGAGAGGTATTGCCCATTATTTCTCTCAAGTGATTTATGCTTTCTTTCATATACATGGATCTTGAACTGCTCTTAGATGGTTCTAAAAGATTCATTGTGAGAGATGGATAGCATGGTTATCTCATTGGGTTTGAATTTTCATTTATGATGATCATAGTGGATGGTAGTGGGTTGATTTTAGGAGATGGGAAATGGATTAGTTTGATCTTCTTGATTTGAGAAGTTTACATCCATGTGGATATATGATATATATGTTATGTTTGATCTAATGATTTTGGATGTTTGGGTGTTGTTGAGGGTTCTTTGGGGTTGCGAAGGAGATCTTACTTGAAACAACTTGGCACTTTGAGGTGTTGGCAAAAGGACATGATTGGGATATGGTTTTTAGGTCTTCTCTTTGTTCTATGGCTTCTTCCTAGAGGCTCATGTTCACATGGTTCAATGTGGTGGGCTTGGGAGAGTTACAATGACATGTTTTAGAGACTTTACAACATCTTGTGTTGCATGTGTAGATCACTGTGATTGTTCTTTGTCACTACATGAATTAATTTTTAGCCACACTTTTGTATAAGTGTTGATTGGTAGGCTTGATATGCCATGGTCTATTTTCAGTTTTGACATTACCCATGTGTTGGCCTCCTCTAATGGTTCAATAACTAGGCCCTTAGAGATGTGACAGAGATTAGACATATGTGCTAAGTTGTTATCTTTCTCATCATGAAGGTTCATTTCATTTTCAACCCAAGGACGTGAACTTGAAATGGTTCAACATTGTCTGTGCACTAGGACTCAACTATAGTCATCCTTATCCTATAACTAGAAAGGAAACAATACTAAAAAAAAAATGCTGGAAATAGATTAACATAAGTACTAAGCATGAATTGTCAACTAAATTGAGTGGATGACAAAAATTGAAATCTCAGCAAACAGACAAGAAGTTACTATGTCTACCTTGGCTGCAGGAATAGACAACTGCTAAGACCGAAACTAATTACTGAACAAAAAAATTACTATTAAACTAAATGGATGGAATTCTCACCAAGTGGACCCCCTTGAATGAGTCTTCCCTAAGGTAACTCAGATGCAAAAAATCAAAGTATCATCTTATTCATTGGAAACATGATTACATTATATCAGCAATATAACTATATTACTTGAAACTAAAAAATGCAAGTACAATCTCAAAACATCCAACGTTGTGAAAAGGGGCATTTGACCATTATTTATAGAGGGAAAAGCTTCTAATTAACCCTAACTAACTAGGCAGTAGACTCCAAAAAAATAGGAGTATGCCATTTATTGAAAGCATGGAAAAGAGGGAGTAAGTTATGCATGCACCGCATTTAGTCAAAGAAGACTTGCCTCAACAAGGATCCAACACAACACCTCCTAGATTTTACCTAAATACATGATCATTTAAAAGGTGTTAGAATCATATGATCCGGGAGTTTCCTCCATTGGAATTTTCCTTCCATTGAGAGTTTCCCCCTCCATTGGAATTTTCCCTCCATTGAGAGTTTCCCTCCATTGACCTCTTTAATGACCATATTTTTGACTTCTTTAGCAACCGGCCAACTGGCATGAACTTCTTCCACTTTGAAAGCTTCATTTATATCTGCATCTTAATGTGAACTTGCATAATAACATTAGCGTACCAGAAAAATTGTGTATCCATAATCACCTTAGAATAACATTCATTCAATCACATGTAATATTAACATAAATATGTCACATAGCAGGTTAATATTATCAAAATTCACATAGATAAGTTCATGCCCAAGGTTCATAACTTTAGGTAAATAACATAGAGAGTGTCAATAACCAAGTGCTAAAGTCTATATTAACAACAAGCAATATATGATAAACCCTATCAAAATTGAGTCATTATTTAGACTCATCACCATGTAGTGGGAGTTCTTGGATGTGTATGTTCTTCATTGATACGTTTGACACATGGAGCTTGTGATTACAATTCATGGGTTGGATATGTTGTTGGAATAATTTCTACTAATGTTTTGGATACCTTGTGGTATGGTAGGTTGGATAGATTATCATTTGTTGTGGGTGCTATTTCTGGTCTAGTGGGTTTATCAGGTGGATGAGGGCGACCTTTTTTGGTTGTTTTTCTAGTTGATGGTTTATCTTGTTCTCTGGAGGATTCTTTGTCTTTAGTATTATGTTCCCGTTATGGGCTTGGAGTTGGTTGAGCTTCTATTTAGCTCATGAGCATAGTGGAGTTACTGTAGTATCCCACAACCTTTGTTATCACTTGGATTTGATGCTTGTTTACTTTGGATTGTTGCATATACACCTTGGATTTTTCCTTTCTTCCATAGGTGGCATGTTGGAGGATGACAGGAGTTCTTTTCTGATATGGTGGACATCTTGGATGTTGTTGCAGGTATCTTGTTAGTGCACAAGAGCATACTAGAGGTTCATGTGGTTTCATGGATGGTTGTGATGATGTTGTTTGGCTCCTAGCAGTTAAAATCCTATTTGAATTTTTGGCTCTTGAAAGGTCTTCGAGAAGTGGGAGAATGTTGGGATTAAGTTGTCTCAACTTTTGCAAATCCTAGCATTAATGTTGTTTATTAATTATTTATTTTAGCCTATGTATTATTTTATGCCATTGTTGTGATGTCACTTTGTGGGACCTACTTTGGTTAGGTGGAAACTTACATGGCAAGTGACTAGGATGACATACATCCTAAATTGGTGGAAATGGGCATCCCACTTTGTGGATCCCATTGTAAGCTATTTTAGTGGAATTTTTCATAAGTTGTAAGAGTTGGAATATGACAATTGTTATGATGGATTATGAAAAAACTATGACAGCTTGTATGACAATGTAAGATTCAAGACTAGTGAAATCATGGTAGGTGTAAGTCTTACATGTGGTAGGCATATTGCATGTTGAGAGGACTGAAAATTTTCATAGTAATTTATGGGAGATGGGTTGCATGTTGAGATTTTATGGCAATTGCTTAATCAAGTGAAGATAGGTGTCTTGCATGTTATCCTTTCTGTTTGCATGCATGCAATTAAGAGGATGTTTACATGTGGCATTTTTGGGCATCCATCTTGGTGCTCTATAAATATGGGAATTTGCTAGAGGAGTTGTGTGAGGAGAATTTTTAACTGTAGGGTTATGCTGTTGGATTTCTTCCAAAAGAGCAAGATGTAGTCTCCATGTTAAGGTTGCGAGCTTGAAATGTATTGTAACCAAATTGTTTTAGATTAATACATTGGTTGAATGCTTTGGAGGGTGGGGTTTTTTAATCGAAAGGGTTTTCCCCATGTATATTGTGTTTTCTTCTCTTTTGTCTATCTTTCTTCTATTCTTCATGCTTCCCATTCTTAAATATTAATTTTATATGTCATTATGCTGCTAAAATTTTTCTTAGATTAAGAACTACATCATCTTTTATCTAAGGGTTAATGCATGGGAATTCAATTGTGTCTATTTCCACTTTATGGCATAGTAGTATGTGCTTGTATAAAGATGATTAAAATCTGATTTGTTTAAAGAAACATAAGATGCTAAAGGTGCATATTGGTTCTTGGAAGGATTTTTTGAGTTAGCCATTCCATTTCACCTTTTAGTGAGGTTGATGGTGGATCTTAGGTGCCTCCTTCATTTCTCACTTAGTTAACACGTGGCACTCCTTTCAAGTGCATGTTTAACTTAGTAGATGATGTCCTGAATCTATCAACGATGTTTGTGAGATCAATTACTTTTACCTCATAGGAGTTGAGTGAAGGAGACCTTGAGGGTCCTTCTTCCTTAGCTCTTGTCATAGGAGAGTTAGAATGAATTCAAAGTAAAAATAATTAGAAATATTTCCTTCAAGAATGCCATTCTTTTTGGGGTTCCTTGATGATAGGATCATTTGCAAAAAAATACCATTGCTTTTCAAATGGAGTGCCCCTCTAGGTGGGCCCCTTGCTATCTTGAAGGGTTCTTGAGGTACCCCTTTGAAAACTCTTCCTTCAATTGTTTATTCTGAGATACGGTTGTCTGTCTATGTGACTTTTTCTTTCTTCACATGTTTTGTCTGTAGATTAACATGTTGCTTTGCAAGACTAAGCACCTATGAAGCCACTTTTAAAATCAAGCTTGGAGGACTGAATACCTCATCAAGCTTTCCTTGTAGGACCTAGCACCTGTAAGAACCAATTAGACTCTACAAAGCCTTTCATTTTCATCCCCTAGGACTGAGCACCTGTGGTGCCTCCTTTGCAGGACCGAGTGCTTGTGAAGCACTTTCTTTCTGTAGGAATGAGCACCTATAGAACCTTTGTTCACCTTCTATAGGACTAAGCACCTATGGAGCCAATTCTATAGGATCGAGCACCTATAGAGCTTTTGTTCACCTTGCATAGGACCGAGTACTTGTGGAGCCACCTCTCTCTCCTACATGTTCAAGCATGTCATATTTTGGTCTACTTCCTTGATGGTTTAGGTATATGCTCTTTAGCTTTTTCTCTACTTTACCTTGCATTCACTAATGTGCATGCTCGCTAAAGTGGGGGAAAAAATTAATGGCCTGAATTTGCACCCCTTAAAAATTCCCTATTTTCACATCCTTCACCTTAGAAAACATAATTTTGATGATGTAATCTCGATACCCACCACCTTTTCGTATAAACCCAATAGCCTATTTTTGTGTTAGTGGAGGAATTTTGTCAGGTATGTGTGTGCACCATGTGGATTTTCACATGTCATGCTACCATCTTGACAGGATTCCTACCTCTATAATTTGTAGGCATTACATTTCTCCATTAGACGCAAACCATAATTCCTCCTACTCCTTTGACCAATGCAAAATGGCTCCTTTTCCTCCCTCTTTCCATTCAAATTGCTTAATCTTTCAATCTATCCAACTTCTTACAACTTCTTCACTCTATCTTGCTTCCCAACCAAATTCTTGATGTTATCTTGATCAACTACACACTTTCAAGCTTCACCACCACCTCCATTGTAGCTACAATCTATTGGTCTCTTGACTCCTCCAATCCATTCATTGTGGCAACGTTGTTGTTGGAGAACTTGCAAGCTCACTCCTTCCGCTACTTGTCTTGAGAGCACATAGCTATGAAGGTGATATCCTCCATCATTGCTTGTTTTTGTATCATTATGTTGCGTAGTATCATATTGTTGTTTGTGTTATTGGTTGGAATCTCTATTTCCATACACTTTATTTATTATTTTCTACATCATTGCTAGCTGGCTGTCTATGGAGGTGGAAACACCAAAGTGGGGGACTAACTAAGGCAATCCTCTAAAAACAACCCCAACATTTTCCTTGGTATTGTGTGTGTAGGTGCTTTCCAATTGGAGTTGTTCAAAGAATCATGTTGCAAGGAGTTCGGTACATCTTTCTCACTTCCTTTTTCAATTCAAGCATAGTTAGTTAAAACATTATTCTTGTTGTACTTTTTTCTGTACTTTCTCTATATTTTTTCATAGCATAAAATTTTTTCAATCAAGTTGTTAGTTGTATTTTCTATGTTTTTATCTGTCTCAAAAGTTCTCTATCCATATAGATGCCAACACACTAGTGAGATGCTAGCATGTTGTGTTGAAGTCCATGTCCTATGTTGTCGTCCTCAAGCAATGAGCCATCTATGCTACAGATTGAACTTTAGAAATCAACTCGTTTGACCCCATGAAACATTCAGCTTAGTAGAAGGAAAATATAAACCAAATTTCTCTTCCTTTTTGACCTTAACTTCTTAACCTTTTTGAATTACTTAGCAAAGCTTGAGGTAGATCAGGGTAGTCTATTGCTTAGGACTCTCCCATGACATAACGTCTTAGAGTAGTTAGTCCTCCTCAAAAATTGGTAATATTTTTTTAACTCTCATTTGAAAAAATAACTTATTCTAAGATGCATATCCAAGTTGTGGGATAAACCTACCAATGATTATAAAATCATAAATATGATGTTATTTATCAATAAAATTTGGAGGGTTAAGTAGTTTGATGTATTCTTATTTTTTATTGCTAATTTTTCTTTCGCTATTTTGCTGATAGACATGATTATAAACTTGCAACCCTAAACTCAAATATTAAAATTTTTAAAATTAAAATATTATATGTTTAGTAAATTAGTAATGAAAAGTTAAGGAATGGACAAATTATGTCTTTCACTTGCTTAGAAAGATGAATTTCTTGTGCACTTGTAGTATCCCCCCACTTCCAACTAGCAACATAGTTGAAAATACTTTCAATTATTTGGGTTCAAATACTATGGCATACATTCCTAAGTTTCTTGTTATTATCAAATAAGTGCCAAGTATACAAAAAATAAGTGCAATGTGCATGCATACAATATTACTATTTTTTTACTTAAAATTTAAAAAATTGAAGGATGCTTAGCAAGTCTACAACTTCATTAAATTCATCGTGTCTAGTTAGTGATGACATTAATAAGAGAAAATTTGGGGCTTATTAATTCTTTTTAAAGATACATGCTTATAATGTTGTAGAATTCAACTAAAGTTGTCATATTAAAATGAAAATTAATGGTACAAAATAAGAGCCCTACTCAAAGTGAAAAATAACCAAAAAGTAAGTGGTAATTTATTAGTAATGACAACATTTCTCCAAAAGTAATGGTAGGAATATAATATTAATGATGAATATGATTAAGATTTGTAATTATATTATAAACCTAACTTAAATAATTGAACCTAAGATTAAGATTGATTATAATATTTAATAATAATATAATATTATAATCTATATATAATATACATTATTAAATATAAATATAATATAATAAATAATTAATACATAGTATATATAACATATAACATAATATATAAAATAATTAATATGTCAAAATAGTTTGAATGAGACCATTAAAAGTAAGTGAAACTGCACTTTATATTACATATTAATTTGATGCTTTTGATTGAATTTCATGGCACTAAAAGAATCTGCTTTATAAAAGGTTTGATGAGCCCCAAAATATCTTTGGAAAACATGATTAGATTATGATAAATGATTGTTAGCAATCCTTTTAAAAGGTACATGCTTCTAGTGCCATGAAATTCAACTAGATTTATTAGATTAAAATGGAAATCAAGGAAAACAAATGAAGTCTCTATTCAAAGTGAAAATATCCTTAAAAGTAAGAAATACTTTATTATTAATTGTGATATTACCTCAAAAGTAATGGTAGGGATATATTATTAAAGGTGAATATACTTAAGATTTATAATTATATTATACATTTAAACTTAATTATATTTGTAAGCATATTAATATTAAAAGTACTTCCATCTTCCATGGCCTTCCTCTTTATATCTCGCCATTATTGTGTGTTGCATCTTCTTTTCCTTCATAGCACATTGAGTTGTGTCTAACATCACTTGTTATCAAAGAATTAAATTGGGAGTTAATTATTCTCATCTTTGATGGATGGAACTTCAACTATTCTTATTTAATAATTTATTCTCACTACACATCATTTTCATAGTGGATAATGGAGGATTCATACAAGAATTATCACATATACTTTCTAGTTCAAAAAATAAAATCAAGAGAAATAGGAAGATACCACACTATAAAATGGCCCATGTTCTCAACATTGATTACAAAGTTGTGGAAGAGGTTATTTGATTGTAGTGGGTAAATAAATTCTTGAGGAAATTCCATGAGTGTTATGCTACATGGAATATTTTTCCATCTTTCTTTCCAACATAGTAGACCTCCTCGAGGATTCCAACCCCCTCAATAAGTTGGCATTTGACAATATATAGAATTGTTTAATTTTGGAGTTGATGGTGTGGTTATGGTTTCTCATCTTTCTCTGGTCATAGCTAATATTTACATGGAATATTTTGAAGAAATTTCCATTTTCTCCTCTCCTCTCAAGCCAAGATTATGGAAGTCGTGTATGGACGATATCAATGTATATTGATAGTATGACCTAGATAAGTCAGAAGAATTCCACACCCACCTCAATAGTATAGCCCCTTCCATCTCCTTTACCAAGGAGATTGAATCCAATGACCAACTTCTTTTTTGGGATGTATAACTTATTAAAAAATATTGATGGCTCCCTTAATCATTAGGTGTTTCACAAAGCTACCCACACAAACTGATACCTCCAGTCCTATTGATTATTTACCTTGGATATCTAATATTGTGGCGGTAGCAAAACTTGATAATCGTATTAGGATGTGTATGAATTTTCGTGATTTGAATAAAGAATTGTTAAAAGATGATTTTCCCCTTCCTAATATTGACATGATAGTGGATTCAATTGTGGGCCATGATTTATTGTCCTTCATGAATGGTTTTTTAGGATATAATCAAATTTTCATCAACCCTCAAGATCAATATAAGACAACTTTTACTACACCTTGGGGAAAATTTTGTTGGGCTGACATGCCTTTTGGATTAGATAATGTTGGAGCAACATAACAATGAGCTATGACACTAATATTTAATGATTTCATTCTCAAATTTTTGGAAGATTATGTTGATGATATTTTTGCTAAATCTTTAACTCGTCAAGATCATGTCAAAACCCTTCGTAAGGTCTTTGAAAGAATTCGTAAATATAACATGAGGTTAAATCCAAAGAAATGTTGCGATAGGGACAGGGTTGGATTAAGACAATCACTGTCTCAATGCTCCGGGTCTCACCTTGATGAACCTCCTTTGGTGTCACTCTCCACCACTCAACCTATAGGTCCTATGCTATTTAGGCACCCCTGGTTCTTCTAGCCAACCTTGCTATCAATTCAAGTCCTTAAACCAAGCCAAACTTGGTGCTCTTCCTCTCATTCACTCCCTAGCCCTTAATGCTCTTAAAGACTAGCTAACCTACAAATGCTTACAAATCTTGTCGTAGGGGTGTGATATATCTCCCATGGCTTCAAAAACATCCTACTGTGTTCCTTGTTCAATCACAAGTCTTCTTTCTTCCATCGCTGCCACCAAAACCTAGGTTAGGGTATAAGAAGGGCTAGTAGCCCTTGAGCCCCAATTAGGTCTCTTAGCCCGAGAAATTAGGATATTGCTCCTTCCTGCTTGGTAAACACCATAAAATTACAAAAGGAACCCTGGCTCAATTTCTGAGCACTTCAAGGTTTTTGAGGTTTGAGGCCTTCACAGGCCGTACACAAGGGTAACCCTGATTTTGAGAGATTTAGGGCTTTTTAAAGCCTTTCTTGGACACAGAGTGAATTGTTTCCTTCTTCCAGCCACCAAATGGATTGGTGATGACTCTTGAATATTTCTTGAACTTTGTAAAGGTCTCCTAAAATAACTACACACCTTAGTTTGTTAAGGATTTGACACCCCTACTGCATTAAGACCTGTCTTTAACTGTCTTTTCCAAGTCGGGCACTAACAGTCTCGCCTAGGAAAAGACCTTGAGCATGCTTCCAAAACTTCCAATGCCTCCTAAAACTACAATATATATAGGTATGGAGCTTGGCCACATCCCCAACAAGTCCATACTTCTTGGTACGGAGGGAATGCAGCCTAAAACTCCATTTTTACACAGTTTCTAGACAAGACAGCAGATAAGAGAAAACACAAAATTTACAAGAGAAGTTGAAAATGATCTACTAACTATCTATTGAGCCAAAACAATACTTATAGAGGCTTCACTACATGTTAAATAAAACACAAAAATGCCTCTTTCAATTCATTAGGCAGCTGTTACAGAAAACAAGAATAGAAAAATAGAAAATTCACACCCAAAAATCACTGTTTCTTGATCTTAATCAAAACCACAAACTACAAAATGCTTCCAACCTCACTTCCAGGTTGAGGTTTACCTTTTAAAGGATCAAAAAGTAGTTGCTTTTCCCTTTGGTCAGACTTAACCACCATCAAAGGCCAAAATTGCTTAAAAGCAACATTTTGGCTTTATTTTCCCAATTCAAGTGATTCCTAAAGAAAACACATTGTGTAACTCATACCATCTACCCTATACTACTGAGCAACCTACATCATAACACCTTATAACACCACAAACTCAAAACTTGATGGTCAACATGACCTTAAAGCATTAAAACACAAAAACCTTCCTAAATCTTCAAATTTTGCCAGGTGTTTCATTAAGCTTCCTAGGTACTCCCGTGTCTTTGGTGTGGATAGAAGAAAACTCTTGGGTTTAATAGTATCACATACAGGCATTGAGGTGGAAATAAAGAAGACCAATGCTATCATAAACATGCCACCTCCTAAAAATATTTCTTAATTGTGTAGTTTACAAGAAAAGATTCAAGTGTCCATCATTTTGTGGTATCATTGGTGGATCAAAATCTCCCTTTACTCAAATTATTATCAAGGAATCAAAATTTAAATGGAATGAGGATTGTAAACAAGCTTTTGATAATTTAAAATAGTATCTAGCTAGTCCTCCCATATTACAACACGTTCAAGGAAAACCATTCATTCTTTACACATCAACATCCAATCATGCTCTAATAGCATTATTGGCTCAACAAAATGAAAGTGGCAAAGAACATCCTATTTATTACATTAGTTGATCTTTGATTGATCATGGAACTCAATACACAACCATAGAAAAACAACATTTAGATCTTGTGTTTGCTACTAGTAAATTGAGACATTATTTATTAAATGCAGAGGTGCATGTTGTTACAAAGTTTGACCCTTTGAAACACCTTTTGCTAAAAAAAATTTGTTAAGATGCTTAGCTAAATGGGTTATGTTGTTGACTGATTTTGATCTTAAATTTATTCCTCAAAAATTCATAAAAGGAAAAGCCTTGACTAACCATTTAGCTAATGCTCCTTCACCATTAAAATCACCTAATCATGACTCATTCCTTGATGAAAGTGTGTTGAAAACTAAAAGAGATATATGGGAATTGTATTTTGATGGTTCTAAGTGTCGAACTAGCTCTTGAGCAAGTGTTATATTAATACTTCCTTCAATAAAACTTATTCTCTTGTCCTATCATTTAAACTTACTATGCATGAATAACGCTATAGAGTATGTGGCCTTATCCTTAGGTATTCAACACATTCCTATATTTGGTGATTCTCAATTAGTCATTAAATAAATAAATGAATCTTATCAAGAAAAACAAGACAAGTTATCCCAATATAAACACCTTACAATGAAATTTCTAGAATGCTTCAAATCATATACCATTGATAATATTCCATAAAAGGATAATCGATATGCAGATGCAATGGCAAGAACTAATTCCCTTGTATCTCCTCAAGATCCTTCTATCAAATTCACATTTGTAGTTCACATGATCACAAATCCGTTGATAAATGAAAAGATAAAAGAAGCTTTAGTGACCAATATTGAAGTATCTAGTGAATGATACAGACCAACATTTAAGGTACCTTTCTTGAACCAACCACTAAAAACACTAGAGCTCGTATTCAAAAAATTACAACTAGATACACAATTTTAGGCGATGTCTTGAATAGACGATCCTTTGACGGTCTCTTACTTAGATGCCTTAAAAAGTAAAAAATCCCTATAGCCCTTGAGGAAGCTCATGTTGGTGCTTGTGGGGGGAATTTTGGGGGAAGATCACTAATTCAAAAGTTAATCCACATGGGATATTTTTGGTGACATATGGAACAAGATTGTTTGATCATTTTAAGAAATGTCACAAATGTCAAGAACATAGTAATTTGATCCATGGTCATTCTTTCAAACTTCGTGCTAAAATTCCTATTTTTCCATTTTTCAATTTTGGGTTTGGATCTCATTGGAAAAATATCCCCACCTTCTTCTTCCAGACCTACATTTATAAATGTTGTGACAAATTATTTCACAAAATGGGTAGATTCCATTTCTCTTCATTCCATAACCATTGATGCAATTTGTCATTTCATATTGGAACACATCATTGCTCACTTTGGTTTTCCTTTTGAATTAGTTGTAGATAATGGTACACCATTTAAGAATAATGATGTGAAGAAATTTTTGGAAACATTTCACATTCAACACCATTTTTCAACACCTTACTACCCATAGTCTAATGGTCAATAAGAAGCAACTAATAAAACTCTTGAGAAAATATTTTGGAAAACAATAAGCAAACATAATAAATATTGGCACACTTAGTAATCGTATGCATTGTGGGCCTATCGTACTATAAGTATTCAAACATTCATAGGAAATACACTTTATAACTTTGTTTATGGTGCTAACACAATAATGCAAGAAATTCCTTCATTAAGAATTTCTCTTAGAGGGCTTATTGATGATACCACCTATAAAGAGAAATAATTACAAGAACTTGAAATGCTTGATGAACAACACATCAACTCTCACAAGTATCTTCAAGCCTACTCTATAAGAATGCAACAAAGTTACAATGATAATGAAATTCCTCATTCATTTAATAAAGCAACATAATGTTAATGCCACCCTAGGTGAAAAAGGAAATTTTAGTCCAAATTGGTTAGGACCCTATGTAATTGATGAAAGCTATGGGTCTGGAGCATATACATTAACAAAAAAAAATGGAACACCTCTCAAAGAACTTATCAACGTTGTACATTTGTGCAAATATTACACTTAACATCTCTTTTGAATGGTATGCATATTAAAGCATGTTGTTAGATTAAGTAGATGGTTGTCTATTTTATCTCACATTGCTTCGTTCTTGACAAACATTCTTGGTGTTTCTTGAATTATGTAGAGTAATTGTTCATTATGTTGAATTATTACTTTCCTTTACATGATAGTCAAACTCATGTGTGTTGTGTTAAATTAGATCATTACATGCATTTAATTTTACAATTAGATTATAAGCGCATTTAGTTTAACAGGAGACACTTAATCATAATGTAGTATCTAATGTAAACATAGTTGTTTAGGTTAGATCACATAAAATTAGATCATGGAGACATTTATTAAATAATCTTACTTAGATTGTTTCATAGATCACTTTGACATCTTAGAATTCAATAAAGAATCCATAGAAACAAACACATGCTCATATATCATGAAATTTTATATACATAATCAAAACATGTGGCATAATATAACATTTAACATATCTAGTGTGGCCTATGGTTGCAAAACTCCTCAAGGCTTGGTGGTGGTGCTCATCATGAGATAGTCAATCATGATCTTCTCATGGAACTCACCTGATCTTGTAGACCCCATACCTCACCTAAAGCTATCATCTCACATATGAGTCTTGTGACACACTCTTGATCTAATGTTGGACTTTACTCTAGATAGTACTTCCTGAACTCTAGTGATCTCTCCCTGCACCCTATTGAGTTTTGACTTTCTCTTGGTTGGGACTTGGGTGGCTCAAAGCTCCTCATAAATAGTCTAAAGTTGTGCAAGCTCAACTCTAACCTGCTCCTCTCTAGCTATAGATAGATCAACGATTCTTGTAGTCTCCTAGTACATTTTCCTCCATCTGGCTAAGGGATCAAAAAGGTTAGCATGACATCCTACACTAGGTGGTGGCATGTGCTCTACTCATGTGGCCTAATGTGGGGGCAAGGAGGGGGCCATCTCTATAGTGACTCACTGGAAGAGATCTCACAACTCTTGCATACAAACTGCAAGATAGTAATCATAAAGAATATTAGAAAAGACATGATATGTAAAATATGGATAACTATAAAAACAATAAAGCTACAATAAACACATCATTACCTGGATCTCCAACCTACCAATCAGGATCTTGATGTGGGATAATAGGTACCTCATGAGAAGGAAGCATCGAAGGTGTTGCACCACTACCCTCCCCACACTCATTGATGGTGATGCCTGTTGTGGCTATTGATTGTACTTGGGTGACTCGTAGTTGAGATGAAGGTATCTCCTTGGGGGAATTTGCAACCTCCTCTAGCTCATCAGTATCATCACTCATCAGTTGTGGATCCTCCTCCTCATCACTCTCCTCCTCTAAGTCCTCTTCTCTCTCATCATCATCTATATCCCTATTTACAACTCCATCCTCTCTCTCATCTCCATGAATTGGAAGAGGTCTAGTGTTTCCTACAAGATGATGTATAGGGAAGAAATCTATAGGTCGTGTTCTCACCCACCAGTGCTCATAGTATATAGTGGTACCTACATCATTCAAGTCCAATGTTGGGGGTACATCCTGGTCCTCATCATCTGAATAATTGAAATCAACATTATTGACCATGGGATGCTAGATGTATCTTGGTCTAGAGTCACATTGTGTTGCTTTCAAGTATGTTGGTTGTGGCCTAGGAGATAGCTTCACCTATCTAAACTGTCACATGACTCGATCACAATAAAAGGGTGTCACTATATATTCATGTCATCCAATAAAAATCCTATCCTATTACATCTTGACAAGCTATTGTGTGAGATCTGGCCACTGGGGTATGGTGCAGTAGGGCCTCCATACTATCTCATTCTACTCCAGGTGATCAAATTGAACCCTCTAGTATAATAGATCCCTAAATTTCCAAATCCATCTCAATGTGTAGTTGAATTCTCATGGATAACCCATGGCCGCTACCTTTGGATAACCTGTAGGACTAGTACATGTGATATGCTTGAAGTCCCAATCTTGTAAAAGCATATAGTGGATTATGTTGTGTAGCTCTTAGTATACAAAGCACCCAAGATCATAATAGACATGAGCTAACTATGTATCCTTGAGTTTTACCTATTCTAATGATGCAAAACAACTAAAATGTAATGTAAAAACACAAAGAACACCTCAAAGATTAGCCTAAGGAATTGTTAACACAAAGAGATAAGATGAAAGAAGATTGCAAATGATTATACCTTCTCTTTGCAGCTGAAATTCCTTGGTTGGCCCTTGATTTTGAGTACTTGTGTGCTCCTTGGATGGCTATTGATATGACTAAATGCAAGATTGACTATATGATGGGATGCAAATGCAAATGGCTAAAATGGTTGGCTAAGTAAGAGGAAATGCTTGTGAGTTGAGTGTTCAAAATGACAGCATGTAGGTGCAAAATGACTAAGTGTTTAAAATGCCTTAGAAGAGGGGGTATTTATAGAGAAATTTGAATTCTCTAGAGAATTCAATGGTTGAGATTTATCCAACAAGGCCAAGATGAAGGGCTATGGTGAGTTGAGGACTCACAAGCCCTCACATCTTGACATGTGGAATGTGAAATGGCTAAGGGTGTGATGATGTGTAAGTGAGGTGGAAGGAGAGTACATGATGTGGAGGAAGGAAAAGTACCTTGGGGAGTGAGAAGATTTCCTCAAAAAGAACTTCTTGTCCCCAAGTGAGAATGAAAGTGACATTTGAGGAATTTTGGAATTCCTCAAAAATCTCCATGGGAAATGAGAAAGTGGTTGGAGAAATAAATGTGAATTAAAAATTCACATACTTGGGAGAATCTAATGGATAAGAGAGGGTCTCCAAAAAGGTGGGAGTTGGTCACATGTGGATGAGGTGACAAGTCCCATGTTCTAGAAGTCTTGGAAGGATAAAATGTGAATTAAAAATTCACATGGGGAGGAGAGAGACCTAGGATGAATAAATGTGAATTAAAAATTCACATGGGAAAGAGGATCAATGCCAAGAAAGGAAAATGGAAAGGTTGACTAAAAAGGGATGCTAAATGTGGCTAATGACCTTGATTAAGGTTGTGCAAACACATAATTAGGATAATTAATGGAAGATTAGAAGCAAGTGGCAAATGTAGGAGGATGTGACATTAATCCTTGATTAAGAGGATGCACATCCTAATCATGAATTAATTAAATTAATCCAGATTAGAGAGGGATTATGAAGGATGTGATAAGGAGAGAGAAAAGAAGAATTTTAAATTGATTTTAATTCAAAAAGGTTAAAATGACTAAATTGAATAAATTGATGTATTTATTAATTTAGAGAGGAAAAAGGTGTAAGGTAAAGCATTTAATTGTTAAATTAAATAATTTAAGGACTTTGGACAACAAGTGCAATATTAATTAAATAAATTAATATTGACAATGGATGAATAAAGAGATGAATTTGATCGTATGGGA
The DNA here is from genome assembly GCA_007258455.2 of Sequoia sempervirens. NCBI lineage: Eukaryota > Viridiplantae > Streptophyta > Pinopsida > Cupressales > Cupressaceae > Sequoia > Sequoia sempervirens. The sequence continues at coordinate 279,518,605 of VDFB02105785.1, read as the reverse complement.
GTGATCAAATTTAGATGTCTACACTAACATACTACAACCCCAAGAATATATGGTTTAATGTCCTCCATTTGGCTAATAGTGTGAATGAGGCCTCTATTTGGGTGTGTGCCTCACCCATTTGGTACAAGAGCTAGAGCCATAGTAACACCATGATCTGCTGAAGTAATGGTGAACACACGTATAGTAGCCACTATAGTTCAACGTGAGCCTTCATGTCTCTTGGTGGAATAGGGTGGCCCATGCAATACTTGATATCATTTCTTATCTACCTCTGTGTGTGAACCTCCTCTATATGGACGATCTCACCTTGGATTGGTAATTTCAAAATACAATGTACATCCTCTAGGGTCTCCACCATCTCTCTTGAAGGTAGATGAAATGTGCATGTGTTTGTGCTCCATCTCTCTACTAATTCCATCAGCATAGCATCATGATACCTCATGGGTGGTGTTAATGGTGTTTTCTACACAACAACTCAGAAAGAATATAATACCCTCTCTCTTGAAAGGTAAATCTCTATCAACAAGCCTCAAGAGATAACCCCAAGGTCTCTAATGTCAGGTATTGAAAATGCAAAAAAAACTCAATGATGATGTGAAAATGTTGGTAATCACAAGGGGCCTTACAAAACAAATGTTGGAAACTTCAAAATCATCAAATCTTACAATATTGTGATGCTTTAAATCCTAAAACTAGTCCAGATTTTAGAAGAAACAACAAAAGATAAAGGGTGTAGAGAGATTTCTAAAAGCTAAACTAACTCCTAAGACCAATTGTGCAAACAATATAATATCCAAAGTGGATCAATCCTTCAAAACTAATTCCTGCTTAACCTAGATTAAATCTGTAATCTCACAGAAACAGTGCAATATTCTAAGGAAATAAAGATTTTCAGATCATGGAGCATTCACACAAATCAACTTTATTTTATAATTGAAATGATTAAATACCCATAATTGAACTTAGCACACAATTTCAAGGCCAAGGATAACTTTACACAACTTACAATCAATAAGTTGCTAAAAGTATGGACCAAGGATTGCTCAAACACTTCTCAAATCATTAACACAATTGCATCACGTCTAAATCTAAAATATAACATGCAACCACAACTTTGAAGCAATTTATCAAAGATCTAGAAAAACAAGAACCATGCAAAGTGAATAACATAAGAAAGAGCACTAAATATCAATGTCTTTACATATATTGAATCACCCAAGTTTGCAACAATTTGAAAGTATCCACAATGTTTTAGTACTTTCTCTCAAAAAATACTAACTCCTAGCTCAATTATCACTATTCCAACTATGTCTAACCCTTAAAAATGAATCTTGAGCCTCAATTTATAGAAAATAACATTAGATTAGCCCAAAATTAGGGTTTACATGATTAGGTCAGCCCAGCAAGTTGGCCTAGAGGGTTTTTTTTTTTTAATAAAATTAAATTACATTAAATGTTTGCAAGATACTCCAGGTTAGCCTGGACTCTTCTAGAAACATCCCACTTGATGGCACAAAAATATAAGTTGTCTTGTTTGGCAGTGAAGTCACATGATTGGCACATAATCCTAGGTGGCTGCCAGTTGGGTATTTTCTCCTTCTTTATTGGATTCTATCATGATATACAACTCCTTAACCTTTTCTAATATTTCTTTCACATCTACTTGGTTGAGAATTGGGATAAATTTAATTCTTAATTTATGAATTTTTAATTCATCAATATATTTTGGCATTGCTTTATCCCATTCCACCTATAACTCATGATACTCATCCAGTTTTGAGATGTATATGGCCACATCCTCTAGATGATCTTTAGTAACTGGTGCACTATCAGAAGGAGCATATATCTCATGCCACCATGCTTGCAACCTACCAACGTTCATGTTTTTTTGACCAAACTTCCTCCTTCCAGTCATTATTTCCAAAAACATAATGCAACTGTCATATATCTCCTTCATCTTTCCTTGTAGCTTCATTATCTTCTTTAAGGATTTAGACAAGAGTTCTTTCCTATAATTCCACACTTCAATCCATTCCATTACCTTAGCAATATCATGAGATGTGAAAATATTCATTTTTCCAATTCTTCCTTGGGTACCTGGAGGATTTTCTTCAGTTCTTCCATAGTGGAATCATCAACTTTGTTATAATTTGCAGCAAACTGAGAGGTGTCCTCAAGAAATTCAGCTACCTTAGTATGGATAGAAAAATATGTTCAATTGATTCATCCCCTCTCTTACTGAAACCCTAAATCCATTCATGTGTATTGTGGATTGTGGAGCTACCATTAGTACAAGCTTGCAAAGGCTTCATTATGTGTTGAACATATCTATAAACATCATTCAATTCCTTCTGTAGCTTTTCCTTCTCCTTGTTTTCCTTATCAAGCCTTCTTAGGATGGCTTGTGAAGACTCTTGAAACTCTTCTTTTTCCTGCTCCTTGGTAGTTGGACCCAGATTAATGGTTTGTACCTTGTAATCAATGGGTCTTACTTTATCTTTGAATTTATCTCCTACAGGGATAGCTACATGGATGACTCTATTATTAAACTCATCTCTTGAAAATTTTGAAACATTTTTAGCCCTCTTCCTTTGCTTGGGTTTCCCCCATTGTTCAAGCAACTTGTCCTAGCTAGGAGTTTCTTCCTAGACAATTATTGGCTTCTTGCTGAGCTTTTCTTTTATCCAATTAGGGACATTAGGTTGCTCAGTTTCTATCTCTTTATTTGGTCTCTCAACAGCATTCTCCTCAACATTTTTCTCTATTTTCGATTGATCTTCCTGCTCATCTTTATCTTGGTGAGGACTGTCAGCAACCTCTTCCAGATTCTTCTTTGCCTCGAGATGATCCTCTAGTTCATCAATTACCACTTTCTCTAGAGACTTAGATGGTTTTTCTTGAACTACCTTAGATTTTATATTCTTTCTTTCTACTCCAGAGATTGATTGCTTCATCTCTTGTACAAATTTCCTCCATTCTCCATTTTCAAGAGTAGAAACTTCTTCATCTTCAGTTTCAGGATGCTCAGGATGATTTGATATATTTCCTTCCTCATGGACTTCTTCCTCTGAGACTTGTAAATTATAAGGAGGAGAAGGAATGGGATAATTATTTCTTCTAGTTGCTATCTTATCTACATCATTAGTAGGTGCCTCTTCATTTTGTACCTTCTCTTCTCTAGTTTTCATCTCTTTCACTAGAGATGCCTTATGCTTGGGAGAATTCCTTCTGACATATACTTGTGGCTTCTCCCTAGAACTTTCTACATCAACAACTTTCACCGAGGAAGGGGCATTAGTAGAAGTATTACCTTTCCTTGCCTTTGTTGTATTTTGTCCTTCTGTGACTAGTCTTCTTTTCTTCACAGGTTGTGAAGTCTCACCTTCTTCAGTTGCAATTGTGGAACCAAGATCCTAGTACATGCAAGAGACAACAAACAAACACATTAGAAGATTCAAATGAAAGCTAAGATCAAAGTTCCCCATAAAATCCATTTAACAATGTTCAAAATAGGAATATAAAGCAAGAACACCATGAAAAAGCAAAGAAATAGATTAATCCTATTAAAAACATGCAAACTCTTGATCTTATGGGGGAGTTGGTGCCAAGTTGATGTGTAAATTGGCCCTCTCCCAACTCCTATGCAAGATTTGATGATTTGATGAATATGTGATCCACTTTGTTGAAGATTCAATTGCGCTCCTTGATGAAAAACCTGCATAACCTAGCTAATACTTTGATAAAATGGATGAAAATTCTAATGCTTGAAGATGAAATTGAGTATAATAAGTTTACTCAAATTGTGGATGATGAAATGAGGAGAGAAACCTCTTCTTTATAGTGTAGACATCTAAATTTAATCATTTCCATATGATTAAATTTGTTGCATTTACGTCTATCATATTAATATTAATTTATTAAATTAATATTACACCCTTTGTCTCATACCGATAAAGTATTTAATTTAATAATTAATACTTTGTCTTTTTACCTTATTCCTCTCTAAATTAAATAAATACACTAATTTATTTAATTTAGTCATTCTTCCTCTTTTTGATTTAAAAATCAATTTAAAATTCCTCACTTTCTCTCTCCTTGTCACATCCTCCTACATTTGCCACTTGCCTCTAATCTTCTGTTAATTAGCCTAATCCAATATTTGCACAACCTTAACCAAAATCATTAGCTAAATTTAGCACCACTTTTTGGTCAATTCTTCCATTTTTTCCTTTTTGAATATTAGCCCCCTTTCCCATGTGAATTTTTAATTCACGTTTATTTGCTCTAGATTCCTCTCCTTTAAATGTGAATTTTTAATTCACATTCCATTCTCAAGGCTTCTAGAACCTTGGACTTGTCACAATCTCCACATGTGACCAAGTCCCACCTTTTTGGAGCCCACCTTTTACCCTCTAGATCATCCTAGAAATGTGAATTTTTAATTCACATTTATATCCCCAACCACCTTTCCTTTTCCCATGTAGATTTTTGAGGAATTCCAAAATTCCTCAAATGTCCCTTTCACTCCCACTTGGGGACAAGAAATCCCTTTTTATGGAAATCCTCTCATCCCCCAAGGTGCATGTCCTTTCCACCTCATGTACCTTTTTGACAACTCATTTCCTCATATCCTCTTGTCCACTTCACCCTCCACATGTCAAGATGTGAGGGCTTGTGGGTTCTCAACCCACCATAGCCCTTCATCTTGGCCTTGTTGGATCAATCTTGACCCTTGAATTCTCTAGAGAATTCAAAATCTCCTATAAATACCCCCTTCTCAAGGGCATTTCCAACACTTTGCACTCTCATAACTACATGCTGTCCATTTGAACTCTCAAGCCTTTTCAATCATTCAACCATCTTTGTTCATCATCTTGCATATTGAATCTTGCATATAGTCACTCAATCCATCATCTAAGGAGCACACAACCAATCCAAGCAAGGGCCAATCAAAGAGGTATCAACAACAAGGGAGGTAAAAGTGTTTGTGTTTTATCTTGTTTGCATTCCTTTTCGTTGAACCACTCTTTTGGCTAATCTTGAGGTGTCCTTGGTATTTTGTTATTCTTGCATTCTTAGTTAGATTTGCACATTTAGAGCAATAGGAATTCCAAGGTACACATTTCTGGCACGCCCGGTGGGACCCACACACGGGTCTTGCATTTAATGTTTCTTTGAGTTAAGATTTTTGCAGGAAAAGCTCGCAAAAGTGCGGTAGCGCCCCCACAGAAGTGCGGTAGCGCCCCCACAGAAGT
>VDFB02105785.1:279398826-279504312 GCA_007258455.2 Sequoia sempervirens | reverse complement strand
CCTCTACCCTCTACCCTCTACCCAATACCCTCTACCATAAACCCTAATCCCTCAACACTTACACCCTTAAATCCAAGAAAAATCTCTACCCTAATCCCTAAACCCTCAACCCTTAATCCCTCAACCCTTAAACCCTCAACCCTCTACCCTCAACCCTTAAACCCTAATCCCTCAACCCCTATACCCTCTACCCTATACATTGGACCCTTAACCCTAATCCCTTGACCCTATACCCTATACTCTCAATCCTCTACCCTAAAACTTAAACCCTCAACCCTCAACCCTCAACCCTCAACCCTTAAAACCTAAACCATTAAACCCTATACCCTATACATTAAACCCTCAACCCTCAATTCCCAACCCTCAACCCTTAATCCCTCAACCCTCAATCCTTAAATCTTAAACCCTAAACCCCTATACCCTCTACCCTTTACATTGGACCCTAAACCTAATCCTTCAAGCATATACCCTCAAACCTATACCCTAAACCCTCTACCCTCAACCCTAAACCCTTAAACCTTCTACCCTATACCCTCAACCCAATACCCTCTACCATCAACCCTATTCCCTCAACCCTCAACCCTTAAATCCTAACACCCAAGAAACAATCAAACCTATAGGTCCTCCACTCTAATCCCTCAACCCTATACCCTCAACCCCTATCACTTTCTCTCTATCTATACATATCACCTCTCCCTCCCTCCCTCTCTTCTACCCTCTCTAATTTTCTCTATCTACCCTCTCCCTCTTTCTACGTACCTCTTGTTCAATTAATCCCTATCACCCTCTCTCAATCCCTCTATCTATCTCTCTCTATCTCCCCCCCACTCTCTCCCACTCCCTCTCTCTCATGTCTCTCCCTCCCACCCCCTCTCTCTCTCATGTCTCTCCCTCTAGAAACCTACCTAGTTAACTCTCTCTCTCTCTCTCTCTCTCTCTCCTCCTCCCTCTTTCTATCTATCCCTCCCACCCTACCTAGATAAGTCCCTCTCACTCCACCCCCCTCTTTCTCTCCCTCTATCAGGTCATTCCCTCCCACACCCTCTCCCTCTCTCTCCCACTCCTCTCTCCCGCACTCCCTCTCACTACCTCTCTCTCAAGTCTCTTCCTCTCACCCCCCTCACACTCTCAAGTCTCTCACTTTGGAACCCTACTTACATAACTCTCTTTCTCTCCATCTCTCTCTCCCCCTCTCTCTCTCCCACCCCCTTCTCTCTCTCCTTCCCTTTATCCCTCCCACCCTACCTAGCTAAGCCCCTCTCACCCCAACCTATTCTCTCCCACTCCCTCTCTCTTAAACTCTATCTTCCACCCTCTCTCCCTCTCTCCAGACTCTCTCTCTCTCTCTCTCTCTCTCCCTCTCCCCCTCCCACCCTACGTAGACAACTCTATATATATCTCTCTCTCTCTCTCTTAAATTACCCCTCCCTCTAAAGACATACATAAATACATACATACAAGAATAATACATATGTACATACAATCATACATACATACAAACATACAAATATATAAACATACATTCAATAGAGTAGCATTTAACATAAATCAAAACATAACGTGAGTGCGTTATATCGTGCTTGCATTATGTCATGCTAGACATGTTCCCCAAAAATGCAAAAAACCATGTCAAAACTGAGATATAACACGTGCATGTTATAACACATGTGTGTTATATCTTGCTTTGGGAATCCCCAAGCCTTGGGATTGGTGTTTTCCTTGGAATACCAACCCAAAGGCTTGGATGGAATTCCCAATGACTAGAGACGTGTTTTTGCAAATTCTACAATATTTCACATAATCGAGTTCATGCTCACCGTCAAGATTGCATGTGGCTCAATATCAAAAAAATTAAACATATGGGTAATGTTAGGTTCTCTCTTAGCTATCCAACAATATAATTTTTTTCACTTTCTAACAATGTTAAGCCTTTCATCCATAATTTCTTTTGTTTGTGTGTCTCTTTTTTGGAAAGAAGTAGTGTTTGGTTTTTTTTTTTCATTATAAATTAACCATTCATTGAAATTTCAAATAAATTACATTTTTAGAAACTAGAATCCATTCTACAATTTTTTTTTTTTTTAAATCAATTAGTTTCCAAAATTTGTAGGGGTAGTATAGCCAAAATTCTATTTTTTATGAAGTGTCCATTCGAAAATTAGTAAAAATCAAATATTCATTAAAAAATTATCAGAAAAATCATGCATCAACTACATACTGGTAGCTAACTTCTGATCGTAGTGATTTTAAAAATACTAAAAAAATGTTCACCGTGCTAGGGTCGTACAAGAGTTTCTATGTTATGTTTTCTGAAAAAAATAACACCAATTTTTGTACGTCCATTTTTTTAACCCCTTAATCTCAACCATTTTCACAATAAATTAGTAGTTTAGAAAGTAGACTTGGAGCACTTCGATCCTTGTTTTTGTTCCATCTCAAAATTTTGAGTGTAACTATACTCAATTTCACGTCCAAGGTTAGTATTTCCTAATTTCAGAAAAAAGGTGGCCACTTAAGCCCCCTTTTTGAGAACCATCTTTGTGCACTTACCCCATGGTAAACAGGAAAATAAATTTTGGGTAGTTGATAGTGGTTGATCACATCACATGACTGGTGATAAGAGTAAGTTTGTGAAACTTGAGAAATATGATGGAGGTCTAGTTATGTTTGGAAATGATACTGGTGCTAAAATATATGGGATAGGTTCAATAAGTTTTCATGGCAAGCATCATACTGACGATGTTTACTATGTTAAGGGTTTAAGGCATAATCTATTGAGTGTTGGTTAGATGTACAGAAAAGGATATGATCTTGTGTTTGAGGATGAGAAGTGTGAGATCCGAAAAGGATCTAAAACATTGATTGCTATAGGAAAGAAATTTGAAGGGAATATTTATTAGCTTAAGGGTGATGATGGAAAATGCTTTATGACTTAGATAAATGATAGTTGGTTATGGTATAGGAGAATGTGTCACATGAATTTTGATAACTTAGCAAGGATTAGTGCTATTCAAGACATTAGAGATCTATCGAGAATTATAAATCCTATAAATGTTATCTATAGGAATTATCAATTTGGGAAGCAAACAAGAAATCATTACAAATCAAGAGAAAAATCTACTACTAGATTATTGGATTTGGTTCATACATATCTTTGTGGTCCTATGAAAGTGTGAAGTCTATATGGTGAAAGGTACTTTAGCATTTTAATTGATGATTATTCTAGATATACATGGGTTACATTTCTAAGAGAGAAATCCGATGCATTAGATAGATTAAAGGCATTCAAGGCTATGGTTAAAAATGAAGTGAATTTGAAGATAAAATGCTTGAGATCTAAAAAAGGTGGAGAATTCACCTCCCATGAGTTCAATATGTTTTGCAAAGTGCATGGAATAAAGAGACAGTTATCTATTCTGAAAAATCCTCAACATAATGGAGTCGTTGAAAGGAAAAATATAATAGTTCAAGAGGCTGCTAGGTCAATGATCATTGAAGTTGGATTACCAAAATTTTAGTGGAAAGAAGCTATTCACAATGTTGTATATGTATTCAATCGAGTTCAAGCAAGAGAAAACAATACAAAGACTCCCTATGAATTATGGTATGTGAGAATTCATATAGTTAAATATTTCAAGGTATTTAGAAGCAAATGCTATATCAGAAGAGATGAGGAAAATTTGGGCAAGTTTGATACAAGAAGTGATGAAGGAATATTTCTTGGATATTCTTCTAAAATCAAGGCATACAAATGTTTAAATAAAATACTAAGGAAGATCATAGAAAGCTTGAATGTGAAGGTTGATGAAACAATGAAGAATTCTATTGATATTGATGGATATGTGTCTGATGAACATGACTGTGCAAGAATAGAAGTAATTATGGAAGGACATGATAAATATGCATAGAAAAGGAAAAATGAATAGAGTGAAAGAGAAGAAAATGCTCTGATGATGTTCCATAGAACACCAAAATATGTATAGAGGAATCATCCAGAAAATTAGATTATTGGTGACAAGAAAAAAGGTGTGTTAACTAGACACAAAGCTGATGTTGAAGTAAATTTGTGCTTATTCTATAAGATTGAGCTGAAGTCAGTAAGTGAAGCCTATAAGGATGAACATTAGAAGGAAGCAATGAAAGAACTTTTGTAGATTGAGAAGAATCAAAATTAGGAATTAGTCCCAAGACCGGCAGACAAAAATATCATTGGATCAAAATGGGTATTTAGAAATAAGTTGAATGAGAATGGGAAAGTTGTTATAAACAAAGCAAGGCTTATGTGTAAAGGGTACTCACAAGTAGAAGGCATAGATTTTCAAGAGAAATTTGTCCTGGTAGCAAGAATGGAAGCTATAAGGATGTTCTTGGTATTAGTTTCTTATAAAGATTTCAAAGTCTATTAGATGGATGTCAAGTCAACATTTTTGAATGGTAAGCTAGAAGAAGAGGTCTACATGGAACAACCAGATATGGTGTGCAAATTGAAGAAAGCTTTATATGGATTGAAGCAAGCTCCTAGAGCCTAGTATGCAAGGTTAGATAAGTATTTCAGTCAACAAGGATTTAATAAAGGTATGACATATAGTAATTTGTACTTAATGAAAAAATATTGATTGTAGTTGTATATATTGATGACATTATTTTTGGAGGAAATGAAAAGATGTGCAAGATATTTGCAGAAGATGGAGAAATAATTTGAAATTTGTATGTTTGGGAGATGAATTTATTTCTTGGGCTATAGATTAATCAAATTTTCATTTCACAGTCTAAGTATGTGAGAGATATGTTGAAGAAGTTTGGGATGGACGATTCCAAACTAGTAAGTACTCCTATGGTGATTGGTTGCAAGTTGGGTAAAGATGATGATTCACCTAAGGCTGATAAGAGAAAGTATAGATCTATGATTGGTGGACTACTATATTTGACTGCTACTAGACCAAACATTATGCACGTGGTTTGTCTTGTAGCTAGATTTCAAGAAGATCCAAAGGAAACACATGTTACTATAGTTAAAAGAATATTCAAATATTTGAATGGAAATCTAGATTATGGATTATGGTATCCTAAATATATTGAATTTACACTTAGTTCCTATACTGATGCAAATTGGGCTAGAAATATAGATGAAAGAAAGAATACAAGTGGTGGTGCATTCTTTCTTGGATGTAGGTTGGTGGCATGGCTAAGGAAGACACAAGATTTAGTCTCTTTGTCTATTGCTAAAGCTGAGTATATTGTTGTTGCATCTTGTTGTACACAAGTGTTATGGATGAAATAAACATTGAAGGATATCCCAATTCTATACGATGATCCTATTTCTATCTTTTGTGATAATACAAGTTCAATTAAAAATTTGAAGAATCCTGTGATAAACTTGAGAACGAAGCATATATCTATTAGGTATCATTTCTTGAGAGATAATGTCATGGAGAATGAAGTCAAGCTTGAGTATGTTTTGACAAAGGATCAGATTGCAGATATATTTACAAAGGCTCTTCCTAAAGATACTTTTGAGAATCTCTAGGAGAAGTTAGGGGTTATTTCCCGTCCTTTCATAAACTAAGATGCATTTGGAGGTGCATCCATCTAGTGGATTCATGGTTCTATCTTTTGGATTGATGTTTTGGTGGCTACCTCTCAGGGGGAGCAAGTAGTTTCAAGTGTTGTCATTATGTGTTTTTCATGTCAAAGGAAGATTCAATGAACATATATTTTTCCTTTTCCATTGATATCAAAGAGGGAGAGAAAGCTAATAAGAGAAAGCAAGTAATGAGGAAGATGATCTTCTAAGGGGGAGAAGCAAAAAGAAATATCTTGAGAAGTATTTCCAAAATTGGTATGGTGTCTTTGATGGTTTTTCACATCATGTGTTTCCATCAATGGCAAAGGGGGAGATTGTTGCAAGAATGGAAAGAGGAATGAAAGTGTTGTCATTGATGTCAACTGGTCAGCTGGTTATCTACTAGTTGATGTTGATTGTATATGTTGGGGATATTGAGAAAATTGTATTAAGGGAAGATTTGAAGAATTTAGCTATTGAGGTTGTTGATCTGGTACTTGTCCCTATGTTTGTGTGGATCAAATATGTTAGTCAAGTTTCTTGAAGGTTGCTATATGCAGATTCTTGGCTACTGGTTGTTTGTGAAGATCGATTTGTGTTAACCAATTGTGAATTATGTTTTTTTTGTGTACTGGCTGAGATGTAGGAAAAATGTTGTTGGTCTAGATTTCTATTTGATGAAGTCTTTTGACTTGTGGATATAGAGATAATATTTTCTATTAAAGATATTTTGGTTTCTGAAAGTGTTGAGCTTAATCGTGCTATGTGTTTTACACTATTTTGGTCGACCATGTGTTAAGAACTATCTTCAAAGTTGATGAAGCATGTTGGATATATTATGGGTCCTGGTGAAGCATGTGTTTGGGTCACCCTCATTCTAATTCCACCCAAGGATGTTTGGTGCTGACCTGATTTGAATTTGAAGTTGGATGGCCGACTTTGTATCTTTTCAAGGTTGGAGATAGTATAAATATAGAATGAGCTAGCAATGAAAATTGTACACAAGAAAATAAGGAAGACAAGTGAAAGAGTAAACATGAATTTGATGCTATTTTGAAAGTGTGTGAGTTATGTGTGTGGTTGATTTGTGCGAAGCTTAATGCTAAGTTTTCAGATACAGTGAGCAGAAGGAAAACTATATCATTCATGCAGGTTGATCAGTGATTGTGGTGGAATCCTTTGTTGCATTAGGATTGTTGTCTCTCTATAACAAGTCTTATTTGTCTTCTTTTGTATCTTTGGGTTGTATCCCTATGGACAGTGAGTCCTTATTGTAGGTAGCGAGCCTTATCTCAGGCAGTGAGCCTTATTTCAGGTAGTGAGCCTTTTTGTAATTAGTTTTGATATTCTCTATAGTGTGAGTTAATCCTTACCATGGTTTTTCCCTCATTGGGTTTTCCATGTAAGTCTAGTGTTATTGTACATTGGAATTTGATGGTTAATCATTTAATTATTTTATATGTTAAGTTTTGTTAATTGAATTGAAGGTTATAATTTGTGACAACTGATTCACCCCCCCTCTCAATTGTCCTATCCAATAGATGTGTCAGTGGGAAAAAAACTTGACGTATCAATAGGAAAAAAACCTTGATGTGTCAACCAATTTTTTTTTTGGGGTGATGCCCCAAACCTTACCTCTTGCTACGAGTGTACATTATTTACATGATCAGTTGCCACATACCAACATACATCCTATTTTAATGTTGTAAAATTGCACCTCTTGCTATTTCACATACATTCTTGCACCTACTTTAGTGTCCACTCCCTTAGCATTCATGTAGGGTCACTTTAGCCCCTGCATCAACCATTTTCCTCTTAGGATGCTCAAAAACCCCTTTTCAACAGTTACCCTCACACATGAACTTTACATCAAACCTTATGCTTTTGCCATTTTCATCATTTTGTAGTGTGGTGTGTCTAAACACTAGCGCACCGTGTGGACGTCTGTGCACTGTGCTAGCATCTCGTGACATTTCAATGTTAAAGTGAATTCCTTCAAGCATGTTTACCACTTTTCATCTACTTTTGTCAGTGGTAACCACTCGAGATTCCTTGTAACCACCCAAGAAGCTTCTTTCTGCTTCTCCTTAAATGTTATCTTTTCAATCCATTTGTGTCTCTAGCTTCATTCCAAATTCTAGCTTCCTTCTAGCCTTGGATCTTGCATTTCCCCCTTGTTATTTTGTTTGCACATCTTCATATAGCCTTCTACAACACTTTTAAGCTCTCTTAGCTTCTCTCCTTGCAACAATCTTGGTTCCTGCAACTCTCTTTGTCTCCCTATTTGGCTTCCTTAAGCCTTGTAGCTCTATCTCCCTTACCTTGTGCTTGTGAGCATCCTGGGATTCCATATCCCTTATCTATTCCATATTTACTTCATGATACAGGTTCTCCTCCTTGAGTAGGGATTGCTTCTATCACCTACATTTTGTGATATAGGTTCTCCTCCTCGAGTAGGGTTTTCTTTTATCACTCATACTTGGTGGTGCAGGTTCTAATCCTAAAGTGGGTTTTGCTTTCACCACATGCTTTGAACATTTTGGTTCATTTCTCTTTATCTATCTAGATGTCTATGGAGGCGAGAATACCAAAATGGGGGTTTGACTGAGGCAAACCCCTATACAGCCCCAACAATTTCTCCAGATATTATGCATGTAGGCATTGAAGACACTCATTTGTTGGAGGCTCCATTACTTGGGTTTTTTGTGTGCTTCTTCTATCTCCTATTCTCTTAATTTATCATTTGTACTTCACTTTATTTCAGTCTTGTTACATTTTATGATTCTCCTACATTCTGTAAGTTCTTAGCAATCTAATTGTTAGTAGTCACTTTGTCATTTTCTGTGATAAATTCACTTTCTGGGCCATACGAGATGCCGACACACCTCTTGGATGCCAACATGTTGTGCAATCATCTTTATCCCGCACTAATATCCTCTAGCTGAGAGTTTTTCAATTTGTCCAAAAAATCTCTATGACCTGCTCTTTCTGATTCTTGAACTATCGCGTTGTTCCTTGAGGCAGTTTAGGGAAATTCATCCCATGAGGCTCTCTGAATGAAGAGAACTCATAAGTAGCGAATCCCCCTTCTCCACACCTATCAACAATAAACTGTATATAATTTTCAAGGTTGAGACACATTTTCCCAACATATATTTAAGTTGTGATGTAAACCTACCAATGATTATAGGGTCATAAATATCATGGTATTCACTAGTAAAACTTAGGGGTTTAAATAATTTAACATTTTCTATTTTGTTGGTTTATTATTCTCACTTGGCTTAATTTGGAGCTTGTTGGCCAAAAATATTCTATTAAGTTTCCATAGAAATAAATGGTACAAGTAGATGTGAACCTAAATGTCTTACTATTAGAAGTGGAACCTCCTTTAATCTTAAAACATATTTATTGATAGGTCTTGCAATGTGCCTAATAAATTGATAACTAAAATGTGGAAGAACATAATGTATATTGTATACCATTCCATGGATGGTTGCATCCACATGCTTATTGCATCTTATACAAGACAAAATACTAACATAGAAATGGTATCCTAAATCAATGATTTAAAATTTTCAATCTTACAAGTTTCAATCTTACAAGGAGGCTTCATGTTGGGTATGTTATCATCAATTATTATTCTTATAATAAAAAAATATTTAAAACATGGAATCACCACTTCATAATAACAAGAAATTTTCTCTAGGTTAATGCATATAAATCTAAAATATTTGGGTGAAATCCCAAACCCATGACTTCTTTTGTGGTGATGGACAATAATTTTTCTTAGCTATTTTATTAACAATTTCTCTTCTATTTTTATCATAACTTTGGGAACCATGATAAATTTTGGGTAAGATAAACCTTAGGGAACATCATGCATTATAATCCAGCCACCCATAGTGTAGTTATACTATTAATTGGTGTAATGGCATGAATTTTCACCCCTTGAAAATTCCCCATTTTCATATCCTTCACCTTAGAAAACATAATTTCGATGATGCAATCCTGATACCTACCACATTTTCTTGTCCACCCGACAACCTATTTACGTGTTTGTGGAATAATTAAATAAGGGACGTGCACGCATCGTGTGGATTTCCATGCACCGTGCTACCATCCTGATAGGATTACTGCCTTTGGAATCTACAAAGGCATTAAGCTTCTCCATTGGACATGAACTGTAATGCCTCCTACTCCCTTGACTGACTCCTTTTCCCCCCTCTTTCCATTCAAATTGCTTAATCTTTTAATCTATCGAACTTCTTACAACTTCACTCTATCTTGCTTCCTAAGTGAATTCTTGATGCTATCTTAATCAACTACACACTTTCAAGCTTCACCACCACCTCCATTGTAGCTACAAGTTGTTGGTCTCTTGGATCCTCCACTTTGTTCGTTCCGAAAATGTTGCTGTTGGAGATCTTGCAATCTCACTCCATCTAATTGGCTTGAGAGAACGTAGCTGTGAAGCTGATATCCTCCATCGTCACTTGTTTTTGCATCATTAATTATGTATTATCATATTGTTGTTTGTGTTACTGGTTGGCATCTCTATTTTCATACACTTTCTTTATCATTTTCTACATCATTGCTACCTAGTTATCCATGGAGGTGGAAATACCAAAGCGGGGGACTAATTGAGGTAGTCCTCTAAAAATAGCCCCAAAATTTTCCTTTGTCTTGTGTGTGCAGGTACTTTCTTGTTGGAGTTGTTCGAAGAATCACATTACAAGGAGTTCAATACCGCTTTCTCACTTACTTTTTCAATGCAATCATAGTTATTCTTCTTGTTGTACTTTGTTTCTATACTTTCTCTATATTCTATCATAGCATAAAAATTTATCAGTCAAGCTATTAGTTGTATTTTCCATCTTTTTATCTATCTCAGAAGTCCTCTATTTGTACGAATGCCAACACACCACTAAGATACCAGTGTGCCACGCTGAAGTCTGTGTGCTGTGTTTCCATCCTTAGGTAGTGATATGTCTCGGCTAGAGATTGAAATCTAGAAATCAACTCATTTGACCACCTAAAACATTCAAGTTAGTGAAAGGACACTAGTAATTAGATTGCTCTTCCTTTTTGACCTTAACTTCTTAAATTTTTCAAATCACTTAGAAAAGCTTGAAGTAGATCAAGGAAACTTGTTGCTTAGGACTCTCCTGTGACCTAGATTCCCGTAGTAGCTAGTCCCCCTCTACATTTTGGTGAACCCAACATGAAATATTTTGATTCTATTTCGTGGTGTTGAAGGAACCTTCTCTCATATTCTAGGCATGTTGTGGGTTTGTGTGTTTTAGGGCACATAGCATTTCAACCCAATCTGCAACCCATAGCAACATAGATAGAAGGATCCCTAGGCATTAGGAAGCAAAATCTAGATAGGTCACTGTTTGATTCTTGAGCCTTTGGAGTATCCTGAGGAAGTCCTCTCTAAGTACGTAAACATGGCCTCTTTTATGCATCTCCCTATTCCTCCCACTCAGCCTACGAATGGATCACCCACTATAACTTTCACATCAGAGGACCTGCCTATGAACAAAGAGCCTTCTCCTAAATACATTCCCTCTCACAATAATGGGAACATCATGATTATTGTTCTGGTTGATCCCATGTGTTGTGTGAATGTTATAACAAAGGAGACTCTACTGATAAATTTCTTACATAAAGATGGGTATGATAAATCAAAGAGCACAATACATACACATGACAGAATCTTGGTCCCTCCAATTAGTTTCATCACTCAGTCTTGGTAAGACCCAAGACTGTAAATTCTCCTTTTGATATTATCCCAAAGTTGGACTTGTTCAGGGTGAAACTAGGCATCCCATGGCTAGTTTCCATGAATATGGTCACTTCGGTAATTCATGTAATTGAATTTTTCTCATGAGGGGTCTATGCATGTTGTGTACGACACCAGATATAAACCTCTAGTGTTGCGTGGGGGCTACTCATTAGATCATTTTTGGTTTGCTTCCTCCAAGGACAGACTTGCTATACAACACCTATTCCAAATATAAGAATGGGGGCATAGCGCTTAAATTGACCTATCCTATCTCCCCTTACGCCATTTTAGTTAAAGGCTCTATGATTGTGTAGCAGTAGGTTGCCTCCTCCTCTCAATAAAAGTGGAAGGGGAAGCTTTCTTGCGCCCAAGAGACTTCCTCTTCTTTTGATATTCCATTCTCTTATGCCTCTCACCCTATTGTGGCACCTTTAGTCTCTACTCCCATGCCTTGCATGGGGAGTCTAATGGTGCCTGCTTAGTGGAAGGCCAAGCGCCAAGTATTCAAACTTCTCATCTTGCCCATGGTGCTAAGGCTCGTTGTCTATGATAAGGGGAAGGGACCTCATAGAGTTTCCCTTGTGTCTTGGCCTTCATGGCCTCCTACCACGCTTGCCCCTTAGGTAGTGAATGGGAATATTCCCACTTTTGAGGCACATGTGTCTCCTTCTCCACCTACCATCATTTATGCTCCTATGTTTCCTACTCTTGATCCTGTTCAGGAGGCTACCCTTCCATAGCCAATGGTTGTGGAGAAAAAATCTATGGTAGAACAAGAGCCTCTCATTCCTTCTCAAGTAGTGAGTTTTAGTTCCTAGAGCTTCTGAAACTGGCTTGCACATTAGTGTAAGCACCAGAGGAAGGTTCTAGATGCTGAACAAGCTTCCTTGCATAAGGAAGATGGGGAACTAGTAGCTCCTATTTTGACATCGCTTGTTGTGCCTTCCTCTTCTACTCCTTCAACTTCAGTTCCCTTCACCTTGGTTTTAATTCTAGCTCCCCCCGCAAATGCTAATGTTCCTCACCTCCAAAGGCTATAGGTTTTCATTGCTCCCTTAGTGGATCCCCCTCTACTGATGTCCCTTTTGAACATCCCTCCAATTTCCTAGCCCATAGACATGTTGAACACCATAGTGGTATCCATTGTGGCTTTGTCCTCTTCCTCCTCATCTTTAGCTTCTTCTTTGGGGATTT
Source organism: Sequoia sempervirens (assembly GCA_007258455.2). NCBI lineage: Eukaryota > Viridiplantae > Streptophyta > Pinopsida > Cupressales > Cupressaceae > Sequoia > Sequoia sempervirens. Next base: position 279,491,767 of record VDFB02105785.1, on the reverse strand, counting down.
CACATCCTCCATTGAAGCGTAAGTTGGAGGAGACCTCACTTTCAATGGAGGTTGGAAGAAGGGATCACCTTCTTTGAGAGAGGGCTATTCTTTGGCTTGTGCTATCCTTGTAACAGAGACAGCCCCAATGTCTCCTGAGTTTGTCACCATTGCTTTTGTTGGGATTAAGGTGTCTCGACCTTTGCAAATCCTAGCATTAATGTTGTTAATTAATTATTTATTTTAGCCTATGTATTATTTTATGTCATTCTTGTGATGTCACTTTGTGGGACCTACTTTGGTGAGGTGGAAACTTACATAGAAAGTGACTAGGATGATATGCATCCTAAATTGGTGGAAATAGGAATCCCACTTTGTGGACCCCATTGTAAGCTATTTTAGTGGAAATTATCATAAGTTGTAATAGTTGGACTATGATAGCTACTATGAAGAATTATGACAAAACTATGACAACTAGTATGATAGTGTAAGAGTCAAGATTAGTGAAATTATGATAGATCTAAGTCTTGCATGTGGTAGGTGTATTGCATGTTGAGAGGACTGAAATTTTTCATAGTAATTTATGATAGATGGGTTACATGCTAAGATTTTATGATAGTTGCTTAAGTAGGTGAAGAAAGGTTCCTTGCATGTTATCCTTTCTATTTGGATGCATGCAGTAAAGAGGATGTTGACATGTGGCATTTCTAGGCATCCATCTTGGTGCTCTATAAATATGGGCATTTGCTAAAGGAGTTGTGTGAGGAGAATTTTTAATTGTAGGGTTATGCTATCGAATTTCTTCTAGAAGAGTAAGACATAGTATCCATGTTAAGGCTATGAGCCTGAAATGTATTGTAACCAAATTGTTTTAGATTAATGCATTGGTTCAGTGTTGGAGGGTGGGGTTTTTTACCTGAAAGGGTTTTCCTTATGTATATCATGTTTTCTTCTCTTTTGTATATCTTTCTTCTATTCTTCATGCTTCTCATTCTTAAATGTTAATTTTATATGTTGTTATGTTGCTGAAATTTTTCTTAGAACTAGAACTACATCATCTTTCCTCTAAGGGTTAATACATGGGAATTCAATTGTCTTTTTCCACTTTATGGCATAATAGTATGTACTTGTATCAAGATGATTAAAATATGATTTGTTTAAAGAAACATAAGGTGTTGAAGGTGCATAATGGTTCTTGGAAGAATTTTTTGAGTTCACCATTCCCTTTCATTTGGTATCAAAGCTCAATTCCAGACTTGCATGTGCGTACATGTGTATTTTTATAAGTTGCATTTACTTGCATGTGTGTTGCATATAGTTGCATGGGCTTACATGTCACTTGCATGTGTATTTTTGTAAGTTGCATGTACTTGCATGGACTTGCATGTCACTTACATGTGCTTGCATGTGTATGTTTTTAAGTCTCATGTACTTGCATGTGTGTTGCATATAATTGCATGGACTTGCATGTCACTTGCATGTGCTCGCATGGTGTTGCATGTGGTGTTTGGGGTTCTGGGTATTCCTTCTGATGTGATTTCTTAGCTTGGAAAGCTTGAGGGAATTTTTTTTATAGGGATTGGATGATTATTAATCCTTGGGTGAGTGGAATTTTTGTAGTTGATCTTGATTTCTAGAAACAATAGGCATTGTGAAGAATGGAGAAGATTGAGTTTTATGGAGTTGATCATGTGGTTACATTTGATATGATATTGATTTGGAGCTCCTAATTTGACAGTTGAATAATCCTCATGCATGGTGGTTATTTTTCATCTTGTGGTTATGTGTAGTAGATTTTTCATATTGGGTGTCTAAGATGGACTCTCTAGTCATATGAAGAGACTCATGTTGTTATGAATTTAGTTTTGTGTGCTTGTGTTTGGTGTTTTTTCTTAATTCCTGACATTAGAAGGCACTATTTTAATAACCCTAAATGCATGTAGGCTATGGAATTGATCATTGGATGATTTAGAAGCTTCTAAAATAGTCTAATTATCTCTTAGTTGCATGTACATGGTTGTGGTGGAGTTGACCTACAAATGGGCCTAAAGTTTGTGGACCTCTTCTTTCTTTGGTTGGTTGTACTTGCATGTCTTAGTTTCATGTTGGTTGGATCTGAGGGTTTTATAGATTTTCTATTAAAAAATCTATGGTAATGCATATTCATGATATTCCATTGTTCTGGTTTAACTATTATGGTGGTTTGCAGACTTGTGGCTCTTCTAGATGATAAGTGGATATAGATTCGCATGAGTGTTATAAAAGATAGTGGTTTTGTACGTTTTACATAGTTAATAAAAAATTTCATTTTGTAGATCTGCAGATGAACTATTTTTCAGATTATGTTTTCTAGATGCAAGATAGTTGTAGGTTTGCATGTATGCTTCATGCATGTTTTGAGAAGGTTTTATTGTTTTCCTAAAAAGTTGTGGGTTCCTATAGCTATTGAGTATTCACTTGTTCAGATGAAATATGTGATCTATTATTTTAGATGTTTAAGTGGATTTAGATTTACATGGGGATTTTTTTTATAGGTTTTACATGTTAATAAAAATTTGTGGTTTGTAGATCTGTGGAGAATATTGTGTTTAGAATCTTGGATTTTTCTAGATGAAAATAGTTGTAGATTTGCAAGAATTCTTGTTTAGTCCCTTGACTATGGTATTCAGTTGCGGATTTGTTTGGTGAATTGGGTCTGGTGGTGATCTAGTGTTTGAGTCTTGAAATATACATGTTATCTTCTTTGATATCCTAGTTTTGCATGATTCAATGTTTGGGATCTATGAGTTATGCAGTTTGTGGATTAGCTACCCATTGGCTATAGTGGGATGACTCAAATGTGGATTCTCTCTATCCATGAGATTCTTTCAGTGATGGTGCATATTTCATCATTTGACCTTGTCTATGGTCATTTGTGCATTGGTATGTATTGTATTAGGATGAGAGGATGGTGTTGAGTACTAGGATAGTCAGTTGTGGGGACCTATAGCATGTAGCTTGGCTTGGAGATCTTGATTTCACTTGTATGTTATTGACATTGTAGTTGAGTGTGTGTAGACTTGGATTATCTTCATGGAGGAGATGGTTTTCATGATGCTTGGAGAGATCAATATCACTATTCAGTGGGGGCTTTTGTAGTGATATGTATTCATCACTTGGTGATGGATGATCTTCTTGAGTGTTGCAGATGTTACTAGAGGAGCTCTTAGATCCTGTTGTTATAGAATGATTTTTTCAAATTTGCATGGACACCATTTTGGAGATGGTAACCTTCATGAGATTGAAGATGTGTGATACCTTAGATCCATGGAGGGCTCATGGAGTCTTTGGTTGGGGTGTTGGTAATGCTTTGAAAGGTGATGTTGGTTTAGCGTATGTTGTTGGTATGTCATGGTATACTCTTGATGGAACATTAGAGTTTGGGATTTTTGCATTTCTCTTGAGACCTTGGTTTGTTCACTTGGGGAATGGGATCTCCTAAGGGGGATGGTAAGATGATGATGTCATGATAAGTTCCTGATTTAGATGATTGGAGCTTTGATAATGGTCTGGTGATTCTCTATGTTTTGGGTGCATTGGTCATATGCTTGAGAACTTCATGATAGTGTAGTGATGCATTTGGAGTTTAGCATGAGATGATTGTTTGTATGTGCTCATGGGTACATTGAGAATGAGGTGAGGCTGTATTTCTCTTGAGATGAGAGAAGTATTGAGATGGTTACTCTTGATGAGATTTCAATAGAAAGTATGAGGAGCCTACACCTTGGTTGGACGTGATTTCAATAGAGACCTATGAGGAGATCACTCTTAGAGTCATGATGGCTTGCATATCTTGGAGCATTCTCATTCCCCACTCTTGGTCTACTTGAAATCTTATCACTTGAGAGGTATTGCCCATTATTTCTCTCAAGTGATTTATGCTTTCTTTCATATACATGGATCTTGAACTGCTCTTAGATGGTTCTAAAAGATTCATTGTGAGAGATGGATAGCATGGTTATCTCATTGGGTTTGAATTTTCATTTATGATGATCATAGTGGATGGTAGTGGGTTGATTTTAGGAGATGGGAAATGGATTAGTTTGATCTTCTTGATTTGAGAAGTTTACATCCATGTGGATATATGATATATATGTTATGTTTGATCTAATGATTTTGGATGTTTGGGTGTTGTTGAGGGTTCTTTGGGGTTGCGAAGGAGATCTTACTTGAAACAACTTGGCACTTTGAGGTGTTGGCAAAAGGACATGATTGGGATATGGTTTTTAGGTCTTCTCTTTGTTCTATGGCTTCTTCCTAGAGGCTCATGTTCACATGGTTCAATGTGGTGGGCTTGGGAGAGTTACAATGACATGTTTTAGAGACTTTACAACATCTTGTGTTGCATGTGTAGATCACTGTGATTGTTCTTTGTCACTACATGAATTAATTTTTAGCCACACTTTTGTATAAGTGTTGATTGGTAGGCTTGATATGCCATGGTCTATTTTCAGTTTTGACATTACCCATGTGTTGGCCTCCTCTAATGGTTCAATAACTAGGCCCTTAGAGATGTGACAGAGATTAGACATATGTGCTAAGTTGTTATCTTTCTCATCATGAAGGTTCATTTCATTTTCAACCCAAGGACGTGAACTTGAAATGGTTCAACATTGTCTGTGCACTAGGACTCAACTATAGTCATCCTTATCCTATAACTAGAAAGGAAACAATACTAAAAAAAAAATGCTGGAAATAGATTAACATAAGTACTAAGCATGAATTGTCAACTAAATTGAGTGGATGACAAAAATTGAAATCTCAGCAAACAGACAAGAAGTTACTATGTCTACCTTGGCTGCAGGAATAGACAACTGCTAAGACCGAAACTAATTACTGAACAAAAAAATTACTATTAAACTAAATGGATGGAATTCTCACCAAGTGGACCCCCTTGAATGAGTCTTCCCTAAGGTAACTCAGATGCAAAAAATCAAAGTATCATCTTATTCATTGGAAACATGATTACATTATATCAGCAATATAACTATATTACTTGAAACTAAAAAATGCAAGTACAATCTCAAAACATCCAACGTTGTGAAAAGGGGCATTTGACCATTATTTATAGAGGGAAAAGCTTCTAATTAACCCTAACTAACTAGGCAGTAGACTCCAAAAAAATAGGAGTATGCCATTTATTGAAAGCATGGAAAAGAGGGAGTAAGTTATGCATGCACCGCATTTAGTCAAAGAAGACTTGCCTCAACAAGGATCCAACACAACACCTCCTAGATTTTATCAACTAACAAACATGATCATTTAAAAGGTAAGTTGCAACTTCCACATGAGTTGGGAGTTTCCCTCCATTGACCTCTTTAATGACCATCTTTTTGACTTCTTTATCAACTGTCCAACTGACATGAACTTCTTCCACTTTTCAAGCTTCATTTATATCTACATCTTACTATGAACCTACATAATAATATTAGCATGCTAGAAAATTTGTGTATCCATAGTCACCTTAGAATATAACATTCATTCAATCACATGTAAGATTAACATAAATATGTCACATAGCAGGTTAATATTATCAAAAGTCACAAAGATAAGTTCATGCCCAAGGTTCATAATTTTAGGGAAATAACATAGAGAGTTTCAATAACTAGGTGCTAAAGTCTATAGTAACAACAACAAATATATGATAAACCCTATCAAAATTGAGCCATTATTTGGACTCATCATCTCCCCCCAACCTAATGATTTGTTGGTCCTCCAATAGAGGGAGCTCTATTCCTTTTCTTTGTCAAAGCTCCAAAGTCACCAATTGCTATCTATCCCTGATCAGTCTCTGCAGTATCTGAATTTGGATCCCAGTAGAACCCCTACTTGTTTTCCAATCTACCCCACCTTGGCCTTTCTGTATCTACATCATATTGATGGTATCTATAATATAGTATTGGACACAATAGAGTAGGTGGATGGAATATCAATGGAATCCAATAGTGTTGCTTCATCCTTCCAAGTTGTATGTACATAGTTCTTTGTTTACATTTTGCGGAATAATTTTGCAAGGAATGGGGTTTCACTTGTTTTAACTGATCTAGAAAACTATTCCATCTCTATGATATGTATCCCAATACTATTTTCCTTGTAGTAGCAACTACCTGCTCATATTCTTGGTATGCTTCATCCCTAGTAGGGATGATCATATTTTTGTAGTTCAAATTATAAAGAATTATGTGCCATGTGTAGTAAAAGTCTAAAGGGTTACTGGATTCAACTTTGAGAGACAAGGGGGTATGGATTTCTCTTTCTCTATATATTTTAAATTGCTACCCCTAATTGACTTCATTTTGAATCCATGACCTGAATGCCCTCAAATAGATATCTCCAATGTATAGCAATGGGTTCCAATCATGATCATTAGGAACAACATAATTATGAAAGTACAATTCACACAACAAATTTTTAACTTCAAGAGGAGAGGATTACATGCTTGGAAAAACTCACGTGGGGTTTCAATAGAAGGGTTTCAACCAAAAATAACCCTTGACAGCTTGAAAGAAAGATGACGCTCCTTTAAATGCAATGCATATAATCTTGGGGGAGTTCTACATGCCATCAATTGTGGTACTAGAGCCACCACATTATCTACCTTATCCTTCAATGCAACAACCTTTGCATTCTTTTCCTCAATTTCTACATTCTTCTTTTTGACTCTTCTTGTATGTGAGTTTCTCTTTATTCCACTCTTCCTCCTTTTGCATTTCATTCCATAAGTCCAGGGCTTCTGATGCCCATGAAAAAGTAGGAGGTTTGTGTTTTCCTACTAGGATCCTTCCTTGCACTGATTCATGTTGTTCAAATTGCTCTGGTTGCAGTGGTTCTTGTTGCTCATCTTGCTCTAGTTGTAGTGGTTCCTAATTTTCAAACTACTTTGCAACAACAACAAGCTCTGCCAACCCTATATTTGTTTGTCCCTCAGAATCTTCTTCTACTTCTATATTTACCCACCCCTTAGGAGATTCTATCTCCTTCCTAGGTGTCCTTCTGAGTCTAGGGCTCCTTTTTGGAGGCATATCAGTAGTTGACTCAGCTGGTTTTGATTTCTTTGGAGGGGTTTTATGTTTCTCAGTGGCTGCAAGATGACTAGTGTCTTCAACTTTCTATTTCCTAGGGCTAGGTTTTACTTTTTCTGATTTTTGCTTCCTAGCCTTTCCTTTTCTAATTTTTTCCTCTCTCATTTGTGCTTCCTCTTTTTTAATGGAAGCCCTAGTGTGAACTAGATTTTTAGGGAGGAAACTGACATTAGGGTCTAAGGATGAACTTTATTCATTTGAATACTCTGATTTAGAGGAGCCAATTTCTACTACTGATTTTGCTGCAGGAGGATTTGTGCTAGGGTTTGTACCAAAAGTTGAAGCTCCAGAAGTAGTTTTAGTAACCCTCTCACCCCTACTAACCCTACGATCATGGGGCTGACCTCTAGGAACCACATTTTCTAATAAGAACTGATCAATGCTCAAAAATTCTTCCCATGACATACCAAACATTTCTTGTAAATATTTTTCTACTAATAATTTAATCAAAAAGTGATGGTAAATAGAGTTGTCCCTAACTTTTTGTATTTTAGCTACCATGATTGTAAGAAGATTGTACAACACATTTGGCACGTTGATCCTTCTGCCATGTCTCATGCAGTTCAAAAGCTTAAAATGTACAAACTGAAGGCATGATTGGTGACCCTCACAAGTAATATATTTTATAATGTAGACAACAATTTTCTTCCATTTTTCTGGAAGAGAATTTCTCCTTGTTCCCTATTTATCCACAACAAGTGGAGGATCACTAGGCTTAGTGAATTTTGCCCTAGCTGACCTAGCATCCCTAGAAGTAGGGTAGGGCTCTCCTTTAGCAGGAAAACCCATTACTTCAACAATTCTCTCCTTAGTGCCTATAACTTCTAGCCCTTTCACCATTTCCTTACCATCATAAAGTTTTTGTACAAATTCTAGAGCAATTTCATCATTGAAACTATCTAGTTTCATAAAGTAGTCCAACCATCCACAATTTCTAAATTCGGCCAAAGAGAGTGCATCCTATAGTATCTCCTAATGAATTGTAGGTTCATTTCTAATCAGCTGACCTCCCATTGCTGCTACCCACAATCTAGCAAACACCTCTGCAAAATTTTCTCTCTTGCAATCCTTCTTCTGAAAATCCAATTTCTTAAAGCTTCCTAACACTCTTCTCTAGTGCTACCACCAATGGCGTATGACTCTTCAATTTACCCTTTTGGTGATGTTATGACTATGAATAAGCCAATAAAGAAAGCATAAATGAGGGATATCAACAAAGAAAATGGTAGTGGTTTAGTGCCATATCATACATGCAAGCTGTCATTTCAACTATATCATTTCAAATTTGCTAATCTCAAATTTTTTGCCATGTTGGAGCATGGATGACATGTATGACATGTGGACATGTGGGTTCACACTCCCCCCAACCTAAATTAAATCATTTTTCTGCATAGGCTAGGATTTAATTATGATGTGATAGGGCAGAGTAATAATATGTGCTATGTGAAATATCAATGTTAATGTACAATAATTAAACAAATGCATTTGAGATAATTAAGATACATCAAGTTGTTATGCACGTACCTGAAAATTTAGAGTGTTGTTTGCAAAGAATGTGGAAGGAAGAATGGGTTAATTTAAAAGCACAATTGAGCTTATTAAATGAAATGATAATGGAGTGAGGTGATGGTGGAGTGAAGTGATGATGGAGTTATGGAAGAGAGAGAAAGGATGGAGATAGATGGGGGGATAGATTTATTGATGGAGAAATTGATTCCCACAAAAGTGGAAATCTTTATTATGATTGCATGCATACCTTGTGTTGAGATTATGGATGCATAGTCCTTGAAGCTGCAGACTTTGATGGAGGACCTTTAAGCCAGGAAAGATGATCAACCACAAAGAAAGTGTTGCAACTAGGCATGCACAATAGAGATTCAATATTGATATGATATATTGATTACAAATGTACAAGATGCCTGATTATATAGGCAAGAGGTAAACCCTAATATGCATGAGATGTTTCCATGTGTCAAGATCAAACAACATGTGACAACATGTGAACCCTATCTAGATGATCATTAAATGAGGAGATAAGTTCTAGAAGGACAACTCATCTTCTAGAAGGAATCTTATCCCACAAACTAGGAAAGGGAATATTATCCCATTTATTAAATGATTTATCTAATAATGCAACCTAGGACTTAATGATTAAATGCAAGATCTAAGTTAACTTATGCTAGTGTAATAATTAACTAATTAATTACACCAACACCCCCCCATAAGTGCAACTTAGGGAGGAAAATGCAATGATTATGCAGAGATGATGATGGGTCCTGGCTACGAGGCCATGTTAGGTACCCATGTACATGAAGATGTAGAAAATCTCCCACAACCAGAGAAAAGGGGAAAACCCTATGGGAACAAAACCCCTCTCCAAAAAGGAGATGAAAAAGAAAAAATGTGAGATAGGATGGGAAGGATGGAGGACTCCCAAATATACCCCCCAAGTACACCATCCGTCACATGGATACAATATAATCAAAGGCCCCCCCATAGGAGGGAAAGAGAGAGACTATGTAGCCCCCCCAAAAGATGTGATCACCTGCAAAGAAGGGAATTGGTTGAAGATAGAACAAGATCCAATGTCGACAAACAACTTGTCTCCCTTTCGGAAGAAATAAAACCAACTGCAAGTGGAGAGATGCTTCCCATTCTAGATAGGAATTGAAGGAAGGAAGGATGAAGGTGGATGATGGTGTCTTTGAACTCTGCTCAAATGTCTCCTTTCCTGATGATGAAGAGGCCACAATCAATGAAGAGAGTGACAAACCAAGACGATGTAGAAACTGATGCTGAACAATATCCAAAGACAAAGATGGAATGAATATGATGGAGACTTGATATCCCCCCCTGAATGAAGTGTCCTCAAAACCATTGAAGGAAGTCTGAAGCAAATACAATGGTAAATGCTGAAGAAACCTCAATTCCTGAATGGAAGGATAGGGAAGAAGTCTCGGATATGAAATCTCTGAAGAGAAACCAAGTGCCTCCATGATGGTCTCGGGATTCCCAATCAAGGTCAAGACAAAGGAATGAGGAGACTCAAAACAACTCTCCAAAGCCAAATCTGAATAGAGGAGTGATACCCCCTCAAGAATGTATCATAGGGAACTTGATCTGAAGCAAGACATTCTAAATCATGACCATTGGGGAATGGTGGAGTATCTGAATCTCTGTAGATCTCCCAAAGCTTAGTCCAAAGAATGTGAGGACAATCACAATGATCAATAGCATTTGAAACATCACAATCAACTTGCATAGAAATGATTTCCAAAATAGTATATCTGCTGCAACTCCAAGAAAATTCATGAATACCTTCACTCGGATGAGGAACAATACCAAATAGATGTAGCAACAAATCAAGTGAATGAAGATAGTGGCAGATCCCATCTCGCCATTGCTGATAGTTACCCTTGTGCAACATAGTCAAAGGAGAACATGCAAGCCCAATAATGAAATTTCTCCACAAAAACAAAGAAAAATGACCTTCAACAGAAAATAAAGACTTCCAAATATGATTTATAACTAAAGTGATGCAACCTAGATCAAACAATCTTGTCCCAAGCTTCAGAATAACCAAGTTATTGATCAAATACACCAAACTAAAAAAATCACATGCAAGAGTACCTAGAGCTAAAAATAATCAAGGGGCTGGATTGATAAAAAAAATATCGGAATCACCTTCCTGATGCCACTGGAATCACTGAAATCTGATGAACGGTTGCGAAGATACAAGCCTTTATGTCCAAATTAGGGTTTGGACTTCAGTTAGATGTAGTTTGGACTTCAGTTGGATGTAGAAATTTCTGTGAGAAAAATTTCATAGAACTGATGTCACCATTGGAAAGTAGATGGAAAGACCTTTTCGATGGTATATTGTTTGCCAAATTATGATATCCTGGGTGAAAGTTGTGATCAAATGAAAAAAATGCCCTGATTAGGCACCTGCAGGCTAAACAGGGTCAAAAAACTGGCCTCTGGGCTAAAAAAAATAGCCCCTGGTCGCTGATATGACCAGGGGTTGGGCGCTTACAAAAAATAAAAGTGCCACCGGATAGGTGGTGGCGGGGCTGAGCTCGGGCAGAAAGTTCTGGGTAGGGCCGCTAATGGAGCGGAGCCCGCCGATGGTCGGAAACAACAAGAGACACCGCCGGTAGTTGATATCCCGATGGGAGTTGAAGCAGTGGCCGATAGGAGATGGATGGGCCGACAGTAAGTCTTCGTTGGCAGGGGTTGGGAGGATGGCTGGTGGGAGGAGATCACAATCACCGGTGGGACGTCCATGGCAAAAAACGGTAGGCGGACTCCAGCAGCGGTGGACGACAGGAGCACCAGATACATGGCAGAAATCCCAGTGACAGAGAGGAAAACGGAAACAGAGAACAGGTGTGAGGTCAGTGATGGTGATAGAATGTGTCGGCGGTGATGTGACTGGTATGATTGGACGGTTGGCAGGCCGACAAAAAATGGTACCTCCCTTGCAAAAACAATGAATAGGCCAACGAAACCGAATACCCTGCAGACTTTTGAATAAAAAAGTTGACAATATATTTACATTTTTGAATATTGCTTTAATAGAAATTAAAAAATAATGAGATCTGATTATAAAATAGACCCTTATCAATGCCGCAGAAGAAAAAAATAACAAATGTCGATGAAAAAATTGATGCCGACCAAGGATTTAAGTACCAGTCGCTCCAATATTTTTTTAATTTTTCTGCAAACTATAGAAAATATAATTTTTTGCCAAACAAAAGATATAAATACCCAATTTTTCTGAAACAAAAAATGGCTTGCTGCTAAAAAAAAATTTCCTCAAAGGACAACTGACAAGGATGATTTTTTGCTGCAAATTGTACGGATAGTACAATTGATTTTGCAAACCCTAAAAATACCTCTAATGGCTCCCAGGATGATGTATCCGATTTTGATGAATGGGCAGGTGATCCTAGGGTTTCGAGGCCTTCTGAAGACAATGACAAGCTCAGATTTGACTCTATCTACTTCAGAAATCAGCTTGGTCCCCAGGTGGAAACAAGTAGCCTTCAATGGAAACCTTCAGCCTGTGGAGAATCTCGCACACCAACTTTCTTGATCGAGGGTTGACGTTTCATTGGAGAAGCTCTGATACCATGTTGAGATTATGGATGCACAGTCCTTGAAGCTGTAGACTTCGATGGAGGACCTTTAAGCTAGGAAAGATGATCAACCACAAAGAAAGTGTTGCAACTAGGCATGGACAATAGAGATTCAATATTGATATGATATATTGATTACAAATGTACAAGATGCCTAATTATATAGGCAAGAGGTAAACCCTAATATGCATGAGATGTTACCATGTGTCAAGATCAAACAACATGTGACATGTGAACCCTATCTAGATGATCATTAAATGAGGAGATAAGTTCTAGAAGGACAACTCATCTTCTAGAAGGAATCTTATCCCACAAACTAGGAAAGGGAATATTATCCCATTTATTAAATAATTTATCTAATAATGCAACCTAGGACTTAATGATTAAATGCAAGACCTAAGTTAACTTATGCTAGTGTAATAATTAATTAATTAATTACACCAACACCTTGACTAGTCAAAAGGATGGACACTAGGTCCACTTCCTTTGTCTGCAATAACTTCAGAGGTCTGGTGTTGAATAAATTATTGCATAAATTCTTGTTTGGAAGCTGATTTATGGTATAACTTGAGATGATGATTGTTGACTAGGAGCTTGAATCTAATAGGGTCAAAGGTTGTGAGTTGAACAACACCATTAGAGAAGACTTATGTGACCTCATATGGTCCCAACTACCTAGTTTGCAATTTCCTACATTGTCTTGATACCTAGAATCATAAAGAAGTGCCCAGTCACCTAGTTGGAACTTCTTTTCCTTGATGTATTTGTCATGCTTTTAGACTCTTTGGTTCTGCACCATCTTAGCATGATGAAGATATGAATTTATCATTTCATCTAAGGAATTTAGTTGCATGATCCCATCCTTTCGTGCCTCAGATATGTCTATCCAAAGGTTTAGTGTTGTTCTAATACTTTTATGTTCAAACTCTATAGGCATCATGGTTGTTTTTCCATATAATAATTCAAAAGGAGTAAAACTAGTGGTTGTCTTCCAAGTGGTTCTATAAGCCTAGATAGCTTCTGACAACCTATTTTCCCAATATTTCCTATGAATAGACTCTATTTCCCTATTTGTTACCTCAGAATGGCCATTGGCTTGAGGGTGATAGGGTGTAGATTTCTTTTTCCATACATTATATTCATTGACCAATGTTGTGACAAGAGTTGATGTAAATTGAGCCCCTGGATCTATGACTATCTCTCTAGGAACTCCATAGCACGTGGAGATTTCTTCATAGAGGAATTATGTAAAATTTATTATCTCTGGCATGTTTCATAGCTTTGACCTCAACCCACTTAGTCACATAGTCAATGCAAACCAATATGTAAGATTTACCATTTGATGGTGGATCAATTGGACCTACAAAATCAAGTCCCCATTTATCAAATGGTGTGATAACTACTTGAGGGTATAGAGGCATCTCATCTGATTTAGTTAGCCAACCCATCCTCTTACATCTATCACAATTCTTAGTGTACTTTCCTGCATCCTTATGAAGTGTCGACTAGTAATACCTTGTATTAAGAATCTCCATTATTGTTCTCTTAGCTGCAAAGTGCCCTCCACAGGGTTCATTGTGACATATATGTAGTATATCATAGGTTTCATCCTCTCTTACATATCTCCTCATCACATGATCTGGTACAGTGTAGAATAAACACCCTACAATCCATGAGAAAGGAAAAGTTTTCTCAATAAGAACTCTTCTCTCTTTTAGAGAGAAATGAGGGGGAACTCTCCCTGTAACCGGATAATTGGCTATATCTGCATACCAAGGTATGTGCACATTGATGGAGAACAAATTTTCATCAGGAAAAGAGGCATCAATGACTTGAGTTTCCTCTGATGTAGTCAATCTAGAGAGAAAGTATGCCACAACATTTTCCTTTCCTAGTTTGTCTACAATGGTGATATCAAATTCTTGCAATTACAACAACCACCTTGCTAGCCTACCTGAAATCAAGGGCTTATTCATAAGGTATCTACATGTCATGTATGGAAAAAGATCTAATATCCTGTTATATAATGTATGAACTTGTTAAGAGCATAGATGACTGCCAACATCTCCTTCTCTATCACTGTGTAGTTAAACTAAGCTCCTTGTAGGTTCTTGCTGACAAAGTAGATTGCATTCTCAATTGCTCCCTCTTTTTTCCCCAAGATAGCTCCTATAGCATAATTAGATGCATCTATGTGAATATAAAAATGGAGTTCCCAATTAGGGCCTTTGAGCACAAGGTCATGGGTTAAGGTTGTTTTTAAATCAGAGAATGCTTTATCACAATCTTCTGACCACTAGAACTCAACATCTTTAGTTAGAATTTTATAAAGTGGTGTTGCCATCTTACTAAAATATTTTATGAAGTGCCTATAGTATCCTTCATGTCCCAGTAAACTTCTAACATCTTTTTGCTTGGCAGGAATAAGAATATTGGTAATCACCTCAATCTTGGTTGGGACCACTTGAATTCCTTTCTGAGAGATATAATGGGAAAGGACTACTCCTTCCTGCATCATCATAAAGAATTTCACACTATTCAAGGATATATTATGCTTCTCACATCTCTACAAAACTTTTCTTAGGTTTGCTAATGCTTTTGCAAAATTAGCACCATAAGTACTAAAATCATCCATGTAGATCTCCATACAATCATGTGAGATATCTAAGAATTTACTAATAACTACTCTTTGAAAGGTTGCAGGTGCATTACACAAATGAAATGGGAGTATAGAATAGGCATAAGTCCCCCAAGGATAGGTAAAAGTTGTCTTTTCCTAATCTTCACGTGCAATCTATATTTGATTATAACCATTGAATCCATCTAGGAAGGAAAAATAGTGCTTACCTGTAAGTGAATCCAATACTTGGTCTATGAAAGGAAGGGGAAAGTGATCCTTTTTGGTGGTAGATTTTAGTTCTCTATAGTCAACACAAAATATCCATTTACCTCCCTTTTTAGGCATAATTACCAATGGGGACACCCATTGGCTGTCTAAGATAGGGTAGATAAACCTTGCATCCAATAACTTTTGTAGTTCCCCTTTTACAATCTCCCTTAATGTAGGGTTGGTTCTCCTTTATGGATGCCTTATTGATGTGTTGTCATCTTTGATATAGATCCTATGAGTGCAGAGTTTGGGATCTGATCCTTTCATGTCATGGTAGTTCCGTGCAAATGCATGCTACTGCAACTTCAAGAGGTTTGTCAGGGACAACTGTTGCTCTTTACTCAACTTGTTGTTAATATTCATATGTTTCCCTTCTGAAACTTGTACTTGTGTGGTCAACTCAATCATGGTTGTTTCACTGATGCTTGGAATTTTTAACTCATGTGGTAATAATGTATGAATCATATATGTTGCTACATGAAACCCAGATGCATGAGGAGTGGTTAAAAGTGTCTACAATGGACAGGGAAAACTAGATGATTCTTCATGCACTTCACAATGATTTTGAATTATATGGGATAATATTTCATCTTCTTCCTGAAGCTGCATAAAAAGACTTTTGTGTATCATCACGAGTTGTGCCACTGAATTAACCTCCTCAGACTCTTCTCCAACATGTGACCATATGGAGTTGTAATGTCTGCGCTAATTAAAATAAATTCTTTAATAGAAATTATTTTAAATAGCTCACACTAAAATCACTGGAAAACACTTCTTCATAGGAAATAATTTCTTGCAACATTTTTGTTCTCTAGTCTGCAACTTGCAGCCAACAACTTCAAGCTTAATTAAATTATTCAAATGGGACTACAATGAATCCAAGAGGACAATTGGTTGATACAAGCCCCTACAAGACTCTAAGAAAAATCAAATACAAAATATTTGTAGTAGCAAATCAAACCCTTACAACATAAATTCCTTCCAATTCCTCTATCCACAACTTTTCACAACAATCCCAATGCTATTTTCTATTAATTTGGAAAATTAAATTATAATAAATTCAAAAGATAATGGGATGCAACAAAAACCTCACAAAACCCTTGGTAGATACCATAAAAATTATTTTCAATTAGCAAATCAAAGCTTTGAAACAAAGATTCTCCAACACCTGCACAACAAATCACTTTCCAACATTCAAACCCTTCAATATCCAACACTAGGTATTCTCTGTGCCTACAAAAACACTCTCAAATCTACAAAAACAGCATAAAATCTCTTCTTGGAGGTAAGCCATGACCTCCTCCTCTCTTCCTATGAAAAAATCCTCCAGAAATGAATAAAATTCAATTTTATCCACACTTGCTTTCCTGAAATGAAACTTAAATGCATTTCATTGTAATTTTCTTTCATTCCAAAGGAATCTTAGGAAAATCAATGCCCCTCCAAAGGAATAGAAAATTAAATTCAAATTTAATATTTAAAAATGAATAAAATATCATTCCCCAACTCCAGACTTAGCAAATATGAGAGATGGGCTTTAAATGGCTTTAATGCTTTCACAAATAAAGCAAAAAGTAGATTTTTCAAACTTGGATTCCCACCTCCTGGGTCCCTATTTTTTAGGAGTTATGGGCATTTAGAATTGGAGTTAAAAATGAGTTTAATGGCTCTCATAAACCCACACCATTAATTTATTTTTCCTACTTTTTCAGTTTCAAAGCATATTCTCCATAATTCCCCTTCACCAATTTGGCCCAATTTGAAATCAAATCCAAATCCAAATTTTCCCACATCAAAAAATATTTAATTTCATACCAAAATATGAATTTCAATAATCAAACATGAAATGCAACACACCAAAATTGAAAAATTGACACCTTCAAGTTGACACAGGATTGCACTGAGCCATGGATGCTCCTACATCAAGTTGTCCATATCATGGGATGATTGAGTAGGAGGATAGAGGAAAAAATTCTTAGTGCTTCTCCCATCAGAAATAGTCATGTCCCCTGACCAACATCCAATTTAAGCATTTATTGTAGCTAACCACAACCTACCCAGAATAATGGGATACCCTCGTAATGTAGCTTTAGGGGAAAGGATCATGAAATCTACTGGGTACTCCCAAGAGTCTAGAGTAACAAAAAGGTCTTCTACCATACCATCTGGTTTGATAGTGGAACTATCAACAAGCTACAAGAGAGTAGGAGTAGGTCTCATATTTGCAACATTCAATTGCTATACGATATCCTTAGTCATCACATTGATTGTTGCTCCCAAGTATATTAGAGCATTCTTTACTTGGATTCCATTTATAATGACTCCTACCACAGGACTACCTGGGTTAGTGTATTTAGGAAAATTAGCTTTCCCAAGCATGATATCTGCCAACTATCCCACCACATGAATGGTAGTGAGTTCCTTCTTTTTCCTCCCTGGCTTCTTGAGACATGCTTCGTTGATTGCTTTGCTATATATGGGGACATATTTTATGGCCTAGAACAAAGTTATCTTAACACATATGTGTTTCAACTGATCTAGAATATCAAAGGTTGTTTATTCCTTCTCTTCTTTTTGTTTAACAACTTCTAACCTTTGAGGAAATGGTGGGTCTTGGTTAGATTGTTGAATTGGTTCAGGATTATTAGGCACACTTGATTGAGTAGGGATATTAGATAGATTCTAATGCCCCTCTTCTTCCATAGGAAGCTATGTTATGATAGGAGTGGAAGAAGTTGAAAAATTAGTTCTTGAATGTAGATGAATATCACTCACACTCACAACATATGCAAGAAATTAATTGGGATCTATAGAGTAGACAAGTTGTTGTTGTGGTTTGTTATTTGGGTTAGGTGTGGGTTGAGCTGGTAACTGAGTAGGTCTAGGTGTGCTAGAACTTGAGCTAGTAGGAGGCATGATGGTAGGTTGTTGAGGCTGTGGAGGTGGATGAATATAACTAGTTTCCTAGTTTGGCCATTACTCTCCTCTCCTCCATTGGGATGTTTACTGCTAGTTTCTTGGAGATTGCTGCCAATTCCCCTGGAATTTTTGCCACTAAGGTGGAGAGTTTTGGTAATTGGAGGGTTGTTCCAAGGTTGGGGTGGGTAGCCTCCATAGTTGGATGGGTATGGGGGTTTCCATTAATTACTAGATGCATAAGAATTGAAATAAGTTCCACTAAAAGATAATGGATCTGGTGGCATACCTTGTCTTGGAGCCAATGGTCATCTTTGTGTAATGTAGAAAACCTGATCATCATCAACCTAAACTAGCCTGAATTCTAGTGGAAACTACTTGTTGTCAATGTTGGCTACCATTTTACATTTGCAGTCCTTCTTCTTTTGTCTACAACAAGGATGATATTCTGCCAATATTGCTTCTACCTCCTCTTGGTTCTTTTTTACTTGAAGAGTGTCTAGCTAAGTATCCATATTGTCTATAATATCTTGCTTGAAATTTTCCAAAAAATGAGTGATTTCCATCCTTGAAACTCCATTGGTGGAGGATTTACCCATAGAGGATTGGTAACCTCTTCCTTTCTTTAGATCTTCCCTGGAATAATTTTGAAATATATTCTTAATGTCATCCTAGGGAACTTGGGTGATATCTCCTCTTCCTATCAGGTCTAGAGAATCAATGTAATTTTCATTGATCCCTCTAAGGAAGAGAAGCTTTTGGGACTCTTCATTGGGTGCATGATGTGGATAATTTGATAGGAAAAATAGGTACCTTGAAATATAGTCCTCCAAACTTTCATCTTCCTTCTACTGCATCCTGAAGACATCATCTCCTCTCATATCACTACCCCTACAATATTCTTTATACTTCTCAAGAAACTTTGTTTTCATATCATCCCAAGTATCCATAGTATTCCTACCTAAGCTCATAAACAATCTTATTGAAACTTCTTTCAAGGTGGTAGGAAACAATTTAAGCCTATGAGCATCAATAGTATAGTCATAGCTTCTGCAGAGGTTATCAAACTCAAACAAGAAGGTGTTAGGGTCTTTTGTGGCAAGCCTATAGAACTTAGGAAGAACTAAAGCAAGGATGTTCTTGATATTATCAACTTAGTTCTAATGAGTGATAGGAAATGGAAAAGATGGTTTGTTAGGTCTATTTGCATTTGCACCAACCATATCTACTTGATGGAGTGCCAAATCAAATGGATTCTCGATCAAGTTTTGGGCAGCTTGGTCTTTAGTGGAAGTTTTAGAACTGGTCAAATTGGGGAAGGCATCAACAAAAGGATTTTCCTCCTCTTCTTCTTTGTCTCTTGATATATTTTGAAACTTAACTAGTTGGTTATCATGATTAGGGTCATTAGGAAGGAATCTCCCATGAGCATCTCTTCTCCTACCTTTATGCATGCAATATTAACGAGCAATATCAACCAACTCACACAAAGAATTGGTGAAATAATAGAAAATCATTATTTTTTCTCAAATGAAGGGTATGCTAAGAACAAACTTTAGACATACTAAAATAAGAAAGAAACTAGAAATGACTCCAAAGAACTTCCTAGTTTGACACCATCCCCGAAAACGATGCCAAAAAATGTTGGCCTCCTTTAATGGTTCAATAACTGAGCCCTTAGAGCTGTGACTTAGAGATTAGACATCTGCACTAAGTATTTATCTTGCTCATCATGAAGGTTCATTGCATTGTCAACCCAGGGATGTGAACTTGAAATGGGTTAGCACTTTCTGTGCACTAGGACTCAACTATAGTAATCCTTATACTATAACTAGAAAGGAAACAATACTGAAAACAAAATGCTAAAAAGAGACTAACATAAGTACTAAGCATGAATTGTCAACTAAATTAAGCATCAACTAAACTGGAATGGATGATAGAAATAGAAATCTCAAAAAACAAGCAGGAAGTTACTATGTCTACCTTGGCTAAAGAAACAGTCACAAAACAAAGTTCTAATGGCTATAGGAATAGACAACTGCTAAGGCCGAAAATAATTACTGAATAGAAAAATAACTATTAAACTAAATGGATGGAATTCTTACCAAGTGGGCTCCCTTGAATGAGTCTTCCCTAAGCTAACTCAAATGCAACAAATCAAAGTGTCATCTTATTCATTGGAAACATGATTACATCATATCAACAATATAACTATATTACTTGAAACTGAAAATACAAGTACAAACTCAAAACATCCAACCTTGTGAAAAGGGGCATTTGACCATTATTTATAGAGGGAAAAGCTTTTAATTAACCCTAACTAACTAGGCAGTCAACTCCAACAAAATAGGAGGATGCCATTTATTGAAAGCACAGAAAAGAGGGAGGAAGTTATGCATGCACTAGATTTAATCAAAGCAGACCCACCTCAACAAGAATCCAACACAACAACACCCCCTATATTTACTCAGCTAACAAACATGATCATTTAAAAGGTAAGTTACAACTTCCACATGAGCTGGGAGTTTCCCTCCATTAGAATTTTCCCTCCATTTAGAGTTTCCCTCCATTGACCTCTTTAATGACCATCTTTTTGACCATCTTTTTGACTTCTTTAGCAACTGGCCAACTGGCATGAACTTCTTCCACTTTGCAAGCTTCAATTATATCTACATCTTAATGTGAACCTGCATAATAGCATTACTGTGCTAGAAAAATTGTGTATCCATAATCACCTTAGAATAACATTCATTCAATCACATGTAAGATTAACATAAATATGTCACATAACAGGTTAATATCATCAAAATTCACAAAGATAAGCTCATGCCCAAGGTTCATAATTTTAGGGAAATAACATAGACAGTGTCAATAACCAAGTGTTAAAGTCTATATTAACAACAACAAATATATGATAAACCCTATAAAAAATGAGTCATTATTTAGACTCATCACAATGTAGTGGGAATTCTTGGATGTGTATGTTCTTCATTGATAGGCTTGACACATGGAGCTTACGATTGTAGTTCATGGGTTGGATATGTTGTTGGCATAATTTCTACTAATGTTTTGAATACCTTGTGGTATGGTAGGTTGGATGGATTAGCATTTTTTGTGGGTGCTATTTCTGGTCTAGTGGGTTTATTAGGTGGATGAGGGCGACCTATTTTGGTTGTTTTTCTAGTTGATGGTTTATTTTATTCTCTAGAGGATTCTTTGGCTTTAGTATTATGTTCTCATTATGGGCTTGGGGTTGGTTGAGATTCTATTTATCTTGTGAGCACAATGGAGTTGTTGTAGTATCCCACAACCTTTGCTATCACTTGGATTTGATGCTTGTTTACTTTGGATTGTTGCATATACACCTTGGCTTGTTCCTTTTCTTCCATAGGTGGCATGTTGGAGGATGACAGAAGTTCTTGTCTGATATGATGGACATCTTGGATGTTGTTGTAGGTATCTTGTTAGTGCACAAGAGCATGCTAGAGGTTCATGTGGTTTCATGGATGGTTGTGATGATGTTGTTTGGCTCCTAGCAGTTATAATGCTATTTGACTTTTGGCTCTTGAAAGGTCTTTGACAAGTGGGAGAATGTTGGGATTAAGGTGTCTCAACCTTTGCAAATCCTACCATTAATGTTTTTAATTAATTATTTATTTTAGCCTATGTATTATTTTATGTCATTCTTGTGATGTCACTTTGTGGGACCTACTTTGGTTAGGTGGAAATTTACATGGAAAGTGACTACGATGAAATACATCCTAAATTGGTGGAAATGGGAATCCCACTTGTGGACCCCATTGTAAGCAATTTTAGTGGAATTTTTCATAAGTTGTAAGAGTTGGAATATGAAAACTTGTATGATAGTGGAAGAGTAAAGACTAGTGAAATTATGGTAGGTGTAAGTCTTGCATGTGGTAGGCATATTGCACGTTGAGAGGACTGAAATTTGTCATAGTAATTTAAGGTAGATGGGTTGCATGTTGAGATTTTATGGCAATTGTTTAATTAGGTGAAGATGGGTGCCTTGCATGCTATCCTTTCTATTTGCATGCATGCAATGAAGAGGATGTTGACATGTGGCATTTCTTGGCATCCATCTTGGTGCTCTATAAATATGGGAATTTGCTAGAGGAGTTGTGTGAGGAGAATTTTTAATTGTAGGGTTATGTTGCTGGATTTCTTCCAAAAGAGCAAGATGTAGTCTCCATGTTAAGGCTGCGAGCCTGAAATGTATTGTAACCAATTTTTTTTAGATTAATACATTGGTTCAATGCTTTGGAGGGTGGCATTTTTTAATCGAAAGGGTTTTCCCAATGTATATTGTGTTTTCTTCACTTTTGTCTATCTTCTATTGATCATGCTTCCCATTCTTAAATGCTAATTTTATATGTCATTATGCTGCTAAATTTTTTCTTAGATCTAGAACTACATCATCTTTTTTCTAAGGGTTAATGCATGGGAATTCAATTGTGTCTATTTTTTCTTTATGGCATAGTAGTATGTGCTTGTATCAAGATGATTAAAAACTATTTTGTTTAAAGAAACATAAGATGGTAAGGGTGCATATTGGTTCTTGGAAGGGTTTTTCAAGTTAGCCATTTCATTTCACCTTTTAATGAGGTTGATGGTGGATCGTAGGTGCCTCCTTCATTTCTCACTCAGTTAACATATGACACTCCTTTCAAGTGCATGTTTAACTTAGTAGATGATGTCCTAAATCTATCAACGATGTTTGCGAGATCGATGAATTTTACCTCATAGGAGTTGAGTGAAGGAGACCTTGAGGGTCCTTCTTCCTTAGCTCTTGTCATAGGAGAGTCATAAATGAGTTCAGAGTAAAAAGAATTAGAAATATTTCCTTCAAGAATGCCATTCTTTTTGGGGTTCCTTGACGAAAGTGATATTTCAAAAGGATTCCTTGATGATAGGATCATTTGCAAAAAATACCATTGCTTTTCAAATGGAGTGCCCCTCTACATGGGCCCCTTGCTATCTTGAAGGGTTCTTGAGGTACCCCTTTGAAAAATCTTCCTTCACTTGTTTATTCTGAGATACAATTGTTTGTCTATGTGACTTTTTCTTTCTTCACATGTTTATTCTGTAGATTAACTTATTGCTTTGCAAGACTAAGCACCCATGAAGCCACTTTTACAATCAAGCTTGGAGGACCGAGTACCTCGTCAAGCTTTCCTTGCAAGACCTAGCACCTGTAAGAACCAATAAGACTCTAGAAAGCCTTTCATTTTCATCCCCCAGGACTGAGCGCCTATGGTGCCTCCTTTTCAGGACAAAGTGCTTATGAAGCACTTTCTTTCAACAAGAATGAGCACCTGTAGAACCTTTGTTCACCTTCTGTAGGACTGAGCACCTGTGGAGCCAATTCTATAGGACTGAGCACCTGTAGAGATTTTTGTCACCTTGCATAGGACCGAGTACTTGTGGAGCCACCTCTCTCTCCTACATGTTCAAGCATGTCAGATTTTGGTCTACTTCCTCAATGGTTTAGGTATATGCTCATTAGCTTTTTCTCTACTCTACCTTGCATTCACTAACGTGCATGCTCGCTAAAGTGGGGGAAAAATTTAATGGCGTGAATTTTCACCCCTTAAAAAATTCCCTATTTTCACATCCTTCACCTTAGAAAACACAATTTTGATGATGTAATCTTGATACCCACCACCTTTTCCTATCCACCCAACAACCTATTTTTGTGTTAGTGGAGGAATTTTGTCAGGGATGTGTGTGCACCATTTGGATTTTCAAGCGTCGTGTTGCCATCTTGACAGGATTCCCGCCTCTAGAATTTGTAGGCATTACATTTCTCCATTGGACGCAAACCATAATTCCTCCTACTCCTTTGACCAATGCGAAATTTCTCCTTTGCCTCCCTCTTTCCATTCAAATTTCTTAATCTTTCAATCTATTCAACTTCTTACAACTTATTCACTCTATCTTTCTTCCCAACCAAATTCTTGACATTATATTGATCAACTACACACTTTCAAGCTTCACCGCCACCTCCATTGTAGCTACAAGCTATTGTTCTCTTGGCTCCTCCAATCCATTCATTGTGACAACATTGTTGTTGGAGAACTTGCAAGCTCACTCCTTCCTCTACTTGTCTTGAGAGCACATAGTTGTGAAGGTGATATCCTCCATCGTCACTTGTTTTTGCATCATTATGTTGCGTAGTAGCATATTGTTGTTTGTGTTATTTTTTGGCATCTCTATTTCCATACACTTTATTTATCATTTTCTACATCGTTGCTATCTGGTTGTTTGTGGAGGTGGAAACACCAAAGTGGGGGACTAACTAAGGAAATCCTCTAAAAACAACCCCAACATTTTCCTTGGTCTTGTGTGTGTAGGTGCTTTCCAATTGGAGTTGTTCAAAGAATCATGTTGCAAGGAGTTTAGTACATTTTTCTCACTTCCTTTTTCAATTCAAGCATAGTTAGTTAAAGCATTATTCTTGTTGTACTTTTTTTTGTACTTTCTATATATTTTTTCATAGCATAAAATTTTTTCAGTCAAGTTGTTAGTTGTATTTTCTATGTTTTTATCTATCTCAGAAGTTCTCTATCCATATAGATGCCAACACACTAATGAGATGCTAGCGTGTTGTGTTGAATTCCATGTCTTGTGTTGTCATCCTCAGGGAGTGAGCCATCTAGGCTACAGATTGAACTTTGGAAATCAACTCGTTTGACCCCATGAAACATTCAGGTTAGCAGAAGGACAATATAAACCAAATTTCTCTTCCTTTTTATGTTAACTGTTTAACCTTTTTGAATCAATTAGCAAAGCTTGAGGTAGATCAGGGTAGTCTATTGTTTAGGACTCTCCTATGACCTAAGGTCTTGGAGTAGTTAGTCCTCCTCTAAAATTGGTAATATTTTGTTAGCTCTCATTTGAACAAATAACTTATTCTAAGATGTATATCCAAGTTGTGAGATAAACCCACCAATGATTATAAAATCATAAATATGATGTTATTTATCAATAAAATTTGGAGGGTTAAGTAGTTTGATGTATTCTTTTTTTTTATTGCTATTTTTTCTTTCGTTATTTTTGCTGATAGACATGATTATAAAATCTCAACCCTAAACTCAAAGATTAAAAGTTTTAAAATTAAAATATTATATGTTTAGTAAATTAGTAATGAAAATTTAAGGAATGGAAAAATTATGTCTTTCACTTGCTTAGAAAGATGAATTTCTTGTTCACTTGTAGTATCCCCCCACTTCCAACTAGCAACATAGTTGAAAATACTTTCAATTATTTGGGTTCAAATACTATGGCATACATTCCTAAGCTTCTTGTTATTTTCAAATAAGTGCAATGTGTATGCACATGATATTATTATTTTTTTACTTAAAATTTAAAAAATTGAGGGATGCTTAGCAAGTCTACAACTTTATTAAATTCATCATGTCTAGTTGGTGATGAAATTAATAAGAGAAATTTTGGGGCTTATTAATTCTTTTTAAAGATACATGCTTATAATGTTGTAGAATTCAACTAAAGTTGTCATATTAAAATGAAAATTAATGGTACAAAATAAGAGCCCTACTGAAAGTGAAAAATAACAATTAAAGTAAGTGGTAATTTATTAGTAATGACAACATTTCTCCAAAAGTAATGGTAGGAATATAATATTAATGACGAATATGATTAAGATTTTTAATTATATTATAAACCTAACTTAAATAATTAAACCTAAGATTAAGATTGATTATAATATTTAATAATAATATAATATTATAATCTATCTATAATATACATTATTAAATATAAATAGAATATAATACATAATTAATATATAGTATATATAACATATAACATATAACATAATATATAAAATAATTAATATGTCAAAATAGTTTGAATGAGACCATTAAAAATAAGTGAAACTGCACTTTATATTACATATTAATTTGATGATTTTGATTGAATTTCATGGCACTAAAAGAATGTGCTTTATAAAAGGTTTGTTGAGCCCCAAAATATCTTTTGGACAACATGATTAGATTATGATAAATTATTGTTAGCAAGCCTTTTAAAAGGTACATGCTTCTAGTGCCATGAAATTCAACTAGATTTATTATATTAAAATGGAAATCAAGGAAAACAAATGAACTCTCTATTCAAAGTAAAAATATCCTTAAAAGTAAGAAATACTTTATTATTAATTGTGATATTACCCCAAAAGTAATGGTAGGGATATATTATTAACGGTGAATATACTTAAGATTTATAATTATATTATACATTTAAACTTAATTATATTTGTAAGCATATTAATATTAAAAGGACTTCCATCTTCCATGGCCTTCCTCTTTATATCTCACCATTATTGTGTGTTGCATTTTATTTTCCTTCATAGCACATTGAGCCTTGTCTAACATCACTTGTTAGAAAAGCATTAAATTGGGAGTTAATTATTCTCATCTTTGATGGATGGAACTTCAACTATTCTTATTTAATAATTTATTCTCACTACATATCATTTTCATAGTGGATAATGGAGGATTCATACAAGAATTATCACATATAGTTTCCAATTCAAAAAAGAAAATCAAGAGAAATAGGAAGATACCACACTATAAAATGGCCCATGTTTTCAACATTGATTATGAAGTTGTGGAAGAGGTTATTTGATTGTAGTGGGTAAATAAATTCTTGATGAAATTCCATGAGTGTTATGCTACATGGAAAATTTTTCCACCTTTCTTTCCAACATAGTAGACCTCCTCTAAGATTCCAACCCCTTCAATAAGTTGGCATTTGACAATATATAGAATTGTTTAATTTTGGAGTTGATGGTGTAGTTATGGTTTCTCATCTTTCTTCGGTCATAGCGAATCTTTACATGGAATATTTTGAAGAAATTTCCATTTTCTCCTCTCCTCTCAACCAAGATGATGGAGGTCATGTATGGACAATTTCAATGTATATTGATAGTATGACCTAGATAAGTGAGAAGAATTCCACACCCACCTCAATAATATAGCCCCTTCCATCTACTTTACCAAGGAGATTGAATCCAATGACCAAATTCTTTTTTGGGATGTAAAACTTATTAAAAAATATTGATGGATCCCTTAATCATTAGGCGTTTCACAAAGCTACCCACATAGACTTATACCTCCAGTCCTATTGATTATTCACCTTGGATATCTAATATTGTGGCGGTGGAAAAATTTGATAGTCATATTAGGACGTGTACAAATTTTCATGCTTTCAATAAAGAATTGTTAAAAGATGAATTTCCCCTTCCCAATATTGACATGATAGTGGATTCAATTGCGGGCCATGCTTTATTGTCCTTCATGAATGATTTTTCAGGATATAATCAAATTTTCATCAACCCTCAAGATCAATATAAGACAACTTTTACTACACCTTGGGGAAAATTTTGTTGGGTTGTCATGCCTTTTGGATTAGATAATGCTAGAGTAACATATCAATGAGCTATGACACTAATATTTAATGATTTCATCCAAAAAATTTGGAAGATTATGTTGATGATATTTTGCATAAATATTTAACTCATCAAGATCATGTCAAAACCCTTTGTAAGATCTTTGAAAGAATTTGTAATTATAACATGAGGTTAAATCCAAAGAAATGTGTCTTTGGTGTGGATAGCATAAAACTATTGGGTTGAATAGTATCACATACAAGCATTGAGGTGGAAATAAATAAGACCGATGATATCATAAACATGCCACCTAAAAATATTTCTTAATTGTGTAGTTTACAAGAAAAGATTCAAGTAATCCGTCATTTTGTGGTATCATTGGTTGATCAAAATCTCCCCTTTACTCAAATTCTTAGCAAGGAATCAAAATTTAAATTGAATGAGGATTATAAACAAGATTTTGATAATTTAAAATAGTATCTAGCTAGTCCCCCAATATTGCAACACGTTCAAGGAAAACCGTTCATTCTTTACACATCAACATCCAATCATGCTCTAATAGCATTATTGGCTCAACAAAATGAAAGTGGCAAAGAACATCCTATTTATTACATTAGCTAAACTCTAATTGATCATGGAACTCAATACACAACCATAAAAAAAAAAACATTTAGATCTTGTGTTTGCTACTAGTAAATTGAGACATTATTTATTAAATTCAAAGGTGCATGTTGTTACAAATTTTGACCCTTAGAAACACATTTTGCTAAAAAATATTTGTTAAGATGCTTAGCTAAATGGGTTATGTTGTTGACTGAGTTTCATCTTAAATTTATTCCTCAAAAACTCATAAAAGGATAAGACTTGACTGACCATTTAGCTAATGCTCCTTCACCATTAACATCACCTAATCATGACTCATTCCCTAATGAAAGTGTGTTGACAACTGAAAGAGATACATGGGAATTGTATTTTGATGGTTCTAAGTGTCGAACTGGCTCTTGAGTAGGTGTTATATTAATACTGCCTTTAGGAAAGCCTATGCTCTTATCCTATCGTTTAAACTTCCTATGCATGAATAATTTTATAGAGTACGAGGCCTTAATTGTTGGAATATATGTGGTCTTATCCTTAGGTATTCAACACATTCATATATTTGGTGATTCTCAATTAGTCATTAAAAAAATAAATGAATCTTATCAAGAAAAACATGACAAGTTACCCCAATATAAACACCTTACAATGACATTTCTAGAATGCTTCAAATCATATACCATTGATAATATTCCATAAAAGGATAATCGATATGCAAATTCAATGGAAAGAACAACTTCCCTTGTATCTCCTCAAGATCCTTATATCAAATTCACATTTGTAGTTCACACAATCACAAATCCGTTGATAGATGAAAAGATAAAAGAAGATTTAGTGACCAATATTGAAGTCTCTAGTGAATGATAAACACCAACATTTAATTACTTGAAGATACCTTTCCTAAACCAACCACTAAAAACACTAGATACACAATTTTAGGCAATGTCTTGTATAGACAATCCTTTGAAGGTCTCTTGCTTAGATGCCTTAAAAAATAGAAAATCCCTATAGCCCTTGAGGAAGCTCATGTTGGTGCTTGTGGGGGAAATTTTGGGGGAAGATCACTAATTCAAAATTTAATCCACATGGGATATTTTTAGTGAAATATGGAACAGGACTGTTTGATCATGTTAAGAAATGCCACAAATGTTAAGAACATAGTAATGTGATCCACGTTAATGCTTTCAAACTTCGTGCTAAAATTATTATTTATCCATTTTTAAATTTGGGGTTTGGATCTCATTGGAAAAATATCCCTACCTTCTTCTTCCAAACATACATTTATAAATACCATGACAAATTATTTCACAAAATGGGTAGATGCCATTCCTCTTCATTCCATAACCATTGATGCAATTTGTCATTTCATATTGGAACACATCATTTCTCACTTTGGTCTTCCTTTGGCATTAGATTTAGATAATGGTACACCATTTAAGAACAATGATGTGAAGAAATTTTTGGAAACATTTCACATTCAACACCATTTTTCAACACCTTACTACCCATAGTCTAATGGTCAATAAGAAGCAACTAATAAAACTCTTGAGAAAATATTTTGGAAAACAATAAGCAAACATAATAAAGATTGGAACACTTAGTAATCTTATGCATTGTGGGCCTATCATACTATAAGTATTCAAACATTCATAGGAAATACACTTTATAACTTTTTTTACAGTGTTGATGCAATAATGCCTTTAGAGTTAGAAATTCCTTCATTAAGAATTGCTCTTAGAGGGCTTATTATGATACCACCTATAAAGAGAAATAATTACAAGAACTTTAAATGCTTGATGAACAAGACATCAACACTCACAAGTATCTTCAAGCCTATTCTATAAGAATGCAACAAAGTTACAATGATAATGAAATTCTTCATTCATATAATAAAGCAACATAATGTTAATGCCACCCCAGGTGAAAAAGGAAATTTTAGTCCAAATTGGTTAGGACCCTATGTAATTGATGAAAGCTATGGGTATGGAGCATATACATAAACAAAAATAGATGGAACACCTCTCAAAGAACCTATCAACACTATACATTTGTGCAAATATTACACTTAATATCTCTTTTGAATGGTATGTATATTAAAGCATGTTGTTAGATTAACTAGATGGTTGTCTATTTTATCTCACATTGCTTCGTTCTTGACAAACATTCTTAGTGTTTCTTGAATTATGTAGAGTAATTATTCATTATGTTGAATTATTACTTTCCTTTACATGATATTCAAACTCATGTGTGTTGTGTTAAATTAGATCATTACATGCATTTAATTTTACAATTAGATTATAAGAAAATTTAGTTTAACACAAGACACTTAATCATAATGTAGTATCTAATGTAAACATAGGTGTTTAGGTTAGATCACATAAAATTAGATCATGGAGACATTTATTAAATAATCTTACTTAGATTGTTTCATAGATCACTTTGACATCTAATTCAATAAAGAATCCATAGAAACAAACACATGCTCATATATCATGAAATTTTATATACATAAGCAAAACATGTGGCATAATATAACATTTAACATATCTAGTGTGGTCTATGGTTGCCAAACTCCTCAAGGCTTGGTGGTGGTGCTCGTTATGAGATAGTCGATTGTGATCTTCTCATGGAACTCACCCGATCTTGTAGGCCCCATACCTCACCTAAAGAAATCATATCACATATGAGTGTTGTGACACACTCCTGATCTAATGTTGGAATTTACTCTAGATAACACTGTTGTGCAGTTTTTGCACATACGCCCTGTTGAAAGTAGGGACCCTCTTTTTCTTTTGCTTTTTTTTTCCCCCTTGGATTTTGTGGATTTGCATTGCCTTGGCATGAGATTAAATGTTTATCTCGCTTTCCTAGGAATTTTCCCTAAGTTGCATATTGAAAATCTTATGTTTTGGGCGAAGTTCGGGTTTTTACCCAGGTTCAGGATTTTTCAATCTGTCTGGATTTTCCCAGACCTCATTCTAACTCTAGTTTCATGTTGTCATCTGGGTTTTTGAGATAGTTTGGGATTTTCTACCCCATCCATATTTTCCCAGATTACGCTCGAAATCTGGCTCTGTCTACTTTGTACCATTTCAGATATTTCTGGCCTTCGCGGAATTCTGCCTAGGCTAGATTTTTCTGAACTTCCATCTAGCCGTCGAGTTTCTGAGTTTGGTTGATCTTTGGAGATTTTATTGTCATTGTGCTTTATCATTGGCGTCTTGTTGTGCTTTTGTGTTTTGGCTTGCCCTGTGTGTTCATGGTTAAAATCTAGGGTTTCATGCCTACGATGTGGCCATTTCTTTTCAATTTGCTTTCAATTGGGCCTAGAATTCAAGGAAGATATGTTGAAGGTTCAGGTTAGGTTGGCTCTGTGCCCAGGGTCCTTAAATTTGTGACCTTCGGTCAAGTTGAGTGTGAATTCATGTTGGATTTCCATTGTCCGGGTTTTTTGTGGGGTTCAGAATTTTCCGGTCTGGCCGAATTTCTCTGGGTTTTCTGGGATGCGATGTGAAACTTCAAAATTTGGTAAAATGGATGATTCTAATGATAAATTCTTATGGTTCCATGTTCTAGATTGGTAAATTGCATAGTGATTATGCATTCTTTTTTAATGATCTATTATTGATTTCGTGCTCATTTCACTAGAATCCGCCTGGGCTAGATTTTTTCAGATTTTCCCTTTTGGCCCGGATTTTGCGGTTGGCTCGAAATCATAGACTATGTTGTTTGTGTTCGAACAATGTTTCTGGGTTGATTTTGATTTGTGTTTGAGCTTATTTGGATTACGAATATATTACTGATGATGATCTAATCTTGATCTTCATGTTTTGATAGTGCTATAATGGATATTAATGGTGTTTTGTTGAGTGCAGGTTGAGTCTAGCATGGTCGTTGGAAATTCTGGAGATGAAATTTAATGAAGAAATTTGAAATACTGTTACTCCACCCCCCTTGGTCGACTTGGAGAAGGTAGTTAATATGGGGGCTACATTGAAATTTGTGCCTTGGCTTGAATTGTGTTGAGGATCCTAGGTCGACCTTGGATTGAGTTCATGTATTTAATGCCTTTTTATTTTATTTTGAATTCTCCTTGGGCCGACTTGTTTTGGATATTTTATTATTGTAAAACCCTTGCTTGGGCCGACATGCTCTAGGGTTCTCTATAAATTGGGCACTTTTCCTCATTTATAGAAGATAGAATAGAATACATAAACATATACAAGCAAATTTAGTAGTAGAGCAGAGGTAGAAGTTAGTCAATTTCTAAGCAAGTGTTGTAACAAAACATTGGAATTGTTGCTGAAATTTGGTGATTCAATCAATTGAAGACATTGTGAATTTCTTGTGATCTCTTTTGTGTTGACTTATCTTGCATGGTTCTTATGATTCTATATTTTAAATTTCTCAAGGTTATTAGATTTAGATTTAGATCTGATTTAATGATGTTCATGATTTAATTTTTGAAGTGTTTGCAACAATCCCTGGTCCATACTTTTTGCAGCTAGCTGATTGTTAGTTGCTTTGCAAAGTTAGCCTGGACCTTATATTCATTGTGCTTAGTTCAATTGTGGAGATTTATTCATTTCAATTGCAATTGGGTTGTCTTGGATGAATGTTCATGATCTGAAAATATTTAAAACCTTAGAAGATTGCACTATTTCTGTAAGATTGTAGATTTATCTTGGTCAAGCAAGAATTAGTTTATGAGGATTGGTCCATTTCAAGTATTTCATCATTTGCATTGTTAATCTTAGGAGTAGTTAAATTTAGTAATCTCTTTGAAACCCTAATCTTTTGTTATTTCTTTATCATTTGAGTTAGAATTAGGATTGAAGTATCATTACATTGCTAGATCTGATAAGTTCAAGACTCAGTCTTTGCTTGTAGTAAGGTCCCTTTGTGATTTCAAACATTTTCACATTTATCACTGAGTTGTTTATGCATTATCAAGACCTAACATTAGAGACCTTAGGGTTATCTCTTGAGGCTTGCTGATAGAGATTTAACTTTCAAGAGAGATAGTATTTCATATTCTATCTGAGTTGTTGTTGTGTAGAAAACATCATCAACAGATTGGCACTAGGAGGGCCTAAATAAGCTAAGTTGGATAAGTTTTTGTACACTATCTCTCCTAAAAGATTTAGAAGAAGAACCAGATCTACTCCAGGGGAGGAGGAATTTCAAGATTTACCAGTCCCCACCAGGTCAAGAAGGACCGGTACAAAGGGAGAATCGTCATCCACCCTACCACCTCCATCATCTCAATCATCTCCATCAAGTTCACCTTCATATGAGTCTGAGGACATTCCCATCCAACAACCTCATCTAGCTATAAATTAGCCATTACCACCCCCACCTCCACCAATGGCTTTCCTAGCTAATAACCCATCTCCATTGAGTTTCGCCAATTACAATGTCATGCCTAAGAACCTTGACCACTTTTTATCTAAGTTCCATGTTAATGATCCCAATAGAACTTTTGAGGAACACATCAAGATATTTTAGACCAGCCTTAAGGATAGGGGAGTCAATCACGAGGATGTAGCATGTAGGCTCTTTCTGTATTCCTCAGGAGAAGATGCATTCTATTGGTATAATCCGTTACCTACTGGGTCTATCCAGCATTGGACTGAACTAGAGACTGCATTCCTACAAAATTTTAGGATTCCCATTAGTCCCAATGAGCTCTATCGTCAGCTCACTAATGTTAAAGTCAATGAGCCTATAGGGTCCTTTAACAATAGGTTCCATTGTGCCTATACCCGATTGTAGGCCCCCTATGCTATTGATGATGCCATTGCTTTAGAAGTCTATTATGAAGGTTTTGATAGTCTGACAGCTACATGAAATGGAGAAACAATCCTCCTAATACCTTGCTTGATGCATATGCAGAGGTTGTAAAGGTTAGCACTACCTTAAGACAACATTTTTCTAGACCTTTACCATTATTAGGACCCACTGCTCACCCTAGACATGTCCCAGCTCTCACCAATCATACTCCCATCATGAATCTAGTTCCTCACCCAGGGCCTCCAGTGAATCAAATGACACCCACAGTCAACTATCCCCATCAAAGTGTGAATCAACCTCTTCATCCACAATCTCATGCTAGCTATCCTCCATATCTGTAGAATTCTGAAGTTTTGAACCAGTCATTAAATACTAGCCCCGCAGTAGGATATTCCCAAAATAATGTGAGCCAACCCCCATATAGAAGTCCCAAATAGGAGAGACTAGATGAATTGTCTGAACAAGTGAAGAAGCTGAATATGGAGGTGACTTACTTGAGGAACCATAATAGTCAATTGCAAGCTACTCAGAGAAATATGCAGTCCAATCAAAATAGAGAAAGTTGATAAAATCAACAAGGACAACACTTTGATAGAGGGAAACGTCATGAAAGAGGATACAACAATGACAGAGGATATAGTAATGACAGGGGATATAAAAATGACAGGGGACAAAATTATGATAAAGGACAATCCTCAGGCCAGAACTTTGATAGAGGTCAAGGTGGTGGACAAGGTTTTGACAGGAGAGCCACCAGGACAAAACAAGACTTGGAATACGAGGCCTAATAATGGAGGAGTTCCTACCCCATTGGATCAACCAATCAATCAACTAGTTAGTCAAGAGAAGCCTCCTAGTGGTGTATTTTTAGCTGAAGCTGCTTTATCAGGATGGTGTAGGCTTCATAAAATGAGTCAACATTCTAAATTAGATTATCAAGAGTTCTAGACAACAGCTTCAATCTTCTAGTATGAAGTGGAGAACAATTTGAATATTCAGGAGATGGTTCCATCCACTCCCTATGATTCACTAGTGTTAGTACTGATCCATGCTCCTTTTCCACATAGCAAAGACAATGTTCCTAAAGCAGGATCAGACCAGTTCAAGGAAGAGGCAAACTAGGTGTGAAATGGAGATGAAATTTCATAGTTATTTGATGAAAATCCAGTAAATGAAAATGGCCCTTTGGATGAAGAAGAAGCTTATGTTGAAGAGGTACATACTTTCCAGAGGCCTATTAAGAAGTATGATTTGAGAGATATGCCAC
Source organism: Sequoia sempervirens (assembly GCA_007258455.2). Taxonomy (NCBI): domain Eukaryota; kingdom Viridiplantae; phylum Streptophyta; class Pinopsida; order Cupressales; family Cupressaceae; genus Sequoia; species Sequoia sempervirens. The sequence continues at coordinate 279,456,639 of VDFB02105785.1, read as the reverse complement.
ATAGACATCCATCCGTTGGAGGTCCATTCACCACCTCTATTCCACCAAACAACTTCATCACTCCTCCAGATCCTAATGCCAACAATAATCCATCATATCCTCATGTGTCTAAGCAGTATCTATCAAAGGAAGGACAAGAACATATGGACATGTCAAAAGGAAGAAGTGTTGAAGCAAGAAAATACAGGGTGATGGATTATCAAAAAGAGACTACAGCTGATCTAAGTAAAGAACAATTGGCTATATATGTTGCAGAAGAACTCAAGAAGTTAAAGGTAAGTCTATCTGCATTTGAGTTATTGAGAGTTCCAACAATTAGGAATGCAGATTTGGGGGCTTATAATGCAAGTTCCATATCACAAGGTGGATCAGTTAGTGAAAGTATGAATAAAGTATCTAGCTCTCAAATAGTAGGAAGGAAAAATCAGACTCATAATCAAGTTCATGTGCCTCCTGGAGATAAGGGAAAAGAGAAAGATAGAACTCAGGTTGCTCAAGTAGATACTCCCTTAACTCTTTTTTAGGGTAAAATAGAGACTCCTCCATTCTTGATTTGTGTCTGCATATTTGGTAAGCACTTGCACAATTGCTTGTTAGATTCAGGTGCCTCTACCAATGTAATGCCTTTTGGTGTATGTAGAGCTTTGGGTATTACTCTTTCCAATTCCAAAAAGAAAGTTACACAATTGGATAGGACTGAAGTTAATGTTGTAGGGGAATTAAATATGATTCATATGCAAGTTGCTTCTAACCCTAGGATTCAATAGGTCATTAATATACAAGTGGCTGATATACCTGATGCTTATGGCCTGATTCTGGGAAGATAATTTACTAGGACCTTGAATGGATATGTATCAACTAATAAATCTCATATGTGGCTTCCTGGGAAGGGAATGCCAAACTAGATCAGAATTGAAAGAGAACCTAGGATGAAGTACACGATTACAGAATACCAAAATACCTCCAATGAAATTCTAATAACAGAGGTGAGCATGGGAAATTATGTGCTTGCAGCCCCTTTTGAGGAGTCATATGCAGAGGAAGTTTTTATGTTCCACATAGCACAAAATTTACCTAAGGGGATCAAGGAGGATGTTCTTATAGGGGTTGGTCAAAGTCCTGAAAATACAATGGAGGATGAGTTGCAAGGAGTTACCATGCAAGTTCCTCTCATTCAGAAAAAGGATCCAATACAGACTAGATATGAAGAGTTTTTTTCCAGGGTTATGAGAGATTGGTCAAGCTTGAGTTATAGAATCGACCTAGAGGAATTTTTGTTACTAGCTTGGTGTAGGATACATGAGGAAGAGCATTTAGAATTCACATGCTTCCAATGTCAGGCAACCATAAAGGAGGTGGAATAACAAATGTAGCTGCCACAATATGTGAGGGATATACAAAAGGCTCCAATGGGAGAATTTCAACAAGTTGCTGATGAATGTCTTGAAGAACATGAGGAAGAACTTAATAGGGCGGTCAACATTCCTAATGATTGTGATCATGAGTCTGAACCAATGCCAACATAGGAAGAATTTAGCGAGTTCTCTCATTTATCAAATTCTACTTTTCCTCTATCTGTTGTTGAATTAAGCACTGAACATTTATAGACTTTATGCATCAATGATGAGATAACTAATGTGGCTCATATTGATATGTAGGAAAATTTGAATGATGTTGAAAATAGTAATATTATAGTCCTAATTGTTGGGCATGATCACACAGCTGCAAGTGAAAATGTGCTTAAAGACTAGTCTGCGATGCATCTTCATGAGCATCCTATTGAGAAATTTATGGTTTCAAACACAAGGGGATTGTTGTACCATCAGTGGAGACCTCTTGAGGACATGGATACCAGCTCTCCACAATTGAAGAATGATGAATACCACATCCAATCTACAGCAGTACAAAATTAGCTGAGTCTGGCATGGTCATTGGAAATTCTGGAGATGAAATTTAATGAAGAAATTCAAATACTGTTACTCCACCCCTTGGCTAACTTGGAGAGGGCAGTTAATTTGGGGCTGCATCAAATTTTTTATTTCCCTCTCATTTTCCTTTCCTTGGTTTGAATTGCATTGGATCCTAGGCCGACCTTGGATTGAGTTCATGCATTAAATGCTAATTTATCCTATTTTGAATTCTCCTTGGGCTGACCTATTTTATGGCCATTTTTTATTGTAAACATCAATTGGGCTGACTTGTTTGTGGCTGTTTTATTTTTGTAAAACCCTTATTGGGCCGACATGCTTTGGGGTTCTCTATAAATTGGGCACTTTTCCTCATTTATAGAATATAGAAGATAGAATAGAAATAGAATAGAATAAATAGACAAATACAAGTGAATTCAACAGTAGAGCAGAAGTAGAAGTTAGTCAATTTCTGAGCAAGTGTTTTAACAGAACATTGGAATTGTTGCTAAAATTTGGTGATTCAATACAATTGAAGACATTGTGATTTTTTGGTGATCTCTTTTGTGTTGACTTATCTTGCATGGTTCTTATGATTCTATCTTTCAAATTGCTCAAGGTTATTAGATTTAGATTTAGATCTGATTCAATGATGTTCATGATTTAATGTTTGAGGTGTTTACAACAATCCTAGGTCCATATTTTGCAGCTAGCTGATTGTTAGTTGCCTTACAAAGTTAGCATGTGCTTTATATTCATTACACTTAGTTCAATTGTGGAGATTTATCCATTTCAATTGCAATTGGGTTGTCTTAGATGAATGTTCATGATCTGAAAATCTCTAAAACCTTAGAAGATTGCATAGTTTCTATAAAATTGTAGATTTATCTTTGTATATAGATAAATGTAGATTGCTCTGCTCTCTTTACGTTTTCTTTTCTGCTCTTGCTTTCTTTAGAGTAGGTTTCCCTTCCTACTTTTCTTTTGTTTTTTTTGGTTAGTTTAGGTTATGCTTTCGATTTGGTGTGTTTTGCTCTGCTCTTGCTTTGGAGTTCTTGTTTTCTTCTAGATGTGTTGCATTTGCATGACAAATATTCTTTTGTCTGGGACTGTTCTGAGTATTTCCTTGATGAACTTTAATCATGTGTCTTGAAAGGATGGTTGAGGTCTTTGTTATCATCACACAGTCTAAATGTCTGATTTAAAGAGGATGGGTCACTGGTTTGATTTGAATTTGAAGTATTCTGAAATCTTATATCTTTTATACATCTTAAAAATCCTGAGGTTGCGGTAGGATCCTTGTGAGGTCTTGTCAGGTGAAAAATATTATTTCTGCTTCAGTGCCACTATGGTTCTCAGCCTTGAGTGTGAACTTCATTGTTCATAGGTTGAAATGAAAAAAATGAAATGAAAAGAATATCAAAAGAAAAGAAAAAAAAGAAAAAAAAGAAAAGAATATCAAAAGAAGAAAAGAGAAAATATTGAAAATCAAAAGAATGAATTCAACTTATCAGGGGTATCTGAATATCTCTATCGAGGCTATGAACGCCTGGCTGGCAGTAGAGCTATGTTTGGGAGAGTCACAACGATAACCTCATCAGGGCTATAGATGCCTGACTGGTAGCGAGGCTCTATCCAGGTTGCTTTTGGAGTTAGAATCTTTACGTAGCCTGACTTGATGGAGCTTGGTTTCTATGGTAGCTCAAGGAAGGAAATGAACTCATGTGCACACACTTGGATTTTTAGTCTATGGAAGGTTCAGTTTTCCTTTTGGTTCTGATTCTTTGATCTTGCATTTAGATTTGTTTATCTGATAGTGAGGTCGAAACCAGAGATTATGGGTTCATGATTCTTGTTCATCATCAAATGCTCTGGAGCATTTTCCCATCAGAGTTGCCATTTGTTGAGTAGTTTTTGCACACATGCCTTGCTGAAAGCAGGGACCCTCTTTTGCTTTCGCTTTTCTTTTTTTCTCCCTTGGATTTTGTGGTTTTACATTGCCTTGGCATGAGCTTAAACATTTATCTTGCTTGCCTAGGCATTTTCCCTAAGTTGCATGTTGAAAATCTTATGTTTTGGGTGAAGTTCGGGTTTTTACCCAGGTTCGGGATTTTTTGATCTGTCCGGATTATCTCAGACCTCATTCTAACTTTGGTTTCATGCTATCATCTAGGTTTTTGAGCCAGTTCAGGGTTTTCTGCCCCATCCAGATTTTCCCGAATTGTGCTCAAAATCTGGCTATGTCTGCTTTGCACCATGTTTTGGAGATTTCTGGCCTTTGCAGAATTCCGCCTGGGCCAGATTTTTTTGAACTTTTGTCTGGCCGTCAGGTTTTTGAGTTTGGTCGATCTTTGGAGATTTTCTTGCCGTTGTGCTTTGGCATTTTGGCTTGCCCTGTGCATTCATGGTTAAAATCCAGGGTTTCATGCCTGTGGCATGGCCATTTCTTTTCAATTTTCTTTCGATTGGGCCTAGAATTCAAGGAAGATCTGTTGAAGGTTTAGGTTAGGCTGGTGTCATGCTCAGGGTCCTCAAATTTGTGACCTTCAGTCAATTTGAGAGTGAATTTTTGTTGGATTGCCATTGTCTGGGTTTTTTGTCGGGTTCAGGATTTTTTGGTTCGACTAGATTTCTCTGGGTTTTCTGGGATGAGATGTGAAACTTCAAAATTTGATGAAATGGATTATTCTAATGATAAATTCTTATGGTTCCATGTTCTAGATTGGTAAATTGCACAGTGATTATGCATTATTTATTCATTTTTTAATGATCTATTGTTGATTTCATGCTCATTTCGCTAGAATCTGCCTGGGATGGATTTTTTTGGATTTTCCCTTCTGGCCCGGATTCCACAGCTGGCTCAAAATCCTGAACTGTGTTGTTTGCGTTTGAATGACATTTCTAGGTTGATTTTGATTTGTGTTTGAGCTTATTTGGATTACAAATATATTACGGTGATGAGCTAATCTTGATCTTCATGTTTTGATAGTGTTATAATGGATATTAATGGTTTTTTGTTGAGTGCAGGCTGAGTCTGGCATGGTTGTTGGAAATTTTGGAGATGAAATTTAATGAAGAAATTTGAAATACTGGTACTCCACCCCCCTTGGCTGACTTGGAGAAGGCAGTTAATATGGGGGTTGCATTGAAATTTGTGCCTTGGTTTGAATTGTGTTGAGGATCCTAGGCCGACCTTGGATTGAGTTCATGTATTTAATGCCTTTTTATTTTATTTTGAATTATCCTTGGGCCGACTTGTTTTGGCTATTTTATTATTGAAAAACCCTTGCTTGGCTGACATGCTTTGGGGTTCTCTATAAATTGGGCACTTTGCCTCATTTATAGAAGATAGAATATATAGAAAATAGAAGATAGATAGAATATAATACATAAATAGATACAAGCGAATTTAGCAGTAATGCAGAGGAAGAAGTTAGTCAATTTATGAGCAAGTGCTATAACAAAACATTGGAATTGCTGCTAAAATTTGGTGATTCAATACAATTGAAGGCATTGTGATTTTCTATTGATCTCTTTTGTGTTGACTTATCTTGCATGGTTCTTATGATTCTACCTTTCAAATTGCTCAAGGTTATTAGATTTAAATTTAGATTTGATTCAATGATGTTCATGATTTAATGTTTGAAGTATTTGTAGCAATCCTTGCTCCATACTTTTTGAAGCTAGTTGATTGTTAGTTGCTTTGCAAAGTTAACTTGGACCTTATATTCATTGTGCTTAGTTTAATTGTGGAGATTTATTCATTTCAATTGCGATTGGGTTGTCTTGGATGAATGTTCATGATCTGAAAATCTTTAAACCGTAGAAGATTGCACTGTTTCTGTAAGATTGTAGATTTATCTTGGTCAAGCAGGAATTAGTTTATGAGGGATTGGTCCATTTCAAGTATTTCATCATTTGAATTGTTAATCTTAGGAGTAGTTAAATTTATTAATCTCTCTGAAACCCTAATCTTTTGTTATTTCTTTATCATTTGAGTTAGATTTAGGATTGAAGTATCATTACATTGCTAGATTTGATAAGTTTGATTCAGTCTTTGCTTGTAGTATGGTCCCTTTGTGATTACCAGCATTTTCACATTTATCACTGAGTTGTTTATGCATTGTCAAGACCTGACATTACATACCTTGGGGTTATCTCTTGAGGCTTGCTGATAGAGATTTAACTTTCAAGAGAGATAGGATTTCATATTCTGTGTGAGTTGTTGTTGTGCAAAAAACATCATCAACAAGTACTTCCTGAACTCTAGTGATCTCTCCCTGTACCCTATAGATTTTTTACTTTCTCTTGGTTGGGACCTGGGTGGCTTGAAGCTCCTCATAAATAGTCTGAAGTTGAGCAAGCTCAACTCTAACCTGCTCCTCTCTACCTATAGATAGATCAATGATTCTCGTAGTCTCCTAGTACATTTTCCTTTGTCTAGCTAAGGGATCAAAAAGGTTAGCATGACACCTTGTACTAGGTGGTGGCATGTGCTCTACTTGTGTGGCCTAATGTGGGGGAAAGGAGGGGCCATCTCTATAGTGACTCACTAGAAGAGATCTCACAAATCTTGCATACACACTGCAAGATAGTAATCATAAAGAATATTAGAAAAGACATGATATGTAAAATATGGATAACTATAAAAACAATAAAGCTACAATAAACAAATCATTACCTAGATCTCCAACCTGCCAATCAGGATCTTGATGTGGGATAATAGGTACCTCATGAGAAGGAAGCATGGAAGGTGTTGCACCACTTCCCTTCCCACACTCATTGGTGGTGATGACTATTGTGGCTATTGATCGTACTAGGGTGACTCGTAGGTTAGATGAAGGTCTCACCTTGGGGGCATTTGCAACCTCCTCTAGCTCATTAGGATCATCACTCATTGGTTGTGGATCCTCCTCCTCATCACTCTCCTCCTTTAAGTCCTCTTCTCTCTCATCATCATCTATATCCCTATGTACAACTCCATCCTCTTTCTCATCTCCATGAATTGGAAAAGGTCTATTTTTTCCTATGAGATGATGTATAGGGAAGAAATCTATAGGTCGTGTTCTCACCCACCAATGCTCATAGTCTATAGTGGTACCTGTATTCAATGGAAAATTAGATGAGTTAGCTTATTAGATAATAAACATCAGAAATCCAAAGAGGCTATCAAGAACAATGTAAAATCAAAACAAAGAATGATTATACCTTCCTTTCCTTCCATGCTTCACCTTCATAGCACTTTCTAGTTTGCAGCAAGTCAATGAGGCCCTCAGATTTCAGATTGAGCAACCTATAATAATGCCAAAGCCCTATGCAAATGTTGAAGGATTTATAAAAAAATGACTTCACAATAGACTGAAAATGACAATGACTGCAAATGACAATAATAGTAGCCTAAGTTGACAAAATGAGTATGAGGTCCGAAATAGGAACAAAATTGCTATTTTATAGAAACTGCAATTTTGAATGTGTGGCCAGGATGAGAAGATGACAAATACCCTAGAATCAATGGTCAAGATTCTGTAGGATAATCCCTAATTAGGGTTAGGGAGAAATCCTTAAATGAGAGGCCAAGATGCAATTTGAGAAAATCACATCAACAATGGAGAATAAATGAGATAATTAATTAGAAGAAATAAAAGATATTTGAAAATCAAGAAGATAAGAACTGCCTGATTGAACTGAAGATCATATTTGGAAAAATCAAGAATTAAATAAAAATTACTTGATTTTTGGAAGAATAATATATTTTTGAATTTAATTAATTCAAAATGATGATTTTGTGTGACAAGTAAATAATCTTTTTCAGATTATTTACTAAAAAGAGTGGGAGTTAATAAAATGAAATCATTTTAAATATTTTCATTTATTTAAAATGAGAGAAAAGTGAAATTAGTAATTAAATATTTAAATATAATTATTTAATTTAGAAGATAAGACTAAATAATTAAATAAATTAATAAATTTATTTAATTGTGACAATTAGTGACATATCAAATAAATAAATGAAATTCATTTATTTAATAATCAAGAAGAATAAACGATTGAAAGTGTTTAAATAAATTAATAAATTTATTTAATTGCAAGAGGACAATAGACCTTTAGTGACATATTGAATAAATAAATATGATTTATTTATTTAATAATCATGAAGAATGCAAGAGACATGAATTAATTAAATAATTATGAATTATTTAATTAATAGTCAAACGTGCACCAAGGACATAATCTAAATGTCACAATTATGCTAGGATGAAAGTGGTAAAAATGAAGCTTGCAGGCCTAGGTCATTTTTAAGTGTCTACAGTACCTATTGACGCCAAAAATTGATGAGGTGACAGTGTCTTATGGGAAACTCAATTTATGGGAGACCTTTTACACTAAACTAAGTGACCTCCGGGTTTTTAGAGAAGCTGTCTTCTTCTATAATGGGGGTTTGAAAGGGAAAATGAAATGGATATAATAAAATAAAGTCTAACCTAAGGCGATGCACCAATACTTAATGATAGGCACGATAAATCATAGATCTAAGGGCCTGAATGGTGTTGTAGTGTTCCAAAACATCAGAAACTTAAGATTATAGCATCTAGACAATCCATTCATTGACATAAAATAATATTGCATACATTCCTACTGCCAAGAAGAGTCATTAGACATGGTCTAGGTTAGCAAACTTACATTCAACATATATATAAGTTCTTATTTGAAATGTCCAGACAATAAAAAGCACAGTTTACAGTTTGATCAAATAGCATAAAAAATAGAAAGGTTGAACAATTGGCATAGTCTGAGAGTTTTGCAATAACATAAAATAGCAATAAAGGCATGACATCCTTTTACTAAAACTAGCATTTTCCTTCAAATTCCAGACCCTTTTCTCATAACAGAGAAAATTATATATAGCAGGGAAAAACCCCCACCGCCTCAGAGAGAAGCAACATAAAAGATTTCACAATCCCCTTGCAATGATGCAAGAATCAGAATATTCCCAAAGCCGTTGCAACATAATCGATCTGGAACCAAGCATCCAGTCACTCCAAGCACATGTGCATCCTCTGCAAATGATGGCAGTGGTCCCTGAAAGGCCCAATCAGAAAAGTGCCACCCTCTTGTGCGAATGATTATGACACATAGTTGCCAATAGCATCATTCAGTTCATCTAGTCCATCGCCCAAATATGAGATTCGCTGGCTAGGAACGTGGTAGCTTTTCGCTGCCTGTATGAACCCTTTTCTTTTTCCACTGAGGACTTGTGTTAACACTACATGTGTCAAATGGGATGAGGACTTCATCAACAATGGAGGGAACGATCACCAGCCAGGCGCAAAAGAGATGCATGGCAGCATTTTGCTACCCACGGTTGCTACTTCATCTCTATGCGGAAAGATTTTCAGATAGCGGACACATAGCAAGTGTACACTACATATAGCAACTATGGGTCCCACCAAAACCTTTTGGGAAAAAGAGCTTCGTGGCACCTGAGTAGAGCCTGATGAGACAGTAAGAAAGCACGATCAAAAGTATCCCACAGCCGTAACATGTGGAAGCATAGCGGAGTTTCCTGGAATGCGAAGGAATGTAGAGACTCAGGGTTGCGATGAGTAGACACGTGGCATGGTAGAAGAGAACCTAGATGAAAGGACGAGTTGAATTTGTGATGCGCGGGCTGACGCATAGAGGAAAAATACACCTGAAGGGAGCTAGTTAAATATTTATTAATAGTACCTACATCATTCAAGTCCAATGTTGGGGGCACATCCTAGTCCTCATCATCTGAATAATTGAAATCAGCATTATTGGCCATGGGATGCTAGATGTATCTTGGTCTAGAGTCACTTTGTGTTGCTCTCAAGTATGTAGGTTGTGGCCTAGGAGATAGCTTCACCTATCTGAACTGTCACATGACTCAATCATAATAAAAGGATGTCACTATATAGTCATGTCATCCAAGAAAAATCCTATCCTATTACATCCTAACAAGATGTTGTGTGAGATCTGGCAACTGGGGTATGGTGTGATAGGGCCTACATAATATCTCATTCTACTCTAGGTGATCAAATTGAACCCTCCAGTATAATAGATCCCTAAATTGCCAAATCCATCTCAATGTGTAGCTGAATTCTAATGGATAACCCATGGTTGCTATCTTTGGATAACCTGTAGGACTAGTACATGTGATATGCTTGAAGTCCCAATCTTGTAAAAGTATATAGTGGATTATGTTGTGTAGCTCTCAGTAGACAAAGCACCCAAGATCATAATAGAGATGAGCTGACATATTGCAACCCCAAGAATAGATGGTCTAGTGTCACTCCATTTGGCGAATAGTGTGAATGAGGCCTCTTTCTAGGTGTGTGCCTCGCCCATCTAGTACAAGAGCTAGAACCATAGTAACACCATGATCTACTGAAGTAATGGTGAACGCACGTATAGTAGCCACTATATCTCAATGTGAGCCTTGATGTCTCTTGGTGGAATAGGGTGGCCCATGCAATACTCAATATCCTTTCTTATCTACCTTTGTGTGTGATCATCCTCGATATGGATGATCTCACCTTGGATTGTTAATGGTGTTTTCTGCATAGCAACAACTCGGGAAGAATATAATACCCTATCTCTCTTGAAAGGTAAATCTCTATCAGCAAGCCTCAAGAGATAACCCCAAAGTCTCTAATGTCAGGTCTTGAAAATGCAAAAAACAACTTAGCGATGATGTGAAAATGTTGGTAATCACAAGGGGCCTTACAAAACAAATGTTGGAAACTTCAAAATCATCAAATCTTACAATATGGTGATGCTTTCAATCCTAAAACTAGTCCATATTTTAGAAGAAGTAACAAAAGATAAAGGGTTTAGAGGGATTTCTAAAAGCTAAACTAACTCCTAAGACCAATTGTGCAAAAAATATAATATCCAAAGTGGATCAATCCTTCAAAACTAATTCCTACTTAACCCAGATTAAATCTATAATCTCACAAAAATAGTGCAATATTCTAAGGAAATAAAGATTTTGAGTGTTGAAGTGATCAACCCAATATCTTCAATCTGCAACACCAAAATAACCTCCACAAGATAGAGAGAAGCAACACATAAGATGTTATTCCACCAAACAATGATTGCAATATGATACAATATGATCAATGAAATATACTACAATGTAATGCAAACTATGCTAGAGATGCCTTGCTTATAAAGGCAAGGATGAGAGATAGGATAAGACAATATCATGACAAGTGTCTTAATCCTATCACATGAGACAACTAACTCATAACTACCTAGGAAAGTGTAAAGTCTAGATAAGACAACTAAGACTTCTAGAAGATACAACTAATATCCTATGTAAACTTAACATGTGAATTAAGTCCCCTAAGTCCCTAGTAAAGGAATAACTAGGTACAAGAATTATTCACACCAACACCCCCCCTTAAGTGCAACTTAGGGAGGAACAAACCAATGCATAATGAAAAATATGGGTCTTGACAACTAGGCCTGATGAGGTACCCATGTAGAAAACAAAATACTCTCATAAGTAGAGAAAAGGAGAAAAACCTTGTGGGAGAAAACTCATCTCCAAAAGAAAGAAAAAGCTACAAAGAAAGCTAAAAAATAATGAAGGAAGGACTCCTCAAGACTCCCCAAGGACAACTTCCTTCACCCCAAGCATCAATCACAACTAAAGATAATGAGGTGATGCCAAAGGTTTAGTGAAGATGTCTGCAACCTATTGATCTGTAGGAAAATACTCCAAGCTAAGAACACCATCTTGGATGAGCTGCTTGATGAAGTGCATGTGGATATCAATATGCTTAGTACAATAATGCTCCACTAGGTTGCGAGAGATATGAATGGAACTTTTATTATCACACCAAAGAGTAGTGGGTTGAGTGGAAGGGAATCCAAACTCAATCATCAACTGTCGAAGCCACAAAACCTCCTGACTAGCCAACACTACACCTTGATACTCAGGCTATGTCGATGATAATGCAACAATAGTTTACCTCTTGCATGACCATGCAATTGGACCAGAACCAAGGAAAAAGACAAAGCCAAAAGTAGACTTCCTATCATTGACATCACCAGCCCAATCTGAATCAGTGAAGCCCACAATTTGAGATGCACCTAAAGTGTAGTGAATGCCAAAATGTGTAGTGCCCTAAATGTATCTCAAGATATGTTTGGCATTCTTCTAATGACTCTCATTAGGCTCGTGTGAGAAGTGAGAGACAAGTCCAATCGCAAAGGAAATATCATGATGACTATGTGTCAAGTACAAAAGACTTCCAACCAATTGTCGATACAAGGTAGGATCAATTGTAGGCGTAGTGCAACTAGTAGACAGTACAACACCTGATTGGAATGGAGTAGGGGTAGGCATGCAATTTTCCATGCTAAATCTCTAAAGAAAATCAATAGCATACTTCTATTGGAAAATGAAGATCCCCCCAAAATTTTGATGAACTTGAAGACCAAGGAAGTAATGCAAGAGACCAAGGTCGGTCATATCAAATTGCTCCTTCAATGTTGGCTTTGTACTCTAAATCATGGAAGTAGAACTCCCTATGAGAATCAAATCATCCACGTAGAGCAAAAGTATGAGTATATCCTCTCCATGTCTTTGAGTATAAACCATGGGATCAAAATGGAAGCGAGTGTAGCTGGAAGCAAGCAAGAAACTATCCATCTTCTCATACCAAGCTCGAGAGGCTTGTTTGAGACCATACAATGAACGTCGAAGCCTGCAAACAAGTGAAGAGTCTTGCAAAAATCCTGGTGGCTGCTCCATATAGATCTCCTCATGAAAATCCCCATGCAAGAAGGCACTCTTCACATCCATCTGATACACTGAACATCCCTATGATGCAACTATAGCAAGAACAAGGTGAATAGAATCCATCTAAGCAACAAGAGCAAAGGTCTCATAATAGTCAATTCCTTCAACCTGAGAAAACCCCTTTGCAACAAGATGAGCCTTGTACTTGTAAATGGAACCATCTACTACATACTTGGTATGATACACCCACTTGCACCGAACAAAAATTTCTTCTCTTAGGAAGAGGCACAAGATCCCAAGTATGATTCTTCATCAAAGAAGAATACTCATCAATCATAGCACTATCCCACTCTGGAATACTTGAAGCATCTAAAAACTTCTAAGGATCATCTGAAACAACATGACTCAAAAGATTGATTCTTGAAGTCTAAGAACGAGTGTGGCAAGTGTTTGTGGGATCACCAACAAGAGGACCAACCTCCTCAAGAGTAACTTGATCCCATTGTGGCCTAGTGGGTGAATGAGGAGGAGATACATCAAGACCATCATCAAAATCTTCCTCAAGTAGAAAAGTATCATCAACTAAAGAAGACTGAGTAGGTTGTGATGAAGAAGAAGTCAAAGGAGGATTTGACTAGGTGAAGGTTTTAGCAAACTGAACATCATGTCAGAAATGAACCTCTCATGTGTCAGGATCAAACATTTTTTATGCCTTCACATCCTCACAATAGCCAACAAAGATGTATCGTTGACTCTTCTTCTCCATTGATTTACGCCGACTATTCGGAATGAATGCCCAAGCCTCACTACCAAATACTTTGAAGAAGGATACATTAGTCTTGCAATGAGACCAAGCCTCCTTAGGGGTCATATTTTGTACTTCCTTGTGGGAAATATGGTTTTGAATATAGTTGGCACAATTGACAGCTTTGGCCCAAAATGTTGGTGACATAGACCTAGACTGAATCATACAATTGGCCATTTCCCTGAGAGTCTTGTTCTTTCTCTCTTCCACACCATTTTGTTGAGGAGTGTAAGGTACTGTGTGTTGATGAAGAATACCATGCTCATTGCAAAAATCCTAAAATTCTTCATTGACATACTCCCCCCCATTATCTGTGCATATCCATCGAAGAGAAAAACCTGACTGCTTCTCCAAAAATGTTTTGAAGGTCTTGAAGTTGGTGAGGAATTCACTCTTGAGCTTCAAAAAATAGACCCATGTCTAGCAGGAAAAATTATCAATGAATGTGAGCACATACTTAGCCCCTAAAAAAGGAGTTGGGAATGACATGAGATCACTATGGACCAACTCAAGGGGTGTGGTTGCACGAGTAGCTTGACCCTTAAGAAAAAGATCTTGATGTTGCTTGCCAAGAACACAACCTTGAAAAACACTATCTATGCAAGTGATCTTTGGAGGACCAACCACTAAGATATGTTCTTGCATCTGTTGAATATATCTATAGTTCAAGTGCCCAAATCTTTCATGCCAAAGCTTGCTCATTGAATTAGCATGAGCAGCAAAACATGAACTTGATGAAGACTCAAATCCATCAAATCGATACAAATGGTTCTCATGATCAACTATCCATGTAGCAACAACCTTCTTAGGATCCTGTAACTATCTAATAGTCACATTCTATAGAGTAAACTCAATTGTCTTCCCATCTCCAGAATGAAAAATCTGATATATGGAAAGTAGATTCGCTGAAATATTAGGAACAAGAAGAACATCCTCAATGCACCCATCTAGCATTTGAATGGAGCCTATCCCCAAAACTATAATCTATGAAGAGTTTCCAAATTAAATCTCAAAATTAGAAGTATGAACAATGGAATCAAGAAGATCACGTGAATTGGTCATGTGATGTGAAGCACCCGAATCAAGAATCCAACTGTCTAAAGATGAATGAATGGCCCATGTTGAAAGAGCTTCCCCTTTTCCCATGGAAGAAGGCTTAGCCACTGAAATGTTGTGCTTCTTCATAGCTTCCTCCAATGCCTCTAATCTCTTAAAGCAAGAAGTTGCACCATGCCCATTTTTTCCACAAAATGAACAAGGATCTCCTTTCTTTTTCTTGGACTTGGAAGAAGAATCTCTAGAGGTAGAAGAAGAAGGTGATGAAGCAGACTTCTGATTGTTCTTCGGCTTTGGTTTGGAGGGATTCTCACTACCAGAAGATGATTATGCTTTGGGCTTCTTCTTGTTCTTTCCTTTACCCTTGGATGATTGAGCCATGAGAACTTGATTCTTAGAATTAGGTAAGGCATCCAATTGAATCAATATGGCCTCCTCCCTAGTAAGATGCTCACAAAACAACTCAAATGTAGGAATTTTGTAATCTTTCCCCATTGCATCCATAGTTGAATAGAAAGTAGAAGAAAACACTTGATAAGGGCCCTTTAACTTAGACAGAATCAAGAAGATACATTCATCACTAGATTTATCTTGCCCACATCCTTTCAACTATGATAAAATCAACTTGAATTGTGCAAGGAAATATTGAATTAAAGGAAATACATCTAGAGAGAGTGATTGTAGATTTGCTTGAAGTTGCAAGACTTGGAACTGATTTGATTTTCCATACAATTCTTCAAGTTTATCCCACACATTCTTAGGTGTTTTACACTCTGAAATATGAAACAACAGATTATCAGATACATGTAAGCCAATGAGCCCTTTTGCTTCATCCATTTTACATCTATGGACAATTTTTTCATAATCCCTTGTAAATTCAGGTTTTTCTGCATCTAACATTGGCCATAGACCCTTAGATTGTAACAATTGAGTCATTTTTAGCTTCCATGTATGATAATTGTGTGGAGTGAGTGGTTCAATTTTCCTTAGATCCACCATGAAAACAAAAAGAAAGAAGACAATGTAGCACTTAAATTGTTCCTTTCACCCCCCCAGAATGTATTAAAATTGATTTTGCAACCCCCCCAGCAAACTACAATGAAGAAATTTTGTAATTTTTACAAGTGACAAGCTCAAATCAACCGTTTATAACACATGGTGATTTTTACAATTTTTAGAAAAGAGAGCTTTCCAAAACTGAAAATAGAGGTTACAAACAGATTCCTTGCGATTTTCTGAGCAATTTCAAAAAAAAAGTTTGCCAAATTTTGACTTTGTTTGCAAAAGTTACGCGAAGAACAAGCAATAAATGCACTTGTACCTTCAAGCTGAAAAATGGAAAAAAATGCCAAAATCTAGAAAAACCACCTGCGCCACTATGAAGTTTATCGAACCATCTTTCCGACAATATCTCATTTGTGAAAATCCGACGTCATGGCAAAAAGTTATGCAAAAATGAAAAAAAAGGCATGTTTTAGGCACCTTCAACGCTAAACAGGAGCAAAATTTATCACTAACTAGGCGCAAAAATTTAGCCCTCTGAGGCTAGCCGCAAGTTCTCCATGTGATCATGCACTAAAGAGAGGAAAAAGAACAATGGTTTAGAAAACCGCTAGCGGTTAGCAGATTCTTGGTTACATGTATCGGTCTTCCTTCGACGGTCGCAATTAACTCGGGTGGTCTTGACAAATGCTTGCGATTGCGGTCAAAGCAGCGGTTAATAAACCGTGTGGTATGACTATTTCCACCGTCCGCCTAGCGGTGATGAAATCTCTATGGTTTGAGTAACCGCCTACCTGGCAGTTAAGCCACTTGGATGGCTAGCAGATTTTAAACACAGTCCACAAACTTTGAATGTTGTGAGTGAAA
Organism: Sequoia sempervirens; assembly: GCA_007258455.2. NCBI lineage: Eukaryota > Viridiplantae > Streptophyta > Pinopsida > Cupressales > Cupressaceae > Sequoia > Sequoia sempervirens. The sequence goes on along the minus strand of VDFB02105785.1, from coordinate 279,440,228 downwards.
TTTGGCCGCGAGCCCCGCCAAACTTACCAGCGTGTACAGCGCTAAAAGAGATTTTTTATATATTTTTTTAAATTTTATTTTTTTGGAATTTAAAAAATAAAAATAAAATACCACCTAATAGAAAAAAAATTGCAGAAATTAATTTTTTTATTCTGACGATGTCATACTTGCGTAGGATGGGAGACCTTATGGCTCCTCAGCTAATTAAATTTTTCCTCAAAAACAACTTTCACTGAATATGGCCAAGTCATATATCAAAAAACTCGGAAATGGCCACCCAAATGCAATGGAAGACTTGTGTTTTTTCAAAAATGCTCCTGTAAAAAGCTATTCACCAAATCTGAGCTCTAAAACCTTCTTTGCCAAAGTTGCAAATGGTGAGTAAATTGAGTGAAACAAAAGTCAAATCTAACTTTTTCGTGCCTCCTAAATGTAATGGGACAGCCTAAAATATTTCCACTAAAGCCAAAAGCGCTACAATCGCCAAATCTCACCAAAATGCATACATGCAATATAGGATACAAAAAACTCAAATCACAGTAAAAATCTTGATGGAAACTCTCTAATGAAAAGAATGGAAGGGGCTTGCTAGATTCAAATCTCTAATACCATGTTGAAGTGATCAACCCAAGATCTTCAATTTGCAACACCAAAATAACCTCCACAAGATAGAGAGAAGCAACACATAAGATGTTATTCCACCAAACAATGATTGCAATGTGATACAATATGATCAATGCAATATACTACAATGCAATGCAAAATATGCTAGAGATTCCTTTCTTATAAAGGCAAGGATGAGAGATAGGATAAGACAAGATCATGACAAGTGTCTTAATCCTATCACATGAGACAACTAACTCATAACTACCTAGGAAAGTGCAAAGTCTAGATAAGACAACTAAGACTTCTAGAAGATATAACTAATATCCTAAGTAAACTTAACATGTGAATTAAGTCCCCTAAGTCCCTAGTAAAGGAATAAAATAGGTACAAGACTTATTCACACCAACATTCAGATCATGGAGCATTCACACAAATCAACTTTATTTTATAATTGAAATGATTAAATACCCACAATTGAACTTAGCACATAATTTCAAGGCCAAGGCTAACTTTACACAACAACTTACAATCAACAAGCTCCTAAAAGTATGGACGAAGGAGTGCTCAAACACTTTAAATCTCAAATCATTAACATAATTGCATCACATCTAAATCTAAAATCTAACATGCAACCACAAATTTGAAGCAATTTCTCAAAGATTTGGAAAAACAAGAACCATGCAAAGTGAATAACATAAGAAAGAGCACCCAAAAAAATGTCTTTACTTATATTGAATCACCCAAGTTTGCAACAATTCAAGTATCCACAATGTTTTAGTAATTTCTCTCAGAAAATACTAACTCCTAGCTCAATTCTCACTATTCCAACTATGTCTAACCCTTACAAATGAATCTTGAGCCTCAATTTATACAAAATAACATTAGGTCAGCCCAAAATTAGGGTTTACATGATTAGGTCAGCCCAACAAGTTGACCTAGAGAGTTTTTTTTTAATAAAATAAAATTACATTAAATGTTTGCAAACTAACTCCAAGTCAGCCTGGACTCTTCTAGAAACATCCCACTTGATGGCACAAAAATCTAAGTCGTCATGCCTGGTAGAGAAGTCACATAACTGGCACATAATCCTAGGTGGCTGCTAGTTGGCTATTTTCTCCTTCTTTATTGGCTTCTATCTTGCTAGACAACTCCTTAACCTTTTCTAATATTTCTTTCACATCTTTCGGGTCTGGAATTGGGATAAATTTAATTTTTAATTTATGATTTTTTAATTCATCAATATATTTTGGCATTGCTTTATCCCATTCCACATGTAACTCATGATACTTGTCTAGTTTTTAGATGTATATGGACACATCCTCTAGATGATCTTTAGCAACTGGTGCACTATCAGAAGGAGCATATATCTCATGCCACCATGCCTGCAACCTACCAACGTTCATGTTTTTTTTTACCAAACTTCCTCCTTCCAGTCATTATTTCCAAAAAAGTAATGCAACTATCATATATCTCCTTCATCTTGCCTTGTAGCTTCATTATCTTCTTTAAGGATTTAGACAAGAGTTATTTCCTATAATTCCACACTTCAATCCATTCCATTACCTTAGCAATATCATGAGATGTGAAAATATTCATTTTTTCCAATTCTTCCTTGGGTACCTAGAGGATTTTCTTCAGCTCTTCCACAGTGGAATCATCAACTTTGTTATAATCTGTAGCAAACTGAGTGGTGTCCTCAAGAAATTCAGCTACCTTTGTATGGATAGCAAAATATGTTCAATTGATTCATCCCCTCTCTTACTGAATTCCTAAATCCATTCATGTTTATTGTGAACTGAAGACTTTATATTTTCTATCTCTGACACAAGTTCCTTAGGCAACAACCCCTCTGGGATTGTGGAGCTACCATTAGTACAAGCTTGCAAAGGCTTCATTATGTCCTGGACATATCTATAAACATCATTCAATTGCTTATGTATCTTTTCCCTCTCTTTTGTTTCCTTATCAAGCCTTCTTAGGATGGCTTGTGAAGACTCTTGAAACTCTTCTTTTTCCTGCTCCTTTGTAGTTGGACCCAGATTAATGGTTTGTACCTTGTAATCAATGGGTCTTACTTCATTTTGTGAAGACTCTTGAAACTCTTCTGTTTCCTACTCTAGGAGTTTCTCCGTAGACAATTATTGGCTTCTTGCTGAGCTTTTCTTTTAGCCAATTAGGGATAAAATGTTGCTTAATTTCTATCTCTTTATTTGGTCTCTCAACAATATTCTCCTCAACATTTTTCTCTATTTTCGGTTGATCTTCCTGCTCATCTTTGTCTTGGTAAGGATTATCGGCAACCTCTTCTAGATTCTTCTCTACCTCAAGATGATCCTCTGGTTCATCAATTACCACTTTCTCTAGAGACTTAGATGGTTTTTTTTGAACTACATTAGATTCCATATTCTTGCTTTCTACTCTAGAGATTTATTGCTTCATCTCTTGTACAAATTTCCTCCATTCTCCACTTTTAGAAGTAGAAACTTCTTCATCTTCTGTTTCAAGATGCTCAAGATCATTTGATATATTTCCTTCCTCGTGGACTAATTCCTCTGAGACTTGTACATTTAGAGGAGGAGAAGGAATGGGAGAATTATTTCTTGTAGTTGCTATCTTTTCTACATCATTAGTAGGTGCCTCTTCATTTTGTACCTTCTCTTCTACAATTTTCATCTCTTTCACTGGAGATGCCTTATGCTTGGGAGAATTCCTTCTAACATATACTTGTGGTTTCTCCATAGAACTTTCTACATCAACAACTTTCACTGAGGAAGGGGCATTAGTAGAAGTATTACCTTTCCTTGCCTTTGTTTCCTTTTGTCCTTTTGTGAATAGTCTTCTTTTCTTCACAGGTTGTGAAGTCTCACCTTCTTCAGTTGCAGTTGTGGAACCAAGATCCTAGTACCTACAAGAGACAACAAAAAAACATATTAGAAGATTCAAATGCAAGCTAAGATCAAAGTTCCCAATAAAATCCATTTAACAATGTTCAAAATAGGAATATAAAGCAAGAACACCATGAAAAAGCAAAGAAATAGATTAATCCTATTAAAAACATGCAAACTCTTGATCTTATGGGGGATTTGGTGCCAATTTGATGTGGAAATTGGCCCTTTCCCAACTTCTATGCAACCTTTGATGATTTGATGAAGATGTGATCCGCTTTTTTGAAGATTCAAGTGTGCTCCATGATGAAAATCCTACATAACCTAGCTAAGACATTGATAAAATGGATGAAAATGCTAATGCTTGAAGATGAAATTGAGTATAATAAGTTTACTAAAATTGTGGATGATGAAATGGGGAGAGAAACCTCTTATTTATAGAATGACAAGTTGGGGAAATTCCCAAAATGAAGCAATGTGGGACTAACTTTCAACCAATGGCAAGGTGCCACTTGTCAAGAGATGAATGGATGAAGGATGTGCACATTTTGATGAATGTGCCCATAAACACATAAATTTGAAATTTGAAAATAGTGAAATGAAAAGGTGGATGAAGAGTCAAATGGAGTAATGGCCACTTGGCTCAATGCAAAAGGACTTGTAAGATGAAATAAATGTCTTGTTGGAAGGATTGAGTCCACTTTGAGGGATTTCAAATTTGAAGGAATATTCCTCTATTATGCCATGTTGAGAGAAAATAGAGATTTAATAAATGAATTAAATCTATTTTCATGTGCAAGTGGCAAAAGCTAGAAGATGGGACATGGATTAGAATTAAATTAATCAAGAGTCAATTAATTTAAAGAGGGATTAGATTATTTGAAAAATTTGACTTAGATTTATGGGTTGATTTAAATCAAAGATGAGAAGAATGTGATTTTGGAAATAGTTGAATAAATATTTTGTTTTATTTAACTAAAGGGGTTGATTAGTTAGATTAAATCAAATAAGGTTTTAATTTATTTAATTTAATGAGATGACTTTAGAGATTAATTAAATAAAATTGATTTATTTAATTAATCAAAGAGCTAGGGTTAATTAGATCTAATTGATTGATTTAATTAATGAGAGAGAATGACTTAATCAAATAAATGATTTATTTAATTAAGAGAGGAAAATTGATGAATTTAATCAAATAAGGGTATTTGATTAAATGGTTGGACAGAGGAATGATTTAGGATGAAATGGTGTTAGTAATTGGGATCGAGTATGTCAGTATATTTTCCATGTCTACATTTTTCCCCTCTTTGAAGCGATGTACTCATTACATTGGTTCAAAGAATAAAATATCTTGATCAAAAAGCCAAAATTTCTTTGATTTCAAAATTTTCCCCACTATTGCCCTAGCAAGAGAAAACATGCCAATATATTGCCCCATCGAGAGATCGGATGAAAATTCTAATTTTTGGGTAATCTCGCAAAAAAAGAGGACAAGGTGCTCGATAGGTCCAGAAAGGCTCTAGAGGATCAAAAAATGAGATAAAACACAAAAAACAGTGCAAAATGGCCCTCGATCAGGCAAAAATTGGATCAGGGGACCAAAAACCTAGCAGGATGTCTAAACAGGGTCAAAAAACCCTAATTTTTAGACTTAAATAGGCCTCGAGGGGCCACTTCCAATTCATTTTCACATTCAGCCTTGAGAGATTTTGCAACTTTGAGCTCTAACACCTTGGCAAGATGGCGCAATGACAGCTTCCCATGCACATTTCTGACAGGGTATGGACACACCAGAAGCTTCCTAGCACTTGACCACTAGTGAGTCAACTTGACCCGAGCTTTATTTTTCATTTTTCATGCTCATTTAATGCATTAGGAAACTAGGTCTTTAGGATGGGTACTATACTACACCGCTACAAATTTCAAATAGCGCCACTCGACATCAAACTATGCCATTGTCGTGAGGATCAATGTCATGGTGCAGTTTGGAGTTTGGGGTTAAATTCCAAACTCAACCGCTTTCACAAAGTGCACTACTGCGGTGCGCTTTAAAACTAGGTTTTTTGCTTAAACTAACCACCATCCCAAACTACGATGTTGTGGTGCGATTTGGGACTTTGAAGACTCTAGCAGCGTAGTTTGAAGTTTGCAAATTGCACCGCCTTCATAGGCAGTGATGTTGGAGTTACTTCAGAATGTCAAGACAAACCAGGATCAAGATTTTTTTCAATGAATTTTAACACGGTGAATTTCCTGATGCAAGAGGAGGTGAGGGAGATCTACTTAGACAAGCCCAAGTCCCGAGAGATTTTTGGCCTTTTAGACAATCTAACTGATCGACAGCAGGAGCACTTAGGAGAGATGGGACTTTTGAACATTTCTTATGCACCATCTGTGTAGACACACTTGGGCATGATGACGCCACTTGTTGAGAGATGGCACAGTGATACATCTTCATTTCACCTTCCGATGGGTGAGGCCACAGTCACACTAGAGGATGTGTGGCGGATCCTGAGATTTCCCATCCATGATGAGTGGGTTATTTATGATATGGATGTCGAGAGGGAGGCTTGTTATGTCATCATGGAAACTGATCATATTGTATTTTGTGAGGGCCAGATCGAGTTGGAGTGCCATAGGCCTATTGTGTCACCCTACCACTTAGTTATTGCAACCATTATATCGGGTCTCATCACACCAGATCGGCGAGGCTGATACTTTATTCCTGGATGGGGGCTTGCTTGGGAGTGTATGGTCTGGTGGTGACTAACACTATTTGCATGGGGGCTAGTTTTGCTAGCCTCACTTTACAGAGATCTTCATGAGTTTTCTTATCTGGATGACAAAGAACTTGGGGCAAGGGTTACACTCCTGCATATCTAGGTGTGGGAGCACATCCTTGTGCTTCATCCGAGAGTGGTACCTGTTCCAATGGAGCTAGATGATCCAGTGGTCTGGCGATACATAGGAGGTCTTTCATTTACACATACAGGATAACACAGGATTCCTCGTTGGAGGGGGGTCCTTGACGACATGTGAGTGTTCAGATGGCGGTCATACCTTGGAAAACTTGCATGGTTTGATGATGTGCAACAACTCTTCCTTGCTCACCAAGATAGACTTATGCAGGGCAAGGAGCACATGATGCTAGAGATGTACCTGTTGGGTAGGGTTCAGAGACAGTTTGGGGAGCCACAAGATCGTCCAGATGATTAGTACATGGCTATTTTTGCAAGGACGATGATCCAGAGCTCCTGTGGCCGCTATATACCTACCCATGAGGCAATTTAGAGTTTCATGCAGCTGGTGGCTAGGCCATGGCCATATGACCAGGAACAGGTAGATCTAAGGACTACATAGGCCTATAGAAATTGGTTCAGGCCACCTCTTAGACTTACGGTACCAGGGACACCATCTGCTCAATGGAGAGCCAGAGGCAGGGGAGTAGGATGGGGCCAGGGGGACGAAGATCAAGATCAGGGAGGCGATGGGCCACCACCAGTACATTAGGTTCAGGATCACGGACCCCATGATCATCCACACCAAGATCCACAGGTGGGAGAGCAGAGATAGGATTCCCCCGACAGGACTAGGATCCAAGACATTAGGATAGGATCTCGACACCACCCAGAGATGGGATCAGCCTCCCATACAGCCACCCCTACAGCTAGATCCTAGAGATAGGCAGATTTTGTAGTTGTAGTCCCAGGTACAGGCATTGATAGCTGAGAGAGATCAGTTACAGGTAGAGCAGGATCAAGCGGTCCTATAGAGACAGGCTACAAAGCTTTAAGTAGTTAATATGGGTACACGACAACAACGAGAGAGCATGGCTGCATCCTCCTCCCATAACATAGTATTGCTTCATTCCGAAAGGGAGGCCATCTAGGAGGTTGACTATTATAAGATGCACTACCACCAGGCCTTGTCGAGACTAGGCAGAGTCCCATATTTTTCACAAAGGATGGGCTATAGACTGGCAGAGGATCACAGAGAGAGAGCAGGAAGCGAGGGAAGCAACCGGCAGGGTTAGGCTATTTTGATCAGAGACAAGATTCTTTTTGTGCTCAAGGGGCTTATTTTTTGATAGCCCCATGGGACATTGTACTTATTGACATACACATCTACATTGATCTAATTTTTTGCACCATGACAGTGTATATTTTGATGATATATAAGATGGTGATTTTGATCTAATGTGATATGCTTTGTCCTATCTTATTTATGCTTTATGGATGGCTCTTATTTCTATATGATATGCAATGATTCAATCTTATGATGTTATGATGTTTATGTGATGGATATGCTATGTGATGATGTATGGATGCATTTCTTTTTTGGTACCTTTTCTTATGCATTTTTAATGATGTATGCAAAATGTTATGATGTGCCAATGCTTAGACTAACAAATCTATATTATGCAGTGATGAATGGTATGATGTAATGTACCTTTTCTATGTATGATATGCACTTATGACAATGTGGTATGATGATGATATTTATGATGTTCATGAATGTTAAGACAATATCTATGATATGATATAATGGATGTAAATGATGCTATGATGATGCATATGTTTATAATGCTATGGGATGATTTATTTTATTTTTATGTGAAATGAATTAAATGTAATGATCAATTTGTATTATGCAATAATGGAAATGCAATGTTATGACATGATTTAATGTTTCCTATATGATATGCAATATGCAATATGTAATCTACTGATGGTTTGTGAATGTAGTATGGATGCAATGGTTATGATGATTTGATTAACTGTCATGGTACCATGTTAGTGTGAAAAGAAAGAGATAAGAAACAAGAGATTCCAACAAGGCATGAGATGATGATAATGATGATTGCTTGTTGAGGAGTTGGGATTTTCAAAGGGCCAATTACCTTATGTTTGATTACACATGTAGGCACGATGCATCAGTGTATAGCGAACTAGGATAGCGTTGTACCTAGTGTGATGGACTTTGACTTGACAATTAGATAGGAGTATTTTTGTTCACACCTGGCGTATGAAACTTTATTCAAAATGTAGTTCAGATATTTCAAACATCTTGGGCCAAAACATAGAAAGGAAAGCCTTCCTATGTGGTCAACAAGATACCTAAAATATCCTCTCTACACCTAAAAAAAGCACACATGACCAAGGTTATTTTACAAGAATATCCAACAAGTATAATAGGAAAAAGATCATGATCATTGCCCCATTTCTATCTCTCTAAATCTCTTTGTTTGGGACATCATCGAAAGGTCTTTTGAATGAGCGCAATAAGATAAATCAAAAGAAAAAAAAAATCAAGCACACAAACAAGTCAATGTTCTTCATACCTCTAGCCAAGACTAAACTACGGTGATGCTTGATGTTGATGTTTATTGTAGGAAGGATGCATCCAAGGACATGACGATATCAGATGATTTGATATGGGACTGATTGGATGATAGGTTATTGACACAAATATTTTACTAGCTTGTTTACGTACTGGCCTAGACTTGAGACTTTGACGTTTGAGTTTTCACTTTCGATCTGTTAGACCTGTTTCCAACTGTTTCACCAATGATTGAGGGTGAAGATGATTTATTATGGATGATTGATTATTGTAGGTGAGAGCAAGATGGGATAGATGGATTTTTTCAAATATTTGGATTTTTTTGATCTTTTTGAAATGTTCTAAGGCTGTTTTTGTATTTTTGAGATTTTACAAATGCTTTGATTTTTTAATTTTCCAATGTTTTTGAATGTTTTTGGATTTTTTTTTTGAATGTTTTTGTTTTTTTGTGTCTCGAGGGCTGATCAAAGATTAGCCTTGTATACATTTAAGCTCAGAGATGACATAGTTCGGATACCATTTTTTTTATGTTTTCTATTTTTATGAGTTTTTTTGGGTTTTGATATGTTTTGGATGTTTTTGGATTCTCACATGATTTTGACGATTTGGATATGGATATGTGTGATGATATCAGTGCTCTATTTTGGGATTTTGTTGAAAAACAAGCTAAGTTTGATTGATCAAATTGATGGATTGATGATGATAACATTGTTGAGGATACACAACAATGCAAGGATAGTGTTAACCAACATGAGGATTAGGATGGATATCCCAAGATGATGATGGATTGATTGGATTTGATTGATCAGGATTGAAGCTTGATTTGGAACAAAATTGTTTTGAATGATTTGATGTGATGCTAAAGTGAAAATTAGATGCGACTAATATTGATTGTTTTGATTGATGTTTGATGAAAGATAAAACTTGATAAGGAACATCTTCTCATCAAAATATGCCATGGGCTAGTGATTTGGATTTTGGATCAGAAATTCTTTGACCAATTTCATTTCACATTTTCCAATGTTCAGATCACCACATAAGTTGGAGGATATAGATCAAGATTTATTCTTGAAGCAAGATGTTAATACCTGCCCCCAGTGTTATAGGAATTTATGGAATGCCATGGGTGGATTCTTGGATAGGTGTATGGATGGACGAATATGGATTATCTTGTGATAAGATAAGGTGTTCAAATAGAGGATGCTCATTTGGATAATGCTTCATGCTTCAGAGAATGCTAGGTTGGATAGGATCAATGAAAATGACCCATGTCAAGATGTTTATCATAAGCAAGTGTAAAGTGTGCACCAAACTTTTATCAAGATCAAGATAATTGGGTAGATGGATGTAGATGGATGAAAATGGATTGGATAAATGGTTCATGGATGAAATGGATTTATTATGGATAAGATGGATGGAATGTTGGATTTATTATGTATGAGATTAGATGCTTTCACCTGAATTAGCGTACATAGATGCTCGATTCTACACATGATGCCTATTTTCCAGGTTTTCATCATGGTACCTGCCCAAAGCGCCACTATAGTGGTTTTCACTAGAGGACAATTTTTTTCTTTACTATTTTTAATCCTTTTTCTGATTTTTTTGGATCTTCATTCTTTTTAATTTTTTATGTTTTTTATTTTTGAAATATTTTAAGATCCTGCTAAACCACCTAGTGGTGTTGATGTAGATGCTTCTATCATAATGTGCCATTGATATCCTACTTGAAGAAGTTGCTTTTCCAAGATACACACACTTGAATACAACTTTTGAGATTCCTGATTTGCTTTGTCGATACTGGGGTTAACTTTGTCTTTGTATGCACATTGTGATAGAGTTCCTTCTGAATCCTTATGATGAAGGGTTGTTGCCAATACATGGTCAATGTGAGAATTGGATATCATGCATGGAGGCGTGGATGGAGTGTGTTTAGGAATAGAATATGCATTGGTTGACAACTTGGAACCTTTGACTCTCCAAACTTGGGAAGATGAGCAATGATGGGTGGATACAAAAGTGTGTATGTAATTAGAGACTGTAGACACCTAAAAATGACCTAGGCCTGCAAGCTTCATTTTTTACCACTTTCGTCCTAGCATAATTAAGCTATTTAATTATGTCCTTGGTTCACATTCAACTATTCGTTAAATAATTCATAATTATTTAATTAATTCATGTCATTTTGTTCCTCCTTGATTATTAAATAAATAAATATTATTTATTTATTTAATACATCACTAATTATCTAAAGTCTTCCTTTGATTAAATAAGTTTTGTAATTTATTTAATTTCCCTTTATCATTTATGTCTTCTTGATTAATTAAATAAATTTTATTTATTTAATTACGTCACTAATTAAATCCCTTTCTTCTAAAAATTAAATAAATTCTTATTTATTTAATTCTGTCAATTTTCCACTATAATTAAATAATTTATTTAATTATTTAATTATTTGTGAGCTTTTTCTCCCATTAAAATTAAATAAATTTGACTTATTTAATTTGGCCATTCTCTTGAATTTTGAATTAAAATCTTTATTTAATTTCAAAATAATTCTTTTATCACATTCCTCCATAATTAAATAATATCTTTATTATTTAATTACTTACTAGTTACCTGGAGTAAATAAATTTTATTATTTAATTCCTCCAGCAACCTCTTTGTCCGTGCCAGCCTTATCTCCCAATTTAATTCTTGACTTTTGACTTCTCATTTAATTTCGACTGTTGATTGAATTATTTCATAATTCAATCTCCACCCTTCATTCTTACCTGTTGCCCTAATTTTGACCTAACCCTAATGCACCCAGCAACATTCAATCTTAAGCATTGATCTTAGGGTTCCTGTCATCATTTCATCCTGGCCACACATTCAAAATTGCAATTTTTATAAAAGGGCAATTTTGACCTCATTTGCAGATCTCTCAGTCTTTAGCTCATTTGACTTCTTGCATTCTTAGTCTATGTCAACTTGCTGTCAACTTAGGGTCATAGTCATTAACAGTCATAGTCATTTTAGCTCATTGTAGGGTCATTTTTATTTTCTGCAAATCCTTCAACACTTGCATAGGGCTTAGTCTTTAGTCATAGTTGCTCATAAATCTGAGGGCTTTGTTATTTATCTGCAAGCTAGGAGGTGTAACAGAGGTTAATCATGGAAGGTGGAGACATAGGGTAACACTATCCCTTTTGTCTTCACATCTCTTCCTTTGTACTTTGTTATTTTCATATGGATTTAATGTTATTGTGCTAACCGTACTTAATAATAGATTAGGATTTTCCCTTGATTACATTGGTGAACCTGACGTTGTTATTTCGGCTTTTCATACGCTTTTTTTTGGTGTTTTCTATTGTTTTGCAGGTACAGGTACGGATCGCCGCAACATTTTTAAAAATAGTGTGATGCATCATATGCGTCGCGACGCACACGAGAACCGTAGAGCCGCAATCGATCTGTCACAACGCAACTGACGAACAGAAAAATGCATCCGTGACTCCTGAGCCGCATTCAAAATTCGCGACGCATCTGTCTAGTATACCATTTTTCTTTCCAGTTTCAAGGGTTTTATTTTGAATTTCGGGTTGTCCAATCTTATGTTTTCTCAGACTCGGCCTTTTATTCCCGCCTCGCTGGAATAAGACAGTTTTCTACTGGCCAATCCTTTCCGTAGGCTTTCTCGCTTTGCAGGGTTTTTGTTGTTTTCTCGTTGTTTTGCGTGATCGGCCGCAAAACGCCGCAACGACCGGCTTTACGTAAATGACGCGAACTGTTATGACAAGCCGCATCCCATAATTCCCAGAGCCGCATCCGCCATTCCAAGCCGCATTCACCAACATACCCACGCATCTAAAAACCGAGCCGCGACTGTCTGTAATACCGCGATTTGTCTGGTAAACTTTTCTGTCAGTTTTTAGGTTTTACTTGCCGAATTTCAAGTTTTTTTTTCTGTTTTCTGGTTTTCTATTTTTCTGTCTTTTTCTGTGTTGGCTATTCCTGCATGTTAACCAGATTAGATATTTTGTGTTACTAATAGTTTCTTGTAGCGTGTGGCGATCATTTTTCATGTGTCCAAGACCATCACATACAAGACTACTAACTTAATGTTTGCAGATTCGCATGTCAAAGAAGGAGATAACAAAGAGTGTGCTTGTTTATTTCTAGATTAGCAAACTTTGAATTTGGTGCTTTTAAAAAGAATCATGTCTTTCATGCTTGAGTGTGCTTGTGGAGTGGTAGGTGAGTATGCTCTCACTTGGTGAAAACCTTGTGATCAGAAAACCAGACCCATTCTTTTTTTTGTTAATTTACCCTTCACGATTTGGTATATCGAAGTATCCTCTCCCCTTGCGCGTTCGTGCGATCCTGGGTGTAAGAGAAACGGTTACCGACTCTAGAACTTGGGCCTGTTCTGGTGGGAAAAAGTACTCACCCCAGGACGACTCGACCGGTAGCACCCCGACACCGAGGGACTTCCAGCCGGTATATAAAAGTGGGTTCTTGGGGAAAGCCCAAGAATCACGAGCGTGGTTCCGACGAGATGGATCCGAAAGGGGACTCTCGCCGCATGGATCACGCCCCACGAACGGAATGCCCGAATTAAACACCTCTTGTCTTAGTGTCCAACCGCTCTATTGGCCGTTGCTTGATATGGCGTGGTACAGCATCGCATGCCCAAGATTACCTACCACGTATCCCTTGAGTAGAGATAGCAATTTCCTTGGGATGTCACTTCACCAATGAACTTTTCCAAATTTGGTGCTCTAATGACGTTAATGAGCCGCGGGAGGGAGCCACCACCAAATTTCTAAGCTATCCACCGAAGGAAATCACCAACCCGGTATAACTGGTGGGCTATATCAAGTATACAAACCCAAGGCTTAGTGGCCTTTCTAGGATTGTGCTTATCTCATGTGTGTTTGGTTATCCCTTAAAACGCTATGTTTGTCAAGTGCATTCTGGTTTTGTCACAGTCCAAACAAAATAGTCATCCAACAGATCAAAAACTTCCATCAACATACCACGAAAAATCACTTTGAAACAAAACTGTCATATCTGTCAAACCGCAACTGACATTTTGAAACGCAACTGCTCTGATAAACCACATCTGAAGTTCTAAACAACGCATCTGTAGGCGTCGCGACGCATCTGTTAACCCGAAAGCCGTATCTGTTAAACCGCGACGCATATGACAGTCAGAAAGCCGCAAGTGAAAAACTGAACCGCAGTTGTTTAACCGCGACGCAATTGCCAAACTGAGACGCATCTGCCTGTCAAAATTTCACCATACGCCAAACCAGACCTCCACCACAACCATTTGTCAAACTTTGTGATCGGCGATTCCCCGCCGTAAAACCCACTCTGAAATTATCCATTACGACACTGAGCACTTCCTTGGAAAAATCATTGTTTTCGAAATTAGACCCTTTTGGACCAAGTTATCAAACATCCTTTTAGTCATTGTCCTCTTTTGTGAGATTTCTTCCAACTCAAAAGTCTAGTTGGGAAGACTCATTAGTCATCTTGTCACCTTGTCATTAACAACAAAGTCCTCTAGCAATCCAAATCGAAAACAAAGTTCAAGCTTAGAAGTGCTTAGATAGCCTCATCTTACATTGCATCCACATTGCATACCTTACTCACAAAAATCCAAAAAAAAAACAGTGGTCATTTTAGTCGTCAATTTGAACCTTAGATTTCACCTAGTGTCATACTTGCATTTAGTGGACATCCCCTTTGAGCAAGCTCATTTATGGTCGAAACCAGACTTCAAAAGCAAAAAAGACAAATGGAAAACTTCATGCCAGATCCCAACAGTCCTCCACATGACTCAAACTAGACTGCGAATGATCCCTTTACCAATCTAGACAATCAACCTCTAGTGACAACACAATCCTTACCTAACAACTCATTCGAGCGCTACATGCAAAGAGATGAAAATGGTCAACTTCTTCAAGAACACATAGAAGCATTGACACAAGACCTAGAGGCCTACCAGTTGGCTGAAACAATAGCACGTCATGACAGGGACAGATTCGTAGCTATGCTCTTGAGTGAAGGAGCTAGGTTACCACCAGGATTTGACATTAACACATTACATGATCCTAATGCCAACAATGTTCACAACATCTCACACAGTGGTCAAGTTCTAAATACTACAAGCAACACCCCTTTTGACACGACATTGCATACCACATCCAACATCCCAAACATCTCCAATACAATAAACGCTACATCTATTGGGGGATCACAATCATCCACAACATCCACAACACTACCCCAATTAAATACAACCACTCTTGGTTCCATGACATCATCGGAAAATCATTCCAATCCTCCTGTTATCACAATAGCAAATACCACAGGGGCATCATCAAGTCATCACAACTCCCCCTTGACAACTACATCTACTACCATGAACACAACTTCAACAAAAGCATTTAGTAGTAGTTCACAACATCCTTTGGGAGGAGCCACAGGACGTATCTTTATACAAGGACAACAACAAAACGTGAACACGACAACACAGTCAAATGTCACTACCTCCCAAGGTACAACTGCCAATGTGCCCCTTGTGCAAAATCAGCAATTCACACAAAGTGGCCAAATAACTCAACCCATGACATCGTTAATACATCATAACATTCATGGTCACAACATCCCCCAAATAATGACGCGCCTAGCTGGGGGACATATTCCAACATATTCATCCAACATTCACACTCATCAACATACACCTAGCCACAACTTCCAATACCAACAACACACATCATACGTACCACAACAACCCATACCGCCACAATACACCTATACTCACGCAAGAACACCTGGTGTACCAGGCAATCCAACGTATGGACATGTAAATGACCCCACCATAGATGAACTCAAAGCAACAGTGCGGGATATGGCGAAGCAAATGCAAAACATGCTCATTACAGGCGGGAAATCCGAAATATCATATGACTTGGACGTATACCCATTCGACACAAACTTACGTATGCTCGCATTTCCGCCAGGATATGTGTCCCCCAAATTCACTAAATATAAAGGCAAGACAAATCCCATTGAACATCTTCATGAATTCACAACTAATTGTATGGATATCGCATACGAACCCACATACTTGATGAGACTTTTTTCCAAAAGTTTGGCGGGTCAAGCCCTTGAATGGTTTTCAACGGAAAAAGATATCCAATCATGGGTTGAGCTCAAAAGAAGGTTCATAAAAAATTACGCATACAACATTGACATGGAAACCTCTATCACTAGCTTGTGCAGTCTCACACAAGAAGAGTCAGGTGAGACATTTATCCCATTCTTCCAAAAATGGAGAAGCCTCGCTAGCCGATGTCACATTGACATTCCGGAAAGGGAAAAGGTTGACATGTTTGTCCAAACACTTCTAGGGCCCCTCAAATTCGCATTGCAAATACATTGTTGCACAACCTTCACAGAATTAGTGGAAAAGGGGGTCCAAATTGAGAAAGCCCTTATCGCAAAGGGAGAACTGAGATATGGCTCCAAAAATACAAACACCAACACACCCGCTGACAAAAACAAATATTGGGTCAAGAATAAACATGTCACAAACGATGGTGTCGTAGACGCCAAGACTGCAAGTCCCGTATTGGCTCTGAAAGGGGTACAACAACAAAATAGACCAACAACGACATTGACACCTCCCCCCGATACTCCTTCGAACAGTCAAAATGGTCAAAACCGTCAAGGACAATATCGTCAACCAAGACAATTCCCTCGGGGTCGCACATACACCAATTTAGGTGAACCCATTGCAGACGTCCTCAAGAAATGCATTCAACATGGGGTCATCACACTTCCAAAAATAAAACCTTATGACCCCGGACAATTCAAACCAGCATGGTGGGATGACAACGCAATTTGTGAATACCATCGGGTCAAAGGGCATACAACCTCCAACTGTAGACAACTAAAAAATGTAATTCAAGACCTTATTGACAATTGCACCATCGAAGTAGGTGGATCGCAATTCAATTCCAACTCGGATCATACTATACACAAGAATCCACTGCAGGATCATGGTCCCCATAATGCTTCCACTTTAGGTCCACAAAACCAAGCTAACTTCACCCGAGCCAAGTACGATTACTCTGGGGGACCAATAATAAATAATGTTAGAACGAACGAGGAGTACATCCACACCATTACGATCAAGAGAGCACCACAGTGCAATGCTACTACGCGAAGTGGCAAGGTCACTATAGCTGGTCCACCTCCCCCTAGACAAGCCAAGATTATTATAGGAGGCCCATCTGCTAAGCAATCACAACCAGCTCCATCAGCTAAACAACAAAAACCTGTCTCAACCCCACAACAGGGAAAACCAAAAATTTAGTTCAATCTCATTGACCAACTAGGAAAGACTCCTGCACAAATATCTATCCTTGAGCTGCTTCGTATTTCTCCCGCACACAAAGAAATCCTGGATAAAACTCTCTTAGAGTCGTCGGTCCCAAAGGACATCGATGTCAATCAGTTTGAAACTATGGTGGGATATCTCACCATGCCGCACCATGTCACCTTCTCAGATCAGGATTACTCATCATCAAAAACCAATCACAATGATGCGTTACACATAGAAGTTTTTGTTCACAAGCACAAGGTTAGACAGGTTTTAATAGATGGCGGAGCAGGGTTGAATATATGCTCCCTTAAACTGGTTAAGGCTCTTGGATTCTCTGATGCATGCGTAGACCCAACAAAAAGCATAGTGATCAAAGCATATGATGACGAGGAACGCTCTTCGCGAGGTGTCATCTCTCTCCCTATCAGAGTGGGACCACTCATTGTCGACACAACTTGCCAGGTCCTGGATTTAGAACTACCATATAACATTTTACTTGGCCATCCATGGATCCACGCTTTGAAAGCCGTTCCGTCAACTTACCACCAATGCCTCAAGTTCCCTTTTGACGGTACAGAAATCACCATATACGGAGACCCCGACCCTTTCCAATATTGTACCAATTTAAGGGGTGTCTCTGAAAACCAAGTACCTATTAACCGGGAAGCACCTGGCTCCTCGTCCAAATACATCGACCCTTCCATGCTCGGGTCATCTTCCACATCCACTCCATCCACGTCTTCGGACGTATCACAACCCTCCACCAACCTTAAGCCCGAATCAACTGATAAAATCTAGGACCTCGGCTGCGGAGAGTTCAAACTAAATACAGCATACAGCATAACTACAATACCTACTCCTCCAAAGATATATGGTCGACCATGTTTCAGAATGGAACCGCAAGAAACATTCAAAGTTCCACCGAATACAGTCTTCATCAAGTGGGGAGACATGAGTGATGAAGATCTTACTGACATCACAGGATGGATCTACAAGGACACAGTCTCACTACCTCCACTACCAGTCCAAAAATATGGCAAGGGTTACAATATCATGAAGGCTAAAGGCTACGATGGTACTAGTGGCCTTGGCAAAAATAAAACTGGTCGAAGAGAACCCATAGAAACTTTCCAAATTCTAAAGTATCTTGGATTAGGGTTTGGCTCACTCGACAATGACGATCGACGTACCCATGAACTTTCCAGTGAGCGAGTACATGCTTCTGAAAGTGTTGAGACTATCGGGGAATATCTAACCGAAACAGACTCCCACGAGTGGGAATTTGGCTCCGAACGATCCCTAAGTGACTGTTGTCTTGATGATTTGTTTGTCAAACTAGGGGAATTGACCTCTGAACAACAATTTTGGCAAACATTCAAAATTGAACAGGCACCAAACTGTCAAAATCCCACTACCACGTCTCATGACACGCAACAACCACCATCCGAACCCCCTCAGTCTAATCTATCCGAAGTATCAGATGATATTGATAACCAGGGCTCTCAAACCTTCACCCCTTATTATGATAACGAATATGACACTAGTGAAGGAGAATACTGGATAGAGTCCGATGTCAAGTTGGATGATGATAACCTCATCTACAACATCAACACATCCATCTGTATGCTATCGGCATCCTCACCCGAATTCACTAGCCTTGACGATGGCATTTCATTAGTCTACCCTGAACTAGTCGATTGGGACCAACAAGGACCGCCAGTTCTAGACACATTCCAAAATGATGAAGCCATTGCTGAATTCATGGGATTACGTGAAGGCATACCCAGTGGCGATCACAAATCAGGATTTGCTATTGATCTAGACTGCACGGCATCCTTCGGTGAGATGGTTCAGTCCTCTAGTCGTAAAAGTAAAAATAAAGTAAAAAATGAAACATCTCTAGGTGAAAACCGAAAGGCACCTCTTGACGATAAAATAGTAAAAACAAAGGACGTATCTATGGGTGAAAACCTCTCGGAGGCACCCAAAGATGGAGGATTGGACTTTCTCCCCGTGCAACAGGAGAGATCGGCCATGCTTGTTGAGGACACCATAGAGGATAACATTTCGACTCCAGAAGACCCCAAGACGGTCCTATTTGCGGCATCATTGACAGATGAAGAGAAATCGGAATTCATAAATTCTTTGCAGAACAGAAAATAAACTTTGCATGGTCCTACACCGACATGCCAGGATTGGACCCCAAACTGGTTCTACATCATCTGCCACTAGTACCCAATGCTAAACCAGTCAAGCAGAAGTTGCGCAAAATGCACCCACAAGTTGCTCTATTGGTTAAGGCCGAGTTAAAGAAATTACTGGATGCTGGATTCATAAGGTCTATAGATTATGCTGAATGGATTTCCAACCTAGTGCCGGTGACAAAGCCAAATGGATTGATTCGGGTATGTACAGATTTCCAGGACCTAAACAAAGCATGTCCAAAGGATGACTTTCCTTTGCCCAACATTGACATCATAGTCGATCTAACTGTAGGACATGAGATGCTATCCCTCATGGATGGTTTCTCGGGTTATAATCAAATCCGCATTGCTCCTGAGGACCAACACAAAATAGCATTTACTTGCCCATGGGGTACATACTGTTGGAACGTCATGCCCTTTGGCCTCAAAAATGCAGGTGCCACATACCAAAGGGCTATGACCACGATCTTCCATGATATGATGCACAATATAATGGAAGACTATGTAGATGACTTATTGGCCAAATCAGCAACAAGGAAAGATCATTTGAAGGTACTTGACAAAATTTTCAAGAGACTAGAAGAGTACAAGGTGCGGTTAAACCCAAAGAAATGTGTTTTTGGGGTCACGTCAGGTAAGCTATTGGGGTACATAGTTTCCCGAAGAGGCATAGAGGTCAATCCGGCAAAGGTTAAAGCAATCATAGACATGCCTCCACCTAGAGGGATCAGTGAACTCAGAACCCTACAAGGCAGAGTGCAATCTATTCGCCGCTTCATAGCTCAATTGGCAGATAAGTGCCACCCATTCCAGTATTTGTTACGCAAAGGTGTCCCCTTTGTATGGACAGATAAATGTCAACAGGCCTTCCAGCAAATTAAAGATTACCTGCTATCACCGCCAGTCCTCATGTCGCCTATTCATGGAAAGCCATTAATTCTACACATCTCAACCACTAGTTCAGCACTGGGGGCATTACTGGCTCAAAATGATCATGAAGGGAAAGAAAGAGCAGTCTACTACATCAGCCGCACACTGATCGGTTACGAGCTGAATTACACATACATTGAACGTGCATGCCTCGCAGTTGTCTTTGCAGCCCAAAAACTAAGGCATTACATGCTCAATCATCAGACACAACTAGTTGCCAAAATTGACCCATTGAAATACCTATTAAGTCGAGCAGCGTTAACAGGCCGATTGGCAAAATGGGTCATGATCCTAAGTGAGTATGACATACAGTATGTTGAACGCAAGGCGATAAAAGGGCAAGTAATAGCAGATCAACTGGCAGATGCGCCAATGCAAGCCTCTCATCCATTGGTAACTGACTTTCCTGACGAATCCATTTTTCACACGGAACCAGCAACACCATGGAAACTGTATTTTGATGGGTCCCACACTGGTCATGGCTCAGGGGCTGGAATCTTGTTCATCACACCACAAGGGGATTCAATTCCTAAGTCATTTCGAATTGCTTTCCCTTGCACAAACAACATTGCCGAATACGAAGCACTAGTTACAGGTCTCAAGCTAGCAATCAAATGGAAAATTCAGACATTGCTTGTATTCGGGGATTCCCAGCTGGTAATCAAACAAGTGAATGGTGACTATGAAACAAAGGATGAGAAGTTGCTTCCTTACAAGAGGATGGTGGACAGTTTCCTAACATACTTCCAATCAGTGTCTTTTGAACAAATCCCCAGGGTACAGAATAAGGCAGCAGACGCAATGGCTACTATTAGTTCTCTCTTGGACATCCCTAAAAATGTGTCGCAATTTGAGTTCCTAGTAGAACAGCTGTTGATACCAGCATATGATATCCCAGAGTCGGAAATGGTTTGTGAACTTGTTGGTCCCAACTCTCCTTGGTATCAGGACATTTATGACTATCTAAAGACTCACACCCTTCCATCGAACCTATCCAATAACCAAAGGAAGTCCTTCATTAGAAAATCCGCAAGGTATGCCATTATCAGCGACACCCTATACCGCCGTAGTTTCGACAGTACCCTCCTTAGATGTCTTGACACCGATGAAGCATGTACGACCTTACGAGAAGTGCACGATGGTATATGCGGATCTCATTCGAGCGGTCCTACTCTGGCTAAGAAACTAACGAGACTTGGATATTATTGGCCGACAATGGAAAAAGATGCAATAGAATATGTCAGAACCTGTCACAAGTGTCAGATCCATAGTGATTTGGTCCATGCTCCAGCACAGGAACTTTGGCCACTGGGGACTCGACCTCATGGGTAAGATTCATCCAACTTCCTCCAACGGCCATAAATTCATTATCACCACCACTAAGTACTTCACAAAGTGGATCGAAACCATTCCATTGACATACATTACTGGCAAACAAATATCAAAGTTTATCCTCAATTACATCATTTGCCAGTATGGCCTCCCACAGTCCATCATCACTGACAACGGACGTCCATTCAAAAACCAAGATGTACGTGAGTTATGTGAGTGATTCCATATCCAACACCACTTTTCATCCCCATACTACCCCCAAGGAAATGGCCAAGCTGAGGCATCAAATAAAACCATTATCAAGATCCTTAAAAAGATTGTCAATGATTACAGCGCGATTGGCACATACAACTTAACCTGCTCGTGGGCTTACCAAACTAGCATTCGAACACCTCACGAGGAGCTACCCCCGTGCATACGGTTTTGGCCCGGAAGCCATCTTACCCATTGAGGTGAAATTCCTTCCTCTGGTCTCTTTGAAGGGTCTAGCTAATGAAGGAATACCGGCGATCCGTACGCGAAGGCTGGAAATGTTGGGCGAAAGAAGACAAAACTCAACTGAATCACCTCGGGGCATATCAAAGCTGCCTTTACAACCGGCGGCTTCACAATAAAAAGGTCATGAGTGGAAAGTTTGACATTGGCGACTTGGTTCTCATCTGCGAACCCTAAGAACCAAAGCGAGGATAGAAAAGCGGGCAAGTTTGAACCAAAGTAGGTGGGTCCACATATATCATCATATCTTCTTTTGGATTGCGGGTATATCAATTGGTGACTCCATATGGGGAAACGATTGGTGAACTTATCAACGAGTTTACACCTCAGAAAGTTCTCATAGCATCGGAAGAAGCAAAGTTGGAAGATTACAAATACAAAAAATTGAAAAATGGAAAAAGCATCACCTTGATGAAAGCACGGCAAGCAGTCTTGGTGACACCAAAAAAAACAAAAAATCACAAAAATAGTAAAAAGAAAAATAATTCGTCCAATTGTGAAAACCTGGCAAACAGGCGCTTTAGACAGGTACCATGGTGAAAACTTGGCAAATAGGCGCCATGTGTAATCAATCATTGCTCTGCCATCTATTGTCACTTGGTCTAAACTTGGCTTAGGATGAAAGCTATCTTCGCCGTTATTCCGCCAGTCACCGTCACATCCTACTCTACCTATCCTAGTGGATGAATGATTGACATCAAGTCCTGACGACTATTTGTCCAGCAAGTCAACAGCATCCTATCCGTATCCCTTGCAAATGGCTAAGTCTTAAACCTAACTGGGGGCAAAATGTTTATCACGCAACATCATAAAATGTCCTGAAAAAAGACAAAAACATCATAAAATGTCCTGAAAAAAGACCTAAAAATCATAAAACATCATGAAGAAAACCAAACAAAACAGTCGACCGCGCAACGCACACAAGTGCACTGTCATCTCTAGTCTAAGTCAATCAAGTCAATAAGTCCATGTCATTTGTCCGAACTACGTTGTCTCTGCACATTTGCTACGTAGGCAAGACTCATACTTGAGTCCCCGAGACATTAGGTCAGTCCCATTAGGTCTGTCAAAATAAATCATGGCGCAATCTTTACTCATCAAGACAACGTCATTGGTCATGTCGAACTACGAGGTCTCTGAGTGTATGACGTAGGCAAGGCCATCTATCGATGAGCCCCCGAGGCCGCACTAGGTCAGTCCATTAGGGTTCATGACACTAAAATGGCACACACGTCAAAAAATCTTCAATCAATCTTCAGATAAGAAAACTCCTGAAACAAAGTAAAGCAATCTTTTATTCAACATGACACTTGCATCAGGACAATATCGGCATATAATCAAACACAAGTCAACCTCGGTCACAACAGGTTAACCTCAGTCAAAAGTCAAAGCAAGTCAAATCATTATAACCGGTCAAACTGTCAAATTTTGGTTAGTCTTCAGATGAGTCCTTCTGGAAGATAACCTCTGTCCTTTACGCCTTAGGATGTGTCCTTCCTAGGCATCATCATTGTCATCCGGCCTTTCGAGCGATCCTCCTGACATCTAAGGATCACTCTTCCTGACACTAGCGTTCTTCCGATGAGTCCTTCTGAAGAACCAACTCTGTCATTTATGCTTTAGGATGTGTCCTTCCTAGGCATCGTCATTATTTTGAGGGACCCCTTACGACCATTAGGGATCAAATCCTCCCGTCATTCGACATCATTCAGGATGTGTCCTTCCTGAATCCACCAAGTCTCGACATTTTCAAGGTCATCAAAACTTTAAACACCCAGACATCTTGACATCGTCAAACATGACACCTTGGCATCAGAACAATGGCTATCCAGATGCACTTGACAAACACTCGGCAACTGTCTTTTTATCTCTTATCATGTTATTAGTTTTTCAGCGAGATCCCACTAAGCAGGATTTAGAGAAGTAGCGACGTAGCATGACAATTGACACACATGACTACTAGCTTCTCAGCGAGATCCTGATCTTGGGATTTAGAAAAGCAACGACATATCATGATAGAGACTTTATTTTTGTAATTTGGCAATCATGTCACTAGTTTCTCAAGGATGTCTTGGCAACAGGATTTAGAGAAACAACGACGTTTCATGATCTGTCATTGTCTTTTTCTGCTTGTGGTTGATGATGACAACAAGACTGGGGCAAGCACGCTCCTAGTATGAGTCATACTCATCCTTGTCTGTGACTGTTCTGTCTTGGGTAATGGTACGACCTTGCACACCTAGATCTATGTCATATCTTGGTGTTTGTTGACCATTACGACAGTTTTCCCAATGATGATTAAAGAGCAATGAATATTAAAAGTCCTATAGTAAAGTTTTGAAGGATTTGTATCTTCTCATAGGTCTCATATCTTCTCCTCTTTGGTCTGGTCATCTTCTCTCGTCGGTCCCGCCATCTTCTCTCGTCCATCCTGCGATGATATCCTGTGTCATTCAAAAACATAAGTGCATACATGATATATCCATTGCATTAGGTCCATACATACATCATCCATGGCATTAAATAATATCATACATGGCATTACATCATATACATAATCACAAACATTGCATTAACATAATCATCATCATTGCATCTTTTACATAAAGGTATCATGCACATCATTAACATAAGCATATGAATATTGCATCATCATGACATCAAAAATCACAACATAGACATCATAATACACAAATGGCATCATAAATTAAGCATCATATATCATACACACATAATGCATAGAACATCACATAACACATATAGGTCGCATCAAAACTGCATCATCATATAAATCTCATCTCAAAAATATGCAATGTCACAGGATAGAGTCAATGGATATCCCAAAAATGGAGCTCGCAGGCTCAACAATAAACATAATGTGTCCAAATACAAATATGCCCCTAGGGTAGGCTCTCATCATCCCCTCGGGGTGAAGAATGTGGTGGTGGCTGAGGCCCTATCACTGGCTCTGAAGCAATGGATGGTCCTGTAGTGCCCTGTGGCTGTGAGGATGAGGGAACTGCGAATGAAGGTATCATCGTGACAGTAGGGAACACCTGTGAGGTCACTGCTGCTGGACTCTGAGAAGTGGTAGGATCTGTCATTGGTGGCTGACCCTGTACTGACCTCTGAGCTGAACCAATAGAACCCTGACTGTGCCCCGAATGATGACTCGGAGTATGCCTGCGGGAGTGATGTGATCTGTGGCCTGATGTGTGTCCTGTGGAAGTTGACCCTCCGACACTGCTATGGCTCCTGGTACCACTGCCACTACCCGACCTGTGTCCACTGCCTGTCCTCGTCTGTGATCGAGATAGGGTAGGATCTCGCTGCTCTGGTGGCACTGCCTGCTCATATAATGTCCTGTACTGACCTAGCCTCATGCTCACCCTGGCCAACTCCCGAGCCATGTCCCCTATGGGTCCTGAACATAGGGCCGCGAACTTTGTGCACCATCGCGCTGAATCCTGTTGGCAGATCACCGCCTGATCCTTCTCCACATGGGCTACCTCTAGTGCTGACTGTAGGGATCTCACCTATGCTAGGTTGGCATCTAACCTCTGCTGCAGATCGGCCACTCGCTGATCAACTATCTCATCCGGTGGCAACTCTGAAGATGGTATCTCCTCCTCACCCTCCACCATCTGCCATCTGAGGACTCTCTCTGCCTCACCTATGGCCTCATCCTCCTCGTCATCATCATCATCCTCCTCTCCTACCACTGCCGTCTCCTCCTCTCCTGCCACCTCTGTCTCCTGTCTCTCCCCCTCCGCCTCCTCCTCCCCTGCCACATCCACCTCTGGGGCCCTGACATCCTCCTCCTGTCTCTCCCCCTCCGCCTCCTCCCGTCCCCCCACCTCTGGCTCCCCCTCCTGTCTCCCCTCACCCTCTATCTCCTGTCTGGGCTGCTCCTCCATAGCCCCCTCCTCACCAACCTCGGGGATAGCATCTAATGCTACCCTCGCCATGCGCTGTCGCACCCTGCGACCTGGTACCTGTCCGTCCCACCGTCGCCTCCTGCCATCTCCTCCGTCATCTCCACCTCGACCTCCGTCTCAACCACGGCCCCCGTCTCCACCTCGACCTCCATCATCACCCCGACCTCCGTCTCCACCTCGTCCTCCATCATCACCCCTGCCTCCGTCCCTCCCTCCATCACCACCCCTCCCTCCATCTCCATCCCTGCCCCTGCCTCTACCTCTGCCTCTGCCCCCATCTCTACCTCTGCCCCCTCGTCTGGCTCGCGGTACTCGTGGAATCACTGACCGCCTGTCAACTGGTGCTGGCCCGTCAGGATCTGTCAATGGTACAGGTCGGCGTGCATGCCACCATAGATCATAGGCTGGTGTGGTACCTGGATCTGCTGCCCCACCTCTCCAACCCCAGGCCTGGGCTACTAACCCGTCAATCTGCTGTGTCGCGAAGGCCACTGGGATGGCCGGCCCCCATGCATACTCTCTGGACGATCGTGCATACTCTGCCGTCCCCATGGGTACATCCTGCTGCTCCCTGAACTGTCTCAGTACACGCTGTGGCAGATACATCTCAATAATCAGCGACGTCTGTACTGTCCTGCCAATCAGGTATCGATACTGCCTGCAAAAACTGAGATGCTCGTCCTCATCATCCCATACCTCACAATCCCTGTAGGGTCTCCAGATGAAGGTCACCATGGTATCAATCCGATGCTGCCACCACCCTGTCTCACCCATATGGTTCTGCTGTAATGCGTCGGCATAGTAGTAGGAGTAAGGCATCCCCGCGGCCAGCTGTGGTCTGTCGATAGGAGGGCGAAATATGGCAATACGCTCCCATGCCCAGATCATCATCAGTGTGGTCCCACAGGAGATACTCTCTCCTCTCCTGTACACAACGTCATGCAGCTGATGATAAAGTGTCCCCAGCAAACAAGGACCCCATGCATAAACTGTCCTATCTCGTCGCATGCCGACCATGACATCCCCCCAGCCAATCGGAAATCCGTGTCCTCGTCGGTCTGGAACCAAGATGCCACCAATCAGAGTCGCCAAGAATGCATCAAAGCGACTGTAATGCTCCGCCAGGAAATCCCAATGGATCTCGTAACCCTCAATGCCGAGTCCGGCACCCTGATCCTGGTAGTACGCCCGGAAGGTCTGCTCGCCATGACGAGGATCGTACACGATCCGCTCCCCTCGAATCGGAATCCGGAGAATACGGTAGACGTCCTCCAAAGTAATCGTAGCCTCACCTGTCGGTAGGTGAAAGGAACAGGTCTCTGAATGCCATCTCTCGCACAGCGCCGTCAGCAAACCCCTGTTCGCCCGAATGGCGGGCATGAACGCAACATGGAATAAACCGAGTCTCATCAATCGTCGCCGCTCTCGCGGGCCTAGCTGATCGCCAAACCGAAAGGTCCTCGGTCTGCTCTCTCTCGTATATATAGGGGCAAGCTGCCTCTGCAAAAAGACGAACACCGCATTAGCACCTTTTTGGACAATTGTGACCATCACGGAAAATGACTTAGGGCATGAAAGCATTAAAACAAGTTAAAGAAAGAAAACAGGCAAATGCGTCGCAAAAATGCAATTGCGTCGCAAAAACACAAATGCGTCGTTCGAAAAATCAAATGCGTTCCACCAAGTCAAGTGCGTCGCTATATTACACTTGCGTCGCGAATTTAGGCGTTTGCGTCGCCACATTGCGAATGCGGCGCGGTAATTCATTTGCGGCATTCGAATAATCAGTTGCGTCGCATCTTTGCGATTGCGGCTTTTGATGGGTCAAATGCGATGCGGTTAAGCACTTGCGTCGCACCAAAAATTGAATGCGGCGCAAAGCGGTGGCGCGGCTCGTTTGGTCTTTGCACTTGCGTCGCGACGCATCAAATGCGGCGAACGCGAAGTCAATTGCGGCTTACGCGAACGCATATGCGTCGCGGCGCATTCGTTCACTACCCTAGAAAGCATAAAAAAACACGTAAATCGAGAAAATGACAAAGCAAGTTTAGGGTACATACCGCAGGTCCTGAGCCCTCTGGCCGTCTGAAGGTCCTCACGATCTCTCCGCGGTGCTCTGTCACTGGAATCACCATCGTCGCTGCTGCGCCTTTTGCTCTGAGCTCTCAAGATTTACAAGGTGAATAGTGAAAGTGAATTGACTTTTACCCCTTTGACCATCTATTTATAGGGTGAAAGTGACATTTTTCAACTGCAGTTAATACTGGAGGCTCATTTCCGCGCCTTTGACCTCTCCGTACGTTGCTTTAAACATGTCAGAATTTGAAACCGACTGCGCCGCTGTTTTTCTGACCACCAAATTGATTTATCGGGACCTTTTGCAAATTTTTCTGGCGCCGACCCAAAATTTGAAAATTTCCCGAGGGGGCAAGAATACTCCGTACCTTCACTGGGGCATATTTTTGACTTAATTTTCTTTGTCACAATACGACAAGCGACATTATGACAAAGAGGGGCAAAATGTAGACACCTAAAAATGACCTAGGCCTGCAAGCTTCATTTTTACCACTTTCGTCCTAGCATAATTAAGCTATTTAATTATGTCCTTGGTCCACATTCGACTATTGATTAAATAATTCATAATTATTTAATTAATTCATGTCATTTGTTCCTCCTTGATTATTAAATAAATAAATATTATTTATTTATTTAATACATCACTAATTATCTAAAGTCTTCCTTTGATTAAATAAATTTCATAATTTATTTAATTTCCCTTTATCATTTATGTCTTCTTGATTAATTAAATAAATTTTATTTATTTAATTACGTCACTAATTAAGTCCCCTTCTTCTAAAAAATTAAATAAATTCTTATTTATTTAATTCTGTCCATTTTCCACTATAATTAAATAATTTATTTAATTATTTAATTATTCATTAGCTTTTTCTCCCATTAAAATTAAATAAATTTGATTTATTTAATTTAGCCATTCTTTTGAATTTTGAATTAAAATCATTATTTAATTTCAAAATAATTCTTTTATCACATTCCTCCATAATTAAATAATATCTTTATTATTTAATTACTTACTAGTTACCTGGAGTAAATAAATTTTATTATTTAATTTCTCCAGCAACCTCTTTGTCCGTGCCAGCCTTATCTTCCAATTTAATTCTTGACTTTTGACTTCTCATTTAATTTCGACCGTTGATTGAATTATTTCATAATTCAATCTCCACCCTTCATTCTTACCTGTTGCCCTAATTTTGACCTAACCCTAATGCACACATCAACATTCAATCTTAAGCATTGATCTTAGGGTTCTTGTCATCTTTTCATCCTGGCCACACATTCAAAATTGCAATTTTCATAAAAGGGCAATTTTGACCTCATTTGCATATCTCTCAGTCTCTAGCTCATTTTGACTTCTTGCACTCTTAGTCTATGTCAACTTGCTGTCAACTTAGGGTCATAGTCATTAACAGTCATAGTCATTTTAGCTCATTGTAGGGTCATTTTTATTTTCTGCAAATCCTTCAACACTTGCATAGGGCTTAGTCTTTAGTCATAGTTGCTCATAAATCTGAGGGCTTTGTTATTTATCTGCAAGCTAGGAGGTGTAACAGAGGTTAATCATGGAAGGTGGAGACATAGGGTAACACTATCCCTTTTGTCTTCACATCTCTTCCTTTGTACTTTGTTATTTTCATAGGAATTTAATTGTTATTGTGCTAACCCACTTAATAATAATTAGGATTTTCCCTTGATTACATACTGATTATTATACCAAATACCTCATATGCCTCCTTCACCAGTACAACAACATAATCAAAGGATAAATTTGATGCAATGATGGAGGACTTTTTGAGCAACCTAAATTTCTCTGCATCACAATGATCCATTTTCCACATTATCATAGTGAGGATATCCTATAAAAAACAAACCTAAGTAGTATGTGTGGTGTCATAGGAGTCCCATAACACTTGATGGCTATGGAATCCTCATATAAATACCAATCTCACCAATTACATTCATAATTTGGGTCATTACCATATTCTTTTGGCCTTAAAAATGCTTGAATTGTTCAATAAATCCTCTCAACCGGTGCAACACCCATTTGTACTAGAATAGTGTGTTTTATGGTGCTACATAATCCAACATAATTTAATTTGGGAAATGTAAGTCCCAAATGTGTGTCCACATTTGGATAGGAAATATATTATTTTTTTCATCCACTTGTCTTAATCTCATGGCTTTGTTGAATACTTCCCTTCCTTGATACAATATCATATGCATCAGTAGTGAATAATGTTTGAACATCAATGGGGTTCTCCCCTCCTTCAATCTCATCAAATCATAATGCAACTACTCAACAACTCTGCTAGCATAGTCGAACCATGTGTGCTTATTCTTGTGTTGAATTTCCATAATCATAAACAATAGGGATGAGGTTATCCTTCCATCACATTTCACCTTGAGCACCTAACACAATATGAAGTCTGTGTATCTAAAATAGTCTACAAATTATTCACAATCTAGGGGTTCAACTTCTTTGAGTGTAAACACAACACCTTTATCTCGTCTATGCCTTGGTAATTCACCTCTTTGGAATCTAACCCTATGATCAACATATTCCTTTTGTAGCTTTTCCATGTTGATGTTTTCACTAGAATAAGGTTTCATTCTAAATTTTTTTGCAACTTTGCTTACCTTTATTTCCAAAATGCTCCTACCTCAGTATCTATGATTACCCTATTCACATCATCATATCTATCTGTAAGGTGCAACATTAAGTCTATCTTCACAAAGAAATTGCGGACAACCAATTTCCCTAAATCATAACCCCAGACATTTTTACCAAGATTCCAAGCATCTCTTCTTGTGAAAGCATACAAAAATAACTCCCATTCAGACTTTGGCAAAACAATGTCACCAATTCGAGCTACAGGGTCCTTGAAATTGGTGTTAAGCATTCCTCCCCCTGTAACCTTCCTACCACTTGCCTTGACATCTGGCAGTTGGAATTTGTTCAGGAAATGGGTGTATTCCTTTGGTTGGCCCTTTTTCTTCTCAATGACTTTAGATGTTTTGGGTGTATCATGGGAGACCTTCCATTTTTCTTCTTGGGTATGGGTTTTGAAGATGATGACTCACCAGGTTGACTCATCTTGGCTTCTTCAGAGTTTTTTGGGTTTGGAATTAAACTAGGTTTGGGATTAATACTCTATTCTTGGTAGCTCAAACTCAAGTTCATATATAGCTCTAAGCAACTAGGAAACTAAACTTAAATCATAAGAAGCCAAAAACCCTAATTAATCCTTGAAAGCATTTTAGACATTTGGTTCAATATACCAGTTCTTCCAAAGTAACAAAAGAAACTAGTGGTATTTTGATAGCCACTTACCTGAGAAAACTCCTCTGCAACTTTCTTTAGCTTTGGATATGGTTTTTGTAAACTCCTCTTCATCTCCTCAAACATTCAAATGAGAGGAAACCACAAATTGTAAACTATTTTCTATGAATTCATTTGATCACACCCACCATTAATGGTGAAAGAAGGCTTACACGAGTGAAACATTTCTCCTCAAGTTGGTTGTTCTTGTTTGAATTGGGCCATTGATTCTCCCATATGAAAATTCCTTACAATGGTACACATTATTGCATACTCTCCATGAGGCCCTACCAACAATTTGATATGTAATTTGATGAGCTAAGGAGCTTTCACACATATCTGTCCACATTCCATGAGTATCACTCATCTTGTCTTTCCTTTTCACACTCGGACCTCATCAAGTGATGGCTGGGAGGCCAACGATGATATTTCAGCCTTTGATCTTGAGAGCGAGAGGATCTTAGCTATGGACTTGAATTCCATTGCTCATCGCATCTTCAACTTTTATTGAGTAATATTAACATGTGATATACCAATGCCACACGATGGGGAGGTACTTCACCCATTGGCAGTCATGGGTTCTCTTTTGAATGGCATGATATAAATGGAAATATTGCTAGGACCAATGATGGGTGAAGAACTTAACCACATTGCTCATCGTAGGTCACCTTCTGGTAGTGGCAATGCAACATGTGATGGATGATGAACGAAGTGGTATAGGATAAACATTGTATCAATCATCATGGGATAGAGGAGGAATTACATGAAGAAACATGTGATGAGTGATAGACAGTGAGTGACAAAGTTAAGTAATGATAAAAAATACATGAGAAAAAGTTGTTCATGAAAGAGGGACCTGCTAGGCACAAGGTGACCAAGGTGTTGGGGCTCGTTGAACAATGAAAATAAAGTCCATAGGAAGTCACTTAAGTGATTGGTAACCTGATGTAGCTGGTCAATGCTAGGACATAAGATGGAAGATAACAAAGGGTGGAAAGTTATATAAAACTCTTAAACCCTAGACCCTAGTGGCAATAGAATACAAGCAACCATAAATGTGACCATGAAACCAATGGAACCATGAAAGTTCCACCAAACATCATCAAGAGGTCCTTGGAATGCGTCAACAAGATAAAGCATAGGAAAAGTTCAAAACAAATAGTCAACATTATCTATATCTATTGCCAAAGTAACATAGCTAAGGTGATTTCGGAAAATGATGTCCATTGTAGGAAGGATGCATACTAGGACATGTTCATCAGATGTTTTGACTAAAACTAATTGTTTGATGATTCATTGATACAAATGCTACCAACTTGTTTACATATAGTCTAGACTTTAGATTTTAACATTTAGGATCACACTTCATCACTTTCCATACGTGTTTTTTAATTATTTTACCAAAGCTTGAAGATGATGATTGATTTATTGTGAATGGGATTCTATTGTGAGTGCAAGTGAAATGGGATGGGTACTTTTAAATTTTTTTGAATATTTCAATTTTTTTGGTATTTTGTAATCTTTTGAGGTTGTTTTTGATCTTTTTGGGTATATGTGAATGTTTAGGTTTTTAGGTTATGTGAGGCTATTTAGTATTTTTGAATTTTTTCCAATGTTTTGAGTTTTTCTAAGTTTTCAAATGTTTTTTTCGTTTTATGAGTTTTGACTAATATATAAGGAAAGACTGACCTAAGGCCTTGAGGGCTTATGAAAGATTAGCCTTGCTCGCATAGACCACATAGTTTGACTGACTTTTACCAATAATCATTTATAGATGAAATATGAACACTTGATGTATTGTTAGTTTATCATGAAATAATCCTAAAGGACTAGCCAAATGCATCTCGGGGGAAAATCAATGATGACCTTGCCTACGTTCAAGCTTAGAGACTTGTAGTTTGACTGACTTTGATCAGTAACTGTTTATTGATGAATTATGAACACTTATGGACTATCAGTTTATTATGATGGACTCTTAAAAGACTAACCTAATGTGTCTCAGGGGCACATCAGTGATGGCCCTTCCTACGTTCAAGCTCAAAGACTCATAGTTTGACATGGTTTTATTTTTTATTTTTTGATGCTTTGACCTATTTAGGGATTTTAGTGTGTTTTGGAGCTTTTGTATTTTTACTTTACAACTTTTTGAATGTGTTTGGATTTTTGGCTATACAAGATTTTGATGTTTTTGGATTTTTTAGATTTTAATGACGTTTTCAAATGTTTTTGAGATTTTCTAGGGATAAAAGATACCTTAGATCATGATGTAAAAATCACATTATAAGATTTCATACATGAATCAAGATTTATTTTATAAACAAGAGTGAAATAATGTGCCCCCACTATCTAGCAATATTTCATAGTGTGATCGACAAACCAAGATTGGTAATGTATATATGAAGAGTTTTAATAGAGATTTAATCATGCTAGATATGGGATATGGGACTTCATGAGACAAAAATGGTAAAGAACCTTTCAAGAGATTTCCATGAGTGGAGTTGAAGTATATGCATAATCTTTGCTAAGATTAAGATAAACTAGAATATCTAGATAAAGATGGATTGGATGGATAGAGGGAACATTAGATTTATCATAACAAGTATGGGATACTCCTATCTAAAAGGACCATATAGATGCTTGATTCTACTCATGACGTCTATTTTCCAAGTTTTCTTCATATTACTTTCCGAAAGTACCACCATATTGGTTTTCACTAGAGGACAATTTTTATTTTTACTATTTTTTTGATTTTTTTGTTTTTTTTAATGTTTTGGAAAATTTTACCCTCATCTTGAACAACTTGGTGGTACTAATGTAGAGGCCATTATTTTCTAAGATGCAAGTGCTTGAATGTAAATTTTAAGAACTTTGATCTACCTTGTTGGTACTATAATTATGCTTGTCTATGTGCACAAATCATGATAGAGTGCCTTTAGAATCCTTATGATGAAGGGAAGTTTCCAACACATGGTTAATTGGATAATTGGATATCATGAATGGAGTGGAAAATGACATGCATGAAGATATATGAGATGTATTGGTTGATGGTTTTGAACCTTTAACTCACCAAACTTGGGAATATGATGAATGATGGGTGGAAATGGAGCTTTGAGTAGAATTAGGACCAACTTCTTGATATACGTTGTGCATCACTTGAGAAATCTACTTTTGTATTTGAGGATGTCTTTGATGGATACATTTCCCTTTTTGACTTTTCCGCATAGTTTCTTTGATTAATGGATTATGATTGGGATGATTTTATTTTGCATTCTTTGGTATCCATTTGTATTTACTTTGTCCTTTTTTCTTTATGAATACATTTCCTTTGATGATCTTTTCCTTACTTTGATATGAATCCTTCTTTTTACATTCGTCCCAATTTGTGTATGAGATGATGGATGGATGATGGTTCATGATAGGAATAGTTGTAGTGTTGATAGTATTTTCATCATAAGGATCCTTCATTCCCAGTATATTGATGTTTTCTTTAGAAAGGTTTTCCCCCAACATTGTAAAGGTATTGACAATAACTAATTGTTTTTCTTGATAATTGTCCTTTGATCCATAGCCACTAAATATGACTTGTTGTGAACACATGATATTGCTATGGGTTCCTATTGTTTAGGAATATGAATTTTTTTCTTGAATTCTATGACATCTTTATCTATTGATACCTCTTCAAAAGATGTTGGTGTTCAT
This sequence comes from Sequoia sempervirens, assembly GCA_007258455.2. Classification (NCBI taxonomy): domain Eukaryota; kingdom Viridiplantae; phylum Streptophyta; class Pinopsida; order Cupressales; family Cupressaceae; genus Sequoia; species Sequoia sempervirens. The sequence continues at coordinate 279,405,021 of VDFB02105785.1, read as the reverse complement.
TCATAAGATGTTGATGATGAACAATCACTATAAGAATCGAGAATCTCAATTGTTGCTTACTCTTGTGTAGGAATATCAAGAGTGGGAGACTATTATTTTGGATGAAGAATGTCTATATGCCCATCAGAAAGAAACATATCAAAGGTAATGTTGAGGATATCTTTGGAGTTTAAAATGGTTTGGAAAATTTCCCTTGGCTCTTAATGGAACTTTGGGGATAGGGGTTCTTGATCCTGACTCGATTAAGAGAAACTTTCATTTTCCTCAAGAGCCTCCTCTTGATCTGATCCTTGGGTGGATGATACATCATTGGTAAAATAATCTTCACAAAATTTTGTAAGTATGGGTGTAATAAGGGATATTTTTTTCTCCTTTGGGACCTCTTCAATATTCACAATCTAATATGTATTTGATGTCATTAGGGTATGAAATATTGCTAGAAACTGTTGATTGGTTTGGAATTTGTTTTAAAATAGTATCTTGATGTATGTCTGATTCCTCAAATTGTGATGAATGAAAAGCACAAATGTGTCCTACCATGTTATCGTGGGTATGGTTCACGTTGTTTGAAGTTGATGCCTTTCTTGAATCTTCTAATTTTTTATGATCAGGAAAAGGGTTTGTGTAAATTTTTAGATTGTCACTACAAGATTTTTGATCAACATCAATGTATCCTTGTTCAATAATATCTTAGATTAGATGTGTGTGTCTAAGATAATTTTGTGCGCTATGACCTTTGTATTGGTGAAATTTACAGTTTAAGTGATCTTCTCTATAGTTAAGAGGTTTGAATTGTGGCTCTTGATAGTTTGAGAAATTTGGGAGTGAAGATTAGATTGTATCAACTTATATCAACTTATTCAACACATCTTCCATAGGTTCCCTAAGGGAGTGAATTATCACTTAGGAGCATTGTTCATTCTTTGTGGCCCATGTTTAGAATTTACAACATTGATTATAGGTTTCTTGTTCAATGGTTGTGTGTTTTTTTTTGTGTGTTTATGGGTTTGGTAGTTTCTTTTCTAGGAGCACTAATTACTACCTTTGCATCAGCAAAACCAAGACTAGTAACTTTTGGTTCTTATCCAATACACAAGGTTTTCATAGGAACTAGTAGATGGTTGGTTGTCTTTGTATGTTTGGGTGTTTCCCTATGCAATAAGAGCTCTTTCAATTTTTAGAACCCTAGGGATAAGCTCATCATAAGATGTGACACATTGAATTTTTAATTGAAAGGATAATTTAGTTTCAACATTGGAAATGATGATTCCCACTTGGTGCTCTTCAAGGATAGACCATTTTATTTTGCTAGCTCTCTACCTCCAATGTTGTAGGGAAATTTGTGAAGGATTCCCATTTGTTTTCCTTTAGGGTATACAAATATTCTAAGATCACATAATGTAAGGAAAGCAAAGGTGTGGAAATTCCTTCCTAATGCTAATTCTAAGAGGAATAGTGTAGACTATAGGTTTAATTTTCAATTACAATTAATTAAAGATGCACTTTACTAGAATAATAGAATAGACAATTAAGATCATACATAGAATTTGACACCAGTATTTAACATGGGAAAACCCTTACAAGAGAAAAACCTAGACAACAAGTATCTTTGTATTACACTAAATGAATTACATATAGAGATTCCAACTTCACTTTCAGATGTTAATTTCATTACAACAACATTTCCCTAATCAACCTTGCATAGAACAAATCCTAATCTATGTTATGTTTCACTTTTACAATGCTTATACAACATATAATGAAGAACACTAAGAGATCATTCGACCATCAAACCTTACTCTATTACAATACACTGCAATGTATATCCAACAACTATGGTTGATTCGTTCTTTGTACAAATGGTTTGGTTCATTTTCCTCTATTGAGTAACTATCAATCTTACCAGTCACTCAATGATCACCACCAACTTACCATAGTCCTCTAGTGTTCATCGTACACCTTAGCATTCCAACCAAGTCAACATTCTTTCAACATGGTCCATCTTCAAGTCCATCAGCATGATCAACACTATTAGTGACCATTTGGGATATCATAACAATAGCCCAAGTATCCCTAACATCCCAAAAGAAACACTGAGATCATGAGCATCGGAAAGAGTCACACCATCCTCATAGTAAGCCTTATCAACAAGACTACAACCATCAGAGGACATTCAAAATGTTTCATTGAAATCCCAAGTCACCCTGATGTCCTTTAGCTTAAGTTCAGTTTGGAACACCTCATCAGTAGGAGTCACACCAATGTACAACAAGAATAGACTCATTGACAAGAGCCAAGATGTTGGTCCAACAATCTCAGGTCTTATTGAAGACCAATGTTACCCTGATTCTGACCCATGTACGACCATCAAAAAGAGTCTCCCCGATGGAATTCTTCAGCTAGATTTTATCATTGTTGAGAGTTAGGAATCTCGCATCGGTAGTTGAGGTCACACCAATGACTTCCATCAGCAAGATTGACCATTAGTCTCACCGATATGATCACTTCGAGCCTTTAGAACTAAGTTGCTCATCGGTAAAAAAATCCCACTGATTTTTCTCTTTCAGAAGGTTCAAGTCATTAAGTTTGAGGGACATGTATCCAAAAATCTCCCACTTGACAAAGATCTTACTAACACCTCTAGAGCATTCATAGACTACTAAAATTCATGGGCTCCAAGGCCCATTGAACTAGCACACCACCTGTACTTGTTTGTGCTCACTGGTTTCATCAATACATTTGCAACATTTTCCAAATAATCCCCTTTTTCTAAACAAAGCATTCCATCCTCCACCATATCTCATACAAAATGATATTGCACATCAATATGTTTCATCCTGACATAAAAATTTGGATTTTTTCTAAACAAATAACACTCTGACTATCGCAACAAATTGTAATTTTCCCTACACTAAACCCAATGTTAGAACACAAACATCTAAGCCATACAACTTCTTTCCAAGCATATTTTGATACCATTTACTGAGCTTCATTAGTGGATAGAGCGACTACAACCTGCCACTTGCTCATCCAACTAACTACACCACCATTCAACATGAAAATATATCCACTGGTGGATCTTTGGCTGTCAATGTTCCCTACCCAATTAGAATCCACATAGCCTCAAATTTTAAGTGATCTCTGTGATCCAATCGAGTTACCATGATGGCACAAAGCTTACTAATATGTACCTTTTAAATATCTAAAGACTCTTTTCACAACATCCCAATGTGACCTTCCTGCATTTTCCATAAACTGACTAAGTACTTCCACTGCTTGGGCAATGTTTGGCCTTGTGTAGACCATTGCATACATTAAACTTCCAACTACACTTGCATAATGCACTATGGTCATGTCCTCCATCTTAGTAGGAGAGTTTGGACAATCTTCAATATATAGTTTTGTTCCCTACAAAACTAGAACAACTAGTTGCTTGCAATTAGTCATACCAAATATCTCCAAAACAGTATTAATATACTTACTCTAGTTGAGCTAGAGCTTCCTACTCTTTTTGTCCGTAGTTATTTTAATCCCCAAAATATACCTTGATGCACCAAGATCCTTCATTTCAAACTTTCCAAAAAATTAAGATTTTAGATCAAAAAATCATTTTCTTACTATTTGCTATGAACAACATGCCATCAACATATAGGGTAATAATAAGAACTCAATCATTTTATGTCTTTTAGTACACACAATGATCATATTTTGATCTTAAAAATCCCAAAGACAAAAAAAATGTGTCAAATTTCTAGTACCACATTCTAGGAGACTGTTTCAAACCATACAAAGATATTTTTAACTTGCAAACCAGAGTTTCTTTACCTTTTTCCACAAAGTGCTTAGGTTGGGAGATATAAATTTCTTCTTCAAGATCACCATGAATAAATGGTTCAATCTCTAAGTCATATGTTGCTGCGAGTGACAAAAAAAAATTGATAGATGTCAACTTAGATAGAGGATAAAATATTCCTCCATAATCAATTCCCTCTACCTGGAAATACCCTTTCACAACCAACGTCACTTTATAATTTTCAACACTACCATCGAGACCAATTTTATTTTTAAATACCCAATTATAGCCAATAGATTTTCTACCTTTAGCAAAGGGCACCAAACTTGAAGTTTCATTCTTCTCTAATGATTCCATTTCTTCATTCATGGCTTCCAACCAAGATTTTGAATTAGGTGTTCTAATTTCCTCTTTAACATTCCTAGGCTCATCATTGCTAGTAATTAAAGCATAGGAACAAGAAGAGTCTAACATAGAGAACCCATGCCTATTAGGTTGCTTCCTCTCATGTGTGGACCTCCTCATATGCTAAGATTGAGGTTGTGGTTCTTCTTGTTCATAAATCTCAGAGATACTCAAACTCTCCTCAGATTCAGGTACATTGTCAAATTTTTGTTGCTCTTTTTCTAGTGTTTGAGGAATTTTGACATCATTTTCCTCCTTGTCTTCTTTCATCCCTAGCTGCAGATCCACTGAAGAAGTTTTAGCTCACAAAATATTACACTTCTGCTATATTCAACCTTTTCAATCATGAGATTCCAAAGCTTGTATCCTTTCACACCAATGTCATAGCCAATGAAGATACACTTAACATATTTGTTCTCCAATTTAGATCTCTTCTCATTTTGCACATAAAGATATGCTTCACAGCCAAAGACACAAACATGTCTCAGAGAGGGCTTCTTTCTAGACCAAGATTCCATAGACGTTTTATCAACAAGTGTCAAATACGGAAATCATTTTAATAAGTAACATGTTGTAGCCATAGTCTTATCCCAAAACTTTTTCTCTAGACTAGTATTGCTCAACATACTTCTTGCTCTCTCCATCAACATCATGTTCAACCTTTTAGCAACTCCATTTTGCTGCAACATGTAAGGTGTTGTTTTATTCCTTTTAATTCCATGGTCTTTGTAATACCTTTCAAAATATGCAGAACATAATTCACCACTGTTATTTTTCCTCAATCATTTAATTTTCTTACCAGTCTAATTCTCAACTAGTTTCTTGAACTCTTAAAATTGACTAAACACTTTGATTTACTTTTCAAAAATATACAAATTCCCTTCTTGAATAATCATGAATAAAAGAAACATAGTATCTTGATTTCAATAACGAAGGAATATTTACTAGACCAAAAACATCAAAATGAATATAAGCTAGAACACCGGGGGATTTGTGAGGACTATAGTAAAAACAAACATGATGATGTTTTCCATATATACAATGTTCACAAAATTCAAATTTGAAGTTACAATCTTCAAGCCCCTCAACCCAGTTTTTATTTTTCAAGGCTTTTAAACTTTTTTCACCAATGTGACCGAGCCTTTCATGGTAGAGCATAGTCTTCTCCACTGGAAGTTTAACTTCCAAATAATTTTCCCCTATGGGAACTTTACTCTCCTTCTCTACACAAATAAATTTTTGTGACTTTGTAGAGACACTATTCAATTGAAAAACAAGTGCGTCCAACTTGGACAGAATACCAATTCAAACACCCCTAGCTAGCACCATTGAGCCTCTAGTCATTTTGCAACCATTGCTTGAGAATGATACTTGCAATCCAACATCATTTAGCTTGCTTATAGAAAGTAAATTCTGAGCCAGACTTGGTATATGCATTACTCCATCAATTTTCTTAATTCTTTCATTTGGAAACTGAATTTTGACTCTTCCACAGCCAACAATTTCCAGAGATGAATTGCTTGCTAAATCTACCTTTCCACCATCATATTTTTCATAATTTGTGAACAAATATCTATGAGAATTCATGTTGAAAGATTCTTTAGAATCAATCAGCCAAACATCATCTGATTCCTAGGTTTCCAAGGCTACAATGAATGAATCTACTTCACTCTGAGAAGTATCATTATCGAAAGAGTTCTTTTTCTCCTCTTTACAATTCTTTTAGACATGACTAGGCTACCCATAGTTCCAACACTTCATATTAGACTTTTTTCAAAGAGAATTTGATCTCCCTTTTGATTTTGATTTTGATTTTTAGTTCTTATCCTTCTTTTTTCCTTTTTCTTTCGATCTTCCTTGAACAACAAGAGCCTCATTCACCATCTCAAAATATTTCCTTCACATCTCTTCTGACAACAAAGAAGCAACCACATCTTCCATCTTGAAAGTTGTTGTTATGCTCCCAATTGCCATCACTAAATGATCCCAAGAATCAA
>VDFB02105785.1:279370821-279398726 GCA_007258455.2 Sequoia sempervirens | reverse complement strand
ATAAATTTCTCAATAGGATGCTCATGAAGATGCATCGCAAACTAGTCTTTAAGCACATTTTCACTTGCAGCTGTGTGATCATGCCCAACAATTAGGACTATAATATTACTATTTTCAACATCATTCAAATTTTCCTACATATCAATATGAGCCACATTAGTTATCTCATCATTGATGCATAAAGTTTATAAATGTTCAGTGCTTAATTCAACAACAGATAGAGGAAAAGTAGAATTTGATAAATGAGAGAACTCGCTAAATTCTTCCTATGTTGGCATTGGTTCAGACTCATGATCACAATCATTAGGAATGTTGACCACCCTATTAAGTTCTTCCTCATGTTCTTCAAGACATTCATCAACAACTTGTTGAAATTCTCCCATTGGAGCCTTTTGTATATCCCTCACATATTGTGGCAGCTACATTTGTTATTCCACCTCCTTTATGGTTGCCTGACATTGGAAGCATGTGAATTCTAAATGCTCTTCCTCATGTATCCTGCACCAAGCTGGTAACAACAAGTCCTCTAGGTCGATTCTATAACTCAAGCTTGACCAATCTCTCATAACCCTGGAAAAAAACTCTTCATATCTAGTCTGTACTGGATCCTTTTTCTGAATGAGAGGAACTTGCATGGTAACTCCTTGCAACTCATCCTACACTGTATTTTTAGGACTTTGACCAACCCCTATAAGAACATCCTCCTTGATCCCCTTAGGTAACTTTTGTGCTATGTGGAACATAAAAACTTCCTCTGCATATGACTCCTCAAAAGGGGCTGCAAGCACATAATTTCCCATGCTCACCTCTGTTATTAGAATTTCATTGGAGGTATTTTGGTATTCTGTAATCATGTACTTCATCCTAGGTTCTCTTTCAATTCTGATCTAGTTTGGCATTCCCTTCCCAGGAAGCCACATATGAGAGTTATCAGTTGATACATATCCATTCAAGGCCCTAGTAAAGTCTCTTCCCAGAATCAGGGCATAAGCATCAGGTATATCAGCCACTTGTATATTAATGACCTATTGAATCCTAGGGTTAGAAGCCACCTGCATATGAATCATATTTAATTCCCCTACAACATTAACTTCAGTCCTATCCAATTGTGTAACTTTCTTTTTGGAATTGGCAAGAGTAATACCCAAAGCTCTACATACACCAAAAGGCATTACATTGGTAGAGGCACCTGAATCTAACAAGCAATTGTGCAAGTGCTTACCAAATATGCAGACACAAATCAAGAATGGAGGAGTCTCTATTTTACCCTAAAAAAGAGTTAAGGGAGTATCTACTTGAGCAACCTGAGTTCTATCTTTCTCTTTTCCCTTATCTCCAGGAGGCACATGAACTTGATTATGAGTCTGATTTTTCCTTCCTACTATTTGAGAGCTAGATACTTTATTCATACTTTCACTAACTGATCCACCTTGTGATATGGAACTTGCATTATAAGCCCCCAAATCTGCATTCCTAATTGTTGGAACTCTCAATAACTCAAATGCAGATAGACTTACCTTTAACTTCTTGAGTTCTTCTGCAACATATATAGCCAATTGTTCTTTACTTAGATCAGCTGTAGTCTCTTTTTGATAATCCATCACCCTGTATTTTCTTGCTTCAACACTTCTTCCTTTTGACATGTCCATATGTTCTTGTCCTTCCTTTGATAGATACTGCTTAGACACATGAGGATATGATGGATTATTGTTGGCATTAGGATCTGGAGGAGTGATGAAGTTGTTTGGTGGAATAGAGGTGGTGAATGGACCTCCAACGGATGGATGTCTATGTGGCATATCTCTCAAATCATACTTCTTAATAGGCCTCTGGAAAGTATGTACCTCTTCAACATAAGCTTCTTCTTCATCCAAAGGGCCATTTTCATTTACTGGATTTTCATCAAATAACTATGAAATTTCATCTCCATTTCACACCTAGTTTGCCTCTTCCTTGAACTGGTCTGATCCTGCTTTAGGAACATTGTCTTTGCTATGTGGAAAAGGAGCATGGATCAGTACTAACACTAGTGAATCATAGGGAGTGGATGGAACCATCTCCTGAATATTCAAATTGTTCTCCACTTCATACTAGAAGATTGAAGCTGTTGTCTAGAACTCTTGATAATCTAATTTAGAATGTTGACTCATTTTATGAAGCCTACACCATCCTGATAAAGCAGCTTCAGCTAAAAATACACCACTAGGAGGCTTCTCTTGACTAACTAGTTGATTGATTGGTTGATCCAATGGGGTAGGAACTCCTCCATTATTAGGCCTCGTATTCCAAGTCTTGTTTTGTCCTGGTGGCTCTCCTGTCAAAACCTTGTCCACCACCTTGACCTCTATCAAAGTTCTGGCCTGAGGATTGTCCTTTATCATAATTTTGTCCCCTGTCATTTTTATATCCCCTGTCATTACTATATCCTCTGTCATTGTTGTATCCTCTTTCATGACGTTTCCCTCTATCAAAGTGTTGTCCTTGTTGATTTTATCAACTTTCTCTATTTTGATTGGACTGCATATTTCTCTGAGTAGCTTGCAATTGACTATTATGGTTCCTCAAGTAAGTCACCTCCATATTCAGCTTCTTCACTTGTTCAGACAATTCATCTAGTCTCTCCTATTTGGGACTTCTATATGGGGGTTGGCTCACATTATTTTGGGAATATCCTACTGCGGGGCTAGTATTTAATGACTGGTTCAAAACTTCAGAATTCTACAGATATGGAGGATAGCTAGCATGAGATTGTGGATGAAGAGGTTGATTCACACTTTGATGGGGATAGTTGACTGTGGGTGTCATTTGATTCCCTTTGGAGAATTACAGGTGAGGAGAACTGAGAATTCATGGTGGGCCATGATTGGTGAGGAGGCAGGACATGTCTAAATTTGGCAGGTGGGTCCTAATATCATGGGTAAAGGTCAAGAAAAAATGTTGTCAACTAAGGTAGTGCTAAGCATTTTAACTATCATAGCCATCAAGCAGAGTATTGAAGTTGTTTCTCCATTTCGCTGCCATTTTGTCAGGATTTATCAAAGAGCCTTCTGTAGACTTCTAAAGCAATGGCATCATCAACCTTAGAATTTCCCCAATGGGGCATAGGCTGTAATGAACCTATTTAGGACCCTTATAGGCTCATTAAACTTTAAGCTAGTGGTGGCAGTAAAACTCAATTTAGGACTAGTAGAATCCTAAAATTTTTGGCAAAATCTGATCTGATTCAGTCTCAATCGTGGATGGGCTTGTTAGAGTAGCAGTTGCTCTGTCAAGACCATCTTCTCACGAGGAATGCAGAAAAGGAAGGGAAGAGAGGAAGGAGGAGAGAAGGAGAGAAGGAAGGAAGAGAGAGGAGAGCCTACATGCTACACATCCTGTGGTCAACTCCCCTATCCTTAGGCTGGTCTAAATATCTTGATGTATTTCTCAAAAGTTCTATTAGGATCATAACATATGAACTTAAGATAAAAGTAGTCTCAGGATGCCGGCGCGAGCGCATTGCCATTGGCCAGAAACTCATGGAGATAGGTTGTACTTCGAGAAAAGCCATTGGAGGTAAGTGAGGTGGTAATAAGCTAATTTATAGCTTCAAATAAGGTTATTGGATAGGAATGTACCAGAGATACTGAGTGAGCAATGGAGATGGTTGAAGAGATGATGGAGGGGTATTGCAGGGTGGATGGCATTTACTCCCTTTGCTTGCAGTCCTTCTTGACTTTAGTAGAGGCTGGTAAATCTTGAAATTCCTCCTCCCCTGGAGTAGATCAAGTTCTTCTTTTAAATCTCTCAGGAGAAATGGCAGACAAAAATCAATCCAGCTTGCTTATTCAGGCCCTCCTAGTGCCAATCTATTGATGATGTTTTCTACACAACAACAACTGAGATAGAATAATGAAATACTTGTCTCTCTTCGAAAGTTAGAAATCTATGAGCCAAGCATAAGAGACCAACACAAAGATTCTCTAATGTTGAGTCTTGATAATGCAAGCAACCTAGGTGATAAATGTGAAAATGTTTAGAAATCACACCAAAGGGACCTTACTACAAAGCAAGGCTGAGGTCTTGAACTTATAGAATCACAGCAAATGTAATGATGCTAGTCCTAATTCTGCTCCAAGTAAATAAAAAGCAACAAGATTATGGGACAAAGAGATTACTAAAATTTAGCTACCTAAGATTAACAATGCAAATGATGAAATACTTGAAAATGGACCAATCCTCATAAGCTAATTCTTTGTGACCCAAGATAATCACAATCTTACTGAAATAGTACAATCTTCTAAGGTTTTAAATGTTTTCAGATCATGAGCAGACATTCCTTCCAGAATAGCCCAATTACAAATTGAAATGAATACAATCTCCACAATTGAATTCGCTTTAGTAGTATAAGGTCGAGCTAACTTTGCAAAAGCTTAAACTAACATCAGCTATTTTAAAAAAAAGTATGGACGAGGATTATTACAAAACACTTCAAAAATTAATCATGAACATCATTAAATCCGAATTAAATAATCTAATAACTAGCAGAAATTTAAAACTATACGAATCATAAGAACCATGCAAAATAAGTCAACACAAAGAGATCTGCAAGAAATTCACAATGTCTTCAATTGATTGAATCACCAAATTTCAGCAACAATTCCAATGTTTTGTTACAACACTTGCTTAGAAATTGACTAACTTCTACCTCTGCTCTACTACTAAATTTGCTTGTATATGTTTATGTATTCTATTCTATCTTCTATAAATGAGGAAAAGTGCCCAATTTATAGAGAACCCTAGAGCATGTCGGCCCAAGCAAGGGTTTTACAATAATAAAATATCCAAAACAAGTCGGCCCAAGGAGAATTCAAAATAAAATAAAAAGGCATTAAATACATGAACTCAATCCAAGGTCGACCTAGGATCCTCAACACAATTCAAGACAAGGCACAAATTTCAATGTAGCCCCCATATTAACTACCTTCTCCAAGTCGACCAAGGGGGGTGAAGTAACAGTATTTTGAATTTCTTCATTAAATTTCATCTCCAGAATTTCCAACGACCATGCTAGACTCAACCTGCACTCAACAAAACACCATTAATATCCATTATAACACTATCAAAACATGAAGATCAAGATTAGATCATCATCAGTAATATATTCGTAATCCAAATAAGCTCAAACACAAATCAAAATCAACCCAGAAACATTGTTCGAACACAAACAACATAGTCTGTGATTTCGAGCCAACCGCAAAATTCGGGCCAAAAGGGAAAATCTGAAAAAATCTAGCCCAGGCGGATTCTAGTGAAATGAGCACGAAATCAATAATAGATCATTAAAAAAGAATGCATAATCACTATGCAATTTACCAATCTAGAACATGGAACCATAAGAATTTATCATTAGAATCATCCATTTTACCAAATTTTGAAGTTTCACATCGCATCCCAGAAAACCCAGAGAAATTCGGCCAGACCAGAAAATTCTGAACCCCACAGAAAACCCGGACAATGGAAATCCAACATGAATTCACACTCAACTTGACCGAAGGTCACAAATTTAAGGACCCTGGGCACAGAGCCAACCTAACCTGAACCTTCAACATATCTTCCTTGAATTCTAGGCCCAATCGAAAGCAAATTGAAAAGAAATGGCCACATTGTAGGCATGAAACCCTAGATTTTAACCATGAACACACAGGGCAAGCTAAAACACAAAAGCACAAGAAGACGCCAATGATAAAGCACAATGACAAGAAAATCTCCAAAGATCAACCAAACTCAGAAACTCGACGGCTAGATGGAAGTTCAGAAAAATCTAGCCTAGGCAGAATTCCGCGAAGGCCAGAAATATCTGAAACACGGTACAAAGTAGACAGAGCCAAATTTTGAGCGTAATCCGGGAAAATATGGATGGGGTAGAAAATCCCAAACTATCTCAAAAACCCAGATGACAACATGAAACTAGAGTTAGAATGAGGTCCGGGAAAATCCGGACGGATCAAAAAATCCCGAACCTGGGTAAAAACCCGAACTTCGCCCAAAACATAAGATTTTCAATATGCAACTTAGGGAAAATTCCTAGGAAAGCGAGATAAACATTTAATCTCATGCCAAGGCAATGCAAATCCACAAAATCCAAGGGGGAAAAAAAAAGCAAAAGAAAAAGAGGGTCCCTACTTTCAACAGGGTGTATGTGCAAAAACTGCACAACAATGCTATCTAGAGTAAATTCCAACATTAGATCAGGAGTGTGTCACAACACTCATATGTGATATGATTTCTTTAGGTGAGGTATGGGGCCTACAAGATCGGGTGAGTTCCATGAGAAGATCACAATCGACTATCTCATAACGAGCACCACCACCAAGCCTTGAGGAGTTTGGCAACCATAGACCACACTAGATATGTTAAATGTTATATTATGCCACATGTTTTGCTTATGTATATAAAATTTCATGATATATGAGCATGTGTTTGTTTCTATGGATTCTTTATTGAATTAGATGTCAAAGTGATCTATGAAACAATCTAAGTAAGATTATTTAATAAATGTCTCCATGATCTAATTTTATGTGATCTAACCTAAACACCTATGTTTACATTAGATACTACATTATGATTAAGTGTCTTGTGTTAAACTAAATTTTCTTATAATCTAATTGTAAAATTAAATGCATGTAATGATCTAATTTAACACAACACACATGAGTTTGAATATCATGTAAAGGAAAGTAATAATTCAACATAATGAATAATTACTCTACATAATTCAAGAAACACTAAGAATGTTTGTCAAGAACGAAGCAATGTGAGATAAAATAGACAACCATCTAGTTAATCTAACAACATGCTTTAATATACATACCATTCAAAAGAGATATTAAGTGTAATATTTGCACAAATGTATAGTGTTGATAGGTTCTTTGAGAGGTGTTCCATCTATTTTTGTTAATGTATATGCTCCATACCCATAGCTTTCATCAATTACATAGGGTCCTAACCAATTTGGACTAAAATTTCCTTTTTCACCTGGGGTGGCATTAACATTATGTTGCTTTATTATATGAATGAAGAATTTCATTATCATTGTAACTTTGTTGCATTCTTATAGAATAGGCTTGAAGATACTTGTGAGTGTTGATGTCTTGTTCATCAAGCATTTAAAGTTCTTGTAATTATTTCTCTTTATAGGTGGTATCATAATAAGCCCTCTAAGAGCAATTCTTAATGAAGGAATTTCTAACTCTAAAGGCATTATTGCATCAACACTGTAAAAAAAGTTATAAAGTGTATTTCCTATGAATGTTTGAATACTTATAGTATGATAGGCCCACAATGCATAAGATTACTAAGTGTTCCAATCTTTATTATGTTTGCTTATTGTTTTCCAAAATATTTTCTCAAGAGTTTTATTAGTTGCTTCTTATTGACCATTAGACTATGGGTAGTAAGGTGTTGAAAAATGGTGTTGAATGTGAAATGTTTCCAAAAATTTCTTCACATCATTGTTCTTAAATGGTGTACCATTATCTAAATCTAATGCCAAAGGAAGACCAAAGTGAGAAATGATGTGTTCCAATATGAAATGACAAATTGCATCAATGGTTATGGAATGAAGAGGAATGGCATCTACCCATTTTGTGAAATAATTTGTCATGGTATTTATAAATGTATGTTTGGAAGAAGAAGGTAGGGATATTTTTCCAATGAGATCCAAACCCCAAATTTAAAAATGGATAAATAATAATTTTAGCACGAAGTTTGAAAGCATTAACGTGGATCAAATTACTATGTTCTTAACATTTGTGGCATTTCTTAACATGATCAAACAGTCTTGTTCCATATTTCACTAAAAATATCCCATGTGGATTAAATTTTGAATTAGTGATCTTCCCCCAAAATTTCCCCCACAAGCACCAACATGAGCTTCCTCAAGGGCTATAGGGATTTTCTATTTTTTAAGGCATCTAAGCAAGAGACCTTCAAAGGATTGTCTATACAAGACATTGCCTAAAATTGTGTATCTAGTGTTTTTAGTGGTTGGTTTAGGAAAGGTATCTTCAAGTAATTAAATGTTGGTGTTTATCATTCACTAGAGACTTCAATATTGGTCACTAAATCTTCTTTTATCTTTTCATCTATCAACGGATTTGTGATTGTGTGAACTACAAATGTGAATTTGATATAAGGATCTTGAGGAGATACAAGGGAAGTTGTTCTTTCCATTGAATTTGCATATCGATTATCCTTTTATGGAATATTATCAATGGTATATGATTTGAAGCATTCTAGAAATGTCATTGTAAGGTGTTTATATTGGGGTAACTTGTCATGTTTTTCTTGATAAGATTCATTTATTTTTTTAATGACTAATTGAGAATCACCAAATATATGAATGTGTTGAATACCTAAGGATAAGGCCACATATATTCCAACAATTAAGGCCTCATACTCTATAAAATTATTCATGCATAGGAAGTTTAAACGATAGGATAAGAGCATAGGCTTTCCTAAAGGCAGTATTAATATAACACCTACTCAAGAGCCAGTTCGACACTTAGAACCATCAAAATACAATTCCCATGTATCTCTTTCAGTTGTCAACACACTTTCATTAGGGAATGAGTCATGATTAGGTGATGTTAATGGTGAAGGAGCATTAGCTAAATGGTCAATCAAGTCTTATCCTTTTATGAGTTTTTGAGGAATAAATTTAAGAGAAAACTCAGTCAACAACATAACCCATTTAGCTAAGCATCTTAACAAATATTTTTTAGCAAAAGGTGTTTCTAAGGGTCAAAATTTGTAACAACATGCACCTTTGAATTTAATAAATAATGTCTCAATTTACTAGTAGCAAACACAAGATCTAAATGTTGTTTTTCTATGGTTGTGTATTGAGTTCCATGATCAATTAGAGTTTAGCTAATGTAATAAATAGGATGTTCTTTGCCACTTTCATTTTGTTGAGCCAATAATGCTATTAGAGCATGATTGGATGTTGATGTGTAAAGAATGAACGGTTTTCCTTGAACGTGTTGCAATATTGGGGGACTAGCTAGATACTATTTTAAATTATCAAAATCTTGTTTATAATCCTCATTCAATTTAAATTTTGATTCCTTGCTAAGAATTTGAGTAAAGGGGAGATTTTGATCAACCAATGATACCACAAAATGACGGATTACTTGAATCTTTTCTTGTAAACTACACAATTAAGAAATATTTTTAGGTGGCATGTTTATGATATCATCGGTCTTATTTATTTCCACCTCAATGCTTGTATGTGATACTATTCAACCCAATAGTTTTATGCTATCCACACCAAAGACAACTGATGCTTGAGGAGTACCTAGGAAGCTTAATGAAACACCTGGCAAAATTTGAAGATTTAGGAAGGTTTTTGTGTTTTAATGCTTTAAGGTCATGTTGACCATCAAGTTTTGAGTTTGTGGTGTTATAAGGTGTTATGATGTAGGTTGCTCAGTAGTATAGGGTAGATGGTATGAGTTACACAATGTGTTTTCTTTAGGAATCACTTGAATTGGGAAAATAAAGCCAAAATGTTGCTTTTAAGCAATTTTGGCCTTTGATGGTGGTTAAGTCTGACCAAAGGGAAAAGCAACTACTTTTTGATCCTTTAAAAGGTAAACCTCAACCTGGAAGTGAGGTTGGAAGCATTTTGTAGTTTGTGGTTTTGATTAAGATCAAGAAACAGTGATTTTTGGGTGTGAATTTTCTATTTTTCTATTCTTGTTTTCTGTAACAGCTGCCTAATGAATTGAAAGAGGCATTTTTGTGTTTTATTTAACATGTAGTGAAGCCTCTATAAGTATTGTTTTGGCTCAATAGATAGTTAGTAGATCATTTTCAACTTCTCTTGTAAATTTTGTGTTTTCTCTTATCTGCTGTCTTGTCTAGAAACTGTGTAAAAATGGAGTTTTAGGCTGCATTCCCTCCGTACCAAGAAGTATGGACTTGTTGGGGATGTGGCCAAGCTCCATACCTATATATATTGTAGTTTTAGGAGGCATTGGAAGTTTTGGAAGCATGCTCAAGGTCTTTTCCTAGGCGAGACTGTTAGTGCCCGACTTGGAAAAGACAGTTAAAGACAGGTCTTAATGCAGTAGGGGTGTCAAATCCTTAACAAACTAAGGTGTGTAGTTATTTTAGGAGACCTTTACAAAGTTCAAGAAATATTCAAGAGTCATCACCAATCCATTTGGTGGCTGGAAGAAGGAAACAATTCACTCTGTGTCCAAGAAAGGCTTTAAAAAGCCCTAAATCTCTCAAAATCAGGGTTACCCTTGTGTACGGCCTGTGAAGGCCTCAAACCTCAAAAACCTTGAAGTGCTCAGAAATTGAGCCAGGGTTCCTTTTGTAATTTTATGGTGTTTACCAAGCAGGAAGGAGCAATATCCTAATTTCTCGGGCTAAGAGACCTAATTGGGGCTCAAGGGCTACTAGCCCTTCTTATACCCTAACCTAGGTTTTGGTGGCAGCGATGGAAGAAAGAAGACTTGTGATTGAACAAGGAACACAGTAGGATGTTTTTGAAGCCATGGGAGATATATCACACCCCTACGACAAGATTTGTAAGCATTTGTAGGTTAGCTAGTCTTTAAGAGCATTAAGGGCTAGGGAGTGAATGAGAGGAAGAGCACCAAGTTTGGCTTGGTTTAAGGACTTGAATTGATAGCAAGGTTGGCTAGAAGAACCAGGGGTGCCTAAATAGCATAGGACCTATAGGTTGAGTGGTGGAGAGTGACACCAAAGGAGGTTCATCAAGGTGAGACCCGGAGCATTGAGACAGTGATTGTCTTAATCCAACCCTGTCCCTATCGGACACATTTCTTTGGATTTAACCTCATGTTATAATTACAAATTCTTTCAAAGATCTTACGAAGGGTTTTGACATGATCTTGATGAGTTAAATATTTATGCAAAATATCATCAACATAATCTTCCAAATTTTTTGGATGAAATCATTAAATATTAGTGTCATAGCTCATTGATATGTTACTCTAGCATTATCTAATCCAAAAGGCATGACAACCCAACAAAATTTTCCCCAAGGTGTAGTAAAAGTTGTCTTATATTGATCTTGAGGGTTGATGAAAATTTGATTATATCCTGAAAAATCATTCATGAAGGACAATAAAGCATGGCCCGCAGTTGAATCCACTATCATGTCAATATTGGGAAGGGGAAATTCATCTTTTAACAATTCTTTATTGAAAGCATGAAAATTTGTACACGTCCTAATATGACTATCAATTTTTTCCACCGCCACAATATTAGATATCCAAGGTGAATAATCAATAGGACTGGAGGTATAAGTCTATGTGGGTAGCTTTGTGAAATGCCTAATGATTAAGGGAGCCATCAATATTTTTTAATAAGTTTTACATCCCAAAAAAGAATTTGGTCATTGGATTCAATCTCCTTGGTAAAGGAGATGGAAGGGGCTATATTATTGAGGTGGGTGTGGAATTCTTCTCACTTATCTAGGTCATACTATCAATATACATTGAAATTGTCCATACATGACCTCCATCATCTTGGCTTGAGAGGAGAGGAGAAAATGGAAATTTCTTCAAAATATTCCATGTAAAGATTCGCTATGACCGAAGAAAGATGAGAAACCATAACTACACCATCAACTCCAAAATTAAACAATTCTATATATTGTCAAATGCCAACTTATTGAAGGGGTTGGAATCTTAGAGGAGGTCTACTATGTTGGAAAGAAAGGTGGAAAAATTTTCCATGTAGCATAACACTCATGGAATTTAATCAAGAATTTATTTACCCACTACAATCAAATAACCTCTTCCACAACTTCATAATCAATGTTGAAAACATGGGCCATTTTATAGTGTGGTATCTTCCTATTTCTCTTGATTTTCTTTTTTGAATTGGAAACTATATGTGATAATTCTTGTATGAATCCTCCATTATCCACTATGAAAATGATATGTAGTGAGAATAAATTATTAAATAAGAATAGTTGAAGTTCCATCCATCAAAGATGAGAATAATTAACTCCCAATTTAATGCTTTTCTAACAAGTGATGTTAGACAAGGCTCAATGTGCTATGAAGGAAAATAAAATGCAACACACAATAATGGTGAGATATAAAGAGGAAGGCCATGGAAGATGGAAGTCCTTTTAATATTAATATGCTTACAAATATAATTAAGTTTAAATGTATAATATAATTATAAATCTTAAGTATATTCACCGTTAATAATATATCCCTACCATTACTTTTGGGGTAATATCACAATTAATAATAAAGTATTTCTTACTTTTAAGGATATTTTTACTTTGAATAGAGAGTTCATTTGTTTTCCTTGATTTCCATTTTAATATAATAAATCTAGTTGAATTTCATGGCACTAGAAGCATGTACCTTTTAAAAGGCTTGCTAACAATAATTTATCATAATCTAATCATGTTGTCCAAAAGATATTTTGGGGCTCAACAAACCTTTTATAAAGCACATTCTTTTAGTGCCATGAAATTCAATCAAAATCATCAAATTAATATGTAATATAAAGTGCAGTTTCACTTATTTTTAATGGTCTCATTCAAACTATTTTGACATATTAATTATTTTATATATTATGTTATATGTTATATGTTATATATACTATATATTAATTATGTATTATATTCTATTTATATTTAATAATGTATATTATATATAGATTATAATATTATATTATTATTAAATATTATAATCAATCTTAATCTTAGGTTTAATTATTTAAGTTAGGTTTATAATATAATTAAAAATCTTAATCATATTCGTCATTAATATTATATTCCTACCATTACTTTTGGAGAAATGTTGTCATTACTAATAAATTACCACTTACTTTAATTGTTATTTTTCACTTTCAGTAGGACTCTTATTTTGTACCATTAATTTTCATTTTAATATGACAACTTTAGTTGAATTCTACAACATTATAAGCATGTATCTTTAAAAAGAATTAATAAGCCCCAAAATTTCTCTTATTAATTTCATCACCAACTAGACATGATGAATTTAATGAAGTTGTAGACTTGCTAAGCATCCCTCAATTTTTTAAATTTTAAGTAAAAAAATAATAATATCATGTGCATACACATTGCACTTATTTGAAAATAACAAGAAGCTTAGGAATGTATGCCATAGTATTTGAACCCAAATAATTGAAAGTATTTTCAACTATGTTGCTAGTTGGAAGTGGGGGGATACTACAAGTGAACAAGAAATTCATCTTTCTAAGCAAGTGAAAGACATAATTTTTCCATTCCTTAAATTTTCATTACTAATTTACTAAACATATAATATTTTAATTTTAAAACTTTTAATCTTTGAGTTTAGGGTTGAGATTTTATAATCATGTCTATCAGCAAAAATAACGAAAGAAAAAATAGCAATAAAAAATAAGAATACATCAAACTACTTAACCCTCCAAATTTTATTGATAAATAACATCATATTTATGATTTTATAATCATTGGTGGGTTTATCTCACAACTTGGATATACATCTTAGAATAAGTTATTTGTTCAAATGAGAGCTAACAAAATATTACCAATTTTAGAGGAGGACTAACTACTCCAAGACCTTAGGTCATAGGAGAGTCCTAAACAATAGACTACCCTGATCTACCTCAAGCTTTGCTAATTGATTCAAAAAGGTTAAACAGTTAACATAAAAAGGAAGAGAAATTTGGTTTATATTGTCCTTCTGCTAACCTGAATGTTTCATGGGGTCAAACGAGTTGATTTCCAAAGTTCAATCTGTAGCCTAGATGGCTCACTCCCTGAGGATGACAACACAAGACATGGAATTCAACACAACACGCTAGCATCTCATTAGTGTGTTGGCATCTATATGGATAGAGAACTTCTGAGATAGATAAAAACATAGAAAATACAACTAACAACTTGACTGAAAAAATTTTATGCTATGAAAAAATATATAGAAAGTACAAAAAAAAGTACAACAAGAATAATGCTTTAACTAACTATGCTTGAATTGAAAAAGGAAGTGAGAAAAATGTACTAAACTCCTTGCAACATGATTCTTTGAACAACTCCAATTGGAAAGCACCTACACACACAAGACCAAGGAAAATGTTGGGGTTGTTTTTAGAGGATTTCCTTAGTTAGTCCCCCACTTTGGTGTTTCCACCTCCACAAACAACCAGATAGCAACGATGTAGAAAATGATAAATAAAGTGTATGGAAATAAAGATGCCAAAAAATAACACAAACAACAATATGCTACTACGCAACACAATGATGCAAAAACAAGTGACGATGGAGGATATCACCTTCACAACTATGTGCTCTCAAGACAAGTAGAGGAAGGAGTGAGCTTGCAAGTTCTCCAACAACAACGTTGTCACAATGAATGGATTGGAGGAGCCAAGAGAACAATAGCTTGTAGCTACAATGGAGGTGGCGGTGAAGCTTGAAAGTGTGTAGTTGATCAAGATGATGTCAAGAATTTGGTTGGGAAGAAAGATAGAGTGAATAAGTTGTAAGAAGTTGGATAGATTGAAAGATTAAGAAATTTGAATGGAAAGAGGGAGGCAAAGGAGAAATTTTGCATTGGTCAAAGGAGTAGGAGGAATTATGGTTTGCGTCCAATGGAGAAATGTAATGCCTACAAATTCTAGAGGCGGGAATCCTATCAAGATGGCAACACGACGCTTGAAAATCCAAATGGTGCACACACATCCCTGACAAAATTCCTCCACTAACACAAAAATAGGTTGTTGGGTGGATAGGAAAAGGTGGTGGGTATCAAGATTACATCATCAAAATTGTGTTTTCTAAGGTGAAGGATGTGAAAATAGGGAATTTTTAAGGGGTGAAAATTCACGCCATTAAATTTTTCCCCCACTTTAGCGAGCATGCACGTTAGTGAATGCAAGGTAAAGTAGAGAAAAATCTAATGAGCATATACCTAAACCATTGAGGAAGTAGACCAAAATCTGACATGCTTGAACATGTAGGAGAGAGAGATGGCTCCACAAGTACTCGGTCCTGTGCAAGGTGAAAAAAATCTCTACAGGTGCTCAGTCCTATAGAATTGGCTCCACAGGTGCTCAGTCCTACAGAAGGTGAACAAAGGTTCTATAGGTGCTCATTCTTGTTGAAAGAAAGTGCTTCATAAGCACTTTGTCTTGAAAAGGAGGCACCATAGGCGATCAGTCCTGGGGGATGAAAATGAAAGGCTTTCTAGAGTCTGATTGGTTCTTACAGGTGCTAGGTCTTGCAAGGAAAGCTTGATGAGGTACTCGGTCCTCCAAGCTTGATTGTAAAAGTGGCTTCATGGGTGCTTAGTCTTGCAAAGCAATAAGTTAATCTACAGAATAAACATGTGAAGAAAGAAAAAGTCACATAGACAAACAATTGTATCTCAGAATAAACAATTGAAGGAAGATTTTTCAAAGGGGTACCTCGAGAACCCTTCAAGATAGCAAGGGGCCCATGTAGAGGGGCACTCCATTTGAAAAGAAATGGTATTTTTTGCAAATGATCCTATCATCAAGGAATCCTTTTGAAATATCTCTTTCGTCAAGGAACCCTAAAAAGAATGGCATTCTTGAAGGAAAGATTTCTAATTCTTTTTACTCTGAACTCATTTATGACTCTCCTATGACAAGAGCTAAGGAAGAAGGACCCTCAAGGTCTCCTTCACTCAACTCCTATGAGGTAAAAGTCATCGATCTCGCAAACATCGTTGATAGATTTAGGACATCATCTACTAAGTTAAACATGCACTTGAAAGGAGTGTCATATGTTAACTGAGTGAGAAATGAAGGAGGCACCTACGATCCACCATCAACCTCATTAAAAGGTGAAATGAAATGGCTAACTTGAAAAACCCTTCCAAGAACCAATATGCACCTTTACCATCTTATGTTTCTTTAAACAAAATAGTTTTTAATCATCTTGATACAAGCACATACTACTATGCCATAAAGAAAAAATAGACACAATTGAATTCCCATGCATTAACCCTTAGAAAAAAGATGATGTAGTTCTAGATCTAAGAAAAAATTTAGCAGCATAATGACATATAAAATTAGCATTTAAGAATGGGAAGCATGATCAATAGAAGATAGACAGAAGAGAAGAAAACACAATATACATTGGGAAAACCCTTTCGATTAAAAAACGCCACTCTCCAAAGCATTGAACCAATGTATTAATCTAAAAAAATTGGTTACAATACATTTCAGGCTCGCAGCCTTAACATGGAGACTACATCTTGCTCTTTTGGAAGAAATCCAACAACATAACCCTGCAATTAAAAATTCTCCTCACACAACTCCTCTAGCAAATTCCCATATTTATAGAGCACCAAGATGGATGCCCAGAAATGCCACATGTCAACATCCTCTTCATTGCATGCATGCAAATAGAAAGGATAGCATGCAAGGAACCCATCTTCACCTAATTAAACAATTGCCATAAAATTTCAACATGCAACCCATCTACCTTAAATTAGTATGACAAATTTCAGTCCTCTCAACGTGCAATATGCCTACCACATGCAAGACTTACACCTACCATAATTTCACTAGTCTTGACTCTTACACTATCATACAAGTTTTCATATTCCAACTCTTACAACTTATGAAAAATTCCACTAAAATTGCTTACAATGGGGTCCACAAGTGGGATGCCCATTTCCACCAATTTAGGATGTATTTCATCGTAGTCATTTTCCATGTAAGTTTCCACCTAACCAAAGTAGGTCCCACAAAGTGACATCACAAGAATGACATAAAATAATACATAGGCTAAAATAAATAATTAATTAAAAACATTAATGGTAGGATTTGCAAAGGTTGAGACACCTTAATCCCAACATTCTCCCACTTGTCAAAGACCTTTCAAGAGCCAAAAGTCAAATAGCATTATAACTGCTAGGAGCCAAACAACATCATCACAACCATCCATGAAACCACATGAACCTCTAGCATGCTCTTGTGCACTAACAAGATACCTACAACAACATCCAAGATGTCCATCATATCAGACAAGAACTTCTGTCATCCTCCAACATGCCACCTATGGAAGAAAAGGAACAAGCCAAGGTGTATATGCAACAATCCAAAGTAAACAAGCATCAAATCCAAGTGATAGCAAAGGTTGTGGGATACTACAACAACTCCATTGTGCTCACAAGATAAATAGAATCTCAACCAACCCCAAGCCCATAATGAGAACATAATACTAAAGCCAAAGAATCCTCTAGAGAATAAAATAAACCATCAACTAGAAAAACAACCAAAATAGGTCGCCCTCATCCACCTAATAAACCCACTAGACCAGAAATAGCACCCACAAAAAATGCTAATCCATCCAACCTACCATACCACAAGGTATTCAAAACATTCGAGATCGGTCGAATCGGTCAGTCCATTTAAAATTATGAACCTTGGGCATGAACTTATCTATGTGAATTTTGATAATATTAACCTGCTATGTGACATATTTATGTTAATATTACATGTGATTGAATGAATGTTATTCTAAGGTGATTATGGATACACAATTTTTCTGGTACGCTAATGTTATTATGCAAGTTCACATTAAGATGCAGATATAAATGAAGCTTTCAAAGTGGAAGAAGTTCATGCCAGTTGGCCGGTTGCTAAAGAAGTCAAAAATATGGTCATTAAAGAGGTCAATGGAGGGAAACTCTCAATGGAGGGAAAATTCCAATGGAGGGAAACTCTCAATGGAGAGAGAATTCAATGGAGGGAAACTCCCAACTCATGTGGAAGTTGCAACTTACCTTTTAAATGATCATGTTTGTTAGTTGATAAAATCTAGGAGGTGTTGTGTTGGATCCTTGTTGAGGCAAGTCTTCTTTGACTAAATGCGGTGCATGCATAACTTACTCCCTCTTTTCCATGCTTTCAATAAATGGCATACTCCTATTTTTTTGGAGTCTACTGCCTAGTTAGTTAGGGTTAATTAGAAGCTTTTCCCTCTATAAATAATGGTCAAATGCCCCTTTTCACAACGTTGGATGTTTTGAGATTGTACTTGCATTTTTTAGTTTCAAGTAATATAGTTATATTGCTGATATAATGTAATCATGTTTCCAATGAATAAGATGATACTTTGATTTTTTGCATCTGAGTTACCTTAGGGAAGACTCATTCAAGGGGGTCCACTTGGTGAGAATTCCATCCATTTAGTTTAATAGTAATTTTTTTGTTCAGTAATTAGTTTCGGTCTTAGCAGTTGTCTATTCCTGCAGCCAAGGTAGACATAGTAACTTCTTGTCTGTTTGCTGAGATTTCAATTTTTGTCATCCACTCAATTTAGTTGACAATTCATGCTTAGTACTTATGTTAATCTATTTCCAGCATTTTTTTTTTAGTATTGTTTCCTTTCTAGTTATAGGATAAGGATGACTATAGTTGAGTCCTAGTGCACAGACAATGTTGAACCATTTCAAGTTCACGTCCTTGGGTTGAAAATGAAATGAACCTTCATGATGAGAAAGATAACAACTTAGCACATATGTCTAATCTCTGTCACATCTCTAAGGGCCTAGTTATTGAACCATTAGAGGAGGCCAACACATGGGTAATGTCAAAACTGAAAATAGACCATGGCATATCAAGCCTACCAATCAACACTTATACAAAAGTGTGGCTAAAAATTAATTCATGTAGTGACAAAGAACAATCACAGTGATCTACACATGCAACACAAGATGTTGTAAAGTCTCTAAAACATGTCATTGTAACTCTCCCAAGCCCACCACATTGAACCATGTGAACATGAGCCTCTAGGAAGAAGCCATAGAACAAAGAGAAGACCTAAAAACCATATCCCAATCATGTCCTTTTGCCAACACCTCAAAGTGCCAAGTTGTTTCAAGTAAGATCTCCTTCGCAACCCCAAAGAACCCTCAACAACACCCAAACATCCAAAATCATTAGATCAAACATAACATATATATCATATATCCACATGGATGTAAACTTCTCAAATCAAGAAGATCAAACTAATCCATTTCCCATCTCCTAAAATCAACCCACTACCATCCACTATGATCATCATAAATGAAAATTCAAACCCAATGAGATAACCATGCTATCCATCTCTCACAATGAATCTTTTAGAACCATCTAAGAGCAGTTCAAGATCCATGTATATGAAAGAAAGCATAAATCACTTGAGAGAAATAATGGGCAATACCTCTCAAGTGATAAGATTTCAAGTAGACCAAGAGTGGGGAATGAGAATGCTCCAAGATATGCAAGCCATCATGACTCTAAGAGTGATCTCCTCATAGGTCTCTATTGAAATCACGTCCAACCAAGGTGTAGGCTCCTCATACTTTCTATTGAAATCTCATCAAGAGTAACCATCTCAATACTTCTCTCATCTCAAGAGAAATACAGCCTCACCTCATTCTCAATGTACCCATGAGCACATACAAACAATCATCTCATGCTAAACTCCAAATGCATCACTACACTATCATGAAGTTCTCAAGCATATGACCAATGCACCCAAAACATAGAGAATCACCAGACCATTATCAAAGCTCCAATCATCTAAATCAGGAACTTATCATGACATCATCATCTTACCATCCCCCTTAGGAGATCCCATTCCCCAAGTGAACAAACCAAGGTCTCAAGAGAAATGCAAAAATCCCAAACTCTAATGTTCCATCAAGAGTATACCATGACATACCAACAACATACGCTAAACCAACATCACCTTTCAAAGCATTACCAACACCCCAACCAAAGACTCCATGAGCCCTCCATGGATCTAAGGTATCACACATCTTCAATCTCATGAAGGTTACCATCTCCAAAATGGTGTCCATGCAAATTTGAAAAAATCATTCTATAACAACAGGATCTAAGAGCTCCTCTAGTAACATCTGCAACACTCAAGAAGATCATCCATCACCAAGTGATGAATACATATCACTACAAAAGCCCCCACTGAATAGTGATATTGATCTCTCCAAGCATCATGAAAACCATCTCCTCCATGAAGATAATCCAAGTCTACACACACTCAACTACAATGTCAATAACATACAAGTGAAATCAAGATCTCCAAGCCAAGCTACATGCTATAGGTCCCCACAACTGACTATCCTAGTACTCAACACCATCCTCTCATCCTAATACAATACATACCAATGCACAAATGACCATAGACAAGGTCAAATGATGAAATATGCACCATCACTGAAAGAATCTCATGGATAGAGAGAATCCACATTTGAGTCATCCCACTATAGCCAATGGGTAGCTAATCCACAAACTGCATAACTCATAGATCCCAAACATTGAATCATGCAAAACTAGGATATCAAAGAAGATAACATGTATATTTCAAGACTCAAACACTAGATCACCACCAGACCCAATTCACCAAACAAATCCGCAACTGAATACCATAGTCAAGGGACTAAACAAGAATTCTTGCAAATCTACAACTATTTTCATCTAGAAAAATCCAAGATTCTAAACACAATATTCTCCACAGATCTACAAACCACAAATTTTTATTAACATGTAAAACCTATAAAAAAAATCCCCATGTAAATCTAAATCCACTTAAACATCTAAAATAATAGATCACATATTTCATCTGAACAAGTGAATACTCAATAGCTATAGGAACCCACAACTTTTTAGGAAAACAATAAAACCTTCTCAAAACATGCATGAAGCATACATGCAAACCTACAACTATCTTGCATCTAGAAAACATAATCTGAAAAATAGTTCATCTGCAGATCTACAAAATGAAATTTTTTATTAACTATGTAAAACGTACAAAACCACTATCTTTTATAACACTCATGCGAATCTATATCCACTTATCATCTAGAAGAGCCACAAGTCTGCAAACCACCATAATAGTTAAACCAGAACAATGGAATATCATGAATATGCATTACCATAGATTTTTTAATAGAAAATCTATAAAACCCTCAGATCCAACCAACATGAAACTAAGACATGCAAGTACAACCAACCAAAGAAAGAAGAGGTCCACAAACTTTAGGCCCATTTGTAGGTCAACTCCACCACAACCATGTACATGCAACTAAGAGATAATTAGACTATTTTAGAAGCTTCTAAATCATCCAATGATCAATTCCATAGCCTACATGCATTTAGGGTTATTAAAATAGTGCCTTCTAATGTCAGGAATTAAGAAAAAACACCAAACACAAGCACACAAAACTAAATTCATAACAACATGAGTCTCTTCATATGACTAGAGAGTCCATCTTAGACACCCAATATGAAAAATCTACTACACATAACCACAAGATGAAAAATAACCACCATGCATGAGGATTATTCAACTGTCAAATTAGGAGCTCCAAATCAATATCATATCAAATGTAACCACATGATCAACTCCATAAAACTCAATCTTCTCCATTCTTCACAATGCCTATTGTTTCTAGAAATCAAGATCAACTACAAAAATTCCACTCACCCAAGGATTAATAATCATCCAATCCCTATAAAAAAAATTCCCTCAAGCTTTCCAAGCTAAGAAATCACATCAGAAGGAATACCCAGAACCCCAAACACCACATGCAACACCATGCGAGCACATGCAAGTGACATGCAAGTCCATGCAATTATATGCAACACACATGCAAGTACATGAGACTTAAAAACATACACATGCAAGCACATGTAAGTGACATGCAAGTCCATGCAAGTACATGCAACTTACAAAAATACACATGCAAGTGACATGTAAGCCCATGCAACTATATGCAACACACATGCAAGTAAATGCAACTTATAAAAATACACATGTACGCACATGCAAGTCTGGAATTGAGCTTTGATACCAAATGAAAGGGAATGGTGAACTCAAAAAATTCTTCCAAGAACCATTATGCACCTTCAACACCTTATGTTTCTTTAAACAAATCATATTTTAATCATCTTGATACAAGTACATACTATTATGCCATAAAGTGGAAAAAGACAATTGAATTCCCATGTATTAACCCTTAGAGGAAAGATGATGTAGTTCTAGTTCTAAGAAAAATTTCAGCAACATAACAACATATAAAATTAACATTTAAGAATGAGAAGCATGAAGAATAGAAGAAAGATATACAAAAGAGAAGAAAACATGATATACATAAGGAAAACCCTTTCAGGTAAAAAACCCCACCCTCCAACACTGAACCAATGCATTAATCTAAAACAATTTGGTTACAATACATTTCAGGCTCATAGCCTTAACATGGATACTATGTCTTACTCTTCTAGAAGAAATTCGATAGCATAACCCTACAATTAAAAATTCTCCTCACACAACTCCTTTAGCAAATGCCCATATTTATAGAGCACCAAGATGGATGCCTAGAAATGCCACATGTCAACATCCTCTTTACTGCATGCATCCAAATAGAAAGGATAACATGCAAGGAACCTTTCTTCACCTACTTAAGCAACTATCATAAAATCTTAGCATGTAACCCATCTATCATAAATTACTATGAAAAATTTCAGTCCTCTCAACATGCAATACACCTACCACATGCAAGACTTAGATCTATCATAATTTCACTAATCTTGACTCTTACACTATCATACTAGTTGTCATAGTTTTGTCATAATTCTTCATAGTAGCTATCATAGTCCAACTATTACAACTTATGATAATTTCCACTAAAATAGCTTACAATGGGGTCCACAAAGTGGGATTCCTATTTCCACCAATTTAGGATGCATATCATCCTAGTCACTTTCTATGTAAGTTTCCACCTCACCAAAGTAGGTCCCACAAAGTGACATCACAAGAATGACATAAAATAATACATAGGCTAAAATAAATAATTAATTAACAACATTAATGCTAGGATTTGCAAAGGTTGAGACACCTTAATCCCAACAAAAGCGATGGTGACAAACTCAGGAGACATTGGGGCTGTCTCTGTTACAAGGATAGCACAAGCCAAAGAATAGCCCTCTCTCAAAGAAGGTGATCCCTTCTTCCAACCTCCATTGAAAGTGAGGTCTCCTCCAACTTACGCTTCAATGGAGGATGTGAAATCCCCAAAGAATAAGCTGAAGATGAGGAGGAAGAGGACAAAGCCACAATGGATACCACTATGGTGTTCAACATGTCTATGGGCTAGGAAATTGGAGGGATGTTCAAAAGGGACATCATTAGAGGGGGATCCACTAAGGGAGCAATGAAAACCTATAGCCTTTGGAGGTGAGGAACATTAGCATTTGCGGGGGGAGCTAGAATTAAAACCAAGGTGAAGGGAACTGAAGTTGAAGGAGTAGAAGAGGAAGGCACAACAAGCGATGTCAAAATAGGAGCTACTAGTTCCCCATCTTCCTTATGCAAGGAAGCTTGTTCAGCATCTAGAACCTTCCTCTGGTGCTTACACTCATGTGCAAGCTAGTTTTAGAAGCTCTAGGAACTAAAACTCACTACTTGAGAAGGAATGAGAGGCTCTTGTTCTACCATAGATTTTTTCTCCACAACCATTGGCTATGGAAGGGTAGCCTCCTGAACAGGATCAAGAGTAGGAAACATAGGAGCATAAATGATGGTAGGTGGAGAAGGAGACACAAGTGCCTCAAAATTGGGAATCTTCCCATTCACTACCTAAGGGGCAAGCGTGGTAGGAGGCCATGAAGGCCAAGACACAAGGGAAACTCTATGAGGTCCCTTCCCCTTATCATAGACAACGAGCCTTAGCACCATGGGCAA
This sequence comes from Sequoia sempervirens, assembly GCA_007258455.2. NCBI lineage: Eukaryota > Viridiplantae > Streptophyta > Pinopsida > Cupressales > Cupressaceae > Sequoia > Sequoia sempervirens. Next base: position 279,374,953 of record VDFB02105785.1, on the reverse strand, counting down.
GATGAGAAGTTTGAATACTTGGCGCTTGGCCTTCCACTAAGCAGGCACCATTAGACTCCCCATGCAAGGCATGGGAGTAGAGACTAAAGGTGCCACAATAGGGTGAGAGGCATAAGAGAATGGAATATCAAAAGAAGAGGAAGTCTCTTGGGCGCAAGAAAGCTTCCCCTTCCACTTTTATTGAGAGGAGGAGGCAACCTACTGCTACACAATCATAGAGCCTTTAACTAAAATGGCGTAAGGGGAGATAGGATAGGTCAATTTAAGCGCTATGCCCCCATTCTTATATTTGGAATAGGTGTTGTATAGCAAGTCTGTCCTTGGAGGAAGCAAACCAAAAATGATCTAATGAGTAGCCCCCACGCAACACTAGAGGTTTATATCTGGTGTCGTACACAACATGCATAGACCCCTCATGAGAAAAATTCAATTACATGAATTACCGAAGTGACCATATTCATGGAAACTAGCCATGGGATGCCTAGTTTCACCCTGAACAAGTCCAACTTTGGGATAATATCAAAAGGTGAATTTACAGTCTTGGGTCTTACCAAGACTGAGTGATGAAACCAATTGGAGGGACCAAGATTCTGTCATGTGTATGTATTGTGCTCTTTGATTTATCATACCCATCTTTATGTAAGAAATTTATCAGTAGAGTCTCCTTTGTTATAACATTCACACAACACATGGGATCAACCAGAACAATAATCATGATGTTCCCATTATTGTGAGAGGGAATGTATTTAGGAGAAGGCTCTTTGTTCATAGGCAGGTCCTTTGATGTGAAAGTTATAGTGGGTGATCCATTCGTAGGCTGAGTGGGAGGAATAGGGAGATGCATAAAAGAGGCCATGTTTACGTACTTAGAGAGGACTTCCTCAGGATACTCCAAAGGCTCAAGAATCAAACAGTGACCTATCTAGATTTTTCTTCCTAATGCCTAGGGATCCTTCTATCTATGTTGCTATGGGTTGCAGATTGGGTTGAAATGCTATGTGCCCTAAAACACACAAACCCACAACATGCCTAGAATATGAGAGAAGGTTCCTTCAACACCACGAAATAGAATCAAAATATTTCATGTTGGGTTCACCAAAATGTAGAGGGGGACTAGCTACTACGGGAATCTAGGTCACAGGAGAGTCCTAAGCAACAAGTTTCCTTGATCTACTTCAAGCTTTTCTAAGTGATTTGAAAAATTTAAGAAGTTAAGGTCAAAAAGGAAGAGCAATCTAATTACTAGTGTCCTTTCACTAACTTGAATGTTTTAGGTGGTCAAATGAGTTGATTTCTAGATTTCAATCTCTAGCCGAGACATATCACTACCTAAGGATGGAAACACAGCACACAGACTTCAGCGTGGCACACTGGTATCTTAGTGGTGTGTTGGCATTCGTACAAATAGAGGACTTCTGAGATAGATAAAAAGATGGAAAATACAACTAATAGCTTGACTGATAAATTTTTATGCTATGATAGAATATAGAGAAAGTATAGAAACAAAGTACAACAAGAAGAATAACTATGATTGCATTGAAAAAGTAAGTGAGAAAGCGGTATTGAACTCCTTGTAATGTGATTCTTCGAACAACTCCAACAAGAAAGTACCTGCACACACAAGACAAAGGAAAATTTTGGGGCTATTTTTAGAGGACTACCTCAATTAGTCCCCCGCTTTGGTATTTCCACCTCCATGGATAACTAGGTAGCAATGATGTAGAAAATGATAAAGAAAGTGTATGAAAATAGAGATGCCAACCAGTAACACAAACAACAATATGATAATACATAATTAATGATGCAAAAACAAGTGACGATGGAGGATATCAGCTTCACAGCTACGTTCTCTCAAGCCAATTAGATGGAGTGAGATTGCAAGATCTCCAACAGCAACATTTTCGGAACGAACAAAGTGGAGGATCCAAGAGACCAACAACTTGTAGCTACAATGGAGGTGGTGGTGAAGCTTGAAAGTGTGTAGTTGATTAAGATAGCATCAAGAATTCACTTAGGAAGCAAGATAGAGTGAAGTTGTAAGAAGTTCGATAGATTAAAAGATTAAGCAATTTGAATGGAAAGAGGGGGGAAAAGGAGTCAGTCAAGGGAGTAGGAGGCATTACAGTTCATGTCCAATGGAGAAGCTTAATGCCTTTGTAGATTCCAAAGGCAGTAATCCTATCAGGATGGTAGCACGGTGCATGGAAATCCACACGATGCGTGCACGTCCCTTATTTAATTATTCCACAAACACGTAAATAGGTTGTCGGGTGGACAAGAAAATGTGGTAGGTATCAGGATTGCATCATCGAAATTATGTTTTCTAAGGTGAAGGATATGAAAATGGGGAATTTTCAAGGGGTGAAAATTCATGCCATTACACCAATTAATAGTATAACTACACTATGGGTGGCTGGATTATAATGCATGATGTTCCCTAAGGTTTATCTTACCCAAAATTTATCATGGTTCCCAAAGTTATGATAAAAATAGAAGAGAAATTGTTAATAAAATAGCTAAGAAAAATTATTGTCCATCACCACAAAAGAAGTCATGGGTTTGGGATTTCACCCAAATATTTTAGATTTATATGCATTAACCTAGAGAAAATTTCTTGTTATTATGAAGTGGTGATTCCATGTTTTAAATATTTTTTTATTATAAGAATAATAATTGATGATAACATACCCAACATGAAGCCTCCTTGTAAGATTGAAACTTGTAAGATTGAAAATTTTAAATCATTGATTTAGGATACCATTTCTATGTTAGTATTTTGTCTTGTATAAGATGCAATAAGCATGTGGATGCAACCATCCATGGAATGGTATACAATATACATTATGTTCTTCCACATTTTAGTTATCAATTTATTAGGCACATTGCAAGACCTATCAATAAATATGTTTTAAGATTAAAGGAGGTTCCACTTCTAATAGTAAGACATTTAGGTTCACATCTACTTGTACCATTTATTTCTATGGAAACTTAATAGAATATTTTTGGCCAACAAGCTCCAAATTAAGCCAAGTGAGAATAATAAACCAACAAAATAGAAAATGTTAAATTATTTAAACCCCTAAGTTTTACTAGTGAATACCATGATATTTATGACCCTATAATCATTGGTAGGTTTACATCACAACTTAAATATATGTTGGGAAAATGTGTCTCAACCTTGAAAATTATATACAGTTTATTGTTGATAGGTGTGGAGAAGGGGGATTCGCTACTTATGAGTTCTCTTCATTCAGAGAGCCTCATGGGATGAATTTCCCTAAACTGCCTCAAGGAACAACGCGATAGTTCAAGAATCAGAAAGAGCAGGTCATAGAGATTTTTTGGACAAATTGAAAAACTCTCAGCTAGAGGATATTAGTGCGGGATAAAGATGATTGCACAACATGTTGGCATCCAAGAGGTGTGTCGGCATCTCGTATGGCCCAGAAAGTGAATTTATCACAGAAAATGACAAAGTGACTACTAACAATTAGATTGCTAAGAACTTACAGAATGTAGGAGAATCATAAAATGTAACAAGACTGAAATAAAGTGAAGTACAAATGATAAATTAAGAGAATAGGAGATAGAAGAAGCACACAAAAAACCCAAGTAATGGAGCCTCCAACAAATGAGTGTCTTCAATGCCTACATGCATAATATCTGGAGAAATTGTTGGGGCTGTATAGGGGTTTGCCTCAGTCAAACCCCCATTTTGGTATTCTCGCCTCCATAGACATCTAGATAGATAAAGAGAAATGAACCAAAATGTTCAAAGCATGTGGTGAAAGCAAAACCCACTTTAGGATTAGAACCTGCACCACCAAGTATGAGTGATAAAAGAAAACCCTACTCGAGGAGGAGAACCTATATCACAAAATGTAGGTGATAGAAGCAATCCCTACTCAAGGAGGAGAACCTGTATCATGAAGTAAATATGGAATAGATAAGGGATATGGAATCCCAGGATGCTCACAAGCACAAGGTAAGGGAGATAGAGCTACAAGGCTTAAGGAAGCCAAATAGGGAGACAAAGAGAGTTGCAGGAACCAAGATTGTTGCAAGGAGAGAAGCTAAGAGAGCTTAAAAGTGTTGTAGAAGGCTATATGAAGATGTGCAAACAAAATAACAA
>VDFB02105785.1:279183709-279370721 GCA_007258455.2 Sequoia sempervirens | reverse complement strand
ATTTCAAAAGAATTCAATTCTTATTATGAAGAACATGGAATTAAAAGACAATTATCTGCTCCTCGAACCCCTCAACATAATGGAGTTGCAGAAAGAAAGAATAGAACAACTCTAGATGCTGCCAGAACAATGATGATGGAAGGGAATGTGTCTCAAATGTACTGGAGTGAAGCAGTAAGCACTGTTGTATATACTTTGAATCGGGTAAATGTGAATGGTAATTCTGGTAAGACTCCTTATGAATTATGGTTTGGTTACAAGCCTACTGTTAAGTATTTCGAGATCTTTGGAAGAAAATGTTATATCAGGAGAGATGGTGAAATAGGAAATTTTGATGCTAGAAGTGATGAAGGGATCTTCCTAGGTTACTCCACAAAGAGCAAGGCATACTGATGCTATAACAAAAGATTGAGAAAGATTGTTGAGAGTGCAAATGTCAGAGTTGATGAGGATTTTGTCAAATCATCCAGATGATGAAGCTATGATTCAGATGAAGACAACAAAAATCAAGGGAAGAACACTCAAACACTGAATCTACTTCAGATTATTCCATATGTTTTGGTGAAGCAACCACAAGTTGTTCTAGCAAATCAAGTCAGTCAGGAAGCACATACAAGTGCAAGTGTAAAAGAAAGTTCATAAGACATAGAAGTTCGAGAAAGTCCCAAGACTCCAAGGTATGTAAAGTTGAATCACTCTAAAAGTAAAATCATAGGAGATAAGAGCAAAGGAGTGCAAACTAGAAGAAAATTTGTAGAGGAATATTGTCTGATTTCCAAGATTGAACCTAAGAGTGTCACTGAAGCTTGCCAAGATGAACATTGGTTGGAAGCCATGAAAGAAGAATTGACACAAATTGAAAAGAATGACACATGGACACTAGTTCCTAGACCCAAAGACAAGAATGTGATTGGTACTAAGTGGGTATTCAGAAACAAGCTGAATGAGGAAGGTGAAGTGGTCCAAAATAAGGCAAGACTAGTATGTAAAGGGTACTCTGAAATGGAAGGTATTGATTTCAAAGAAACCTTTACCCATATTGCTAGAATTGAAGCTGTAAGATTATTTCTTTCTTATGTTGCTTATAAGAACTATAAAGTCTATCAAATGGATGTAAAGTCTGCGTTTCTAAATGGAGAACTAGAAGAAGTGTACATTGAACAACCTAATGGATTTCAGCTAACATATAAGGAAGACATGGTTTGCAGATTGAAGAAAGCTCTCTATGGACTCAAACAATCCCCTAGAGCTTGGTACGCCAGATTGGACAAATATCTACTGAAGCTTGGATTCACTAAAGGTACTGTTGATAGTAACTTATACTTCAAGTTAGATCATGATAAGGAGTTAATCATAGAAGTCTTTTTTGATGACATCATTTTTGGTGGAGATGATAATCTATGCATGAAGTTTTTTGATGAGATGAAGAGTGAATTCGAGATGAGCATGATTGGTGGAATGAAGTTATTTCTAGGATTGCAAATTACACAGTTGGACCAAGGGATTTTCATATCTCAGTCCAAATATGTGAAAGAGTTACTAAAGAAGTTTGGTATGGAAGATTCCAAACCTGTTGGTACTCCCATGATAACTAGATGTAAGTTGACTCAAAATGATGAATCTCCTAAGGCAAATCAAACTTGGTACAAATCAATGATTGGTGGATTGCTCTACTTAACTCAAACTAGATCGGATATTATGAATGATGTATGTATGGTTGCTAGATTTCAAGCTGATCCAAAAGAATCACATGTGATTGTTGTCAAAAGAATCATTAGATATCTTAAAGGAACAATTGACTTTGGACTTTGGTATCTAAAGGATGATGATCTCACTTTGTGTGCATACAATGATGCAAATTGGGTTGGTGATATAGATGACATGAAAAGTACTAGTGGTGGTGCTTTCTTCCTAGAGAAGAAGCTGGTGTCTTGGTTAAGAAAAAAACAAAATTCCATTTCTCTATCTACTGCTGAAGCAAAATATATTGTTGCTGCAAACAACTGTACTCAAGTGATATAGATGAAACAAATGATGAAAGATATTAAGGTAATATATGAAGAGCCTATTGCCATATAGTGTGAAAATTCAAGTGTAATAAATACCTCAATAAATCCAGTACTACACTCTAAGACAACACATATATCAATCAAGTTTCAATTTTTGAGGGAGAAAGTGAATGAAAAAGAAGTCAAACTAGAGTATGTGCCTACCAAAGAACATATTGTAGATATATTTACTAAGCCATTTTTGAAAGATAATTTTGAGTATCTCTGAGGAATGCTAGGGGTAATTACCCCTCCTAATAGGAACTAAATGATGCATTTACTTGCATCAATCTGTGAGTTTCATTGCTATATCATGATCTAGATTAATGTTTATGTGGCTGCTACTTAGGGGGAGTAGTTATATGTGCAGATATGTGGTTCAGAGCGTATGGAAAGGTCATAGTTACCTTTTCCATTGATTTCAAAAGGGGAGAAGAGTTTTATGAAAAACATCTTAGGGGGAGAAGTGCTACATGACAAATCTTTTCAGAAATGAAGTTGGGTTGATGGTATTTCTCACATCATGTGTTGCCATCAATGCCAAAGGGGGAGATTGTTGGGATATTGTTGGATGTTGTGGATGTGTTGCTAATATGTGGTTGTCATTTATGTCAACACTATTAGCATTTGGTGTATCTATTGCTGAATATGTCGAGGATATTGAGAAAATTATAAGAAATAGTATTCCAGGTTCCTAGTGGAACTGTGCAGGTCATGAAGGCATTTTTTCCTATACATAAAAGATAGCTAATGTGGTTTAAAGGGTTTATTGTTGAATGTTTCTAGATCATCTACCAGAAGTTTTAGAGGTTTGCGTAATTGTTTGAGTATGTTGTGGTCTGATAGTGTTTTGCTGGTCTCTGTCAGTATTCCTGAATGAAGATTGTACGATTCTAGTTATCTTAGTTGTTGCGGATGCTTCTCTATTTTTTCTTGGTGTTCTCTAATGTCTCTAGTTCATTCTTTATCTTTGTGATACATCCACATTAATCGGTGAGCTTGTGGTTAAAGATCTTTGTGTGCATGTTCAATTTTTCATGTGTCTGGCCAACATGTTGGTGATAGCATGTTGTGGATCTTCGAGGTGAAATTAATTAAAGTATTTTTGTATTTGAGATGTTAATTTGGGTCTCCAATATGTTGTGTCTGACCTTGGGGGATACACATTAAAAGTTTATTTGTAAAATTGGGCTGACATTGCAAATATTTTTTTTATTTTTTGGCCGAGGAAGTTGTGTTGGAATCTCCTGTAGCGGATATATAAGAGCGATTGTGTGATCAGTGGAAAGCATGCTTCATGTGCTCCTATGTGCGTATGTGTGAATATCATTACTGAGCAGAGTGTGAAGAAGATTGTGTGAAGTGTGAAGAAGTGTTGAGCTTAATTGGAACTATAGTCAGGCTTGTGAAGAAGCTATTTTCCCAGTTCACATCTTGGATGGTTTTAATCCAAACCCTATTGTTGGACAGTGAGTCCTCTTTTGTAATTGAGAAGTGAGCTCTAGGATATGTGCCTGAATGCATGTGCATTCCATTTATTATTTCTTCTTATACTTCTAACATAGTATAATCTTGCGGACTAACATCCACCGTGGTTTTTCCCCTAACAAGGTTTCCACACAAAAAAGCTTGGTGTTATTTGTCTCTTTGATGTTTTGATTGCTTATGGTTAATTGCTTATTCATCAGATCTAAGATTAGGATAAGTTAAGTTAGAAAAAGTTTAAATTTTTGTAACAACTGATTCACCCCCCTCTTAGTTGTATGTCCTTGTTTTTCCAACAAAAACAACATGAGCATTCATGATAAGGGCCCATATTAATCAAATTGGGATAAAGAGAAATCTTGTTGACAATGGTTCAACCCTTAATGTCTATAGTGTCACCTTTTGGAGAAGCTTCATATGAATAAGAGTGACATTGTCCCCAATTCTTTGTCTGTCTATGGATTTGATAATATAGGAAAACAACCACTTGGAGTCATCACATTACCTATTAAAGTTAGAAAGGTTACCTTGCACACTGCGGTCTATGTTATGCCTCACAATATTTCATATAATATTCTTTTAGTCAGACCATGGATTCATGAGATGAATGGGGTGTCTTCTACCCTTCATCATAAAATGAAGTATGTTTTTGAAAAAAAAGTTTACACACTAAAAGTTGACCCTGAACTTGAATGTTGTCTAATTGCTAAGAGAGAAGGATGAGATCTTTTGAAAGCATGGAAATCAACTACAAAAGTGGAAGCCGCGAAGAAAGATAAATACAAGAATAACATTGATGAAGTCACTAAATTGTTAGAAGATGATTGGGGTTCCTTATATTTCAAACCAAAATTCATGGGAGAATACAAGATCATAACAAAAGAGTCTGGAAAGGGAAAAGAAAAGTGGTAATGTCAACACAAAATTTGAAAGCATCCACCTCAACCACTTTGGAAGAAGAAGCAAATTACACAACAAAATTTGATGAAGTTGATTATGAGCAACCACCGAATCCAAAAGAAATGAAAAAGATTTATGGAAGAAGTTATGAACTTATGAAACAACTTGGGTATAGTGGAAAAGAATGTGGTGCTAGAGAACAAGGTATACATGTCCCTTTAGAGCATAACATGCAAGAAACAACTAGTGACCTCTCGGTTAATTTCCTTTGATAGAAACAAAAGCATCAAAAAGGAATTCACTTAATATCAACAATCTTACAAAAGATTCTTCCAAGACAAATTTAACTTTGGTGCATCTTGAACTGATAGATACTACATGTGGGAATATTTCATTAGATAGGCATCAATTTTATACTTCATCTACTCATTATAAGCAATAACAATAGATGTTGCTCCTTGCCATGTAATAGTTGTAGGATCATAGCATATTCACTATTGCATGTTTTACATTCATTTCAAATCATTTCCTTTTTGCAAGAGCGGCATAGCATCAATCATCTTGGCTCATCCCTATCTTGCATTAAGTGGGGGCAAGGGGTTAGGTAGTGTTTTCCTCATATGTCACTTGTCGATTATCTCTTTTGGCTAGTTGACCGCCTTCCATGTATATATAAGAGAAAGCTTGGGATGTGGATGACATGTCTTAAATTGGCTTGCATGTGATGTACTAAGTTATCTTTAGTTATTGCATTTTGGGGGAAACCCCTTATTCATGATGTAGTTTCATTCAGGAACATATGACTTGGTATAGGGCTTTCCAAGTAAGCTCTCATGTCTCCTTCTACTTTAAAGTAGATTTCTCATGCATCAATGGTGTTAGCAATCACATTAAAGTGGGGGCATACATGAAACCTCATTCTTCTTTATTCTTGTGATGCGTCATTTTCTTGGTGGTGTCATAGGGTTTGATTTCCTCCAAGAACATGATATTTCTTTGACTAGCCCTCTCTTGGATACATTAGACATGATGTTTCCTAGGAAGAGACCTTACATGAATGAAGCAAAATCCCCTAGAACAAAAACCTGTAGACATAATATTCATAAGAATTTAGCATTGTGGTACCTTATCGAAGTTGTCAGTAGGATAACTTTGATGCGGTATGGGAACCTAATATGATTCTCTCATTTTCCAAACTTTTAGGATACTCACCTAGTGGACGGCCTGAGGTTCCACTACCCCAAAGTGAGCACGTGTTTGTCATTTTCATAGTGGACATTGAGTTCTAATTGTGAAAATTCTTGTACAAACAGTTGAGATGTGTTCCACATCACGTTGGAAAGTTGAGGCTTGATGATTCTCCTTTCTCGGAAAAACAACCGTGTTCCACATTGCGTTGGGACGGTCGAAGCTTGATCCTTTATTTTCTTGGTCGTTGATAGTGTATGGTTGTGTATTTTTTCCATTTCTTCATACATAAGTGTCTTGAATGTCTACTTTAGTGTGAGTTTGACATGGGGGAAAACTCTCACTAAAGTGGGGGCAAAATGTAGCATAGAAAAAATTAACCCTTTTCACACTTAATTTGGGAATGAATAATTAATGATAAAATGCACTTAATTATGCCTTATTTAGGGTGTTGTAAAGTGTTTCTTTACACTTTCACACTAATATAGGGCTTTATTAATTAATTGAGGTTAATTCGAGCTTAATTGGCCCCTTTAATTCAAATCCAAGCCTAATTTATTGCATTCTCTAAGGGATAAAACCCGATACTCTTAAATGAAATTATACAACACTTAATTTTGCAAGGAATGTGTCCTAGGATAGTGACCTAGGATCCATTCACAACATTCGCCACCTAGAAAATGGGTCCTCACTAGGTCCTAGGATCCCCTTTTGGCATGTTATTTCATAATCCCCGAAACATGTCATAGTTAAGTATGCTAAGACCCATTCGCCCTGTGGCGAATGTGTCTTCCTTAACTTAGGACACCCCCCTTGGGATATGTTTTTGGAGGTATTTTCATAAATTCAAATCCTAGATTTGATGTCAGCTTGTATTATTTGAATTTCTAGATTTAATCTTAAGTTAAGTATATTGGTCTCATTTTTGGTCCCTGAAATTTTCAAAATTCCCCTATCAAAATATCAATCAAAATAGTGATTTCTATGTGATGCAGAGTCGGGGTTCAAAACTTTCAACCATCGCAAATAGATCAATTTCAAAAAAATATTCAATTACAAAAATTTCAACTTGTTTTACTACTCACCATGCATATTGATGACATACAAATGATCATTACATCAAAAAACTCAATAATGCATTATTTTGTTAAACCCTCATTTCACCAAGGGTTATGACAATATTTACTATGAAAAGACACACAAAAAACCTCCATATCTTTTCCAAATGATCAAATAATTCAAATAATTTTGTAGGATCCTTGTGCAGAAATGTGAATAAGACTCTCACCAAGTTTGAGCCTTTTTTGATGGCACAATACAAAGATATAGTTTTCTTAATGCTTGCTAGAAACCCTAGTTTTATCATAGACCTGCTCTCACCAAAAATGTCATAACTCTTTCAAAACGTAATGAAATTAGATAAAACAAAAAGAAAATTAAACTAGACTCATTTATCCATCATTTCCCATTGGTTTAAGACCATTATTTTACTGTACAAATCCATAACATGTGTTTCTTTCAGACTGTTATAGGAAAATTCAGTCATATAGGACAACCTATACCAAAAATGCCATAACTTTTACAAATTTCAATAAAAAATGGTGAGAAAAATTGAAAATGAAATTATATTCTCATCACTAAATTCTCCAATCAGTTTTAGATCATTATATGAAAGATAAAATCCGTACAAACCAAGAGAACATTCTGCAAAATGAGAAAAATTGAGAAATAATGCACAAAAACAAGGGTTCCTTTTTTTTCACAATTTCCAACCATCTCCAACCCCCAAATTTGAGTTGGAATTACATATTTATCATATTAAAACCATTTCTAACTTCCCAAATAACTAATCAACTTCTACATTATCTTGACTCTTCATATTCCCATTCTTGCATTTTTGCAACTTTTCAATATGACAATTTTGCAAGAAATGACAACTTTTAACCATAATTGCAAAATGACCCAACCAAGAATTCCTAGGACCTAAAATAGACTCAAACATGTTCAAAATGGTCTAAATGACCTTTATGAAAGCTTAGATCACCTAACTAACTCAAACTTCACAAATTGGCCTCGTGGAGGCTTAAACCTGACAAGGTGCTCCTGCATCACTGTGCAAATGTATTACTCCACTACCCATGGATCATGTTGATCATAAAAGGAATTTCAAAATTAAAATTAAAATTAAAATTATGAGAGCGTTCATTCTGTACCTGCATGGTGACTTCAAAATCATTTGCCCCTTATCTTAGTATTTAGAGCTTCAATGATCTTCATTGTTGCATATTCAATTCGACACAATAATGCATTGGAGTTCGACATTAGCAGAGGTATATTATGATGCTAGTGACTATTGGATGCAAAGGTGGTAAAATCCATGCATATTGAGGAACGTGATACAATATGCAGTTGGTTTAGTAAAGGCACCGAATGTTTATCAAAGGATGGGTTGACTTATTAATCTACACACCCTGACGTAATTATTTTTCTTTCCTGTGCTCATTTCAATGTGTAACTGGTATTCTACAAGGGAAACTCAGCTAATTAAAAGCCTGAATGCAAGTTATTGTGGATTTTATCAAAACGGAAAGTGTTAATTCTCCTAAGTTATAAACTAAGGACACAAACAAAGATGAATTCAATACCATCAAAACTACAGAGCATATGGAGTTGTTCGAGCAATTATTGTTTATGTCATAAAAAGGGAGAGCTTGGTTCATATTTAGGTCTTATAGTGGTCTTGTTTGTGACTTCAATACCGAACCAGAGCACGTCAAATTCAAATAAGAGTAGCATGGTCAAGTGCATAATGTTTTTGTCAAAGGCAATAAAGGAGCCCTAATCGATTGATGAAAATTGCAGAGTTGATATCGAAAGAAGTCATCATCATGGTGCGAAGGATCTTAATGTGGAAGCACCCACAATAAAATAACTATTTCAAAAGGAAGGAGCAGTTAATCATAGCATGCAAATATTAAGACATTGGAAATCATTAAGAAGAAGATGCTTTTTACAAGTTGTTATCTACTCCAAATCGGGAATAAGGCAGAATTTTACTTGATTGTGAGTACACAGATAGTGTTTCAGGCAGTTAAACAAACCACAAAAAATCCCACCACACTTTTATCAACAAGGTACCAAATGAAGAATTTAAGTGTAGGCGGCATTTGGGAAGGTTACCAAAACCTATGAAAAGTACACTTGCATAGTAAATATACTATAAGTGGTATTTTGAAGAAGTGTATAACTTGCCATGTAGAGCTTCATGACCTCTATCTCTCTCGTTGACAGTGATTCTATGAAGATTAAAAGTGTAGCTTAAGGAAACAAGTTTAATACAAGAGCATACGTGAAGGAATGGGTAAATCTCATATGGAGGCACAAAGAATTGTTATTTTATTTAAACATTCTGAGTAAATTCACCAACTATCGATACAATGATTATAATTTAAGTGTTATTGATTGGAATGGAACACGGTAATTTGAAGATGATAAGCCCTAAAAATGGTGAAGCATAGGTATGTGTTCTCTATGATAAAAATGACACCAAGAAGAGTGTTATTTATCTTAATAAGTTCCTATGAATAAAGCTTTATGGATCACGCCTATTTTTTCAGTGGTAGTAATATGAGTTTGAGGCCCGAGGTGAGAACCATGGAATTTAAGCATTTCTTCATGATTTCCTTCGTAGGAATTATCATTGAAGCCGCTAAAAGGAATTTAAAATTTGAAAATTGGTAAATGTTTCAAGAGATACCAATCACTTTCACCATTTCAAGGATGGATTTTGTTCCTATTTTGTTACTAGTTCCATTCATTTAAATTGAAAGTAAAGTATTTTAGAAGTGCCTGTGAGAATTAAGCATCACTTATATGAGGAAATGGGATGCTACTGTCGATGATCTTATTGATGTCATTGAGGGGAACCAGAAATACATTAAGTGTACTTACGTTTATGATAAGATTGAAATGAAAGATCATTAAAAAAACATTCAAAGTATAGAGTGGAACACAATTGAGCTTCCTTCATAGAATTCACGACTGAACCATTTTACATATATTGAGTTGGAATGATTTTCATGACAGGTGTCAAGAGCTTATATATATAAAGTCTCGATGCCCTTGAAGTTGAAAAGTTTCTTTATTAATGAAGGAAAACAAAACTTTCAAGAAGCAGTTACAGGAAACTAAGAGGGGATTTGAAAAGTTCTCTGGAAATAATAAAATTTTAATTTGACTTCAAGAAACAATTACGGGAGGTAAAATTTTGTCTTTGTAACTGATCTTGAAGAAATAGTTACACATAACTGAACAGGTGGTTCAGCTGTGAAAATTATAAATATGTAATCTAAAGCTAAGTAGGGGGATCTTTTGGCTATAAAAATAGGAGCCTCTTTGAAGGCTGGGGGATTACAATAATTGATCTTTTTGTTGTTCATCTGGGGAAAGGAGTTTTTTTTTTTCAGAACTTAATCTTTGTACAAGGAGATAGAGTCTTTGAGCTCTGTTTTATGTTTTTTAATAAATGAGACATTTCTAATCTTTGTGTTCAATTGTCTTTCTTTTAATTGTTGATTTTCTTTGTGAATCCACAATTATTCATTCATATTTTCTCTGTTACATCAAATTGAGGATGTGTTCATTGCAAGATCTTTGAGTCTTGTTTTGTTCATGTATTTTTTGGGAATCAATTTCTTTCATCCTCTTTATCATTTACAGGTTTAAGTGAATGATCTTTGTGTCATTTACTTTGATCTTTTATTCTAAATCACTCTTGCATTTGTGTCATTTTTATGCGCAAATGTTTGTTTTCCTTTATTGCTTTTTGGTTAAAAGCACTCCTTATTTTTGTTTCCTATTCTTTCAATTCATTGAAGATCATAAAAGGGAGTTGTACCTCTGAAATTCAGAGGACGATCACTAATTCAATAATGGTCTTTGAAGTTGTTGGTAACTGATTTGTCTTCATAGTTGGGCATATTTGAGTTGTATCTTATTATTCGAAGAGGACAATTTGTTTGCTAACAAATTTTTGGCAACTTCGTTGGGGAAAGAATCAAAATACCAGTGTATTTTAGTGTCTTTCTTTTCTTAGAAATCCTAAGGTACCTTCCCAAGGATGGAGGTTGGCGACTCTGTTATTTGGAATCTGCCTAGAAAATATTTTTGGTAGAAGACTTAGCCATTCTTTTTCTAAATATGCAATATGGTATTGGTTTTAGCCCAACCATGGTGTGCTTAGTTTTGACCTTTAGTGTTGCCACAATATTTAGACTTGCCTACAATTTCAAGAAAAAATTTCCCAAAGTTTAATGGAGAAGATTCATAAGTTGCAGATGATCATCTTTGAGCTTTTGCTGTAGCTTGTGGAATTTTGGGGGTAAAAGAAGAAAATGTTTTTGTCAAAGTATTTGTTGAATCTCTCATTGGATTTGATTTTGTTTGGTTTCAATCTTTAGAAGATGGATGTATCACTAATTGGGACAACATGAAAAAGAAATTTCTTGGAAGATTTAAACCAACAGTTGATGTGTGTGCACTCTCATCTCAATTTCTCAACATCAAAAAGAAAGAGGGTGAATCTATAAGGGAGTTTGTAGAACGGTTTGACAGATGTCTACAAAAGATTCCTCATAATCTTCAGCCAAGTAAAGAGTTGCAAATGACCATTTTCATTGGAGCATTACATCTTGACATTGGATTCCTCTTGAAGTGAAGTAAGGTAAGTGATCTTGAGATTACAAAACAAGAAGCTGTTAATCTTGAAAATGATTTTATTTTATCTAGAGTGTGGAAGAAAGATAAAGTTGAAAGGTTTGCACAAAATGGTATGGTTCAAAGATATAAAATTTCAAAGTTTAAAAAAATGAATTCATCAAATCTCTTTCGTCCTATAGTTGAATGTTCCAATCTCACATTTTTTTATCAAAATTCTTTTTAGAAAAAATAAAGTGATGTGAGGAGTGAATCTTTTGATGCTGAAATTTACAATCTTAACTATGAGATAGATGAAGATGATTATGATTCTTCCAGTGATGAGGAAGATTACTCTCCTTGCAAACAATTGGTAGGTATGCCATCTTCTCCTTTGGCTACAAAAAATACTAAAGATTCATCTGCTTTTATAGATAGTCCAGAATTAAAAAAAAATTGAACAACTATTGATTCCTCCTCAAGCTCCAAAAATTGAAAATTTCAAACTTGAAAGTGTTAATATAAATTTACCAGATGATTTGGTTAATGTGAATATGGAAAATCAATTTTCAAAAAAATAAGATGCCAATAAATTATCAGAAATGGAGGCTTTCATTTTTGGAGATGTTAATACACATTGCGCAGCTGAAGGTGAAAATAAAAATCAACTTCAAGAGGCAAGTTAATCATCAAGCATCCTTCCTTTTCATGTGCAGCTTGAATATTAAACGTTCAAGTTCATTGATGAGGTTCATGAACATAAAACAATAGATGATGAGGTAATTAATCACCCCATGCATGAGACTTTTCATTTTGAAATAAATAGTGCACAAGACTCAAGTTGCCCAAGTTAAAATTTTGAATCAAAATGTGGGATGATTAAAAATGGAGAAGAGGAAATAAGTGAATCAGGATTTGAATCTCATGAACTTGTTGATATGTATACTGCAAATTTGGGCCCAAAATTTTAAAACAATGCAATTACTTCCACATGTGGTACTCAAAAGGTTTTTGTTTCTCATAGGTTATATGTGGGATGTCCAATTCAAGGGCTGGTTTCTTTTTGTTCAAAGAATCAAGTGCAAGACAATATTAAATTGGATGTTGTATAGGCTGATTCTAGTGAGCATATGCAGGGAAATGTTGAGATGAGTCATTTGACTACCAAGGCATATAATAAAGAGTGGCTTATTGAACATAAAATTTTACTTAGAGTATTTTCAAAAGATGCTTGTTTTATCTTTTTGATGGTAGCAACTGTAAGCTGGCCATTGGCTATGCACACAATTTTCATTCACCTAGTATTATTTTACACATATAGCTATTTCTCCTAGCCTGTAAATGGATTTGCATAGTCTTGTTGGGAGTTAGGTGTTTTGCACCTAGTCTGGGTGCATATAGGTGTCTTAGGTTACTTTTTATTTTTCGGGTGTTTGGTTTGGTCTCATTTTTGGCTTTCTTCTTGTCTCTTATCTTTCCACAAATTTGTTTCCCAATGCACTTAGCACTGGTATGCCCCAAAAGCTTCTAGAGTTCTCTTCATTTTTGTAGAAAATGCATTCCTCAGTCAGAGCCATTGTTGGTCCCACTTTTGGTACCTAAAATTTTCAAAATCCCATGTCAAAATATTAATCAAAATGGTGATTTATGTGCAAATGTATTACTCCACTACCAATGGATCATGTTGATCATAAAAGGCATTTCAATATATATATATATATATATATATATATATATGAGAGCCTTCATTTTGTATTTGCATGGTGACTAAAAAATCACTTTCCCCTTATCTTAGTATTTAGAGCTTTGATGTGTGGAACCAAGATCCTAGCACCCACAAAACACAACAAACAAACACATTAAAAGATTCAAATGCAAGCCAAGATCAAAGTTCCCCATAAAATCCATTAGCAATGCTCAAAATAGGAATAAAAACAAGAACACAATGAAAAAGCAAGGAGATAGATCAAATCCTATTAAAAACATGCAAGCTCTTGATCTTATGGGGGATTTGGTGCCAATTTGATGTGGAAATTGGCCCTTTCCCAACTCCTATGAAAGCTTTTGATGATTTGGTGATGATTGATCCACTTGGTGATTGCTTCAAATGAACTCTATGGAGAAAACCTGCAATAACCTAGCTATGCCTTGATGAAATTGATGAAAAGGCTAATGCTTGAAGATGAAATTGAGTATAGTAAGTTTTCTCAAATTGTGGATGATCAAATGAGCAGAGAAACCTCTTATTTATAGAAAGAAAAGACGAAGAAATGCCCAAATGAAGCAATGTGGGACTAACTTTCAACCAATGGCCAAATGCCACTTGTCAAGATGTGAATGGGCAAATGATATGCACATTTTGATGAATGTGCCCATAAATGCAATTAGGTGGAATTTGAAAATAGTGAAATGACATGTAAGAGGGAAAAAGAATGTCTTAAATTCCACTTGGCTCAATGAATGAGGACATGTAAGAAGGAATGAATTTCTTGTTGGAAGGAAAAAGTCCACTTGGAAGGATTTCAAATTTGGAGGAATATTCCTCTTTTATGCCATGTTGAGAGAAAATAGGGATTTAATAAATGAATTAAATGTATTTTCATGTGCAAGTGGCAATAGCTAGAGGATGGGACATGTATTAAGATTATATTTAATCAAGATTTGATTAAATAAGAGTAGGTTAGGTGATTTGAAAATTTTGACTTAGATTTTAAGATTTAAATAAATCAAAGTTGAGAGGAGAATGATTTAGACATAGTTGAATAAATATTTTGATTTATTTAACTAAAGGGGATGATGTTAGATTGAATAAAACAAAGTTTAATTTATTTAATTTAATAAGATGACCTTAGAGATTTAATCAAATAAAACAAATTATTTAATTAAATAGAGAAATAGGGTTAATTAGATCAGATTGATTGATTTAATTAACAAGAGAGAATGACTTGATCAAATAAATGATTTATTTAATTAAGGGAGCAAAATTGATGGATTTAATCAAATAAGGGTATTCAATTAAATGGTTAGACCGAGGGATGATTTAGGATGAAACGATGTTAGTAGTCGGGATCAAGTGTGTAGCATCAATCAATACATTTTATGTGTCTACATTTTGCCCCTCTTTGAAGCAGTGCACTTGCTGTGTTGATTCAAAGAATAATCTGTCTCGATCTGAAGCCAATTTTTTTTTCTGATTTCAAAACTTGCCCCACTGTTGCCTTAGTGGGAAAAACATGCTGATATACTGCCCCCTGGAGAGATTGGACAAAAATTTCAATTTTTTGGATGATCTTGCGAAAAAAGAGGACAAGGTGCTTGACAGGTCGAAGAAGGCTCCAGGAGGTCAAAAAATGAGATAAAATACAAAAAATAGTGCAAAAACGCCCCTTGGACGGACAAAAACGGGATCGGGGGACCAAAACCTTGATGGGATGGCTAAATGGGGTAAAAAACCCTAACTTCTAGGCTTAAATAGGCCTTGAGGGGCCACTTCCAATTCATTTTCACATTCAACCTTAAGAGATTTTGCAACTTTGAGCTCTGACACCTTCGCGAGATGGCGCAATGATAGCTTCCCCTACATATTTCCAATCGATTATAGACACACTAGAGGCTTCCTGGCATTGGACTACCGGTGAGTCAACTTGAACCAACTTGGTTTCTTGATTTGTGTGTGCATTTAATGCTTTAGGAAACTAGGTCCTTAGGAGCAGTTCTATATTGCACCGCTGAAAAGTTTAAATGGTGCCACTCGGCCTCAAACTATACCACCGTCGTGAGTAGTGACACCACGACGTAGTTTGGAATTTTGGTTTAAATTCCAAACCCAACCGCCTATGCAAAGTGCACCGCCACAGTCCTCTTTGAAAGTAGGTTTTACTCTTAAACTAAACAGCCCTCTCAAACTGCAACACCGTGACAAAGTTTGGGAGTTTAAAGCTTCTAGCGACACAGTTTGGAGATTGAAAACTGCACCGTCCTCATAGACAGTGATGCTGAGGTTGTTTCGGGATGCCGAGACAAACCGAGATTAGGAGTTTTTTGATGAATTTTAACATGGTGAATTTCCTGATGTAAGAGGAGGTGAGAGAGATTTATTCACGTGAGCACAGGTCCCGAGAGCTTTTCAACATTTTGGATGATTTGACTGAGTGACAACCGAAGCACCTAGGGTGGATAAGACTTTGTTACATTGCCTATGCACTACCCATTTAGACACACCTCGGCATGTTGACAACACTCGCTAAGAGATGGAACACGAGACATCTTCTTTCCACCTCTCGATAGGTGAGGCGATGGTCACACTAGAGGACATGTGGTAGATCCATAGATTTCCCATCCACGAAGAGCATGTGATATACGACATAAATGTTGGGAGGGAGGCCTGCTACGACATTATGGGCCTTGATCAACTTGTTTTCTGTGAGGGTTAGATTGAGTTAGAGTATTATAGGCTCTTTGCGTCACCCTTCCACCTTGTCATTGTATCCATCATATCAGGTCTCATTGCACTAGATTGGCGGGGCCGATACTTCAGTCCTAGATGGGGGCTCGCTTGAGAGCGCATGGTTCGGTGACAGACACTATTTGCGTGGGGGCTAGTTCTTCTAGCCTCACTATATAGAGACTTGCATGAGTTTGTCTATTTGGATGGCTAAGCACTTGGGGCCGATGTCACACTTTTACATATCTGGGCTTTGGAGCACATTGTTGTGCTTCGTCTGAGAGTTGTGCCAGTTTCCATGGAGCTAGATGATCTAGTTGTTTGGTGGTATAGAGGAGTTGTTTCTTTCACCCACACAAGACAACATGGGATTCCGCACTGGCGGAGAGTCCTGGATGACATGTGTGCTTTTACTTGGTGGCCATATCTTGGATGGCCCGCATGGTTTGATGATGTTCAACAACTTTTCTTCGCTTGCTAGGACAAATTGATGTAGGGTAGGGAGCACATGATGCTTGAGATGTATTTGTCAGGCCAGGTCCAAAGATAGTTTGGAGAGCCACAAGATCAGCCAGATGATTAGTACATGGCCATTTTTGCGAGGACTATGAGCCAGAGCTCCTAGGGCCGTTATATACCTGCCCACGAGGTAGTGCAAAGCTTTATGCAGCTGGTGGCCAAGCCATGGCCATATGACCAAGGTCAGGTGGATGCAAGGACCACACAGGCCTACAAAGACTGGTTTTGATTGCTGCTTAGACTTATAGTTTCGGGGATGATGCAGAGCTAGAGGTAGAGGGGCAAGTCGAGGTCTAGGGGACAGAGATGAGGACCAAGGGGGCAGAGGACCATCATCGGATCAAGATAGGGGGCCCCAGGATCAGCCACTCCCAGATCTGTAGATGGGGGAGCAGAGACAGGATGTCCCCCGACAAGACTAGGATCAAGGACAACAGGATAGGGTCCCGACACTACCCAGAGACAAGGGTTAGGACCAGTCACTCGTGCAACCACCTCCCCAGCCAGACTCTAGAGATGGCCAAATTTTTCAATTACAGGCACAGGTACAGGCACTGACAGCTGAGAGAGATCAGCTACGGTTAGAGTGGGACTAGGCGGTCTAGAAGAGATAGGCTGCAAAGCTACAGGAAACAACTGAGATGGGTAGATGACAACAACTAGAGAGGATGGCTGCATCTTCTTCCCAAAGAATAGTATCGCTTCGATCATACAGGGAGGCCATTCAGGAGGCTGACTATTACAGGTTACATTATTATCAGTTCGTGCCACGAGCAACTCAAGTCCCATATTTTTCACAGAGGACCTTCCACATACCTGCAGAGGATCACAGAGAGAGAGAGAGCAAGTGACAAGGGAAACAACCAGCAGGGATAGGCCTATTTTTAATCGAGATAGTTTTCTTTTTGTGCCCCATGGGATCATTTTTTTGATAGCCTGATGGACCATTGTACTTATTGACATACACATGTACATTGATCCGAGTTTTTGTACCATGACAGTGTAGTTATTTTAATGATGTATATGAGATGATGACATTGATTTGATGCTATATTATGTGTTCTACTCTAATTCTATGCATTATGGATGGATTTACTTTCTATATGCTATGCAATGTGGTGCTATGATGCTATGATGCTTTTGTGATGAATATGCTATGTGATGATGTATGGATGCAATACCTTTCATTATGCATTTTTGATGATGTATGCAAAGTGTTATGATGTGAAAACACTTAGACTAACAAATTTATATTATGCAACGATGGATGATAGAATGTATGTAATTTTCTTATGTATGATATGCACTTATGGTGTTATGATGATGACGTGATGATATGATATGATGAAACGATATATATGTGCACTATGATATGATGGTTATGATATGAAAATGGATGCTTTTGATCTATGATATATGATGTATATGTGATAGTGTAATGGATGCTTATATGTGTTATGGGATGGTTATGCAATGTTATGATATGATGAATGCAAATGATGCTATGATGATGCAGATGTTTATAATTCTATGGGATGATTTATTTCATGTTTATATAATGGATGCATATGTATGATTTATGGAATGCTTAGAATAACCAATCTATATTATATATGGACAAAAATGCAATGCATGTGTAATGGTTAATGTTTTCTATGTGATATGATACACAGTATGCAATATGCTAGCAATTTTGTGGATATAGGATGAATGCAACGATGATAATGATTTGGTGATTAACTGTCATGGTACCATGTTAGCGTGAAAAGCAAGAGATAGAAGAAAATAAGAGATTCCAACAAGATACAGGATGATGATAATGGTGATGATTACTTGCTGAGGAGTTGGGATTTTCAAAGGGCTAATTACCTTATGTTTGATTACACACATAAGTACGATGCATCAAGGTATAAAGAACCAGGATGGCATTATACCTAGGGTGATGGACTTTGACTTGACAATCAGATAGGAGTATTCTTGTTCACACCTGGCGTACAAAACCTTATTCAAAATGTATTTCAGATATTTCAAACATCTTAGACCAAAACATAGAAAATAAATCCTTCCTATTTGGTCAACAAGATACCTAAAACATCCTCCCTACACCTGAACAAAGTAAGCATGACCAAGGTTATATTACAAAAAATCCAACAAGCTCAGCAGACAAAAGATAATGATCATTTCCCCATTCCTATCTCTCTAAATCCTTCATTTGGACATTATCGAGAGGTCCTTGGAATGAGCGCAATAAGATAAATCCAAAGAAAAAGACAAAGTAAACAAACAAGTTGATGTTCTTCAAAACCGCTAGCCAAGACTAAACTACGATGATGACTGATGTTGATGTCCATTGTAGGAAGGATGCATATTAGGACATGATGAGATCATATGATTTGATATGGGACTAATTGGATGATAGGCTATTGACACAAAGAGTTGACCAACTTGTTTACATACTGACCTAGACTTGAGACTTTGACGTTTGAGTTTTCACTTTTGACCTACTATACTTGTTTTTTACTGTTTCACCAAAGGTTGAGGATGACGATTGTTTATTATGAGTGATGTTTATTGCGGGTGAAAGCGAGATGAGACAGATGGATTTTTCAAATATTTGGATGTTTTTGGAGTTTTCTAAAATGTTTTGAGGCTATTTTTGGTATTTTCAAGATTTTACAAATGTTTTGATTTTTTCAAAATTTCAAATGTTTTGGGGTTTTCTGAGATTTTGACCAAGAGACTAACCTAAAGACCTATCCTAGGGGATGATTAACAGATTAGCCTTGCCTACGTTATCCATGTAGATACCATGTAGTTCAACTGGCACAAACTTGATTACTGATGAGATATGTACAAATGGATTGCCAGTTTATTATGACGAACTCCTAAGGGACTGACCTAAGTGTCTTGGGGGATGATCAAAGATCAACCTTGCCTACGTTCAAGGCTCAAAGACTCGTAGTTCAAAAAGACGACTCTATTTTTGAATTTTGACTGATATTTTAACCTTTTTTTGGATTTTGATATGTTTCAAATGTTTTTGGATTTTTTCTAATTTTATGAATGTTTTTGGATTTTCTAATTTTTTGATGTTTTTGAATTTTTTGATTTTAGGGACCCCAAGAACATACACGAATCCGATCCAATGAGAACATTCCCCTAGCATGATGCAATAGAATACTCTGATAGAGGTAGGACAAACTCACCTTGAGAATGGGTTGAGTAATACTAGGAGGGATCATGACACAAACACAGGACCAAGCTATGATGCAGATGTCGAACGAATGATGGATGGGGATATGGAATGTGATGGATGATGATGTGTAATGGATGGATGAACAATTCATGAAGATCTTGGTGGATGGAAAGTGTTTATTTACACAAGGTGCTTGTTTTCTAGGTTTTCATGAAGGTACCTGCCCAAAGCGCCACCGAAGTGGTTTTCAGTAGAGGACAATTTTTCTCTTTGTTGTTTTTGATCCTTTTTCTAATTTTTTTGGATTTTTGTATTTTTTTGATTTTTTTGTTGTCACCAAGATGCCTGTTTGCCAAGTTTTCATTAGGGTAACCATTTTTTTAGGACATTTTCTATTTTTTTTTTTGGCTTTATACCTTGAAATATTAGGCATAAATTTTTTTGAGATGAGAGTTGTTGATGGGCTCCTACAAAGGCTCCCCTTCAGGTGTTGATAACTGATATGCCCCTGACTTGTAGCTTGTTGTGATGATGAATGGTCCCAACCAATCGGGTTTAAATTTTCCTTTGTTGTTTGGGTTTGGGATGTTCTTCTGGTTCTCCTTTAGCACAAGTTCTCCAACTTGAAAGGTCCTACTCATGATCTTGTTATAGCTCCTCTTGAGTCGGTTCTGATAGACCTATAAATGGTTTAATGCTTCCATACACCGCTCATCTAGCAGCTCCAACTCATTCAATCTTGATACTCAGTATTCTTCATCTGTGATGAGATTTTCCAATGATATTCTCAGTGACGAAAGCTCGATCTCGATGGGTAATATGGCTTTTGATTTGTAGACCAGGGAAAAGGGGGTGGCACCTGTGGGTGTGCGAATGCTAGTTTGATAGGCCCAGGGGGTGGGATTTAGTTGTAGATGCCAGTCACGACCTGCATCATTGACTATCTTTTTGAGGATTTTTAGAATGGTTTTATTGGTGGCTTCTGCTTGGCCATTTCCTTGGGGATAATACAGAGTGGAAAAGCGATGTTGGATTTTGAATTTTTTGCATAGGTCACGAACATCCTAATTTTTGAATTGTGTCCCATTATCTGAGATAATAGCTTGGGGAACACTGTATCAACATATTAAGTAGTTCAGGATGAACTTTGATATCTTCTTTCTAGTGATATATGTCATGGGGATGGCTTCCACCCACTTGATAAAGTACTCAGTGGCGGTAATGATAAACTTGTGGCCACTAGATGAGGTGGGGGTGATTTTCCAATGAGATCAAGCCCCCAGTGCGAAAAGGGCCATGGTGTGATAATAGGATGAAGCTCTTGGGCCGGTGCATGGTTGAGGTCTCCATGCTGCTGACATTGTAGACACCTTTTGACATAGTCATGTGCTTCTCTTTCCATTGTAGGCCAATAATACCCATCCTCAACAATTTCTTGGCCAAGGTCATTCTGCTCGAGTGTGAACCAAAAATACCGTTATGTACCTTAGTTAAGGCGGTCGATGCCTCCTCAACATTTAAACAACGTAATAGGGTTCCTTATATGGTCCTATGGTAAAGTGTATTTCCTAGGATGACAAACCGGGATGCTTTCTTGACAAAGGTTCTTTTTAGGCTTGAGGGTAAGTCAGCAGGTAGGACCCCTATTTGCAAGTAGGTATAAATGTCATGGTACCAAGGATCACTGGGACCAATGATTTCACACAAAAATTCTAACTCTGGTACCTTGAATGCAGGCACGAGAAGCTGCTCTACCAAGAATTCATGTTTCAGGACATTGTGAGGGATGTCTAGTAGGGATCCAATCATTGCCATGACATCTGCTACTCTATTTTTTGCTCTAGGAATCTGCTCAAATGTGATATTAATGAATGATTCCCTCAGACTCTCTACTAAATTTTTGTATGGAATCAACTTATCATCCTTTGTTTGGTACTTGTCATTTACTTGATTTATTATCAGCTGGTAGTCTCCATATACCCTGAGGGCCATGATGTGCCACTGCACTGCTATTATGAGACCTATGGTTAAAGCCTCGTATTTTGCAATGTTGTTAGTGTAGGGGAATGCTAACTTGTAGGATCTAGGTATACAATCCCCTTGTGGGGTGATGAAGAAGAAACCGGCTCCTGATCCATGTTGCATGTAGGAACCATCAAAGTAGAGTTTCTAGTGGTTGGCTATGCTGAGATTGAAGATGGATTCATTTGAAAACTCTGATATGAGTGGATTATCTAAATACATGGGTGCATTTGTAAGCTGATTTGTGATCACCTGGCCTTTGATTGCTTTCCGTTCCACATACTCGATGTTGTATTCAGATAGAATCATGACCCACTTGGCCATCCTTCCTCTGCGCATTGCCTTTGATAATAGGTACTTGAGGGGGCCGATTTTGGCGATGAGTTTGATTTTGTGTGCCAACATGTAGTGTCTAAATTTTTGTGAAGAAAATACTATTGCCAAACAAGATTTTTTGATGAATGAGTAGTTTAACTCATGCCCAACCATTGTGCGGCTGATGTAATAAATGGCCCTCTCTGTCCCATTTTCATCGTGTTGAGTTAGGAGAGCACTGAGGGCTACTGTTGTTGCTGATACATAGAGGATTAGTTTCTTTCTTGGGATTGGTGGCATGAGGATTGAAGGTGTGAGCAAATATTCTTTGATTTTGTTGAAGGATTCATCACATTTGTCATCCCACTTGTACGCTACCCCCTTGTGGAGTAGGTGAGAATAAGGGATTTGCTTATCTGCTAGTTGTGTTATGAATCTACGGATGGACTGAAGCCTACCTTGGAGGCCTCTCAACTGTTTCAATGTTTTGGGTGACTCCATCTCTAGGATTTCCTTTACTTTGGTGGGATCTATTTCAATACCCCTCATTGACACTATGTATCCCAATAGCTTTCCTGACTATATGCCGAAGTTGCACTTATTTGGATTTAAGCAGACCTTGTATTCCTCCAGCCTGTCAAAAATAGCACTCAAGGTTGCTATGTGATCTCTCCTCTTTCTAGATTTTTCTAGTATGTCATCAATGCAATCTTCAAAATTTTTGTGGATCATGTCATGAAAGATTAAATTCATGGCCCTTTGGTAGATGGCCCCAACATTCTTTAGGTCGAATGACATCATGTTCTAGTAGTAGGTCCCCCATGGACAAGTGAAGGCCATTTTTTGTTGGTCTTCTTTGGAAATCATTATTTGGTTGTACCTAGAGAAACTATCCATTAGAGAAAGCATTTCATGTCCTACCATCATGTCTACTATCATGTCAATGTTAGGCAATGGGAAATCATCTTTCAGACATGCTTTGTTTAGGTCTCTAAAATATGTGCAGATTCAGATGCCCCCATCAAGTTTTGAAACAGGTACTAGATTGGATACCCACTCCAGATAGTTGATTGGCCGTATAAATCCTGCATCAAGTAGCTTCTTTAATTCCATATTGACTAACAAAGCAATCTAAGGATGCATTTTCCCTAGTTTTTGTCTAATGAGCATTGCTTAAGAGTAGACTGCTAGATGATGGACCACGATCTCTGGATCAAGCCTGGGCATGTCGGCATAGCTCCATGCAAAGTTGACCTTTCTCTCCTTTAAGAAGTTTGCTAGGAGCTCTTGTTCCTCTGATGGTAATGATTCGGCGTAGAATGTGATGTGTAGGGTTTCTTTTGTTCCCAAGTTGACTGGGTTGCATTTTTCGGCTAGGACTGCTGATTTTCCTGATGTAGAGCTCTAAGAGGAAGATTAAATCTTCCATCCTCGGGCACCTTAGAGAGGTTTTCACCGTTATATGTGTCCATTCTTTTTACTATTTTTTGGTTGGAGAGTGCCACAGTGTGGTTTTCACTCAAGGACCTAGAGATTATTCTTAGTTTTTCACTTTTTTGACTAAGGGATTCAATTGTTTCCCCATAGTATGCATGTGTGTCCAGCTCGATGATGAATCCTACTTTGTGATTCCCACATGGAATGTTATCCCATAGTCCCATGAATTCTAAGAGCGCCTCATCGTTTTTGAATGTTTCCAGAATTGGCGGTCCTCGTTGATCATAGTCGATGAGTTGGGGGTAAACTAGATGAATTTCATGGTTTTTACTGGTTGAGTCAAATGACATGGTACTGAGCATGAGGATAGAGGAATTCTTGAAGAGACTAGGTAAATAAATTATGGCATCTTCCTCATCACTACTACTGCAGACATCAGTTATGTCGAATATGAAATTATCTAAAGGCAGGCCAATGGATACGAGAAATTGAAGGGCGACTGTCGTTTGATGAGGAGTTTTGACCTTCTTAACTGGGGGATTTCAGCCACGTATGGTTATACTTGCAGGGGTACATCCGAGGCCAAGATTTTTCATTCGCGTCTAAGGAATGATGGGTATTAGAAGCCCGTTGTCATTTTTTCCAAGCTTTTTATTTCTATCATAGCCCATGGTGAGCATCATTTGCAAGCCTTTACTACTATCATCCATAGGTAGATCGACTATTGGTCTATTGTCTTGGTATATGATATGGGATGGATCCTCTTCTATTATTTCTCGGCCTAGATCTCCCCAAATTTGAAAGTTGGAAGAGCCTAATGTGAATGTTTGGGATGATGAAGCATCCTTTGATTGTGGTCATCCTCGCGACCTAGGAGATTGTGGTAACTCTCCTACCATGAAGGAATTCTTTGGGATTGTATAGTGTCCACACCCATCGTCCTAGATAATAACCTTGATGTCAGAGATGGCGGGGATGACAGGTGTCTTTGTCGCAGAAGTGGAGGTGAGGGTAGCTGGATCAATGTATGGGGTTGATGGGCCTTCATCATTCTTTGGCACTTGGGGGATTTTGTAATATTTGGCTTTTAGGCTCTTGCAATAAGAAAAAGGTTCAGGATCCCCATGGATAGTGACCTCTTGGCCTTGGTATGTGAATTTGACACATTGGTGGAAGGTTGATGCCACTGCTTGCATCACATGGATCCATGGATGCCCTAGGAGAATGTTGTAAGGAAAATCGAGGTCAAGGACCTGACAGGTGGTTTCCAAAATTGTTGGCCCTACTTGGATAGGGAGTTGGATAGTTCCCTAAGACACTCTTTCTTGATCATCGTATGCTCTGATTGTGATACCTTTTCCTAAATTCAATGGAATCTTCTAAGATTCACAAATTCTTTATGAGCTTGAGGGAACAAATGTTTAAACCTGCACCTCCATCCACCAAAACCCTCTTGACTTTTTTCTTATACACCAGGACTTCTAGATGGAGTGCACGATTGTGAGATGGTTGGGTAGGAAAGTCTTGATCAGAGAATGTAAGAAGATTTGGGGTAATGATATTCTTGACCATAGCCTTGAATTGTTCAATATCAAGATCCGCGGAGATGGTAGATGAAGCCAATGCTTCTTCAACGATATTTTTATGGGCTGATGATATCTTCAGCAACTCCATGATGGAGATCTAAGCTGGGGTTCTTTGCAATTGGTCAAGGACATTATAGCCATTGGGAACGGATCTTGGGTTGGAAGTGGGTGCTCTAGGAGGCTGAGATGACCCTGCGATGGTAATTTTTCTACCTCTTATGGTGACTCCACAATTAGTGTGGGATCCTTTGATGGTGATAACCGAGCAATACTCATCTAGGGATGCCACACCATGGTTGTATACATGATTGAAATTTTTGAATGTTCCCTTCCCCTTATCATTGTTATTGTTTCCTTTATTGTTATGATTGGGCATCAGATTCATGTAGATTTTGAGATTTTGATTTCCCGCTAGTTGCTCCACATTTATGATTTTTTGATCAATGAGGTCTTGGATTAGGTTTTTTAACCTCATGAAACTATTAGTGGTGTGCCCTTTGATTTTGTGAAAGTCACAGAGCTAGTTTTTATTGTACCAGAGTGGTTTCACTTCTAGTTCTTTGTAATTTTCATAGGTGGGAGCCTTGATGAAGTTTTCGTTTATCAATTTCTTCATGATGACCTTGAGTGGTTCCCCAAGGGCAGTGTACTTCCACTTGGTGGTATTTTTGTTTTGCAGGGGTGGTCCCCCTTAATTATTTAGGTTATTAACCTGATTGTTGGTTGGTTGGTGTTGTGATATCGTGTTGGTTTGGGTGTTGTTCCAATCATTGTTTTGTCGTTATTGGTAGGTTTGGGTGTTTTTCCTCAGAGCACTGATCATGACCTTAGGATAAACTACACCATCGTTTGTGACATTTTTGTTCCTTGACCATGTGTGAGGTTTCTCGTTATAGTTGCTGGATGGGAAATTGTTTTGTTGTTCTGGATATGTGGGTGTCCCTCCTTGTGAAATAAGGACTCATTCAATGTTAAGCACCTTAGGGATCAATTGATCGTATGTGGTGATTCCTTGCACTTTGAGATGAAATTCCAAGGTTCCCTCCAGATTGGAGATGATAGTGCAAACTTGTTGTTCTTCTGCCATGACCCATTTGCTCCTATTGTCTTTGGATCACCATCATTGTAGGAAGGAAGCAAATGATTCATTTTTTCCTTGTTTAAGAGCTGATAGTTCCTCTAGACTGAAATTCATACCAATATTGAATGTGTATTTTTTTATGAATGCGTCTACTATCTCTTGGAAATTTTTGATGCCAGGAGGAAGGCGAGAAAACCACTCCATGGTGTGGCCAGCCAAACTTATAGGAAATAGTCGTATAAGATATGTATAATTGTATGCGACTTTCATGCAATGAACTTGGAATTCCCTAATGTGAGTTTTAAGGTTTCCCATCCCTCGATATTTATCATATTTGGGGATTTCAAATCCCTTTGGGAACTGTTTCATTACAAGAATTATGTCAAATTGATAAGGACACAAATTGTTGGGTGTCTTTATGGTTTTCCCAGATTGAAGATCAAGTACTTGTTGTGAGAGTAACTTGATTTGCATTGCTACATCATTTTGTGGATCAAGGGGTGGGATGAAGATGTTCTGTAGTGGTTCACTTGTTGGAGGGATGTGTGGATTGGTTGGTGTGTTATTGGATGGTGCTTGCACATTAAGCTGTGCCAAGTATGCTTGTACTTGTTGTATCAACAACACTTGTTGTTGATCATGTTGCTGTTGTGCTAATAGTGCCTGTTGCTGAGCTTGTTGTTGTTGTTGCACCAAAAATGCTTGTTGGGATGCTTCTTGCTTCTCTTGGTATTGTTTTAGCACTTGCTAGTATGCTTTTTGTTGGGTTACCTATTGTTGTGCAAGGTACTATGCTTTTTCTTTTGCTTGTGCTTGTGCTTGTGCTTGTGCCTACGCCTGTTGAAATTGGTACTGGGCTTGATCTTGCACTTTTGCGTGTGCTTGTTGGGTAGCTTGCACAATCTGTGCGGCTTGTGGGGCTTGATCAACCTTTTGTGCTTATTGTGCTTGTTGTGCGGCTAGAGCGGCTTGCGCTGCTTGTGCTACTTGAGCGGCTTGTTGTGCAACTAATTGTGTAGCTTGTCAGTTCTGGATTTGCTGAAGTTCCTTTTGATAGGAAACTTGTTGAGCAACTTTTAATGCAATGCTATATTGGCTTGATGTATTTGTGTTTGGTGGTGGAGGTGGTGGCGGTAGATTTGGTATAGTGTTTGTTGCTATGGTGAGAGGTATTGTCGTATTGATGATTGAGATTTGGGTGGTGGATGTGCTTAGTCCTTGAGATACCATGCTTTGAGATACTTGGGGGATGGTTGATGATGTGATAGTGGTGGCTTGCGTTATTGGGATGGTTTCCATCTGTTGTTGTGATGTCGATGACAATATGGGGGATTTTGTATGATATTTTGATTAATGATCAAAGGGTTGATTTGATTTTGTTGATTGACATTTGGTAAAGGGGGAAGCCCTAAACCAAGCGGTGATGTCGATATTGATGGCAAGGGGAGGAGTGGTGGAAAATTGAGTGGCATACTCCCTTGGGGAAATGATGAAGATGTAGGGTCAAAGATGCCCCCTGGTCCAAATAAGTCTCCTTCTCCTTGCGAGGTTATGGGGAGAGAAGTTTGAGGTGTTGCGTGAAATGATGATGATGGGTCATTAGAATCATGAAAGGCCCATTAGAATCATGAAATGTGAGGGGGACATATGGGTGTGATGGATTTTGTGGGATGGATTTCCCCAAGATAGTGTTTGTGTCCAAATCTTGATTATTCACAAGGGGGTGTGTTTGTAATGCATTAAGAAATGCGCTCCCTTTGTTAACAATGGGTTGAGTTGGGGCAATGGATGATGTAATTTGGGGGATGGGTTGAGTGATGCTTTGGAATGGAGGTGTAGATGAGATTGGGGGCATGGATGAAATTGGAGGCATGACCCCAAAAGGTGCTTCCACAATGGTACTCACATCGAAATTGGACAGGAGTTTAGCCCCTTGTTTTGATAATTCAAGCATGTATAGTGAGGGATTGATTCTCATCATGATGTTAATGATTCTATGATTCTCAGGGATTTGGACCATCTCGGTGATCTCATCTTGTGTCATTCTGAAGGCATTATTAGTGATATCCTCTACTTGACCTTCCTCTTGAGGATTTTGTGATGATGAAGGAAAGTTAGTTAGAGGATTGCTTGATCCGACAAGATTCATCTTAGAATTTTTTTGGCTTAGGTCACTTGAAGTGGATATTTCTTTGTTGGCTTCCATGTTCCTCTTGTGTTGAGATCTAGTTTGCACCATAAAATAGGGATCGATTTTCAAGAATGTGGGAGATGAATCTCTAATTCTTTGGATTGATCTAACTTTAGGTACAAAAGATAAAATTTAGGATGATTTAAGGATCAAAGGTATGATAGTGAAATGCATGAAAGGTGGATGATATGGATGATTTAGAACTCTTGAGAAATCTTTAAAGGAGATGTTAAACTTTAGGACTTGGATTTGATGTTTGATGTTTGATTTGGGATTAGATTTGATTTGATTTGGATTTGGATAGTGAACTCATAAAATTGAAAAGGTTAGATGTCCTATAGTAAATTTGTCCTCAAGATGCTAATTTGACTAAGTGTGAGAAGAAGGATTCATCTAAACACACCTAACCAAACAAGATGATTTTGATTGGATTTTGATTTTGTATAATGAACTCCTAAACCCCAAGATGTTAGATGTTATCAAGGGATAGATTTGTCCACAATGTTTGATAAATTGATTAAATATGTGGAGAAGGATGTATCCACACACATATAATCAAACAAGATGATTTGGATTTGTTTCAAATTATTTTCCTAAAGTTTAACATGGTGGATTTTTCAAAGATTTTCAAGATTTGATGGTGAGATGATTTTGGTTTGATGTTTGAAAGATGGATGAAGGTTTGATTTTGATCCTACACGTACCTAAAAAAGACTCTTGCTTACAAGACCTCAGTTTTGAAGAACATGCTTTACTCTAGACAAGGTGTTCAAATTCTCGAAAAAGATTTGGATTTTGTTGATAAAAGAACTCATACAAATTGGGATTATTTCTTGAAGCTCTTCTATAAAAGTTAAAAAACAGTCTTTGTCTGAATTCATATAGTGTTGAGAGATGCTTTTGATGATCTTTTGGACTAAGAGATTTTGAATTTGGTTTTCGGTTTTTGATCTTGCATGAAATCATTTGAGACACGTGTGGGATTCAATTGTTCTTAGCTTTTCTTAGTGACTTCTTTTTACCACAAACAATTCTTGATTAGCTTTTGAAACTAGATGTCCAATGTCTTAACTTCTTCTCATCCCACAAAATACATTATGTGGAACTTTGATGAAATCAAGGAAAAAGTTACCTATTGTTGACTTTAGCAAGCAAATTGAGATATAAATCCAAGTGTTTAGAAACCTCTAAGGATAGAATCCTATGGGTAAGCAATAACACATGAATTTTTTCAATGGTATTTGCTTCCTAAAGGGTTCAACGTTTGATGATAATGTTGAATGTTTGTTTCCAAATGTTTATGAACAAGCAAAGTGTTTTGTTTCCAAGAACAAGTACAACCCTATGGCTATGAAAGATTGTATTTATTGAATCCCCACTTGGACCAGTCTAGCTACGCCAACTTTTAGCGAATGGTTAGATGCTTGACCCCACTAGCTCCCCTCCATGACACTCACTTATATGGGGAAGCCAAGCATCAGTACCCATGAAACTCCCATGGAATACTTTCCATTTCTACTAAAATCCGTAAAAGTGTGGGGCGGCTTCAGAACGACCTGCTGATGATGTTTTCTGCACAACAACAACTTCGACAAAATATGAAATCATATCTCTCTTGAAAGGTAAATATCTATCAACAAGCCTTAAGAGATAACCCCAAGGTCTCTAATGTCGGGTCTTGACAATGCATAAAAAACTCAGCGATAAATGTGAAAATGCTGGTAATCACAAAGGGACCTTACTACAAGAAAATGCTAAATCTTTAATTTATCAAATCTAGCAATATGATGATACTTCAATCCTAAATCTAACCCAAATGATAAAGGAATAAAAAAATATTAGGGTTTCAGAGAGATTCCTAAATTAAAACTACTCTTAAGATTAACAATTTAAATGATGAAATACTTGGAATGGACCAATCCCTCATAAACTAATTCTTGCTTAACCCAGATGAATCTGCAATCTTACATAAATAATGCAATCTTCTAAGGTATTAAAATTTTTAGATTATGAACATTCATCGAAGACAACCCAATTGCAATTGAAATGAATAAATCTCCACAATTGAACTAACCACAATGAATATAAAGGTCCAGGCTAACTTTGCAAAGCAACTAACAATCAACTAGTTGCAAAAAGTATGGACCATGGATTGTTGCAAACACTTCAAGCATCAAATCATAAACACCATTGAATCAAATCTAACATACATCTAATAACCTTGAGCAATTTCAATGATAGAATCATAAGAACCATGCAAGATAAGTCAACACAAAAGAGATCACCAAAAAATCACAATGTCATCAATTGTATTGAATCACCGAATTTCAGCAATAATTCCAATGTTCTGTTACAACACTTGCTCAGAATGACCTAATTTCTACCTCTGCTCTACTGCTTAATTCGCTCTAAGAACTATCTGTCTTTTCTATTCTATGTTCTCTATTCTATATGTTACAAATGAGGCGAAATGCCAAATTTATAGGAACCTCCAAAGCATGTCGGCCTAGCTGGGATTTACAATTATAAAATAGCCACAAACAAGTCAACCCAACAATAATAAATGGCCATAAAACAGGTCAGCCCAAGGAGAATCCAAAATAAAATGAATTAGCATTAAATGCTTGAACTCAATCCAGGACGGCCAATGGTGGAGTATCTTGAATTTCTTTTATAGATTAAACTTCATCTCCTGAGCGCTCAATGACCTCTTCCCAATCAATCTTAGGGGACTGATATTAATCCATAATGGCAGTATAAGAAGCTGCATCATCAAACGAGTGTTCAACAACTGGGTCTTCATCGACTGGAAAGCATATATCTCGCCACCATTCCTTCAATTGCTCCAACTCTACTTTCTTCTTCCGATCATCACATCAAGAAAGAGATGCGCCTACTATGAATATCAATCAGGGAATCCTCAACCTGCCTGCTCTGCTTATATATCTTCATCTGAACCATCTCCTTCCAGCTGCTACCATGCTAAACTCAACCTGCACTCAGGAAAAACCAACATCAATATCCATTATAACATGAAGATCAAGATTAGCCCATTATCAGTAATGTATTTGTCATCCAAATAAATTCAAACACAAATCAAAATCAACCCAAAAACACCATTAAAGTGCAATCTACACAGTTCAGGATTTCAAGCCCTCTGCAGAATCCAGGCCAGGAAGGAATTTAGGGGAAATCCAGGCCAGTGGATTTTCCTGAAGAAGGCACAAAATCAACAATAGATCATCAAAATTTAGAAGAGATGCAAATAACAGTGTAATCTATCAATTTAGAGCATGGAATGATAATAATTTATCATTAAAATCGTCCATTTCACCCAATTTTTACGTTTCACAAAGCTTCCCAGGGAATTCGAAAAAATTCGGCCAAACCAGAATTTTGTGAAGTCCTCAGAATCCCAAAAAACCATTTCACACCCATAACACAGAAGGTTAGACGGAGTCCGGAAAAATCCGAGGATGCAGAAATTCCACGAAGTCCTCAGAATCCTGAAAAACCATCATCACGCTTGATTTTCACCTGATACAATCAAATGCTCATGAGTTATGAATCCCCTGAGCTCGAATTGGACCCAATTCATGTTTTCTATTAATTCCTTTGGATCAAGACTACCTAAGGCGCTAAATGATGAATGTTCATAACAAATCAATGCCCTAGATTCGACTGCTAAAACCTCTGCCATGGGTGAAAGGAACTGGCTCAGATTAAACTTGGATTGAGCTTGAACGCACTTAACAAGGAACCAAACTAACACCTGGACCTATGGGGCAGGACACGAAACATTTTGTAATGCGGAACACCATTAAAATCTGACTGGCTAACTAGGGCGGAATACAAGATATCCTCAAACATCAAACACAACCCTAGTTTGAAACATTTGATCATTAAACATGCAAAATAAAGCTCCCAGATGGATGTAAAAGGACCCTAAGCAACCAATAACTAACACTTCAAAGGTAGGGATCAAAATTACATACCATAAGTGGATCAGATTCGACCACAAGGAAAATGAGTAGCGAACTGGGATGTCCTAGCGACCAGATCAACTCGAATGCAAGAAATCCAAGTGTCCAAGCAAGTAAATCAAGGAATCCAAATGCCCAAATCACCAAATCCCAAATGAGAAAGCAATACACAATGAAAGATGGGAGAAAATGGTGCAAAATTCGATCGTACCAAGGTGCATTAATGAAGCCAACAAGACAAGCTGGAGAAGTTCGAAAACCCGAAGAGACAACAGACATCCAGAAAAATTTGACCAATGCGAAATTCTGCGAAGACTAAAGATTCCCAAACCACCACATTTAGCCAGAGTTTGAATGAAATCCGGGAAACTCCAGACGGGGTGGAAAATCCCGAAATAGTGCAAAAACCTGAACTTGGCCCAAAACTTAAGTTTTTCAATGTGCAACTTAGTGGGATCACCTAGGCAAGCAAGATAAACACTTTAAGCTCATGCCAAGGCAATGCAAATCCTCAAAATCAAAGGGTCAAAACAACAAGAGCGAAAGCAAAAGAGGGTCCCTGTTTTTAGCGAGGCGTGTGTGCAAAAACTGCACAACAAATGGTGACTTTGCTGGGAAAATGCTCCAAAGCATTTGATGATGAACAAGAATCATGAACCCAGAATCTTTGGTTTCGACCTCACTATCAGAAAAAAAAATATCAAAATGCAAGAGTAAAGAATCAAAACCAAAGGTGGACTGAACCCTTCATAGACTGAAAATCCAAGTGTGTACACATGAGTTCATTTCCCTCCTTGAGCTATTGCAAAAACCAAGTTCAATCAGGTCAGGCTACATAAAGATTCTAACTCCAAAAGAAACCTTGATAGATCCTCACTACCAGTCAGGCGTCTATAGCCCCAACGAGGTTATCGCTATGACTCTCCCGAACATAGCTCTATTCCCAGCCAGGCGTTCATAGCCCTGATAGAGATATTGAAACACCCTTGATAAGTTGAATTCATTTGATTTTTAATATTTTCTCTTTTCTTCTTTTGATATTCTTTTCTTTTCATTTTTTCATTTCAACCTGTGAATAATGAAGTTCACACTCAGGGCTGAGAAGCAAAGTGGAACTGAAGTAGAAATAAGATTTTTCACCTGACAAGACCTCACAAGGATCCTACCGCAACTTTAAGATTTTTAATATGTATAAAAGATATAAGATTTCAAAATACTTCAAATTCGAATCAAACCAGTGACACATCCTATTTAAATCAAACATTCAGACTAGTTGATGATAATGAAGACCTCAACCATCCATTCAGAACACGTGATTAAAGTTCATCAAGGAAATACTCAGAACAGTCCTAGAAAAAATAATATTTTCCATGCAGGTGCAATAAATCTAGAAGAAAATAAGAAGACCTCCAAAGCAAAAGTAGAGCAAAACACCCCAGACCAAAAGCAAACCTATACTAACCAAAACAGAACAAAAGAAAAGCAGAAAGGAAAACCTACTCTAACCAAAGCAAAGAAAAGCAAAACAGAAAGGAAAACCTACTCTAACTATGTACAGGAAAAGAGTTGAAAACAACTCAAGACTAGAAATAATGCTTCAAATAATGCCC
Organism: Sequoia sempervirens; assembly: GCA_007258455.2. Taxonomy (NCBI): domain Eukaryota; kingdom Viridiplantae; phylum Streptophyta; class Pinopsida; order Cupressales; family Cupressaceae; genus Sequoia; species Sequoia sempervirens. Next base: position 279,337,022 of record VDFB02105785.1, on the reverse strand, counting down.
ATTGATAGGCAATGGGATATCCTCCCCAATGAGAGTTTTCAAGTGGAAAGCATTATCTCCCAGGATCTCTGAAATCTGGTAAGGGCCAAGCCAAAGTTTGTCAAATTTACCATGCTCCCCCTTACAGTCATGGGCTTTATCCCAGTATAGAACCAAGTCAGAAATCCTAAAGGATTTTACCTTGGCTCTTTTATCAAACCACCTTTTGACTACACCCTAATGTTTAGCAAAGTTCTCTAAGGATTCATCTCTTCTTTCTTCAAGGTGTAACAGCTCCTGTAGGCGGGCTTCACGCCTGTTTCCTTTATCATAGTATTCGTTAATGAACTGTAAAGTGGGGATCCTCAATTGAATTAGAAATACAGGTTCTAGACCATACACAAGGTGATAAGGGGAGGTCCCTAAGGAAGTATTCTGTCTAGGACGATCTGCCCACAGAGAAAATCTAAGTTGAGTGTGCCAATCCTTGGGATTCTTCTCTAGTAACTTACGGATGACTGTCAAGAGGTTTTTATTGGAAGACTCAGCTAACCCATTACCTTGTGGATAGTAATTGGATGCAAAATTTATTATAATCCCATGATCAAAGGCCCAATTGGAAAATCTCAATGATGCAAATGCAAGACCATTATCACAAACTAAAGATAAAGGACATCCAAAGTGATTAATAATACCTGATTCAATGAAATCAATTACCACTTCAGAAGTACACTATTTTCATGCAAGAGCTTCAGTCCATCATGTAAAATAATCAGTAACAGTGAGAATATACTTGTGAACCATAGAAGAAGGTGGATTGATGGAACCTATGAAGTCCATCCCCCATTGCGCAAAAGGTTTTACCTCAAAGACCGGTTGAAGTGGAAGAGCTGCATACTTTTCTCTTGTTGCTATGGTCTGGCATATGTGGCAAGTTCTGATATGACTGTGTGTATCCTTGAACAATGTAGGCCAATAATAACCATCCCTCAGAATTTTATTTGTAGTAGAATGTGCAGATCCATGGCCAGTACCATATCTATCATGAAATTCAGCCATGACTCTCTCAGCTTCTTGTCTTCCTAAGCACCTCAGGTAGATACCTTCATGATTTTTCTTATATAGAACAACTTCCTTCAGCATGAAGTTATCACTCTTCAAACGTAATCCCCTTCTCTGTACTGCATTCAGATGGTTAGGACACCTTTGAGTCAGGAGATAATGAACGATATCATCATACAATTCCCCGGGAGAAACATCTTCTAGATTGTAATGCTGACCTGCAAGATCAGGACCTATTTCTGCTATTGTCCTTGTAAGTCCTTATCCTCACACCAAATTCATAGGTTGAATCTCAATATCATATTCTTGCAACATGGTCATCCACTTTTCTTTGCGCTCTCCCAGCTCATTTTACATCAATAACAGCTTGACTGTAGGATCAGGAACTACTGCAAAGACCTTATTTATGAGGATATAGTGTCTAAATTTCTTCACAACTTTGACTAAGGCATAAGCCTACTTCTCCACACTTGGGTACCTTAGTTCAACATCTTTCAATGGTGCACTCATGAATGCTATAGGATGTTCATTTTCTTGATCATATTTTTGAGTTAACATAGTAGCACATGAGTGATCAGAAGCAAACAAATATATATAGAATGGATTAGCATAGTCTGGACTCACCAAAACTGGAGCTTCAACGATAGCCCTCTTTATCTCTGTAAATGCTTCCTTAGCCTCTACACTCCATTCAACTTTGGCATCTTGCTTCAACATTGCATTTAGTGGCTTGACTATTTCTATGAATCCAGTGATGAACTTCCTTACAAAGTTGATTTTTCCAAAGAATGATTTCATTTCTTTCTTGCTAGCAGGTGGTAGGATCTTGAGTATAGCTTCCACTCATTCTGGATCAATGGAAATTCCTTTCTCAAAGATTACATGCCCCAACAATTTTCCCTTTGTAACTCCAAAGATGCATTTCTTTGGATTGAGAGATATACCAAATTCTCTGCACTTCTGAAACACTTTACACAAATCTGCTATATGATCACCTCTCTTCTTGGAAAAGATTGTCTAGTCATCCATATAAATGATTATGCATTTACCAATTATTTCCTTAAACGCAATGTCCATGGCCCTTTGAAATGTAGCTCCAACATTAATCAAACTGAAGGGCATTCTTCTGTAGGAAAAAGTGCCCCACATGGTAGTGAAAGCAGTCTTATGCCTGTCTTCATATTGTACCATGACCTGGTTGTATCCTAAATAGTCATCCAAGAAAGACATCATCTGAGATCCATTGACAATTTGAAGTACTTCATCCAATGAAGGTACTGGATAATTATCCTTTTCTGACGCTCTGTTGAGGTTCCTAAAATCTACACATAGACTGGTTTCACCATTCTTCTTTCACAATGGAACCAGGTTTGCAACCCAAGTTGAATTTTTGACTAGAAATATGATTCTTGCGGACAGTAATTTCTGCACTTCCTTCTGTATTATAGGTTCTAGTAAGGCATTAATTGGCCTTTGCCTCTGTCTGAAAGGTTTTACTCCTGGATTGAGAGGGATAGTGTGAGTTATGATTGATATGTCATAGGTCTTGAAGTCTTCATAACTCTAGGCTATCACATCTGGATATCTATGTAATGCGTCAATTATTCCTTTTCTCTCCTTTGAGGTGCATACTTTTCCAATGAAGACATTCTTGGCATCATCTTGAGTTCCCATATTATACTTTTCACATTGTCCATTGATGGGATCCTTCTTGGCATCTTGTTCTTGATCCCTAACCTTATCCAGATAAAAATCCTCTCTAATTACACCATCCCTCTAGGAATAGTATTGGTCTTCAGATTGATTACCCCTTCCAAATCCATCTCTACTTCTTGGAGTTCAGTTTCATCTATAATTTGAGAAGCAAAGACATCTGAGGTTGTGATAAAATCTAAGATATGCTTATCATCTTCAAATACCTGGAAGTTGGTGACATTGTCAGGTATTGAAGGTACTGGGGTCGATTCCACTAAAAAATTCTTCAATCCATAAAGAGACAGGGGTTGCAATGGACTAGCTTCCTGAGCAAGGGAGTCAACTGTTTGGTTTTTACTTCATGGGATCAACTGAATGTTGAAGGCATCAAACCCTTCAATAAGGTCCCATACTCTATGTCTATAATTGGTTATTCTTTTGTCATGACAAGAGTACTGTCTCCTAACTTGCTTAACCACTAACTCATAATCCCTAAAAATTTGCAAAATCTTAACCTTTTTCTTTAGTGCCATTAACAACCCACATACTAAAGCTTCATATTCTGCTACATTATTAGTGCAATGGAATTGAAGTCTATGAGCAACAAAGAATGTCTTACCTCTTGGACTGATTAGCTCAAATCCTGCCCCAGCTCCTTGCTTTAATTTGGATCCATCAAACCTTAAAGTCCAATAGCCTGAAACTCCAGATTTCCTTGTTGTATCTCTTGCACTGTTGTTGTTGGATGGTTCTTCAGAAAGCATCACTTTCTTCTCCTTAGGGTCTTCTTGGACATTTTGCTTATTAATTTTGACTGCTGGAGTGGGGTTGATACACTTCTGCACTTGCTCCTCTGCAGTCTGGCATAAGCAACAATCTAGTTCAGAATGGGAGGCATTATGGACCCTGCACCAATTTGGAGAGAGCAAATATCTGAAATTCATTTCCCTACCGAATTGAATCTGATCCTCAATGCACTTCTAAATGAATTCCTGGAAATTATCCAGTAAATTGAGCTGATTGTCTTCAAGATCATCTTCATTTTCAACTGGTTCCACCAAGGCTTCAGTACCACTAGATTCTGCTGCGAGATCAACAAGCGTTGTGTGGAACATAAGGACTTCCTCTACATCTGACTCCTCAAAAGGGGCTGCAAGCATATAGTTACCCATACTTACTTCAGATATTAGAATCTCATTGGAGGTATTTTGATATTATGTGATCATATACTTCATCCTGGGTTCTCTTTCAATTCTGATTTGATTTGGTACTCCCTTCCAGGGAAGCCACATATGAGAGTTATGAGTTGATACATATCCATTCAAGGCCCTGGTAAAGTCTCTTCCCAAGATTAAACCGTAAGCATTAGGTATATCAGCCACCTGTATATTAATAACCTATTGAATCCTAGGATCAGAAGCAACTTGCATATGAATCATGTTTAATTCCCCTACAACCTTAACTTCAGTTCTATCCAATTGCATAACTTTCTTTTGGAAATCAGCAGGAGTAATACCCAAAGCTCGACAGACACCAAAGGGCATTACATTAGTGGAAGCACCTGAATCCAAAAAATAGTTGTGCAAGTGCTTACCAAATATGCGGGCAAAGATTAGGAATGGAGGAGTATCAGTTTTCCCTTGAAACAAAGTTAAGGGAGTATCTACTTGAGCAACCTGAGTTCTATCTTTCTCTTTTCCCTTATCTCCAGGAGGCACATGCACTTGATTATGAGTCTGATTTTTCCTTCCTATTGTTTGAGAGCTAGATACTTTATTGATACTTTCACTAATTGATCTATCTTGTGATATGGAATTTGCATTATAAGCTCCTAGAACTGCATTCCTAATGGTTGGAACTCTCAATATCTCAAAAGTAGAGAGACTTACCTTTAGCTTCTTGAGTTCTTCTGCAACATATATAGTGAGTTGTTCCTCACTCAGATCAGCAGGGGTCTCCTTTGGGTATTCCACCACCCTGTCTTTTCTTACTTCAATATTCCTTCCTTTTGATGGATCCATTTGTGCTTGATCTATAGAGAAATATTTCCTTGACACTGGAGGATATGGTGGATTATTGCTGGCATTAGGATCTAGAGGTGTTGTGAAGTTGTTCGGTAGAATGGAGGTGGTGAAGGGGCCTCCTGCTTGTAGATGTTTATGTGGCATGTCTCTCAAATCATACTTCTTAACAGGCCTCTGGAAGGTCTGCACCTCTTCAACATAAGCTTCTTCTTCGTCCAGGGGGCCATTTTCATTCACTGAATTTTCCTCAAATAACTGTGAAATCTCATCTCCATTGCACACTTGATCTGCCTCTTCCTTGAGTTGGTTTGATTCTTCTTCAAGTACATTTTCCTTGCTTGGTGGAAAAGGAGCATGATTCAATACTAACATTGATGAATCATAGGGAGTAGATGGCACCATCTCCTGACTACCTACATTATTCTCCACTTCATACTGGAAGATTGAAGCTGTTGTTTGGAACTCTTGACAATCTAACTCAGAATGTTGACTTGTTTTATGGAGCCTCAACTAAATATACACCACTTGGAGGTTTCTCTTGGCTGACTGGCTGATCCAGTGGGGTAGGGACTCCTCCATTGTTAGGCCTCGTATTCCAAGTCTCGTTCTGTCTGGGTGGTTGTCTCTTGTCAAACCCTTGTCCACCAAATTTCCCTCTATCAAAGTTCTAGCCTGAGGATTGTCCTTTATCATAACTTTGTCCTCTGTTATTGTTATATCCCCTGTCATTACTATATCCTATGTCATTGTTGTATCCTTTGTCATGGTTATATCCTTTTTCAGGACGTTGCCCTCTATCAAAGTGTTGTCCTTGTTGATTTTCTTGACTTTCTCTACTATGATTGGACTGCATATTTCTTCGAGCAGCTTGCAACTGACTGTTCTGGTTCCTCAAGTAAGTTACCTCCATATTTAGCTTCTTCACTTGTTCGGTCAAGTCATCCAATCTCTCCTGGTCAGGATTTCTATAAGGAGGCAGGCTCACATTATTTTGGGGATATCGTACTGCAGTGCTGGTATTTAATGACTAGTTCAAAACTTTAGAATTCTGCAAATATGGGGGATAGCTAGCATGAGATTGTGGATGAAGAGGCTGATTCGCATTTTCCTGGGGATAGTTGACTGCAGGTGGCACTTGACTCACTGGAGGCCCTGGGTGAAGGACCATAAGCAACTGAGGAACCAAATTCATGATTGGGGTATGATTAGTGAGAGCCTGATTGGGAGTTGGGATCTGTCCAGGGTGAGCAGTGGGTCCTAATGATGGTAAAGGTCCAGAAAAATGTTGTCTTAAGGTAGTGCTAACCTTCACAACCTTTGCATATGCATCAAGTAGGGTATTAGGAGGGTTATTTCTCCATTTCATGAAGGTAGCTATCAGACTATCAAGTCCCTCATAATAGACTTCTAAAGCAGTGGCTTCATCAACAACATATGGGGTCTGCAGTCGGGGATAGGCATGATGAAACCTATTGTTAAAGGACCCTATAGGCTCATGGACTTCTCTTTTAACATTAGTGAGCTGAAGATAGAGCTTATTGGGACTAATGGGAATCCTAAACTTCTACAGGAATGCAATCTCTATTTCAGTCCAATGTTGGATAGACCCGATAGGTAAGTGATTATACCAATAGAATGCTTCTTCTCCTGAGGAATAAGGAAAGAGCCTACATGCTACATCCTCATGATTGATTCCCCTATCCTTAAGGCTAGTCTGAAAGATCCTGATGTGTTCTTAAACAGTTCTATTGGGATCATTAACATGGAATTTGAACAAAAGTGCTTAGGGTTCTTGGGCATGACATTATAATTGGCGAAAATCAATGGAGATGGGTTATCAGTTAGGAAAGCCATTGGTGGAGGTGGGGGTGGTAATGGCTGATTTATAGCTGGCTGAGGTTTTTGGATGGGAATGTCCTCAGACTCAGACTCAGATGAACTTGAGAATGATGGAGATGATGGAGGTGGTTGGGTGGATGATGATTCTCCCCTTCTGCTAGCCCTTCTTAACCTAGTAGGGGCTGGTAATTCTTGAAATTTCTCCTCTCTTGGAGTCGATCTAGTTCTTCTTCTGAATCTTTCAAGAGAGATAGCAGAAATAAATCGATCCAACTTGCTTATTCAGTCCCTCCTTCTAGCGCCAATCTATTGATGATGTTTTCTACACAACAACAACTTAGAAAAAATATGAAATCCTATCTCTCTTGAAAGGTAAATCTCTATCAGCAAGCCTCAAGAGATAACCCCAAGGTCTCTAATGTCGGGTCTTGACAATGCATAAACAACTTAGTGATAAATGTGAAAATGTTGGTAATCACAAAGGGACCTTACTACAAGAAAATGTTGAATCTTTAATTTATCAGATCTAGCAATATGATGATACTTCAATCCTAAATCTAACCCAAATGATAAAGAAATAACAAAAGATTAGGGTTTCAAAGAGATTCCTAAATTAAAACTACTCTTAAGATTGACAATGTAAATGATGAAATACTTGGAATGGACCAATCCCTCATAAACTAATTCCTGCTTAACCCAGATGAATTTGCAATCTCACAGAAACAGTGCAATCTTCTAAGGTATTAAGATTTTCAGATTATGAACATTCATCCAAGACAACCCAATTGCAATTGAAATGAACAAATATCCACAATTGAACTAAGCACAATGAATATAAAGGTCCAGGATAACTTTGCAAAGCAACTAACAATCAACTAGTTAAAAAAAGTATGGACCAGGGATTGTTGCAAACACTTCAAGCATCAAATCATAAACACCATTGAATCAAATCTAACATACATCTAATAACCTTGCACAATTTAAAAGATAGAATCATAAGAACAATGCAAGATAAGTCAACACAAAAGAGATCACCAGAAAATCACAATGTCTTCAATTGTATTGAATCACCAAATTTCAGCAACAATTCCAATGTTCTGTTACAACACTTGCTCAGAATGACCTAATTTATACCTATGCTCTACTACTTAATTCGCTCTAAGAACTATCTGTCTTTTCTATTCTATATGTTACAAATGAGGCGAAATGCCAAATTTATAGGAACCTCCAAAGCATGTCGGCCTAGCTGGGATTTACAATTATAAAATAGCCACAAACAAGTTGGCCCAACAATAATAAATGGCCATAAAACAGGTCGGCCCAAGGAGAATTCAAAATAAAATGAATTAGCATTAAATGCTTGAACTCAATCCAGGTCGGCCAATGGTGGAGTATCTTGAATTTCTTTTATAGATTAAACTTCATCTCCTGAGCGCTCAACGACCTCTTCCCAATCAATCTTAAGGGACTGATATAAATCCGTAATGGCAGTATAAGTAGCCGCATCATCAAACGGGTGTTCAACAACTGGGTCTTCATCGACTGGAAAGCATATATCTCCCCACCATTCCTTCAATTGCTCTGGCTCTGCTTTCTTCTTCCAATCATCACCACAAGAAAGAGATGCGCCTACCATGAATATCAATTAGGGAATCCTCAACCTGCCTACTTTGCTTATATATCTTCATCTGAACCATCTCCTTCCAGCCACTACCATGCTAAACTCAGCCTACACTTAGCAAAAAACAGCATCAATATCCATTATAACATGAAGATCAAGATTATCCCATTATTAGTAATGTATTCATCATCCAAATAAATTCAAACACAAATAGAAATCAACCCAGAAACACCGTTAAAGCGCAATCTATAGAGTTCAGGATTTCAAGCCCTCCGCGGAATCCAGGCCAGGAAGGAATTTCAGGGAAATCCATGCCAGGAGGATTTTCCCGAAGAAGGCACAAAATCAACCATAGATCATCAAAATTTAGAAGAGATGCAGATAACAGTGTAATCTATCAATTTAGATCATGGAATGATAAAAATTTATCATTAAAATCGTCCATTTCACCCAATTTTTACGTTTCACAAAGCTTCCTAGGGAATTCGGAAAAATCCGGCCAGACCAGAATTCTGCGAAGTCCTCAGAATCCCGAAAAGCCATTTCACACCCAGAACACAGAAGGTTAGATGAAATCCGGAAAAATCTGGGGATGCAAAAATTCTGCAAAGTCCTCGGAATCTCGAAAAATCATCATCACGCTCGATTTTCACCTGATACGATCAAATGCTCATGAGTTACGAATCCCCTGAGCTCGACTCGGACCCAATTCATGTTTTCTATTAATTCCTTTGGATCAAGACTACCTAAGGCGCTAAATGATGAATGTTCATAACAAATCAATGCCCTAGATTCGACTGTTAAAACCTTTGCCATGGGTGAAAGGAACTGGCTCAGACTAAACTTGGATTGAGCTTGAACACACTTAACAAGGAACCAAACTAACACCTGGACCTATGGGGCAGGACACAAAACATTCTACAATGTGGAACACCATTAAAATCCGACTGGCTAACTAGGGTGGAATACAAGATATCCTCAAACATCAAACGCAACCCTAGTTTGAAACATTTGATCATTAAACATGCAAAATCGAGCTCCCAAATGGACATAAAAGGATCCTGAGCAACCAATAACTAACATTTCAAAGGTAGGGATCAAAATTACATACCACAAGTAGATCAGATTCGACCACAAGGAAAATGAGTAGCGAACTGGGATGCCCTAGCGACCAGATCAACTTGAATGCAAGAAATCCAAGCGTCCAAGCAAGCAAATCAATGAATCCAAATGCCCAAATCACCAAATCCCAAATGCAAAAGCAATACACAACAAAAGATGGGAGCAATTGGTGCAAAATTTGATCATACCAAGGTGCATTAATGAAGCCAACAAGACAAGCTGGAGAAGTTCAGAAACCCGAAGAGACAACGAACTTCCAAAAAAATATGACCCACGCGGAATTTCGCGAAGACCAGAGATTCCCGAACCACCACGTTTAGCCAGAGTTTGAATGAAATCCGGGAAACTCCGGACGGGGTGGAAAATCCCGGAACAGTGCAAAAACCTGAACTTGGCCCAAAACTTAAGTTTTTCAATGTGCAACTTAGGGGGATCACCTAGGCAAGCAAGATAAACACTTTAAGCTCATGCCAAGGAAATGAAAATACTCAAAATCAAAGGGCCAAAACAACAAAAGCGAAAGCAAAAGAGGGTCCCTGCTTTCAGCGGGGTGTGTGTGCAAAAATTGCACAACATGACCGTTTTTGCACCAACAAATAGATTAAGGATTTTGGCCTTTTCTAAACAAGGGTTTTAATACGGACTTTCCGTTTGTGGGGGATCACCCATTCGGCGAGAGACCATTGCTGCCCTTCTTGTCAGGATGACCATCGTGATTCTTGTCTTTCATCAAGAACCCACATTTATATACCGATTGGAAGTCGCTTGTCCTTAGCCTGTTGTCGATTGGGTCATTCCCTTGGGTAATTACTTTTTCCCACAAGGCAGGACCTCTAAGATTAAAAAAAAAAGTGAGAAAACATATCCATAGTTCGATCGATCTTTGTTGAGAAACAAAGAGAGAACACATGCAATATGTTCCACTCACACTTGCAAGATGTGTTCAATTTTAATCCCAAATGAAGTGTGTGGGTAATCACTTACGCAACTTAATGTCACCAAAAGGCCTTTTGATTCTCAAGATCATCGTGAGGCGCGAGAGAGGCGCATACGTCCTTTTAATGATATTACTTTGGGTAATTGATTACAAAACAAAGAAGCATATGTTCATTTTAAATCCACAAAGCAATGATTTGATTCTTTTTAGTGCACCAAAATGAAATATGGAAATTGTTTTGTTCAATTGTTAATCCTCAACCAAATCTAGTGAGTTTGTCCTAAGTTCTTTTTAAGCCCTTTGTAGCAAAAAATTTAAATGTTCTTTTTAGAGCCCAAAAGAAATTTAGTAGGTCCTAAGCACATGAAAGATAACAAATTTTTAAGAGAAATTGTGAATTCTCTAAGAGTGTTAAACAAACACTAAAGTGTTCAAAAACACTTGGTATCATGAGAGAATGATGCCATTATGCCTCTTTCAATCTTGTCTTTCTCCTTCAGTTTGATTAGACCAACCTAGAAAAAACCAATTAGAACTGCAAAACAAAGGTCAGGAAAGTAAGTAATAATCGAGATGATCAGAATTAAAAAAGAACATGTCATAAAAAAAATATTGAGATTTCACTTTTTACTTCCTTTCAGCAGTGGAGTCTGCACAGGCGGTGCAGTTTAAGGGATCTAGCAGTGCTATATGGCGATGCTAATTCTACAAGCGTCGCTCTACAGGAAAACAAAGAGCATGATTGCATTGCACTTTTCACCAACGGTGTAGTTTGGAATTTAAAAAAGTCAGCGACCCCGAAATTGACCCAGTGACGGAGTTAAAAAATTTGAATCCTGGGTGGGAAAGACAAAGTGTCGTAGTTTGAAGTTTGAAGCAGTGCTATATGGCGACGCTGGAATACTAGTGGTTCTGTACTGGGATGCTGGTCTACTAGTGGTGCACTTCCATGTAGACACACAAAAACAGAAAAAAACACAGAATTTTTGATAAAAACATGATCTAAACGTGAGATTTTCCCTCCTTCTAGCGCCAAAATGTAGAACCAAGATCCTAGCACCTACAAAACACAACAAACAAACACATTAGAAGATTGAAATGCAAGCCAAGATCAAATTTCCCCATAAAATCCATTAGCAATGCTCAAAATAGGAATAAAAACAAGAACACAATGAAAAAGCAAGGAGATAGATCAAATCCTATTAAAAACATGCAAACTCTTGATCTTATGGCGGAGTTGGTGCAAATTTGATGTGGAAATTGGCCCTTTCCCAACTCCTATGCAAGCTTTTGATAATTTGGTGATGATTGATCCACTTGGTGATTGCTTCAAATGAACTCCATGGAGAAAACCTACAATAACCTAGCTATGCCTTGATGAAATTGACGAAAAGGCTAATGCTTGAAGATGAAATTGAGTATAGTAAGTTTCGTCAAATTGTGGATGATCAAATGAGGAGATAAACCTCTTATTTATAGAAAGACAAGATGGAGAAATGCCCAAAATGAAGTAATGTGGGACTAACTTTCAACCAATGGCCAAATGCCACTTGTCAAGATGTGAATGGGCAAAGGATGTGCACATTTTGATGAATCTTCCCATAAATGCAATTAGGTGGAATTTGAAAATAGTGAAATGACATGTAAGAGGGAAAAAGAATGTCTTAAATGCCACTTGGCTTAATGCACAAGGACATGTAAGAAGGAATGAATTTCTTGTTGGAAGGACAAAGTCCACTTGGAAGGATTTCAAATTTGGAGGAATATTCCTCTTTTATGCCATGTTGAGAGAAAATAAGGATTTAATAAATGAATTAAATGTATTTTCATGTGCAAGTGGAAAAAGCTAGAGGATGGGACATGGATTAAGATTAGATTTAATTGGGATTTGATTAAATAAGAGGAGGTTAGGTGATTTGACAATTTTGACTTAGATTTTAGGATTTAAATAAATCAAAGTTGAGAGGAGAATGATTTAGACATAGTTAAATAAAGATTTTGATTTATTTAACTAAAGGGGATGATGTTAGATTAAATCAAACAAAGTTTAATTTATTTAATTTAATAAGATGACCTTAGATATTTAATCAAATAAAAAGAATTATTTAATTAAATAAAGAAATAGGGTTAATTAGATCAGATTGATTGATTTAATTAACAAGAGAGAATGACTTAATCAGATAAATGATTTATTTAATTAAGGGAGGAAAATTGATGAATTTAATCAAATAAGGGTATTCGATTAAATGGTTAGACTGAGGGATGATTTAGGATGAAACGGTGTTAGTAATCGAGATCAAGTGTGTAGCATCAATTAGTACATTTTATGTGTCTACATGATGATCTTCATTGCCGCATATTCAATTCGACACAATAATGCATCAAAGTTTGACATTAGCAGAGGTATATTATGATGTTGGTGAATATTGGATGCAAAGGGTGGACAAGTCCATGCATATAGAGGAACAGATACAATATGCAATTGGTTTAGTAAAGGCACTGAATGTTTATCAAAGGTTGGGTTGACTTATTAATCTACACACCCTAGCACAATTATTTTTCTTTCTTGTGCTCATTCCAATGTGTAAACGGTATTCTACAAGGGCAACTTAGCTAATTAAAAGCCCGAATGCAAGTTATTGTGGATTTTCTCAAAACGGAAAGTGTTAATTCTCCTAAGTTATAAACTAAGGACACAAAAAAAGATGGATTTGATGCCATCAAAACTACAGAGCATATGGAGTTGTTCGAGCAATTATTGTTTATGTCATCAAAAAAAGGAGAGCTTAGTTCATATTCAGGTCTTATAGTGGTCTTGTTTGTGACTTCAATAACAAATGAGAGAAAGTTGAATTCAAATAAGAGCAGCATGGTCAAGCCCATAATGTTTTTGTTAAAGGCAATAAAGGAGCCCTGATCGATTGATGAAAATTGTAGAGTTGATATCAAATGAAGTCATCATCATGGTGCGAAGGATCTTAATGAGGAAGCACCCATAGTAAGATAACTATTTTGAAAGGAAAGAGCAGTTAATCAGAGCATGCCAATATTAGGACATTGGAAATCATTAAGAAGAAGACCTTGTTTACAAGCTGTTATCTACTGCAAATCAGGAATAAGGCAGCATTTTGCTTGGTTGTGAGTACACAGGGGGTGTTTCGGGAAGTTAAATGAACCACTTAAAATCCCGCCACACTTTTATCAACAAGGTACCAAATGAAGAATTTAAGTGTAGGCGGCATTTGGGAAGGTTAGCAAAACCTATTAAAAGTCTGCTTGCATAGCAAATATACTATAAGTGGTGTTTTGAAGAATTGTATAACTTTCCATCTGGAGCTTCATGATCTCTCTTTCTCTCGTTGGCAGTGATTCTATGAAGATTAAAAGTGAAGCTTAAGGAAACAAGTTTAATAAAAGAGCATATGTGAAGGAATGGGTAACTCTCATATGGAGGCACGAAGAATTGTTATGGTATTTAAACATTCTGAGTGAATTCACCAACTATTAATACAGTGATTGTAATTTATGTGTTATTGATTGGAATGGAACACGGTAATTTGAAGATGATAAGCCCTCGAAATGGTGAAGCATAGGTATATGTTCTCTATGATAAACAAGACACCAAGAAGAGTGTTATTCATATTAATAAGTTCATACGAATAAAGCTTTATGGCTCACGCCTGTGTTTTTAGTGGTAGTAATACGAGTTTGAGGCCCGAGGTGAGAACCATGGAAATCAAGCATTTCTTCACGATTTCCTTCGTAGGAATTATCATTGAAGCCACTAAAAGGAGTTTATAAATTGAAAATTGGTAAATGACTCTAGAGATACCAATCACTTTCACCATTTCAAGGATGGATTTCATTCATGTTTTGATTACTAGTTCCATTCATTTAAATTGAAAGTAAAGGAGTTTAGAAGTGCCTGTGAGCATTAAGCATCATTGATATGAGGAAATGGGATGCTATTGTCGACGATCTTATGGATGTTATTGAGGGGAACTAGAAATACATTAATTGTGCTTATGTTTATGATAAGATTGAAATGAAAGATCGTTAACACACATCCAAAGTATAGAGTGGAACATAATTGAGCTTCCTTCATAGAATTCGTGGTTGAACCATTTTACATATATTGAGTTGGAACAATTTTCATGACAGGTGTCAAGAGCTTATATATATAAAGTCTCGGTGCCCTTGAAGTTGAAAAGTTTCTTTATTAATGAAGGAAAATAAAACTTTCAAGAAGTAGTTATAGGCAACTAAGAGGGGATTTGAAAAGTTCTCTAGAAATAATAAAATTGTAATTTGACTTCAAGAAATAATTACGGGAGGTGAAAGTTTGTCTTTGTAATTGATCTTGAAGAAATAGTTACACATAATTGAACAGGTGGTTCAACTGTGAAAATTATAAATATGTAATTTGAAGCTAAGTAGGGGGATCTTTGGCTGTAAAAACGGGAGCCTCTTTGAAGGCTGGGGGATTACACTAATTGATCTTTTTGCTGCTCATCTGGGGAAAGGAGTTTTTTTTCAGAAATTAATCTTTGTATAGGGAGATAGAGTCTTTGAGATTTGTTTTATGTTTTTGAATAAAGGAGACATTTCTAATCTTTTTGTTCAATTGTCTTCTTTTTAATTGTTGATTTCCTTTGTGAATCCACGATTATTCATTCATATGTTCTCTGTTACATCAGATTGAGAATGTGTTCATTGCAAGATCTTTGAGTCTTGTTTTGTTCATGTATTTTCTGGGAATAAATTTCTTTCCTCCTCTTTATCATTTATAGGTTTAAGTGAATGATCTTTGTGTCATTTTCTTTGATTTTTATTCCAAATCACTCTCACATTTGTGTCATTTTTATGCGCAGATGTTTGCTTGCCTTTACAACTTTCTGGTTAAAAGCACACCTTAGTTTTGTTTCATGTTGTTTCAATTCATTGAAGATCATAAGAGGGAGTTGTACCTCTAAAATTCAGAGGACGATCACTAATTCAATAGCGATCTCCGAAGTTGTTGGTAACTTATTTGTCTTCATAGTTGGGAATATTTGAGTCGTATCTTATTATTTGAAGAGGACAATCTGTTTGCTAACAAAGTATAAATAAAAGGCTATTTCACATAGTTTCATAGAAGCAACTGAGCAAATTCAAGTTATCATAATATTATCTTCACGAGAGCATAATAGAGCATTCAAGGGAAGATTATTGAAGTTTATTGTAGTAATCAAAGATCCATTTCATTGTGTCAAAGGCATAGTGCATCATGCATGTTGTTGAGCTAATATGTTGATGTAGCATTAAAGATCCAATTCAACCATATTCAAGGTGTTGTTTCATATCAAGTGTTGTGATCAAGACCTACATTCTTTGAGACCACTTCATGCTAGTTTTTAGATTTTTCATCCAAGGTATCATTGTTTCATGTTTCATGTTTCATTATTTCATCATAAGGTTTAATTACCAAAATGGGGTTTGACTAAGGAAAACCCCTATTCCCTAACACAACATTTTTCTTCTCCTGGATGTGTGATTGCAAGTTTTAGATTGAAGATCAAGTGGAGAATAAAAGTTGCAAAAGTTGTCATCTTTCTTGCAAGATCACGAAAACTAAGCTACATAGTTTATTTCCAACTTTCGGGAGCTAACCACTTGGGATCTAGGAGTGCAGACATTGAAGAACATAACCCATAAATCATTTTTCCAGAACCCTAGTAGGGATCCATTCACCACTTGGCGAATGAGTCCTCAGTGAGGCCCGAGAAAGCACTTTTTGCAACAGGTACACATCATTTTAGAATATTAAAACCTACCTTTTTATTGTTATATTAGTTAAGTTTGTTTTCTGATTGTTAATTACACATTATAGCCCTCATAATTGAGTGAAACAACTAAGTAAAATTAGGTATACCCATTTGGTTAATCCCATTTGTGGTGCACCTCTTTTCTTTGTTTCAAGAAGTGGTTAATCTTTAGGAAAACCTAAACAATCAATTGGAAACACCAATAGATTGGTGAATTTGCTGGGCAATACTCAATTTTATCTATTTGGGAGAGTCAAGATCTTTGTTGATTTGAAGTTTTGGGTCTAATGACCCAAGGACCTTCATACTTGAAGAAGTAACTTGTTGCAACATTTCTGGTGTGTTCTTGAAGTTTGGTGCTCTGTTGGTGGAGAGAACTCAAAAATAGCCTAGAGCTTGGAAGGATCTTTTTGCTACTTGAAGATCTTATCCTCTTTTAAGAGGTGGTGAATCTACAAAAAAAAATTGCATTTGGGTCTAATGACCCAAGGACCTTCATACTTGAAGAAGTAGCTTGTTGCAACATTTCTGGTGTGTTCTTGAAGTTTGGTGCTCTGTTGGTGGAGAGAACTCAAAAATAGCCTAGAGCTTGGAAGGATCTTTTTGCTACTTGAAGATCTTATCCTCTTTTAAGAGGTGGTGAATCTACAAAAAAAAATTGCATTTGGGTCTAATGACCCAAGGACCTTCATACTTGAAGAAGTAACTTGTTGCAACATTTCTGGTGTGTTCTTGAAGTTTGGTGCTCTGTTGGTGGAGAGAACTCAAAAATAGCCTAGAGCTTGGAAGGATCTTTTTGCTACTTGAAGATCTTATCCTCTTTTAAGAGGTGGTGAATCTACAAAAAAAAATTGCATCATCAAAAGAGTTTGGTTGCAATAGTTTTTAGGTATTTATCCATTGTTGTAATTTGTATGAAGGTCAATAATAATGTTCTAGTAAATATTGTCCCTTATTCAGTGCTTTAATGCACTATTTGAAAAGGGAGTTGAGGAAGTTGGATATTCTAAAGTAGATAGTTGTAGAGTGAAAGATCTTATTTTGCAATTTATATGTATAGACAGTTTGGTTCCCCCTCTACAAGCTATTCTACCATGATTGAACCACAGTCATATCCTTAGAGAAAAAAATTCTCTAATGAAAGATATAACCCTTTGGATTTTAGTAAAATCCAAGGTTATCTCCACTCTATCCCAAGAGAAATAAATGAATAGCTGCCCAAGTTTAGAGGAGGTTATGAAGAATCATCATCAAAACATCTGCAGGTTTTCACCAGTTTGATGGTGAAACATTAGATAATAGAGGAAGATGTTGTCATGAAATTTGTTGTAAGAACTTTAGAAAATGATACTAAGGATTGGTTTTGTAATTCAACTTTGTATTCTATTTGTTCATGGCATGATCTTAAGGTACTATTCATGGGACAGTTTGGTGAAGTGAATAATGAGTGTTTATATGACAACAGGCTTTTGCATAGTCAAATTTTTTTTTAAGAAGAATTTGAACCTGCGGTTGAATACATGTCACCTTTTGATGCATTATGTGATATAAAAAGATATGATGATGAATCCCCATATGGTTTTCATAATAGATTCATGAAATATTTGTTTTCTATACCAAAGTTAGACATGTTTGATGAATTAGTGTGTATTGATTTCTTTTGTGAAAGACTTGAGCTAGGCCTGAGTACATCGCCACAAGATATGAAGCCTCATAGTGTTGAATTTATATATTAGTGGCTTTTAGTGATTGGAGAAATGATAGGTAAGTATGGAAACAATTACCTATCTCAATTATGTGATGGAACTTTTTCTAGGCTTGCTAATGTAATTCTGGATGGTATAGTAGAAGACAATAATAATGAATCTTGCTATGGTGAAGATCTTGTTTTTGAACAACCCATAGAGGATTTGTGTGCAAAAACAAAGTGAAAGAACAAAAGCTAGGCTACAAGGTATGATGAAGTGACTGAAATATTTGATGTCATGCCTTCTGTTGATTTTGAAACTGTCGAGATAGAGAGCCAACTTTCCATATCAAAGGAAGGTGACAATGTGTGTAGTGATCTTCAACTGGAACAATCATTTGTGGATAGTTGTATGAAGAAATCAATGATGATTTCCAATTTGATAGTGTGGGATATGACACGGTTGATTGTTGCAATGGTGTTGACAAAGAAGAAGATATGTGTGCAAGAGATTCATTAAATGAATTAGCTTAGGTAGTTTTTTGTGTTGGGCATGCATATGATGGTGATATAAGTGATGAACAAGATAATTCTTCCTTGTTTGATTTATCACCTTCTTTTGTCCCTTTTTTTGGTTTTGAAGTTGTCACTAAATGTATACATGAGGATAGCATAGATGTATATGTATATGAAAATGAAAATGAAAATGTAAAGATAAATGTTGGTACAACTGATGATGTTTTTTATGATGAGTTTGTACTTGAGGAGTGTGATTGTGTCAATCACATGGATGCCTATGAAAACTTGTTCTTAGAGGGTGCAACTTATAGTCTTCCTCAAGAGCAGTGGACCTATGAAATGGGTCCTATGTATCCTTTTAGGCAATTGAGACTTTCCTTTCTTGGGGGTGGAAAACCATTCCCGAGTGATGCTATTTTGTATTGCCCCTTTCTTTCTTGAAAACCTTGATGAGAAAGAATAAAACTAAAGTCTGTGTACACCTCTCTTTTTGGGAACCATAAACATGAGGAAAAAGTATCTTTATTTATCTTAACAACTAGTCTGTTATCATTTTTCTTGATTTCTCTTGCATTGGATTCATAGTGGTTAATGCATTCTAGGACTAAGTTTGTACATTGCACCACCACTGGAAAGGTTGTGGCTTGCAACAACCCACTTTCAATAAGTCTCTAAGTAATTGGGGATCTATCTTCCTTCCCAATTATTTCTCAAAATTCATCCAAATTTATGTACTCTAGTTTGGTGTCCCCAATTTTCAATAATGTACTTGACGAACCAGACAAATGTTCATAACCTAAGTACTTATACTTCATGGTGAATATAATTTGAACAAGCTTAGGAAATGAATCAATTGAATCGTAGGGGTTGTTAAAATGGCACTCAATTTCCAAATTTGTAGTAATTCTTCTTGAGTTACCTTATGATATGCTAGGACAAGGAGAACTTTACTATACCTTTGTGTTAGGATTGAATGTTGTAACACCACTGCTCATAGATCTCCTGCAATCTTGCTCTACCGTCGCATGCAAATTTTCTCATGAATACTTGTTAAAATGAATTATTTTACCTAATAATCTCTATATAAGCACCTACAATTAATGTTCAGGAGTGGTAGCTAAGTATTAATGGCACACTTAAAATTTGGTGCATGTGGGCTTCCCATCTCATATTTCTTTTTGACACTTTTTGAATATTGAAAAAGGAAAAACTATGAAAGCTTATTAGAGAATTCATAGGTTTTGAAAACCTTGTTAGGTTCCAACAAAGGTTTTGAAACCTTGATGATCATGTGAAAAACCTTGTTAAAATGCCTTTTGAAGAATACAACTTTCATAACATGAATCTCTTCAATCTTAATAGGGGTTATTGAAACCGTGTCGAGCTCCGACGAGGGATTTGAAACCTTGATTGAGTTTCAAAATGACTATTTTTCCTTCATATTGCTCAAGATTGTTGAAAACACATATTTGAAACCAATTTTTTTATTTATGCGAGTTTAAAGCTCAGATGAGAGTGTTTGGTTAAATATCAATTAGGTTTTTGAAACCCTGTTGAAACTCGAAATAGGTTTCAAAACCTATAAAAACTTCAAAAATGCCCGCA
The DNA here is from genome assembly GCA_007258455.2 of Sequoia sempervirens. Lineage (NCBI taxonomy): Eukaryota > Viridiplantae > Streptophyta > Pinopsida > Cupressales > Cupressaceae > Sequoia > Sequoia sempervirens. Next base: position 279,317,128 of record VDFB02105785.1, on the reverse strand, counting down.
ATTTAACCATATTTGCTTAAGGCTGGTATTGGCATGGTGTGATGGTTTATAGGTGGCATTGTTGTTCTTGCCACCAAGGTTCAAACCCCGTTGGGGTGGTATTGTTGAATGGTTGTATCCGGTTCATAGCTCCGGTCAAAAGCGTTTACCCCTTGAATTAAAAACCATATTTGCTTGAGTACTCAACTTATTTCATTTAATGTCAGCTTTTGACCAAGTTGTGAAAACCCTTTCAAGTCCCAACAAAGTTTTGGAAACCTTCAAAAGAAAGGATGGAACAAGCATTGATAAGCTTTAAACATTAGAATGGCAGGGTAACACATGGTTTTGACAGTTGCATCAGAACCTGAAAGAGTTTCGAAAATCACTTCAAAGATTGACAACCAAAATCAGAGCTTTTGAAGAATGAAAGGATTTCCAAGGAAGTTAACAAAAACCATAGTAATAGACTATATCTATCAACTCTTTTATGTTTTCTCACAAATCTTCTAAAGCATGTAGTAAGAAGTTCCAGTGATTCTTATTTTGAACTTTGAACTTGAACCTTATTTTTCCTCTACATCCTTCTATCCAAGTTGTTTTTCTTCCACTTGTGCATCTTCCTACTTCTCTATTTTGGTTTTAGAATGTATGGTTTTCTTTTTCTTTTCTTTTTTTTACATACATGACCATACTTAACTCTATGTTCCCTAAACATCACACTTCTAGTATATACTATTTTCAAAGTTAGAAGATTCCAAAACTTATAACCTTTAACATTATCATTGTAGCTAATAAAAATATATTTTTAGCTTTCAAATTTAACTCATACCATTTTTATTTAGGCACATGGACCAAAGCCTCACAACAAAAAACTCTAATGTGTGAAATAAAGGGGTTTTTACCTATCCACACTTCATGCTGTGTTTTATCAACCTTATTTACCTTATATTAATGCTATTATCTCAAGGGTTTATTTGTCTATTCTTGTTAAAAGTACAATACTATTATCTCAATGGTTTATTTTTCTATTCTTTTGTATGGTGGATTATGTGTACTTGTTTGCATATTTTTCTTGAGGTTATGTGGAATTAATTTTTATTGTTGCAAATCTTTCCTCACATATATAGATTTCCACCCCATTTCCTCACTAAGCAAAGTGGCAACAAGGGCATCCATTTTGGATTCTATAGTAAAAAGAGCAAAGTAAAATGATATTTTATCCACCTCTTCTAGCTTAATGCTAATACTACCTAGTTGATTCAAAATGAGATTTAAAACATTTAAATGCTCAACTGCAAAAAAAAAAAACATCATTTTTAAGTAATACAATTTTATCTTTAAATAGAACTTATTTACCAAACTTTTTGTTTGATAGATCTCATTGATTCTCTTCCACAAACTAAAAGTAGTAACCTCCTCTAAGACATTCAAGAGAATAGAATCAACAAGGTACAACTATATGGTTCCTTGTACCTTTTTATCTAGTTTTCTCCAATCTTCATCTAAAATATCTAAAAGTGTAAATTAGTAGCATAAAAGTATCTCAAAGAATATTATAATTCTCTATTGCATTCCTCCAACAAATAAAAATGTCAAAAATAAGAAACCATCAAGCAGTATCCAAATTCATGAGCTCTTAGCAAAAGTCCAATGCCCCTATGGGTGTAGTCAAGCATATTGAAATAATATATAATTCCTTTTACACATCATAGATATCATAAATTCTATTATAACAATCAAATTGACAAAGATCCCAATCATAGGTGACCCACGAGAGCATTCAATTTTGTGTCATAACCCACCATTTAGGAAGATGTTTGTAAGTTCTAATTATGACATTTTGAATGTAACATTTCTATTCAATATTAGAGATTAGAGAAGTATAGCCTCCTTATGGATGTGTGTATGGAAAGGTCTAATCGAGTCTAGTAGTCATAGACTAGTAACAATTTTGGTTGTTTTCGAACAAGCTCTCCTGTGTTTTCTTACAAGAGTTGAGTTTTAGTCTATAGGTTTTCATTTAGACTTATGAAACTTTTTCCCCAAAGTAAAAATAAAGTTATGAAAGCATTACAAGAAGTTAGAAAAATAAAAGATAATATGATTCTTTAGTTAAAATGGAGATTAATGAAGAATATTTATGCTCTTTTAGAATAGAGAAATAATTATATTTATTAAATAATAATTAAATAGCAACCTTTGTGAAGGGTGTGATGGTTGGAAACCACCTCTTAAGGCTTACATAAAACATTTATGTGAGACTTGAAAAGGGGCATGGAGATCACTGAAGCATGAATAAAGTGGTTTGGTGGGACCATGGGCATTAGAGAAGAGGCACATTAGAGTGTCCAACTTGGTATACAAAAGTACTTACAAGATTGTCTTGGCCAAGGCTTTATGCAAGTAAACACAAATTGTATTTTTTAAACAAATCCTCCAAAGTGTGTCATAGTGAGAGCCAATAACACTGACATCGACTTAGGGTGAGAGTTACTATTCAAAAATATTTCTAATTATAAATGAGATGGAATTGATTTAATTAAATTCTCAAGAGATGTTATTTGTCTTTTTTTAATCATATTCGTATTGTTGAATGCCAATTTATATATTAATTATGATGTTCTTAATATGCTTGAGTTTTAAGCTAGTTAACAATGATAGACATTTTGCATCGAACTTCTAAATATACTTTAGAATATTTAAACTTAAATAATAACACTAATAAATCTGCTGCCATATAATATTAACTCTTACATATTAAATCTATCCAATTTTGTGCTAAAAAAAAAGTAACATTACAAAAATGGATTGCTATGTGTAACAGCTTTCTCTGTTTACATGAGATTGTTGACTCTAATGGGCTTGGAAGTAGAGGTTTTCTTAAAATGCATGTAGATTTCTAGCACCGAAGCCCAGTTAATACTAGTTTTTTTGGATTCGTTGGGTTTGTTTAAAGAGTAATTAAAAAGAACAAATTCGCTTATGTAAACACGAGGTGCTTTCAGGATAAAATTGAAGTAAAAGGGTTTTTGTTCCAGTGATGGATGAACATGGTAAATGGTTGAAAGAAAATAAATAATTTATTTTAAAGGGAAAACGCATCATGTTTTAAATCCCAAAATCTAATATAAAATTGGCAGCACCACACGAAATTCAATTGCCACAAGTTTCAATTATAGAAAATTTTGACAAGCAAAATGAACCCAACTTTTATGCCATAGCCGTGTACATTTGCAGCTCCAATTATTAACAATGTTTTCAATATTCTTCCAAAAATACCACTCTTGTACAAGCCATCAACGTATTCCTAACATAATCTTCTCGCATACAGTTCACAAGGAAACAACGAAGTACAGGAAAATCAACATAACTCACCAGATTTACTTACTATTAGAGTGAACATATTTTGTGCCCCATTGTTTGATAACTGAGTTAAATACCAATGCATGTATCTACCTTCCAATTTGTATTTATAATGCAATCCAATCAATGTTTCAAGTGTGGGGCCTGTCCAAAGCACCAGTTCATAAACTATTACCAGCAGCATACTAAATTTTTATATTCAAGGTTGGTACGAAGAATGTTCTACATAGAAATGCATAATTTACAGTTCAATCGAATTCAATATTGGCCTTATTATTGCATCAGTATCCTAGATTGGTTATTTGTAACATCAAATTATAAGATATCTAAGTTGTTGACTAAAAAATTATAAAGTCTTGGGCATAAAGTTGATCTATTATTTTCTTGGACATAAAGTTGATCTATTGTTTTCTTAAACCCATTGGACCACAAGGGAATAAAATACCAGTTATCTGATCCTTCCTTTGCAGAGGCAATTAGTCCTCATGTAGACCTGTCTCTATGTAACAAAAGGTAGTACAGCCATTTAGCTATCAAATAAGCCTACCAACCAAATAGAAGGGCAGACATACATATAAGATCCAAGGTTGGAAATTCACTTATTTGATGGGAGACAGCTTTAGGATTGCGTGTTTTTACCAACATTCAGTGGAAATACTTCTATTGCAATCATTTCTATATCAAACGAATCAATTACACTAACCAATGAAATTAATGAGGGTTCAACAGTTTGCTGTTCGTAGACCATTAGATATAAATTTATTTGAAAATTATCTGCAACAATACAATTTAAAAATGTGAAATTGCACAAATGAGCACCTGGAACTCACTACAATCACAGGAATCAAATTTCAAACTAAAGAAAAAGCCAGGAAACAATTCAATTGTGCAAAAAATATTCCTCTGCAGTAATGTAATGCATCAAAAATAAATTCTGGAGAGCTCTAAAAATGAGCTTGGCAACAAATCTGCCAACTGTTGAAAAAGGAATGAGATTTTGGTACATTTTGGAACTGAACAGGTATCCAAGGGAACAAGAATAGAATTCCCTGACTCTGCAAAATAATCTGGATAATTATAAAATCACCATGATACCAATTCCACAGAAATATGAAATTATTCATGACTACCTGCTGCATCTCTCGCTTAACACTTTCTCCATCTTTCTAGACATCAAATTTAGCATGTATTGATACCATCCTTACAATCCTTTGTCAAGTTATAAAATGTCTCCACACGAGTCTTTGCCCTATAGAAGACTTCAGTGTCTACTGCCACTCTCATGTAACCATCAAATTCAACAGATTGGCCTTTGTTTAAAAGAGTGGTCTCATTATACCATTCACTATCCTTTCTCCACAAGTCTTTATAATCATCCAAGAGGGAAACCTTGAAATGGGATCTTAACTTGTCAAAGTAGTGGTAATCTGGCTCATTGGTAGCAATATACAATTTCCTCTGCTCTTGAATAAGATTAGTGAGCTTGCCCAAAATTGAATCAGGTGATGTATCCTGATCTAGATTGGGCCAAAGTTCTTTCTTCTGAGCTTTCTCACCTCTGACAACATGAACTGCATCAAAATCCCAATCAAGACTTCCACTGATAGCTGATACAATGTTCATCAACCTTTTTGATTTCCATATCATGTGCCAAGGTCTCTGGACATACTTCTCTGCTCGCCCTTCACATACCCGATACCAATAATTGTCTGGTTCTGGTGCATCAAATTGCCTCCAAATTATCACACTTTTGTCTTTCTTCAATTGCCTTGGGCTGATCTTGTAGTCCTCCACATTTTTGACTGGAATTTGATCATTCTTGTGTTCTCTGTCCCATTTTTTCCATTCTTTCAGAAACTGCTCCTCCTCAACAACAGATGTGCTCTCCTTCAAATGCTCAAAATCGAAGTAGTACCTAAAGTCCTTTCCTTCCTCATCCTTGCTGCTGGAGGTGTACTTTGAAGACAGGCACATACTAAGATCCATAACAAATGTTCTGTTAAGATATTGCGCCTCTCCAAGTGCACAGAGTAAACTCCACAGATACTGATTCATCTCCTTGCAGTAGTCTCCTCCACGGGAGTAGTATAAGTATTTTCCCTTCCTGAAACTAGATTCGGATGTGGGTAGAGGGACTGCATCATCTATGACTTCATCTGTAACCAAAACAGATGGCACGGACAAAGTTGTAGAAGTGGGATCATTAATGTTGCCAGTATTAGATTGTGAAGATGTCTTATTTATTGCTCGAGGATCCTTTCTTATTACCTTTGGTGGCCGAGCATTTTTTCCCGAATGCCACCGGCCAGCACCTGTGATCATGTAATCACAATTCAGATTGAAACCTATAGTAAATCTTCTGAAATCCCTATATTTTCTCCATGATTTTTCCTTCTTGGATCTGAACCTCCAAGCTACATCACACTCATTTGATTTAGACCCTTGTACAGGCAATTTATATTCAAAAATGTTGATAGTTGGGAAGGTCTTCAAATTAAACTTTTTAATTAGAACTAAAATTCTAGGATCTGCACAGCTTATAGCCTGATCTGGATTGCATTCTGATATGGGTGGCTGACTAGTAGCATTTGCTTCTTCTACTTGGACTGTTTTCATTGTAACAGGTTTTTCCTCTTTCATGGCTGGAGACGGTGAAAGAGCAATATCTTCACCAGTGCGAACAATGGAGTCGTCCTGTTTGAATGTGGCATTCCCCACAGAAGAAAAAACCTTGGCCATAGCCTTTTGTGATTCAAACCAAGGATCTGGAGGTTTATAAGTTACAGCAATCCCTGTGAATATCAATACAGCTACCACAAAAAAGACAAAGCATATGTTACTCACAACCTTCAACAGGTTCTGCCCAAACAGCTCCACAGTGCTTAAAGGCTTCATCTTGTCCTCTACCTCTGCAAACAATGCACATATTTTTTGATGGACTAAAATATTAAAAACAAGCACAAACAGAATATAAGCCATATCTTTTTCTCATTATGTAAACTTCATATCAGAAACTGATGGAAAAAGTCAATTTGAATATATAAATAATAAAAAAACTAAGCCCACAAAAATTTCCTCATAATCTTCCAATATTTTTATCATAAAGCAAACTCCGTACCATTAACTAGCCCATGAAATCAGGTTATATATAAACAAGTTAAACCTGTAATGGATTTCTCATAAACCAAAATTTAAATCAAGAATATAACTAAAAGATTGAATATAAAGTTAAACAGAAGCTAAACCTATAATGTTTCAGCTATAAACTAAACATCAGAGCTAAAACTAACATAGGGCACAGTTTGAAAATATTCAGAAACTACACCTATAATTTTCTTCTCATTAACCAAACTTCAGGGCAGAAACTAAGAGCTAAAACTAACCTAGGCCACAGTTTAAAAAAAACTGAAGCAGCACCTATAATGTTCTTCTTATTAACCAAACTTCAGGGCAGAAATTAACTTAGAAAAATCAGTTTGAATATGTTTGAGCATAATAAACATTAGAGGTCATGACTGAACATTTAAATTGGCTCAATTTGATACAAAGTTTAGCCTTATTAAATATATATCGGTTGGCCATATTATGGGGGAATGATTACTAATGATTCATTAATTAAAAGTTATTTTATTTATTAAAAATTACAAACCATTTTGTGAAAGTTTGTAGCCGACCTTATGTGGGGATGAATTGCAGCAACTCCCTATATTTAAAGGAAAACTATGTAGAAAATATATATATATCCATTGGGATATTTTGTCTTCTGAATGGAATGACTATTGCATTCATGGATAGGCATAACTTCAAGAGGTATTTTGAGGCATTTTGTGGAAAGGAGGAGAGAAAGGAAATTGCATAAGTTAGGTTTCTTGTATCTGTAATTTGTACAGACTTAATGGAAGTTTTCTATCCGTTGAATGATTATTTGTGGGGTTTTTAACCAAAAAGTTTTCCCCGCATTAATATCTTGTGTACTATGATAATTATTCTTCTGCAATTATTTTTGCAAATCTGTTTACATCGTACCATTAATATTACTGGTTAAATAATTATCATGGCTTAAACCTAAAGTTCCTAATATCCTAACAGGATACCTAAAGTTCTTAATATCCTAACAGAATACATATTACAAATAGAAACTGTATAATGCTTATTCCATAAACTATGCTTCAAATATAAAACTTACCAAAAATATCAATTTAAACACTGGATATAAACAGAAGCCAGACCTATTATGTTTTTACCACTAACTAAAATTCAGATCAGAAACTAAAAGACATCAGTCTGAATATATAAAGAAAACCTGAACCCGTCACGTCTTTGTAAAAAACTGAACTTAAGAACAAAAAATAACCCATCAAACACTTCAAAACATATACAGAAGGTAAACTGATAATGTTCTTTTCTTAAACTAAGCTTTAAGTTCTGAAAGTAACCCAAGGAACCAGTTTGAATGAATACAGAGGCTAAACCTATAATGTTTTTCCCTTAAATTAAAATTCGAACAAAAGCTAATTAACAACATTAGTTTGAATCTATATCGAAAATACCAATAATATTTTCCCCACATAAAGAATTTCAAACCAGAAGCTAAACCCAAAAGTTAGTTCTATATATACAGAAGCTAAAAGATTAAGGTCTTGCCAATAAACTAAAATTCAGAGCTAAAACCAAGAAACAACTTGAACTCATATAGAAGCTAAACTCTAATAGTTTCCTAATACCCTCGAATTCATGGCTAAAGCCTAAAACTAATCCAAGAACAGTTTGAATAGACGCAGGAGCCAGACCTATAATGCTTTTCTCATAAACTGAATTTCAGAGGAGAAACTAGCGCAAGACATCAGTTTAAATATAGACAGAAGATAAACTATACTATTTTTTTTCATAAACTAAACTTCCGACGAGGCACTTACCCAAGATATCAGTTGTTTAAACCTATAATTTCAGATCAGAAAGTAGCCTAAGACACAGTTGATATATAAAGAGTGGCTAAACCTTTTTTCTTTTCATTAGCTTAATTTCCGACCAGAAACCTACGCAAAATATCAGCTAGGTTTAAACCTGTAATAGTTTTCTCATAAATTAAACTTCGTATCAGAATTAAACCTAATATATTGCCTTTCAGATAACACAAATTTACCCAGAGATTCGTCCAAACTAAACATCAGAAGGAAGAAAAAAAGAAACTAAAGAAAAACCCAATCGAAATCCCCTAAAAAGTTCCAAGTAATATTATTCAGAACAAACCAGAAAATGTAGACTCATGTCAATTTGCATTTTTCTTATAAGCTTTACATAACCAGAAAATGTAGTAATGAGAAATTAAAAAGCCCACCTCAAGAAAGATGCCGCTCCGGCAAAGATTTCCAGACTCCAATTGCTCTCTACATTTGCTGAAATCAATTTACCTATGAATGGAATTGATCCATAACATGCACGAGGAACCCATTAAAAACCCAGATCTGAGTTAAAACTCTGAAATTCAGATCAGTGAGATTTCAAGGTGATGAAGAGGGATAGCCATAATAATGATTCAGAGTATATTTGATCACAGGGAAAGCAAAAAGAGGTGGGGACTGGACTTATACCCCTTCCTCCTGTCTTGCGTTGGAATTCTGAGTCGCTGCATACGCATTGATCAAAGTATACGACATAGATTTAAGCTTCATTTTTTATTCAGTAGTTAAAAACGCCTAGTCGGTGTGACAATGAGTTTAACAACAAATGTATTGTACCTAAATATGATAGAATTGACCGCAGAATTGACCGCAGAATTGACCGCTTAACTGAAAGGGCTTAGAAAACCTTAGCGTGAAGAGCAAAAAATCGGTTGAAAACAAATAATTACGATAAGCTTTAATTGATTTCCATTGTTTATTGGGCCTGTATGGATTAGATTTTTTATGGATTTAACTAGTGTAAGATGGTGGTTTTTCTTAGGTGGAAGTGTAATGAACACAAGAAATATGTACAAAGATTAAGTAGAAAAGAGAGCTTAACGTAAGATTTTATATTAATCTTAAAGCATTATTTTGAGGGTAATTTTTTAATAGAATATTAATTTTAATTATAAATATTTAAGATATATTTTATTTAGGAAGTTATTATATATAAAATGATATTTTATCTTTTTAATTAGTGGAGTATTTTACATAGCATATACATCAATGTTTTTATTTACTATTATATATGAACGACTAATTAAGCATGTATACCAAACTAATACATATATATATATATATATAGGGTATATGACACTACCTCCCCTTTCAAAAAGTCTTGTTCTCAAAGCTCAAAGTTGAAAAAAATGGAGAGAATGTCAGTTGGCTCTCATGTGACATCTTCAAATTCCAAACCCTCCCATTAGATCCAAACCTCATCAGTCAGATGAAAGTAAAAAAATTGTCGCATTTGTCTACTATGACCTTTAATTCTAAGAAGATGGATCCCTCCTCATCTAATGTCTGTAGTTTTGTTGCTACTATCATAGCATTACCATTCATTTTCTTGAAGCAAGACACATGAAAAACTAGGTAAATTTCAAAAGAGGATGGGAGTACAAGTTTGTACACAACTTTGTTGTTGTGTTGCAACTCATAAAAGAGAGAACCATCTTATGACCTGTAGACACTTCATATCGTCTTGATCGATATTACATATCTAAATTTGATTTTAACACCACTTCCTCATAAAATCACCTATTCTCTAACTATTTATTAAATGATCTAAATTGTTAAATTAAAACTATCACTTTCTCCTATTAATCAAATAATTAATTTTATTGGATTAATTCATCCCCCTTTCTATTAATTTTCATCCCATTTAATTAGATAATCTAAATTATTTAATTAAAACTCTCATGTCTTCTCACTTGATTAAATAACTCTAATTATTTAATTAAATGTCACAAACCCCTAAACCCACCTAAGTTTATTAATCTTTGATTAATTAACTTTATCCACTTGCTAATCCTAATTAGTCCATTCTCCAACAATTAACTTCATTCAAGTTAAATAAACCCATGGTTTATTAACTCCAACTTGCACAACTAATTAATTTTCTCAAATTAATTAAATGGATATTTTCCCTCACACTTGCATGCCTCATTTACTCCCTTCATTCACTTTCTTTCCCAACCCTTGATGGCTCTTACACAAGCCATCTTGTCTCCCACCCAAGCCTTAATGGCGCTTGCATGGCTCTTACACAAGTCATCTTGTCTCTTACATGAGCATTCACTTCTCTTACATGCCTTAATATATTTCACCCACATGCCTTTAATTCTTGAACCACATGTCTTAACTCCCTCTTACATACTCTCTTCCCAAAATGTGCTCACATGTGTGAGCACATATCCCCATCACCTCTCAAGGCTAATCATCCTTCAATCCTCTCATCAATTAGCAACCATTGATTGGGAAAATGAATCTCAACCCTTAATTCAACTATTTTCCCTATAAATAGAACTCACTTCTATGAGAAAGGGATCCACTTCTTGAAGAAAAGTTACATAGCACAATTCCATTTCCACTAAGATCACATTTCATCATTTTAGCTTGAATCCAATATCATCTTTCATCAATTTCATCATTTTATCACAATCTTGAAGTTTGTTCAAAGGGCCAATATTCCACATCAATATGGCACCAATTCCCCTATGGGATCAGGTTTGGGGTATTTAGCTAGGATTTCATTATGCATTGCTTGTTATTTCATGTTTTCATATTCATGGTTTCCTTGTTTTGTGCTTCCAAGAATTTCATAAGGAGCTTGATTTAACTTAGTTAATGTGACTAATTTCCTTGTGTTTTGATCATGTTGGATCAGGTATAGATCATGCTCACATTTTGGCGTTAGGAGGGCTTAACCATTTAATTTTTGACATTTTTGCTTGAGATTCACATTTTTTGTAGGTTCTAGAAAAAGGTGTCGCTATTGAGATTACCAAAGCATCGCTTTTGAAAACAATGCCACTATTGCTAGGAAATACGACATCACTTTCATAAACAGAGTTGCTATTGAAATAAGGAGCCACTTTTGATGTGCTTAACTACTTTTTCTTTTCTAAATTATTGCACCGCTCTTGTTAAATCGTCGTTATTGACCTCTCTATTTTTTGTGAACTTGTAGGTTTTCACCAAAGCGCCACTTCTGATATGGTGTCGCCTTTGTCAATACAACATTTCTTTTGAGTTCATTGTCTACTGTAGAGCGTCACCTTTGCTTTTCACCAAAGTGTCACTATTGCCAAAATAGCGCCGCTATTAACAAAATAGTGTCGCCTTTGTTAACACAAAGTCGCTATTACAGGTTTGAGGTGGAGAATGGGGCATTGAAGTTGGAAAGCATTTGATATTCATTGTAATAGTGTTTTCAAACACTTGTGGGGAAATAACGCATGATATGTTATTTTCCTTTCATGCTTTAGGACTACTAGATTTGATTTGGGCTTTAAAATTTACCATTGCAATGATCGTTTCAAAGTTGGTTAAGAATTGAACCCCTTATTTCCTCATTATTGTGATATTGGTTAAAATTCAACAATACAAACAAACACTTCCATTAGTGCTTAAAATGAAGTCATTTTGCAATGTTGGTTAAAATGAATGAGTGTTTGTTGTGCTTGTTATGAATGTAAACTTCTAGTGTGTATCCTCTCCCCTTGCACCTCATGTGATCTTGGGTGAAGAGAATCACTTTAAGGTTACAAAACTTTCTTTGTTTTGAGTCACCCTAAGAACTTGTTACATATCCTCTCCCCTCAAGCTTCGTGCGATCTTGGGTGAAGAGAAATATTTTTTTTCTTATTAAGAGAGGGCCTACTAATGAGACACATCCCACAATGGAGAACTCATATAAGTGACTCTCGAATAAAAGAATGTTTACCGACGGGCTATATAAAGGTTGCAAACTTGAAAGAGTAGTAGCTTCAATCTGTGGCATATAACATACTACACCTAATCCAACTCCAAAGTGATGGGCTAGAAAGGAATGGTTTAATGCTTTAAGTGGCTTGCGGATGGTAGTATATGTCTCGGTGTTCATGTTGTGTCATCAAAAACCTTTGTGTAGAGGCCAAACCTTGTTTTTTTAAATGTTCTTTGAAAGTGGTGCATCCAAATTTACTTTTGAGAAGTCACTTACCAAGTCTGATTTATGGTTGAGGCATAGAGCTTAATAGTTCACTCTCTTGTACAAAATATTGAGGAGGTGATATCCCTCTATGTGTTCCCTCCATAAGTTGCATGTAAAATCATCCCTTTAGGGCACGAGGTAGGCCCACCTCAAAGAGTGTACCTACTCTTTAGGTTGTAAAGATTGTCTATTGTGATCTTGCCAAGTGAATCTTATGAAGAAGATTTGCAAAATATCTCCATTACCTTGGACATCAAACACATTGCTTGGATTCAAAACATTTTAAACAAACATTGAACATTGGCATTAAGATTTCAAATCCTTTGGACCTAATTGTGGATACCTTTATTAAACCCTATATTATTGCATGCCCTTAAACATATCTTATTTTTCTCAAAACAGTATCTTTGAGGCTTCATAATGTTTGGGTCACATCTCAATCCACATTAATTCCAAAGTAAACCTAGGGAACTATGACTTAAACTTCTAAATTTTCATATATTTGAGCTTTGTGGAACGAAGGTTGCTGAAAATTGTAGACATTTAATTTAAAAACTTAATCAAGACATTGGATGTGGTAAAAGAAACCTCACTAATCAAGCTTAAATCAATTGAACCCCACAAAAGTGCATGTTTATCTTTTGTCTTATGTTCAAAAAATATGACCCTTCAAGCAAACATTGATCTTTTTGGTTTGGAATACTCTTAGGGAAAAGTATGTTCTTCAACACCTTGGTCTTGTAAACAAGTCCCTCTTAGGTTCATATTAGGATCAAATCAATCTTTCCATCCACACCAAAACATTTGTCATTTCATCTCACAAACAACTTTAGAACTTTGGACACACCAACCTCCTAGACTTGGGTAATCATAAAATCAAACCAAATCACCTTGTTTAGCTAAAGTGTGTGGGAATGCATCCTTTTTCATACACCTAGTTAAACTAGCAAATAATCCATTTTGAACAAATTTATCCTAAGGTCGCAAGTCTATCTTAGGGTTCATAAGTTCATTATCAATCCTTAAACATCTATCATCAAACCCCTAAGTCTAGTGTTGTCCAAAGTTTGAAAGTTCATCATCCATATCACTCACCCTTTCATCCTTCATCTCATCATTGGTCCTAAATTCCTTAGAGGTCAACAAGGTCAAAACACAAGAAAATCATGGAATATAAACTTGATTCATACATCATGAGTGATCTAAATCAACCAAACTATCAAAGCCTTGCAATACCAATTGATTATCAAAACTCACATTTATACAATTCACACATGGGATCATTATATCCTACAAACCTCAATGATTCAACAAATGTGAGTATGCCCAATCTAAATTTTAGAACACCTTCCCTATGGAAGATTTAAATCAAAGTCAAAACCTACTAATCTATCAACCAAACGATCAATACATGAGTCTTCAACAAAAAATTATCCCATCAAATCAATGCATGCCAAATATGAATATACCAAATACAAACTTACCAAACATGAACATATAAAAATTACACTTGGTGAACTATGGCATAGATACATTTATGAATCACACCAATGTTGTTAAAAATACAAAAAATATATTTAAAACTCAATGTATTGATCCAAATCAAGGTAATACCATGCAAAATTAGGGTTACCTAAATCAAAGCAATGTGTTTCCCAATGCTACGCCCTTAATATTATTATACATCGGGTTATGAATAGTCGGCTTGTGGCTATCTTAACTCTCTATTAAGTCATATTATCATTAGTATATTGTTATTTAGTTGTTTAGGTTGGACTAAGTCTTATATAGGTGTGTCTAAGTAAGCCTAGGTGAAATCCTTGGCATAAATAGGTATATATAGGAGGTTGTGAGTCTTATTTCATCATCAAGTGTGAAGTGTGTTCTCATTAGAGATATTTGGAGGTTTTCCCCCTTGAAGTGGCTTGTTATTCTTAGTTATTATCAAGTATTTGTAGCATATTTCATATCATATTCTTCTATTGTGCAAGTTATTTCATAACAAGTGGTATCAGAGCATGATCTTGGCACCATAGAGGCAAGGTTTTTCTCAATTTTAAAAGACGATTTTGGAAAGAGCATATCTTTCAGATTTTGGCGAATTTTTTTCTAATTTTTAAAGGGTTTTTGAAGAACATATTGAAGAAGCTACAGTCCAGATTTCAAAAGAATTGGAGCAGAATTAAGCGAATTATTGAAGAATTAGGGTTTATACACTATTTTTTTGGAATCTACATATCTCGCACATCTTGTTGAATTGGAGTCTGATTTTTATTAGGTTTTTGAAGAAATAATAAAGGAGATTACAGTAAAAATTTGAGAGAATTTAAGATTCATTTGTGTGATTTATTTCAACATTAGTGGTTTCCATCATGTCAGGGCCTTCAACAAGGGGTAAAAAGAATGTCACTCCGGGGAAGACTCCTGATAAGGATGGTGAAACAATCGAGGATATTACTCATAATGAGGAAATAAATAAGGTTAAGGAAGAAATTTACTCAATTAAGATGGATATGTGTGACTTAAGAGGAGATATATCAGACATACGAAACATGTTAAGCACCTACATGGCTAAATCAAGAAAGGAGTTCTCATGCGGCCAAGGTGAAAATTCTAGGTCAGCTACTACTGACACAAGCTTTAGTACTCCTATGGGATCTAGGAATTTATTTCCAAAGGTGGATATGCGCAAGTTCGATGGTAAGGATCCTCTAACATGGATAAACCAAATGGAGAATTTTTTTGAAGTACACCAAATCCCAAATGGACAAAAGCTCACAATGGCTTCCTTATATCTAGAACCAGATCAATTCATTTGGTATTGTTGGCTTTGCACTCATTGAAGTAAAAAGGGGCTCATCGTCTCATGGTCAATTTTTACAGAGGAACTCCAAGCACAATATAGCAATAGCATCACAGACAACTTCTTCAGCCAACTAGCTAAACTTCATCAAACAGGATCAGTTAAGGATTATATTCAGCAATTCCAAAATCTATCCTTAAGGGTGGATACAATTATGGAGGAAAAATTGAATGACTTATTCTTGGGTGGTCTCAAGGATCACATTCAACATGAGGTACGCATGTTTAGCCCTAGTTCCATAAATGAGTCTTTTATCTTAGCACGCAGGGTAGAGGAGAAGTATTTGATTCCTAAGAAGCAAGGGGCTAATGTGATAAGAGAGAAAGGATATTCAACACAACCTACTAAGTTGACTCCACAACAAATTGAGGAGAAAAGAGAAAAGGCTTGTGTTTCAATTGTGATAGAAAATATAGTCGAGGACATTTGTTTTATATTGAAGGTCCCAATGAGGAAGAAGAGGAGGAACCCATACTAGAAGATGAAAGGGAGTCAAATGAGGAATCACATGATTCTCAACCAATCATTTCTTGTCATGCACTCTCAGGTTTCAGCGCTCCACAAACTCTCAAGGTGGTGGGGTTCCTAAAGAAGCATAAGGTAACAGTGTTGATCGAATCAGGTAGTACTCATAATTTCATCAACAAAAAGTTAGCTACTTGTCTAAATTGTTTCATATATCCAGCTCCAGAGTTTCAAGTTTTGATTGCAGATGGTGGTACAGTTAGTTGTTCAGGGAAGTGTCATAGCATTAAATTATCCATGGGAGATTATCAACTTGATACCCCAATGTATGCGATATCCATGGGTGCAGCAGATATTGTTTTGGGAGTACAATGGCTTACTACATTAGGAACAATTAAGATGAACTTCCAAGAACTATTCATGAAATTTCAATCGGAAGGAAGGCTAGTAGAGCTAAGGGAGTTGAAGGAAAAATCTCCACAAATGGTAAGCTCTCATCAAATGCAAAAGTTGCTTAAGAAAGGAGTGGATGGATTTGTGGCCCAACTATGTTCATTAGAAGTCTCTCAATCTAATACTCCTACTCATCCAGATTTGCAAGCTATAATTGATCGTCACTCAGTTGTTCTTGGAGATATTCCTAAAGGACTTCCTCCTAAGAGGGATCATGATCATGCCATACAGTTAGTCCCAGGGAGCCAAGCCACCGAACATCAGGCCTTACAGGTATCCACACATACAAAAGAGTGAGATAGAAAAAATTGTTGAAGAGATGCTAGAGGCAGGAATTATTAGGAATAGCCAAAGTGCTTACTCCTTGTTGGTGGTGATGGTATGTAAGAAGGATGATACTTGGCGCATGTGTTAGATTATAGAGTGCTCAACATGTACACCATTAAAGATAAGTTTCCAATTTCAGTCATTGATGATTTGCTAGATGAATTAAATGGAGCTATGTTTTTTACCAAGTTAGATCTTAGATTTGGTTATCACCAAATTCGGATTAAGGAGGAAAGATATTTGTAAGACAGCATTTCAGACTCATGAGGGTCATTATGAATTTTTGGTGATGCCATTTGGTCTTACCAATGCACCATCTACATTCCAAAGTTTGATGAATTCCATTTTTAAGAAGTTCTTGAGAAAGTTTGTGTTAGTATTCTTTGATGATATATTGATTTATAGCAAGACTTGGGAAGAACATTTGCAACATGTGGACCAAGCATTACAAATACTTGAAGATCATAAACTCTATGCTAAGCCATCCAAGTGTGCTTTTGGTCTTACAGAGGTGGAGTATTTGGGACACATAGTTTCACATGAAGGAGTAAAGGTGGACCCTAACAAAATTAAGGCTATCATGGAATGACCTATTCCAAAAACCATTAAGAAACTGAGAGGATTCTTGGGATTGACAGGGTACTATAGAAGATTTGTGAAGAATTATGGTAGTATAGCAGCACCTCTCACCACTCTATTGAAGAAGGATTCTTTTCATTGGAATGAGTTCATACAACATTTGAGAGATTGAAGGAGGCTATGTGTACAACTCAGTACTTGCCACTCGACTTCCAAGGAATTCATTGTGGAATGTGATGCTACGGAAATGGGATAGGAGCAATGCTCATGCAAGAAGGTCGACCAATTGCTTTTCAGAGTCGTCAATTAAAAGGTAAGAATCAACTAAAACCTATTTATGAGAAGGAAATGCTAGCAATACTCCATGCAGTGAAACAATGGTGGCCTTATCTATTGGGTAGACATTTCAAGATTAAGACAGATCATGATAGCCTAAAATATTTTTTGGAACAACGACTATCTTCTAATGAGCAACAAAAATGGGTCACTAAGATGTTAGGATATGACTTTGAGATTGTATATAAGAAAGGGAAAGAAAATATTGTCGCAGATGCACTGTCAAGGAAGGATGAGAGAGATGAAGCCTTATTGTGTGCCCTTTCAATATTACAAGCAAATTGGGTGGAGGAAGCCAAAGCAGTGGCAAAATGATGTTGCGACAAGTAATCTCATTGAGCAATTAAAAAGTGATCCTAGTAGTTCAGATAAGTTTTTTTGGAAGGGAGATACTCTTTGGTATAAAGAGCGTTTGTATCTCTGCAAGAATTCCAACCTTAAAATCAAGATTCTCACAGAGTTGCATGAGTCTCTAGTGGGTGGTCATTCAGGATTTTTGAAGACATATCATCGAGTCAAGCAAGATTTCTTTTGGGAGGGGCTAAAGGGTGATGTTCAAAAATTTGTGGCTGAATGTTTGGTGTGTCAAAGGCATAAAGGGGAGACAATTAAGACACCGGTCTCTTGCAACCCTTATCTATTCCTAGCCAGCGTTGGGAAGAGGTATCCATGGACTTCATCACAGGGCTTCCCAAATCTAAAGGTCATAATGTCATCATGGTGGTAGTTGATTGGCTCACTAAATATGCACATTTCATTGCATTAGCACATCCTTTTACAACAAGTGCAATGGCTAAAGCTTTTTTGGAGAATATCCAAAAGCTACATGGTACACCTAAAGTTATTGTTAGTGATCGTGATCCTATCTTCACTAGTCACTTTTGGAAAGATTTATTCTCATGTTTGGGTACTCAATTGGCTCTTAGCTCTTCATACCACCCTCAATCAGATGGGCAAACATAGGTTGTTAATAAGTGTTTGGAAGGATATCTACGTTGTTTCACTTTAGAGAAACAGTCTCAGTGGGTAGATTGGCTACCACTTGCGGAATGGTGGTATAACACTTCTTTTCATAGCTCATCAAAAATGTCTCCATTTTTGGCACTTTATGGATATTATCCTCCTTCCATCACATCATCAATTAAGGTGTCCCCAAGAGTTCAGGCAGTAGAAGACCACTTGCTTCATCAACAACAAGTACTTTCAGGACTCAAGGAGAATTTAGCCATGGCACAAAATCGAATGAAACAACAGGCAGACCAACATCGTAGTGAAAGAAGTTTTGAAGTTGGGGATTGGGTCTTCTTGTGATTGCAGCCTTATAAGAAAATCTCACTAAAGCAGCAAAGAAAGAATAATAAGTTGTCTCCAAAGTATTATGGTCCATACCAAATCATGCAGAAGATGGTAGTGTTGCCTACAAGCTTGAGTTGCCACCAACAACAAAGATACATCCAGTTTTTCATGTTTCATGTTTGAAGAAGGTAATTGGGCATAATATTCCCACTCAAACAACACTTCCCCAAAGGTGGAGAAGAAGAATCATTTTGGAACCAGAGTGCATTCTTCAAACATGCACAAAGAAGAGGAATAGAACTATCACTGAGTATCTCATCCAATGGAAGAAGTTACCAGTTGAAGATGCCACATGGGAAGACGAGGAGTTCATTCAAAAGTTTCCAAACTTGATTAGCATTGAGGACAATGCTTCTTTGAAGAAGGGGGCATGCTACTTAATATTATTGTACATCGGGTTATGAATAGTGGCTTGTGGCTATCTTAACTCTCTTTTTAAGTCATATTATCATTAGTATATTGTTATTTAGTTGTTTAGGTCGGCCTAAGTCTTATATAGGTGTGTCTAAGTCGGCCTAGGTGATATCCTTGGCATAAATAGGTATATATAGGAGGTTGTGAGTCTTATTTCATCATCAAGTGTGAAGTGTGTTCTCATTAGAGATATTTGGAGGTTTGCCCCCTCGAAGTGGCTTGTTATTCTCAGTTATTATCAAGTATTTGCAGCATATTTCATATCATATTCTTCTATTGTGCAAGTTATTTCATAACACCCAACCACAACAATGTTCAATACCAACCTGTAATGTAAAATCTAAACATCATCCCAAATCAGAACATTGTCCAAAATCAATTTGTTCATGATCCCATACAAATACCACAAGTTTTTATTCCAAATATGTTTGCTTAACAACCAAATCAACTATATCAAGGGTGTCAAAATCAAAATCAAGATCAAATTTTGCGACATCAAATTGCTTCACTTACCAAAATAGTTGATTCATTGTGCCAAGAGACATTTCCACCCCAAAATCGACACACTCCCCCATTAGTTAAACCATGTCATCAAAACATTGAGTTGTGTCCACAACCACATCAAGAACAACATATTCAATATCAAGAAGTTGGATATCAAAATCAACAACCTCAACAACAAGTTCAATCACCACATCTCCAAGATCAATCACAACTAGATCAATCTCAACAAGCAAAATCTCACAAGATGACAAACGTGAATACACTCCTTTGGGAGAGCCAATTGAATCAACATTAAACAAATTACTTAATGCAAAACTCATCACTCTTTCAAAAATAAGTGCTTACCACTTTATCATAAACCTCTCTTAGAATAAGAGGGGAGCTTATTGTGAGCATCATAGAGAAAATCTTCATGAAACATCAAGTTGTATTCAACTCAAAGATCTCATCCAAGACCTTCTTGATCAAGGAAAAATAACTATTGAGGACAATGATCAAGATTCAACCACTAATGATAGCAGTGATAATCTCTCCACCACAGTTGTTGAAAACAATGATCAAGATCTATCCATCAATGAGCACCTTGAAGATGTTTCTACCTCATCCAACAATCAAATCAATATACATCAAGAGTCACTTTTTAATCATGATCAAGTCCCATCAACAATACCCAACAATGATCCATTTCAAGAAGCGTTAACATCCTTTGATCCTATGGTTGAAAACATTGACAATATCTCCACCACCATTTTTGAGGACAAAATTCAAGATCCATTCACCAATGATCATGTTGACAATATCTCTACATCACCTAACAAGTTAGAGGACATATCTCAAGAATTTATTCCAAATAATGATCAACATCTTTCATCAAAGTCTAGAAATGGTCCTTTCTAAGACATATTGACATCCTTTGACCTCATGTTTGTAGATATTGAGGGAATCCTCAACTCAAAACTTTATCCAAATCCACTCAAAGATCAAGAGGATATTGATCCACTTCCCATGCCTAATGAAGATATCCAAGAGCCCTTTGTAAGCAATCCATCCTTTGAAATTGACCCATGTCAAGAACTTGATCCAAAGCACGTCGAAATAAATTCTAAACCAAGATTCAAAACAAATTTTGTTCCAAACCAAGATTCAAAATCTCGATCAATCAAATCTAATCAATCCACCATCATCTCAGGATATCCTTCACAATCCTCATGTTGCTTAAACACTATCCTTACATTGTTGTGTATCCTCAACAATGTTATCATCATCAATCCATCAACCAGATCAATCAACCCTAGCTTGGTTTTCAAAAAATCCCAAAATAGATCACTGAAATCATCACAAATACACATAGCCAAATTCATGCAAAAATCCAAAAAAATTCAAATCATATCAAAATCCCATAACAGGTCAAAAAGTCAAAAAAAAATTCAAAAACATGGTTGTTGAACTATGTCATCTCTAAGCTTAAACGTAGGAAAGGCCATCATTGATGAACCCCCAAGACACAAAAACACAAAAACATTCATAAATCTCAAAAAACCCAAAAAAAATTGAAAAATTGAAAATCAAAACATTTAAATAACCCCAAAATCAAAAACAACAAAACATTACAAAAACATCAAAAACATCCAAAATGAAAAAATCCATCTGTCTCATTTTGCTTCAAAAATCCATCTGTCTCATTTTGCTTCACCCATGATAATCAATCATCCATAATAAATCAATCGTCACCTTCATCCTTGGGCAAAACAAATAGAAACAACCACACCAATAGGCAAAAGCAAACTTCAAACACAAAATCAAAATCAAAACGACAAACTTTTAAACACAAAATCAAACTCTTGATCCATTTTAACAAACATATCAATCAAGCTTTATATCAATGGCATTTTCAAACAACCAATCACCCATCATCATCCTATACAATGCATGTCCTAAGATACATCTTTCTAACAATCGACATCATTTTGGATATCACTTTGGATTCTTATCCTCACACACACATCCCCTTAGCTAGAGGTATGAAGAACATTGACTTGTTTGTTTATTTGATCTTTTCTTGTGATTTATCTTATTGCACTCATTCCAATGACCTCTCGATGATGTATATCAAAATGATTTAGAGAGAAATGAATGGCGAATTGATCATTATCTTTCATTTGTTGTGCTTTTTGGATGTTCTTGTAATATAACTTTGGCGAATACTTGCTTTGTTAGGAATGTATGGAAGGTGTTTTGGGCAACTTGTTGATTATTACATTGTTAGGCTATTCCTCTCCGTGTTTTGGTTTGAGATGTTTGAAACTTTTGAAGTACATCCTAGCAAGGTTTTTGTATTTCAAGTGTAAACAAGAATACTCCTATCTGTTTGTTGAGTCAAAGTCCATCACACTAGATACAATGCCATCTTGGTTATCCATATCTTGATGCATTGTGTCTATGTGTTTTTATCAAAAATAAGAAATACTATGTCGTTAGTATCCCAATCCTATGAAACAAGTTGTAGACATCCAAATTTGATCACCCCCATATGGTCAAATCCACCCCTTTTATCCACCTATTTCATCAATATTAATTAATTAACTTATTTAATTAATATTTCCCCTTTCCTGAAGGTTCCTAAAGTATTTAATTTTATAATTAAATACTTTACCTTTCGTCCTTTCTCTAATTTAAATAAATACATCAATTTATTTAATTTGGTCATTTAGCCTTTTGGAATTTAAATCAATTTTAAATTCCTCTTTTTCTCTCTCCTTGTCACATCCTCCATATTTTTCAACTTGCCTCTAATCCATCATTAATCTTCTTAATCACCTATTTGTACATCCTTAATCTAATCATGCGCCATCTTTGGCATGTCCCCCAAATCAAACTTTTATAAGTGCTTTCCTTTTTGAGCCTTGACCTCTTCCCCATGTGAATTTAAAATTCACATTTATTCACTCAATGCATTTCTCTTTCCCATGCAAGTTGAGAAATTCTAAATTCCCTCTCTTGTCACATTAGTCACATGGGGCAAAGGCTTCCTTTATAAGGACCTCATCTTATCCATAAGGTACTTCTCATCATGTGAATTTAAAATTCACATTTATTCTCCCAACCACTTATCCCTTTCAATCATGTGAATTTAAAATTCACATTTATTTCCCCAACAACTTCTCTCATCACCATGATGATAAGAGAGGACTTTCTAAAATTCCTCACTTGTCACCATCACCCTCATATGGGGACAAAAACTTCATTTTAAAGATTTTTCACTAATCCCAAGGTACTTGCAAGTACCTCCACCTCACATGTCCCTTTTCCAACTCACTTATCCTTGTGATATCTCATCCTCCACATGGCAAGATGTGAGGGCTTGTGAGTCCTCAACTCACCACAACCCTTCATCTTGTTCATGTTGGCAAAATATCGACCGCCTATTTCTCTAGAGATTCTTCCTTTAAAATGGAAGATTTTCTCTCAATTCATTCATTCATCACATTTGAAATTAAAGCTCAAACACTCCAACTTTCATGTTCTCACATCCTCCATTGTTGCATGTTTCAAGCTCTCATCACTTGCATTTGCATTAATCTATCAAAATACCGAAATAAATCATTGCATTCATCATCTAATATAGATCATTTTGCATCCATTTTAGTCCATTTTCCATCAAGGAGCACACATTCATCAACTATCAAAGGGCCAACCAAGGAGATCAACTCATACAAGGTATAAATCTGGTTTTTCATCTTTCTTTGTTTGAGTTCAACTTAGGCTAATCATTGAGGTGTTAAAGTGTTGTTTCTTCTTTTCTTTTTTTGTTTTGCATCTTTTAAGATAGTTAAATAATGTTGCACACATTTCTGGCACACTCGATGGGACCCACAAACATGTCTTTTTTCTTTCACGTTTGTTGTTGTTTGATATCTTGCAGGTTCAAGTTACATAGAGGCGACTCCACATCAGATAGGGGTGAACCTGCCCTGAATAGGGGCGACCCTGCCCTAGGATAGGTGAACCTGCCCCAAGACAGGTGACCCTGACCTGAACAAAGGCGATTTTTACCTTGTAGAACGCCCATCTGAGAAATAACAAAAAAATTTCCTCCCTATTTTCTGAACAGAGGCAACCCTGCCTTGAATAGGGGCGAACCTGCCCTAACAGGGGTGATCCTGACCCAAATAGAGGTGTCTGTGAGGTAAAAACAGTGGTTTAAAATTCATTTCCAACATCTATTTTGATTAATACTAACCCCCTAACTTGTCCTGTGGGTGATTGTTCTAGTTTTTACTAACATTTGTGCAACTATTTCACGCTTGTTGAAGACTAGAGAATAAACTTCTAACATTTTTATTGCAAGACAAACGAGCCAAGTTATTAGTTAGATTGTTTGTCTTTCATTTTTTTTCATACTAGTTAGGCACATAGTTTTAAATAGGGGGAGTCAATATATTGTATGCTTTGTTTGTAAAGTAAGCTATTGACATATCCAATCCCCTTGCGCCATTTGGAAATCCTGGGTGAAGAGAAATCATAGCTTACTTAGTCCTTTGTGTTGCCCAAGGGACACTACACCATTCAATCTTTCCCCTTGCACTTTGTGTGAGCCTGGGGAGTAGTCAAAAATAGTTAGTGTTCTCTTTTTAGCGGGACCTGCTTGGGGATTTCATCACCCCAAGGGACGATCCCAACGACATGTACCAACGGGGTATATAAAGGGGGGAGAGCCAAAGTTGTACCCCAATTCAGTCATGTCATATCTGGCAGAGCGTCGAAGTTAGGGTGATACCTAGATAAGAAGTGAAGAGTTGGTCTGAGCCTTCAGTACCTCGCTGGGGTTCTCGACTCATGCCTGTGACAGACTGGTGTTCACAATTGTGCCTCACATACCGAGAGTATATCAAGGACTCCCTAGTTTACCTTGTTCAACCTAGTTAGAGGACCGTGTTGGCCATACCCTTTTCACTAATCTTAGGATTGTGTTGTTTGAACTGTCTTTTTTGTGTGAAACCAGTGAATTTTTGTTCAGTCAAGTTAGCCTTACCATCTGCTTGTTGTTTTTTGTGTTTTGGTCCTTTTCCATAGTCATTTTTTCCCAAGTCAAGTCCAAGTTTGTTGACAGAGGCGACCTTGCCCTGAACAGGGGTGACCTTGCCTTCTGTCTTAGTCATTTCCTAATCTGTTTCTATCATAATCATCTAACTTTCACTGAATAGGAAACCTTTCCCTAATCAGGGGCAATTTTTCCCTCTGCCTGAGTCACTGTCAGTCAAATAGTCTAGTTCATTCACCTGTTCAATCAACAGGGGTGACCTTGACCTTAAGTTGGGCGACCCCACCCTAGGTTGGGTGACCCTGCCCCAAGTTGGGAAATTTTGCACTCTGAACAGTCAGTCCCACCTCCCGTTTAGTCATTCCATTAGTTTGTTCCCCTGTTTTGAGCATTCATTTACCTGTTTCGAGCATCCGTTCCTTGTTCTGTGCATTTGTTTGCCCATTTCGAGCATCTGTTTCCTCATTTTGAGTATCCGTTTGCCTGTTTTGAGCATCTGTTTCCTTGTTCCAAACATTCATTTCCTCATTCAGAGCATCTCGTGTCCATAGGCCCATTTCGAGCATCCACTTGCCCATTTTGAGCGTCTGGTTACCCGTTTCAGTACCCTGTTTACCTATTTTGAAGGTTTGTTCACCTGTTTCATTAGTTTGTTTGAACCTTTTTTGATTTAGACAAGTCCAAAAATTAGTTGGGTGACCTTGACCTTGAGTTGGGAAAACCTGACCTTTAGATAGGCGACTTTGACCTTTAGTTAGGCGACCCTGACCTTCAGTTAAGCAACCCTGACCTTCAAATAGGTGACCTTGACCTTCAGATAAGAGACCTTGATCTTTGGTTAGGTGACCCCGACCTTTAGATAGGCGACCCTGACCTTCAGATAGGTAACCTTGACCTTCAGATAGGTAACCTTGACCTTCAGATAGGTGACCCTGACCTTCATATAGGCGACCTTGACCTTCAGATAGGTAACCTTGACCTTCAGATAGGTGACCCTGACCTTCATATAGGCGACCTTGACCTTCAGATATGCGACCTTGACCTTAAGTTAGGCGACCTTGCACCATAGTTGGGCAATCCTTGCACTATTTTCCAGCCATTCAACATCTTTTGTTCACCCATAATTTGCATATGCATTCTTCAAAGGTCATTCGTTCATCATCTAAATCATATAGGTGCATCATAAAGAATCTCTAGATTACAGATCCCCCATCGTTTTCTCAATCCAAGTCCTTTGAACTTCACCTGAAGCTATTATCCAAATTGACCTAGCTATCTGAATCGATCATCATCCTACAACATTTGCTTAGGATCATCTCTATCCTGAGTTAGTTATCATCATTTGGCCCAAATCAATCCACTTCCATCTCAAGTTGGATTTGGTGCCACAATCATCTATCTATCCTTAATCTGATCAATCAGCACCTTAAGTCACCTAGGGTGATTTCTGAACTTGGTTTAGAATCCCTTCTATCATCTTATCTCATCCATCATCCAATCTTACCAATCATTTCATCAACCAAACTTATCCAATCTAATCTTTATCCAATCATCCAATTTATCAATCTAATCCAATCTTATCCTTATCCATTCATCCAATCAACTGATCCATTATCCAATCTAATCAATCATTCAATCATCATTTAGGTCATATTTGCATTGTATCTTCGAGTTTAACCGCATCTTAGCTCACCTAGTAGTTTTGCACTTTCATGCCCATTCAGACTCAATCACAAGCCAAGAAACAAATGGCCGAACAACAAGCCCAATTTTCCTACCTGAATATCCCTCAGGATCCCAATAACACTACAAACATCCCACAAGATCCTAATAATGGTGCAAATATCCCTCAAGATCCCAATAGCAGTGCATCGTCACAGTCCAATACTGATGTCCAAAACACCTCACTACTTAGAGATGAGAACATGGTCAATCAGCCCAAAGTCACAATTGATGAATACCTAAGCAATCCTGCTAATGTTCAGATGATAGATCGCTTCCTTAATGAGTGTGGGGATAATATTCTCGCTACTCTGATCATGAAAGGAGTCAAACGGCCGCCCGATTTCAATATGTCATAGTATACCGACGCCCAGTCCCTTCCTGCATCCCAAGATCCGTAGACCTTGCAAAATGTTCTAGGAAATTCGTATGTTCCCAAAGGTCCACCTATAGAGAATTGGTATCATCTTGAGTTTGGAAATGTTGTGATGCACCAACTCACCAGTTATCCTTTCCTCCCATCCACTGCCTCTATGACACCACCTAATCCTAATGACCCCTATGCCTATGGCATACCACAAAACATTTCATTCGCTCCACCACTCCCACATCAACATCCTGTTCAACCACCTATCAACGCCAGGGGCACTCCAATCCTTGCATTGATGCCACCTCCAGGATCTACACATGTTAATCTACCACCACCACCTCACAGTAATATCCCTACATTTTAGCAGGTTCCTGTTAATCCTCATCAATTCACTGTAATGCAAGCATCATCGCAACACACTGCTATACCCTCACAAGCACCGCCACAACATACTGCTACTGTTGTTGTTTCATCTCAACCACCTCATCAACAACCTCCACAACAAAACATCACAATCCTGTAACAAAACATTACCATTCTGCAGCAAAATGTTTCAATTCCTTAATAGCACACTATCGTTCCTGCACAACCCCCACATCAAGTCACACAAACTACATCACAGCTGCCACAGCCACCCCATGGAGCTTCTTCAGCGGTCCCACAAAAACAACACATCCCATCTCGCCCACTTTATCAGCAGCCACCATAGCAACAACAACCACCCCAACATATGCAGATTCCTATGCAAACACAACACAATCCTCTCACACAATATCTCTACCATTTGTCTAGCATGTACACTGCTTATGTTCCTACATCCAATCCTAATGCAAATATCCATGTGGCCTCTCAAAATCCACTACGGAATCAACCACCACTTTACACTAATCCTCCACAATCACATACAAACCCATACCAGCAGTTATCTAACCCACAACCACCTCCATCCATCACACAACAACCCAACATTTCGTACAATTACTAATCTAGTCCATACTACACTCAGCAGTAGCCTTCATACCAACATGGTGCTTCATCCATGTCCTATGCGCAACAACAACCACCTTATCAACAGGGTGCTCAATTCACCACCTACTATCAACAACTGTTGCCTTACCAGCAAGGGGCTTCCATGTCATCATACTATCAAGCTGCTACACAATACCATCAGGTTATTCCATCCACTTCATACTATCAACAAAAACCACCATACCAACAAGCAACTTCAACTGCTTACCATCAAAATTCGTCATATCTGCCCTATGTCAATCCACAATCTTCTTACGCCAATCAATACCAACAAACACCTCCATATACACCTCAAACCGCTTATGATCCAATTGCTTCAGCACCATCTTCATCGTATTAGCAATATCCCCCACACAATTAGCCTAATCCATCCAATCCGACTCCTGCAACACCTATCAATAAAGACCTGGAAGAAGCCAAAGTTGCATTAAAGGACTTACAAGCAGGGACCGACAAACAATTGTTCAAGTTTGAAGATATTTTTCCTTACCCATTTGATCCTTCAATCTCATTGGTTCCTTTCCCAAACCATTTCAAAATGCCAAAATTTGATAAGTATAAAGGAACCAAAGATCCCAAGGAACACCTTCAAGAGTTTTACGCCCACAATCAAGAAGTCATGCACAATGACAATTATCTCATGAGATTGTTTCTTAGGAGTTTACAAGGAATAGCTCTTGACTAGTTTATGGGTCTTTAAAAGGGATCTATCAAGTCCTTTGCACAAATTTCAGAGGAGTTTGTCTCCCACTTCTCCTTTAATTTGGAGAAGGATATCAACACATTAGATTTCTTGAAGGAAAAGCAGTGTGAGGGAGAAACCTTTGTGAGCTATCTTCAAAGATGGTGAGCCCTAGCTAGTTGCATGAAATCCCTGCTAAGGGAAAAGGATATGGTCACCTTGTTCATTGAAAACTCTCATTCGGATATGGCTCACAACTTCAGACTCTACTATGTCACAACCTTTGTAGCAATAGTAGAGAAAGGTCCTATTCTTGAGAGGGCCCTTATCGCCAAAGGGCTAGTCAAAATCTTTAACTCTGACAAGGAGAAATCGTCTAGGGATAAGCCTCATTATTGAAACAAAAAAAAAATGTTGTCAATGATGGTGTCACTGACACCAAACACATCCAAGTGACTAATGCTTCACAGAAGCCGCAATATCCTGCTCAGTAGTCAAACCCTCATGTTATATTAGTGCCACATGGGGCACCTCGTCCCAACCAACAATCCAATCAAAATAACCAAGGGAATGGTAAACATCAATTCACTCAACTAGGGGAACCCCTAAGTGTCATGTTTAATAGGCTTCTTCAAGCCAATTACCCAATTAGATATCATGTGACCAAGCCACCCGACGAATCCAAGCCTAAACCAACCTGGTTTAAAGAAAATGAATATTGTGAGTTCCACAAGATTAAAGGGCATACACTGAATAAGTTTCAAAGTCTAAAAATGTACATCCAAGATCTCATAGATTGGGGTGACATACATGTGGATGCCAACATGACACCTTCGTCCAATGCTCAATTGCAAATATATCAAAATTATTTCCCTAAGCATAACCAAGGTCCCAACACATCAAACTCAAACCTAGGACCTAGCAATAACAATAATCAGAATAATAGCACCAACAACATCAGTTACAAAAATGTGCCACTTAACTATGAAGGTCTCATCATTCACATTGAACAAGTGGAACCACATGTATCTATGATACGTGTAAAAGGCAAGGATCCACAATGCATTATTACCACCCGTCGAACTCACATCATAGTCCCTGGAGCCTCCACATCCACCCAACCGCAACCTGTGAGTTCTCAATACAACATTCTTGACCATCTGGGAAAGACTTCGGCACAAATATCTATTCTGGACTTGCTTAAGTCTTCTCCCGCACACCAATAAATCCTAAATAAGGCCTTACGAGACACCCAAGTTCCTAATGACATAGACCCTATGAAATTTCAAGCATTGGTAGGGCACCTCTCTACCACCTATCAATTAGGTTTCATCCAAAATGACATGCCCTGTATTGACTCCAATCATAACCATCCCCTCCATCTAGAGGTCCTAGTAAACTGTCATAAAGTAAGGAGGGTCTTGGTAGATAATGGTTCTACCTTGAACCATTTTACATTGAAATTCATAAAATAGGTAGGATACACCCATGCTGATTTAAATAATCAAGTCATCACAATCAAGGTGTATGATAATGCAGAGCGTGATTCTAAAGGAACAATATGTCTTCCGATCCAAGTTGGTCTAGTTATGCAATACACTACTTGTCATGTCCTTGATTTGGAACTCCCCTATAACCTCCTCCTCGGTCATCCATGGATTCACGCCATGCAAGCTTTTCCATCCACATACCATCAATGTCTAAAATTCCCATTCAATGGGGTAGAATTTACCATACACACAGATCCCCAACCATTTGAATATTGTCGCGCATTAGAAGCTTCTTTTCCTCATTCCCACTATTGTCCTGGAGTGGAAATGGGATCACCACAGACGTCATCATCCCACACATCTACCACCACATTAGCCACCACTTCATCCACTCCATCATCCACATCTGATTCGACCCTTACTAAAGTCCAGATCATTAACAAGGGATGTGGTGAATATGAGATGCGCACAGCTTTGAACAAGGAAACTATGTCATCCTCACCACACACATATGGCCAACCTTCTCAATCTACACTAAAACTAGAAGACAAGACTATCACTTTGAGCTCCAAGAATGTGGGAACCAATACTTACCGCTCTCCTAGGTTAAGACAAGATACACCAGAAGATGACATAAGCCAATGAGTCTACCGTGAGGAACTTGACCCCTCTCCTCCTTTGAAAGAATATTTCTAGGAGAACTATCCTTGGCCCTCTAAATTTGCGGAGTACAATTATCAGGGGGGAGGCCTTGGCGCCAAAGAACAAGGAAGGAAATACCATATTGAGGCTACAATAAGACCAAGATACTCGGGCTTGGGTCATGACACCAAAAAAAAGGGACCTATAGCATCATCTAGTGCCTCTAACAATGTCAATGAGAGCAACAGTCTCCTTAAAGACATACCAGAGGAGAAATCCATCATACACGCATACGATGATGTAGATCACACTGACCTCTCTTCCATTTTTGATTGCTTATACATCTGCACCATTAGCCTATCCCTTAAACATCTTGAACTCATAGACTGAGACCTACATGGTAGTGCACCTATCGAAACCTTTCCCTCAATATACTAGTACGTACATCTTATGGGATTGGGGGAAGATGAACACCCTAATCGCAAAGTAAAAAGAAGCAAAATCAAAAAAGGTCACCTAGCGAAAACCTCCTCAAGGCGCTTCTTGACCTAGAAAAAGTAAAATCAAAGGATGTATTTGATAGTGAAAACCCCGATGAGGCGCTAGAAGATGGGGATGTTCATCTTCCCCTTGTAGGAACTCAACTCTTTGAACGATCATCCATCCTGATAGAAGAGACACAGGAAATAAATTTGGGAACTGAAGAGGATCCCAAAATTACATATGTAGCCAAAGCATTGTGAGAGGAAGAATATTCTACCATCACCAAGCTTCTCAAAGAAGGCATCATTAATTTTGCATGGACATATTCAGACATGCTAGGCCTTGATCCTGCCTTAGTAGTACATCATTTGGACATATGTCTTGATGCCAAACTTGTCAAGCAGAAGCTCCAGAAAATGTACCCCCAAGTGGCTCTACTGGTTAAGAAAGAATTGGAGAAGCTATTGGACGTTGGATTCATAAGACCCGCTGACTATTCAAAATGGATCTCAAATGTAGTGCTTGTAGCCAAACCAAATGGTGCTATCAAAGTATGTACAGACTTCCATGATCTCAACAAGGCTTGTCCCAAAGATGATTTTCCTTTTCCAAACATTGACATGTTGGTTGACCTCACTATAGGACACGAGATGCTTTCCCTCATGGATGGCTTCTCCAGATACAATCAGATTAGAATCGCGCCTGAAGACTAGCATAAAATAGTTTTCACCACACCATGGGGCAACTTCTATTATAATGTTATGCCCTTTGGCCTTAAAAATGTGGGGGCAACCTATCAACGAGCTATGATCGTTATCTTCCATGACCTCATCCATATAATAATGGAAGATTATGTTGATGATCTACTAGGAAAATCAAGAACAAGGGAAGAACATGTTATGGTCCTCAAGAAAATCTTTGAGCATTTAGAGCAGTATAAGCTAAGGCTAAATCCTAAGAAATGTGTCTTTGGGGTCACATCAGGAAAACTATTGGGATTCATTGTCTCCCGAAGAGGTATAGAAGTTGATCCAATGAAAGTCAAGGCAATCATGGATATGCCTTCGCTACGCAATCTCAAACAGTTAAGAAGCCTACAAGGTAAGTTAAAATCCATCTGGTGATTCATTGCTCAATTAGTTGACAAGTGCCAATCATTCACTCATCTCTTGAGAAAGATACTTCCTTTAAGTGGAAGCAACAGTGTAAAATTGGCTTTGACAAGATCAAAGAGTATTTGGCTCACCCACCAATCCTTATGCCACCAATTCCTGGTAAACCACTCCTGCTATATATTTCTGCTACTTCAATGGAACTGGGGGCATTGTTGGCACAACATGATGAGTCATCAAAGGAAAGGGCAATCTACTACATTATTCAGACCCTTGTGGGTTATGAGCTTAATTATTCTCCAATGGAAAAGCTTGCCTAGCCATGGTTTTCAGTTCACAAAAGCTCCAACATTACATGCTTAGCCACCCAGTGAAGCTCATCTCCAAGGTTGATCCACTCAAATACCTATTATCAAGAACAACTTTGACTGGTCGCATGGCTAAGTGGGTCATGCTATTAAGTGAATTTGATATAGAATATGTGGATCGAAAAGCTATTAAAGGACAAGTGATAGCTAATCAGTTGGCAGATGCTCCCCTAGTGGATACCTATCCTTTGACAACAAAATTTCTTGATGAAGGGGTCTTCGCAGTAACAAAAGCAGCCACATGGATACCATACTTTGATGGGTTGTACACACACAATGGATCGGGGGAATGAATCTTGCTCGTCACCCCCCAAGGTGATTATATACCGAAATCATTTAGGTTGGCTTTTCCATGCACAAACAATATAGTTGAATATGAAGCTCTTCTTACGGGCCTCAAAATTTCAATCCATAGCATATTACTCACTTGAGAGTCTTTGGTGATTCTCAATTAGTCATCAAACAAGTCAACAATGAGTTTCTCACAAAAGATGATAAGCTATTGCCTTATAAATGCATGGTTGATGACTTCAAAAAGTATTTCACATCCATCTAGTTTGATCAAATTCCAAGAGTACAACATAAAGTAGCAGATGCCATGGCTACCATTGGTTCTTTGATTGACATGCCTAAGGATCGAACAGAGTGTGAGTTCCTCGTTGAACAACTCTTAGTCCCTGCTTATGATATCCCAAAAAGTGAGATGGTGTGTGACATTGTAGGTCCCACGTCCCCTTGGTACCATGATATCTATACCTAACTTCGCGACAATAGACTACCTCCCAATCTCACACGCAATCAAAGAAAATCTTTCATCCAATGGACATCCCCTTACATAATCATAGGTGATACACTTTATCAACGTGGGTATGATGGAACCCTCCTCCGGTGTCTGAACGAGACTAAAGCCCATATTGCATTAACAGAAGTACATAGTGGTGTATGTGGGCCCCACTCAAATGGCATGGCCCTGGCTAAGAGAATTCTCTGAGCAAGATACTACTAGCCTATATTAGAGCATGATTCTTGTGAATTCGTCAAGAAGTGCGTACCTTCTCAACAACATGCGGATTTGATACATGCTCCTGCACAGGATCTGCAGCCTCTTATAGCACCATGGCCCTTCTCTCAGTGGGGTTTTGACCTAATCAGCAAGATATATCCCCCATCATCTGATGGCCATACCTTTATCATCACCGCAACTGAGTACTGCACCAAGTGGATGGAAGCAATGCCACTCTCACAAATCATAGGTACTCAGATTTCCAAATTTATCCTCTTCCATATTCTTTGCAGATATGAAATACCATCCACCATCATTTCTGATAATGGCAAGCCATTCAAGAACCAAGCCATGAAATATATCTGTGACACCTTCCATATCCAACATCATTGGTCTACGCCTTATTACCCCTAGGGTAATGGTAAGATGGAAGCCACCAACAGAGCCCTGATCAAGATTCTTAAAAAGGTGGTCAATAATACTAGTCGAGATTGGCACCTTCACATCCATCCTGCCCTTTGGGCATATCGCACTTCCATTCATACTCCTATTGGCACCGCCCTGTATCCTCTTGTTTATGGTGCTGAGGCCATCTTGTCGATTGAGGTAGAAATCCCATCACTAAGAATCTCCCTAAAGAATATTATCAGTGATGAAGATGCTTGAGTTGCTAGACTCAACCAGTTAGAACTCCTTGATGAGATATGGATCAAAGCGTATGACCATCTCCAGGCCTATCAAAATCATCTGAAAAGAAGCTACAACAAGAAGGCCCGTCCTTTCCAGTTCAACATTGGTGATTTAGTCCTCAAGGAGAATCAACACACTCAACAAGATCGAGATAAGAAAGGAAAATTTGAAGCAAATTGGCTAGGTCCTTATTTCATCACAACCAAGTATGGATCAGGGGCATACAGACTTAGCATGCCTAAAGGAGAGCCCCTAGAGGATCCCATTAATATCATGCACCTGAAAAAGTTCTACACTTAAGTCGGTTGGGGTATCCTATCCTGCAAAAATTAAAAAATATAAAAAAATTAAAAAATTATCGAAAATACAAAAAAATAAAAATATTAGAAAAATCCAAAAATAGTAAAGAGAAATAAATCATCCTATGGTGAAAAGCACCCTTGGTGCTGCCTTGGATAAGTACATTTGGTGAAAACATGGTTAGAGGCGCCGTTCATAAAGGGCTTAATCATTATCTATCTTGCATCCTAGTTACTTTATGCTTCCATCCATTATGATATCATATCTTATCATCCCATCGATCCTATCCTCCCATCCACATGCATCATCTAGTTGCTTGGTATATTTTGGTTGAGCATTGGACGAACTACATCTACTATCCATCATCCTGAGCTTTTATCCTAATTTGAGCTTGTGTAATCAGTCTTGTCATCGTGTTGGTCCTTTTGGTCTTTGTCGAACTACGTTGCCCCTGCACTTTCACATAGGCAAGGTTGATCATTTGATCCACCCCCGGGGCATTTTTTCTATCTTGTTTTGGTCATCCATCGTGGTCTCCATTGTCCCCTTTATGCTCTTATCCCTGGTCAATCTTTGTCGTACTACGTTGCCCCTACACTTTCACGTAGGAAAGGTCGATCTTTTGATCCACCCCTAGGGATTTTCTTTGTTTTTCTTTTTGTCTTTCTTTGTCATCATCTTCCATCACTTGTTTCCACCATCCACTTTCCACTTTTATCCATGGTCTTTTCTTGAACTACGAGGGCTTTGTGCTTTCACGTAGGCAAGGCTAATCTCTGATTAGCCCCCAAACCCCTAGGTTGTTAGGGTGTGTCAGTCTTGTGTCTTGTGTCTCATGTCTTTTGTCGTGTTGTCAAGTATGTCCTTATCTTGCTAGCTCTTCACAAATGAGATCCACTCATATCATGAGATTCAATCAGTTTTGGAATCTCTTGTGTCATAATTGATCTTTTAGTTTAGTATCCATCTTTGGTCTCAATAGGATGCATCCTTCCTAACAGGCCTCATCAGCCCCATCCATCCTCTTGATCCTATGGCAAAGGACGTTTTGAGATTGATTGCAATCTTTTGATACTTTTGGCTTTTAGTTATCATTTGAGCTCTCTATTACAACTTGTCAAAGCTGCCATGATCTATCATATTATGGTGTGTTTTGATCAGTTAACATAGGGACATATCTTGATCTTTTTTCTTTGTTGTTGTCTTCTGGGTTGTCCCATGTAGTATCCACCAAGATCCTTGAGGTCTTGTGTTATGTTGGGACATCCCTTTGTGCTTGTGGTTATCCCAATGCCTGGCCCAACCAAAGTCTTCATGAATTTGGGGTGTTGGGATAGCCTTCTTTTCTATTGTATTTGTTTTATGCATTAGACGCTAACTTGCCTTGGTTTCACATACCTTGGCATGTGGTGTCTTATGCTATAGCAAAAATCAATGCTCCGAAAATGGAAAATTACACTAGGATAGAATTTCATGATCACTTTCGTTGCATTGCATTCATACTTGACCTATAACCTATGATTTTGGTTGTGCAAACATTCACCTCCCATCTCTCATTCTTCTCAGGATACCAATGGTTCTTGATAGGTACAATTTCACACCCATCTTCCCTTAATTTTGTAATTATTACAGGGGAAGTACTTGACATTAAACCAACAACACGCCTACCATCTACCCTTGTTACTATGCAAGTCCTTATTGACACTCATGTTCATGATGCATTTCATTCCACGTTAGGCCATTTCACTCATATCACACACCTTTATTTTATATAAGTTAAAGCAAGCATGATTGCAAACAAAGTCTATATACCATCCACATTACATTTAATTTATCTATTAGGGTTTGTAAGGAATTTAATTGCATCTCATGTCACATTATAGGTTCAGTGCATTCCATCTCATGTGCATTACCATCTCATATTTATTTTAAGTTCTTTAGATTAATCATATTTGGTTATTCCAAGCATCTTCAATTCATTTCATTATCCATATATTTCCACATTAATCCATATCATTAACACATTGCATACATCACCACCTGCATCACAAAATTGCCAGATCCCTATCCATAGCATTTAAAGTCATAAATCAATCATCACATCTTGCATCATACACGTTAGTCATCATATATATCATCTATCTCATTCATGTAAGAATAAACATACATCATCATAAGCATATACATACATCGCATTATAATGATAATCCATAATAAAAGCATAAACACATACATGTATGCATAAATAAAATCATCCATCATATAGACATAACATAGTGTCAATAAAGGCTATCACATATCATATAAAAATAAAAATACGAATGTCCATAACATAGTCCATAATAATGTCCATCATATAATCAAAATACATATCCATCGCATATATCATCAAATAAAGTACAAATACAAGGCTCTAGATCAACTCTAATCTTTGCTGCTCTATACTGTACATCCATCATGCACCTGTCAAAAATTGGTATCCTGTCACCTATCCTCTCCCCTCTCTACTGTGAGCTGCCCACATTTGATCTCTGAGGTGAGTCTGGCACTCCCCATCTATGTGGAGGAGTCTCTCTCTAGCTGTTGTATCTGTGGGTACGTGTCCCTCCTAACTGGGATGGGGCTGGCATCTATGGCCTCGCTCGAACGTAGGGAGTTACTCTCCACTCCTCTGACACTATTGTATAGTAGGCTACCGTATAATAGCTGGCCTCTCACATTTACTCATCCCGCTATGTCACCTGATATCTAACTACATCCCGCTCTCCCCTGTATCTGTCCTAGGATCCACATATGGATCTTCGCTCCTGCACCCATGCATCCTGTGCCAACCTCAACTGATCTATCTATAACCACATCCGTGATACCTGCTTTGCGGCCTTGTCCCTCTTAGCTTGCATAGCCTTTATTTATGCCTACAATATCTGCACCTCTTCCCTCGTCTCACCACCCTCACCTTGCACTACCTGTGCCTGGGTCTGTACTGCATCTCTCTCTTTCTCTGCAACTTATGTTTGTGCCACCACCACATCCCTCTCCCTCTATAGGGTCTGCACTATATCTGTGTCGTGTCCCTCGCACTTTGTAGGGCCTGCACCTATGTCTGTCTTGCATCCCTGTCTACCTATAAGGTCTGCACCTGGGCCCTCATATCATCCTCCCTCTCCTGCATCAGCCTTATGTCTCTCACTCTCTGCTTTGCTACCTCGAATTTGTCATAGAGCTTGTCTCGCTCTCGTATTAGCTTAGTCCTCTCTCTTAATAGCCCCTCCACCTATATCCTCAAATCATTTGTTTCCTTCTCCACCTCTTCCATGGTCCCTGCTAGTACCTGCTCTATCACTCCTCTAGACTCTTGTTGTCCCCTCGACTGTAGTATAGTCACCACTGCCTCTAGCCTATCTTGCTCCCATCTCACAACCACCACCTCCTTATTCTCTCTAGATACCTCTCCCTCTAGTCGAGTCACCTATGCCCGTAGTTGGCTTACCTTGACCTGCAACCAATCCCTCTCTACCTGTATCTCCTCCATGCATCGTGATGCTGCGTTGGCTAAGTCCCTGAAATCCCTCTCACCCTCTGCCCATACTCTGGCAAGCTCTGCTCGCAGCATACTCACCTCTACCTCTAGTTTGCATCTCATTTCCTCTGTATCTCTTAGTCTCTACTCGTCGATCTGTAATCTCGCCATTACCCCTCTTAATAGTATAGCTGGATCCTTTGCTATTGGTGGTACCATGGCCAATGGGGGAATATCATAACATCCATATCCATCTCCTCCACCTCTACCTCGTCTCTCCCATATATCCCCCCACCCCTACCTCATCTCCTTATCCATCATCTCTACCTTTGAAACATCTCTCTCATGCTCTGCCTCGATCTCCACTTTTGTCTCCTCCTCCTCACCCTCTCTTGCTGCCCTATGGCCCTAGCCTCTCCTTGTCCTCTCTCCTACTGCCTTGTTGCTCTAGTTGCCTCCTCACCTCTCACCTCTCTCATCTCTCATCTCCTCCTCTGCCTTGATCTCCACCCAGGCTCTCCTCCACTATCTCCTCCTCTTCCCCACCCTCTCCTACTGACTTGTGGCCCTAGCCTTGCCCTATCTTCTCTCTTGTTGACTTGTTGCCACAATGTCCCCCTATCCTCTCTCCTGCTACTCTGTTGCTCTAGCTACCACCCAGGCTCCCCTCTGCTGTCCCCTCCTCCCCCTTATCCTCTGGCCCAAACCCTAATGCCTCCATAATTGGCTCCTCTAGAGTAATCCATGGGGTTAGTGATGGGTATGCCACGCGGTGTATCAAACTATCACTCCTGCCTCTACTTCCCCCCCAGTCCTACCCGAGTAAGGTACCAGCTGCGCTGTCTCCCAATGCTCTCTCGCAAACCTTAGCGAAATCGACTCTCCCCATGGCTGCTCTCGCGTGATCTGGCATAATCTCTCTGGTCTGTGTGGAATGTCCTGTGGAAGTCCAAACTGTCTAGTCACCCTATTTGGCCGTATGTGGCTCCCTCCCAACTTTGTAGCACCTGGTACAAAAATAGCCTTTGTGTCTCTCCTCATCCCTCCTCCATCCAGAAAACTATCATTATATGTACAACCTCCACACTATATGCTCCCCCTCAAGGTCATCCAGTGTCCTCCATCTATCTAAATTCCTGAATCCCTCATAGTGCCACACCCAACCATACTTTGCCCCATACCAGTAAGCTACTGGTGTTGTCACATTCTCTAATCTTGCTCTCACTACTCCTGGCCTGGCAACACTAATGTGCTCCCAGGCCCATACCTGTAGCAGTGTCACTTGTGTCACACTGAGCGCCTCTCAATAACACATGTGGTGCATGTCTCTATAGAGCTACTCTAGTATGCATGTACCCCATGTGAACTCCCCCTCTCTCCCCTTGACGATATGTCAAATCACCTCCATATAGATTAGGCTGCAGAAACGCCCAGTCCGGTCTAGTAACAACAATCCACTAATCAACCCGCATAGGTATAGTGGTAGTGGTGGCACCCCTAACACCAGGCATCGGTTCATGTCCAACCTCTGCCTCTGCACAGGAAGGCCATCTCATCCAAACAACACCCACATGGTATGATCCAGCTCTGCTCCCTTTGATGTCGTCGTACTCACCAGGCGACCTGTTATAGGCAGCCTCAGTATCTGCCATATGTCCTCTAGTGTCACAGTCATCTCCCCTGTCAGGAGATGGAAAGTTGAAGTCTCCAAAATCCAATGCTTAATAAGGGCTGTCAGCATCGCCCGATGAGCTCTAATGGTAGGGTATCCCAATAAATGTAGTAGCCCCGCTTGTGATAGAGACTCATGGTCTGCTTTGTTCATGGCTGCTATGGTCGCCTCCAACATCTCTAATCACCTCTCGCGTGTCCACAAATTTTTGAATCACTACAACCATTCCACATCACATGTTAGTCATCTTATCTTTTGCCTCATCTCCTCCTCTTTTCCATTTCTCGGCCTCAGGTTATCTTTTCACTAATTTCTCCCCCCCTTTTATGGACAAATTTACTCAATTTTCCCACATTTGTCTTTTTTTTGGCCCGATCTTCTTTTATTTTTCTCCCCCCTCCAACCTTGTTCGCCCCTTGGGTGTGCCTGCCCTCCAATGGGAAAACCTACCTTGGTCACGTGGGAGCCTGCCCTTCGATGGGTGAGCCCTCCCAGAAGGCGGGCAAACTCACCTTAGTCCACAAGTGAGCCCGGGAGGTAGGTGAACCCACCCCCGAATGGGCGGTCATGCTCAGGCGGGGTCGCCCCTCTTTAGGGCAAGGTTGCCCTCCTTTTGGGTGGGGTTGCCCTTCTTTCGGGCAGAGTTGCCCATCTCCCGCTAATAGTTTTTTTTTGGGAGGATTTGCCTGATTCTAGGGAAAATCCACCCTCCCTTGATATCCCTTTTCTCTTTTCGGGCATCTCTTTTTATTTTTCTAGGTGTATTTACCCTCTAATTGAGAAAATTCACCCCCCTTTCCCTCGCCTCTAACAGGAGATTTTGCCTACCCCTTGGGTGAAATCAAAAATTTTCCCCCAAACCATTTTTCTAATCTACCCTAATCCCAAAACCCATGTTTTCAAAAATCATTAAAATTCAAAAATATACAACAAAATGCTTAAAATCACAAAGGGGGATTTGGACCTAACCTGGCGTGGAACCACGCGCTCATGAAAAAGCTATCGTATCTCGTCCCCCTGGTGGATGATGTCATCATCGAAGTCGTCTGGCATCCTCGTCTCCTCATCTCCTTCTTCTCTTCTTCTCTCTCTCTCACTTAACTGCTAGGTGTGCAAATGAGGAATAGTAATTTTTAAAATTACTATATATAAGTTTTCCCTCATTTTTTTCACTTTTTTAAGTGAAGGGTATTTTTACCCTTTATTTAACCCTCTTTTAATTCAACTAATCCTCTAACTTCCTAGGGCCGCCATTTGCAAACCGTGTGTCCGTTTGACTTCATTCAAAATCCAATCTTCATGGTTTTTTGAGCTCTATCCAACCATACATTTTGTTTCCTCATATCGAGAAATTTCTTGGGGCCCCTTTTTCTTCCCCAATCACCCTATCAAGGGGGCATACCCTACCATTTTCCTCTGTTCCTCTGTCTTGGTCATTCTCTTGCGAGACCAAGGCATCTCCCTTCATTTCCCTCCATTTGGGCAACTCACGTAACTCCTCCCATGTTGGGGCATCATTTTCTAGTCACTTCCTCTATAAAGTGATCTGCATTTTATTTTTTTCTTTGAAACACTGTTATTCTAACAATATTTTGAAGAGGGGAAAAATGTAGACATCCAAATTTAACCACCCCCATATGGTCAAATCCATCCCTTTTATCTACCTATTTCATCAATATTAATTAAATAACTTATTTAATTAACATTTCCCCTTCCCCTAAGGTTCCTAAAGTATTTAATTAAATACTTTACCTTTCATCCTTTCTCTAAATTAAATAAATACATCAATTTATTTAATTTGGTCATTTAGTCTTTTGGAATTCAAATCAATTTTAAATTCCTCTTTTTCTCTCCCCTTGTCACATTCTCCATAACCCTCTTCTAATCTGTATTACTTTAATTAATCCATGATTATGATGTGCACACCTTTAATCAAAATTAATGTCACATCCTCCATATTTGTCAACTTGCCTCCAATCCATCATTAATCTTCTTAATCACCTGTTTGCACAATCTTAATCTAATCACATACCATCTTTGACATGTCCCCCAAGTCAACCTTTCATAAGTTCTTTCCTTTTTGAGCCTTGACCTCTTCCCCATGTGAATTTAAAATTCACATTTATTCACTCAATGCATTTCTCTTCCCCATGCAAGTTGTTGGGAAATTCTAAATTCCCTCTCTTGTCACATTAATCACATGGGACAAAGGCTTCCTTTATAAGGACCTTGTCTTATCCACAAGGTACTTCTCATCATGTGAATTTAAAATTCACATGTATTCTCCCAACCACTTATCCCTTCCAATCACATGAATTTAAAATTCACATTTATTCCCCCAACAACTTCTCTCATCCCCATGATGATAAGAGAGGACTTTCTAAAATTTCTCACTTGTCACCATCACCCTCATATGGGGACAAGAACTTCCTTTTTAAAGAGATCTTCCCCTAATCCCAATGATGATAAGAGAGGACTTTCTAAAATTTCTCACTTGTCACCATCACCCTCATATGGGGACAAGAACTTCCTTTTTAAAGAGATCTTCCCCTAATCCCAAGGTACTTGCAAGTACCTCCACCTCACATGTCCCTTTTCCAACTCACTTGTCCTTGTGACATCTCATCCTCCACATGGCAAGATGTGAAGGCTTGTGGGTCCTCAACTCACCACAACCCTTCATCTTGCCCACATTGGAAAAATCTCGACCATCCATTTCTCTAGAGATTCTTCCTTTAAAATGGAAGATTTTCTCTCAATTCATTCATTCATCACATTTGCAATTCAAGCTCAAGCACTCCAACTTTCATGTTCTCACATCCTCCATTGTTGCATGTTTCAAGCTCTCATCACTTGCATTTGCATTCATCTATAAAAATTCCCAAATAGCTCATTGCATTCATCATATAATCTAGATCATTTTGCATCCATTTTTAGTCCATTTTCCATTAAGGAGCACACATTCATCAACTATTAAAGGGCCAACCAAGGAGATCAGCTTATACAAGGTATAAATTTGGTTTTTCATCTTTCTTTGTTTGAGTTCAACTTAGGCTAATCATTGAAGTGTTGAAGTGTCGTTTCTTCCTTTTTCTTTCTATTTTTCATCTTTTAGGACAGTTAAATAATGTTGTACACACAAGCAAATCATCTCTCTCATCACCATATCTAATAAATTTTCAAATAATCATAGGCTTGTTGGACTTTTGAATCAATCTCAAAATCAATGGTTAATTAATATCCATCTCATTCTTCTACTCCTATCTATCTCATTCTTTTATTCTTCTCTTATTTACTACTATCCAGGTGTCAAATCTTGTGATATATCAAAATTTACATGAGGCTACCCATGGTCAATGATTTTCTATACATCATAAAATTCGTCTACATCAAATATTTGATCTTTCTAGAGAAGTATCTTTCATCTTCTTTGAGTCGAACCTATGTTCAATATTTGTTGTGATATCAACCTAAAAATTAAAAAAAATTGCTCGATCTCTCGAGGGGTAGTGTACCAGCATAATTCCTTCCATTGGGGCAATAGGGGGCATCCGAAAAAACCAATAAATTTTGAATTTTTGATCTAAGCAACAGTATTGATATTGAAAAGCGTCAATATTTGAACCAATGTAACAGGTACCTTGCTTCAAAGAGGGGAAAAATGTAGACACTTCAAATTGTTCTGACTGATATTATGTATCTGAATTTGATTTTAACACCATTTCCTCCTAAAACCACCTCTTCTCCAACTATTCAATTAAATGATTTAAATTGTTTAATTAAATCTATCACTTTCTTCTATCAATCAAATAATTAATTTTATTGAATTAATTCATCCCTTTTTCTATTAATTTTCATCCCATTTAATTAGATAGTCCAAATTATTTAATTAAAACTCCTATGTCTTCTCATTTGATTAAATAACTCTAATTATTTAATTAAGTGTCACAAATCCCTAAACCCACCTAAGTTAATTAATTCCTAATTAATTAACTTTATCCACTTGCTAATCCTAATTAGTCCATTCTCCAACATTTAATTCCATTCAAGTTAAATAAACCCATGGTTTATTAACTCCAACTTGCACAGCTAATTAATTTTCTCAAATTAATTAAATGGCTATTTTCCCTCACACTTGCATTAGAATATTCCGTCCTCATTTACTCCCTCCATTGACTTTCTTTCCCAACCCTTGGTGGCTCTTACACAAGCCATTTTGTCTCCCACCCCAATCCTTAATGGCTCTTACATGGCTCTTACACAAGCCATCTTGTCTCTTACATGAGCATTCACTTCTCTTACATGCCTTAATATCATTCACCCGCATGCCTTTAATTCTTGAACCACATGTCTTAACTCCCTCTTACATACTCTCTTCCCAAAATGTGCTAACACATGTGTGGGAACATATCCCCAGTTGGAAACTTGCAACCATTAAAGACAATTTCCTTATAACCCAAAAGAGGAATATATGCAACCAAGTATTTAGAATCCACATTCAAGAGAATAGACAACATACCCATGAAAATATGACATAAGATATACCCTGGGAAAACCCTCAAGAGGGAAAAAACCCAGCCTCCAAAAGCATCCATCTCTCATGTATTATTCAACAATAAAGATT
This sequence comes from Sequoia sempervirens, assembly GCA_007258455.2. Taxonomy (NCBI): domain Eukaryota; kingdom Viridiplantae; phylum Streptophyta; class Pinopsida; order Cupressales; family Cupressaceae; genus Sequoia; species Sequoia sempervirens. The sequence continues at coordinate 279,272,600 of VDFB02105785.1, read as the reverse complement.
AAAATACATCTTTAGAGTCTCCATGAACACCATTGAAGCAACAAGCCCTCTCCAAGCAATCCATGTGTACAAGCATGCAATCACACATCCCGTGCCATGCTTCAAACCCTCACAAATGCTAACCAGAGCTAACATGAAAACTTGCATAATTCAATAACTACCTTTGTGGTTGCTTTTATAGAAGCAAGCATAAAACCCATACACAAAACCACTAAGTGGTTTTACACAAAACCATGTGACTAAAACCATGAGATTAGAAAACCATGTCCCCTTATTTAATATTGGGTACTTTATTTATTTATTTTCCTCAATATTAAATAATTACATTTTTTCAACTTAACTTATGTCCCAATGTTACATGCAACATAAAGTGGCCCCAAGAATAATTACATTAAATATATTATGCAAGGTGTACACCACACCTTTTTCCTAACATCCCCATCACCTCTCTTAGCCTTGTGACACTTGTCACAAGGCTAATCAATCCTCTCATCAATTAGCAACCATTGATTGGGAAAATGAATCTCAACCCTTGATTCAACTATTTTCCCTATAAATAGAACTCACTTCTATGAGAAAGGGATCCACTTCTTAAAGAAAAGTTACATAGCACAATTCCATATCCACTATCTCTCATATTTCACCATTTTAGCTTGAATCCAACATCATCTTGTATCAATTGCATCATTTTATCACAATATTGAAGCTTTTTCATCAAAAGGGATTGGGAAAGGGCCAATATTCCACATCAATATGGCACCAATTCCCCTATGGGATCAGGTTTGTGGTATTTAGGTAGGATTTCATCATGCATTGCTTGTTATTTCATGTTTTTGTATTCATGGCTTCCTTTTTTTGTGCTTCCAATAATTTCATAGGGAGTTTGATTTAACTTAGCTAATGTGACTAATTTCCTTGTGTTTTGATAATTTTGGCTCAAGTATAGATCATGCTCGCATGACCTATCTTATCATCCTGTGAATTTTTCATGTAAGGTTATAGACATAAAAATACACAATTGAAAACTACAAAGGTACAATGATGTTTTCTTACAAGTTTATAAACATAAAAATACATAGTCGACAACTACAAAGGTGTGCACTATCCTATGTTAATCCACCTATTTTTTCATACAATTTTGTGTCAACATAAAATTATCTTTAAAGAAATGGACCATGATTACATCATAATGATTTTTTAATTGGAGATAATGGGGCCAAAATGGATTACCTAAGTTGGTGAGTAGATTATGACAAGCTTATTGTAATGACCCCAGTGTTCTACTAAGTAAATTTTCAAATTTTTCACCTCAAGTTAATGTTCCATGATGCCTCAACATAGCAATAAATTTGTTTCTTTCCATAATGTAAATTACATGCATATTTGAAATAAACATTGTTCCAAACTTCCATTGTATTTCATTATAATTTCACCAATATTTCCATAACATATTTTTCATATTGAATAAACTCAAGTTTATCATCCATGGTTACATCCTTCCATATAAATGGAATCAAGAAAACATACATAGCTCTTCTGAGCTTCGTTTGGCAATAGATATACAAACTAGTCCTGATGTTGCCACATTTTTGCATACATTATAGATGCCTCTATTCCTTGGTGCATACACTCTAATTGTCCCCATTACTGGTGCAAACATCTACAAACCTCAACCACCAACTGATGAGGAGAAGCATCACTCATGCACTTTTCTACCAAACACAGAATCAAATGTGGTCCCCTGCACATCTACCACATATGGTAAGATGGCCCTTCCCTTTGATGAAGTGTTTGGTGTGGTAACCTCACAACGATAGCCTATTTGCGCTTAGTGTTGTGCCCTACATAACTAGAGCTTGCATCCACTACAATCCTGAACTAGAATGCATAAAAGAAACACAGTGATTTGATAGTGCAATCAGTGGAAAATTACACTACTTTGGCCAAAGTATTCTCACCCAATACTTCGAGTGACAGTCTTCCTATTCACATACACTACCATAGCTCGATTTGGATTATGACCATTCATATTCTATGAATGGATAATTTCCTTCCATATGTAACCATTAACCTCATAAATTTCTTATTCCTATTTTCCCAAAACACAATGGTATCTCTACCAATTAAGCATAAGCATAAGCTAACCCCCCTCCCCCTTTAATGGATATTCTAATTCCTAGGTATAACATACAAGCTTTTCTAGTCTACACATTAACTTTGTATAAACAACTTAACAAGCTCTTCCCTTCGATGGAAACCTAGTTCTAGGAATATCTTTATAATCTAAAGTATAGCTACATAACTTCATCTTATCATAGAATAAATATTCATAAATAATTGACTCCATTCAGGAATATATCCCGACAATAAGTGATTCTCATCAAGAGTATAATCTAATTAATAATTGACCTCAATCAAAGAGTAATCATATCAATAAATGATTTTATATGAGAGCCTAACGTTCTTAATAGAAGGGGTTATTCAAAGAGAAGAATCTTCTCAACCATATGACTTCACATCAAGAGTATAAAGCAACCTAGTAGGTACAATTATAACCCAATAGGTAATCCCTCCTATGGATCCAAACATATAGTATTTCATAAACTCAAGTGATCTAATTAGCCACATAGGTGAGTCTCAACCTTGGTATACCCTAATCCTGGATATTATCTATAATCAACAATCAATCTGATTATGTAGGTTAAACTAAACCTATGTGCTTTAAACAAAGCTCAACTACATAATCCATCCAAGTAGGTTATTCTCAACCTATTGGTTTCAATAGGTGATCAAGTAAATATTCTAACCTAGTAGGTAATTCTTAACCTAGGGTTTCATTCATTAATCAAATATACTTCTCGACCCAAATAGATTACTCTCAACATAGGTTTTGTTCAGTAGTAAAGTAATAATCAAGTGATCATACAAGTGTAGATTAGCAATATGATGTATCATCCTATCATGTCTTTCATAATATTGATGTATTGCTAACCTTATCATTCTTAAGGTTTCCTAGCATTATAAGCTAACAGTGTCAAGTCACTTCATGACATTGATACATTTCACATTATACATGTGTAAACTATCTATGTATAGAAACATCATCTGAGTTCCCATATAGGGTATATAAGAGTATTAAATCACTCCCTTAAGCTATTAAAACTTTCATCAATTCTATTATATAATACTAATGATAAACAATCACTCCTTACTATGGAGGAAGTTAAACACTCATAAGGAAATCATAACATTCATGATTATTTTCCTTTACAAACCAACAAATAGATCATTACTCTATTTCAAGCAAACTAATGCAATTTTCGATTTAAACATACAACGCAAACAATTTTTCAATAAAAGATAAAACATGAAGAGAATAAAATCTCATTCATGTTAATCGCTTATTCCAATTGTCTCATTGGATCTCAAGGTTGGCCCCCTCTTAAAATCAACTTAACAACAAATCCCTCTCAATTTCTCTCACCAAAACTACCTCACAATAACTCTCAGCAAAATAAGGATCTCTCAATGAAAATACAATGTATTGGATTAGCATAATGATGCATAGAAGTGTATCCAAATGAGGTGATAATCCCTCATATTTATACCCAAAAACTAACATCTACAACCTACAAAAAAGGCTTAAGCTTTGACACTTCTCAGCAATATACCATTGACTTAGCTTATCAATGAAAAGGTGGCAGATTCCTATCATATTACTCACCAAAACTATACAACAGATTGACTCTATGTTTTCCAATAGCAATTTGACTATTTCATAAATCGCATGTTTCATTCAGAAAATCGACTTCCAAGCTAATAATACTTCTAAAAGAAAAAAATAAATCATATTATGGCACCATGTATTCATCACATTTCCTATCTACAAGCTTGTTGTTTAAATCAAAGGAATCAGTCAATCATCAGCTAGTTGTGTTTTACTAAGTTGATTGGGTCTTGATAATATATTCAACACATATAGTATGTGTAAACTTTATTCATGTGTTTATCACACATTGGTACTATCTATACACTGGGTGCTTTATACTTACAATGTTTCCTTTACATACTATGCGTTGGTTTCATACAACCACCTTATCAATTTTACTTTAAACAAATGTCTTTAGCTATTTACAAAGGTCAACCAAGTATTCAAACCTGTAGCACCTGCCACATATGGTCTATATGGCTTATTCAATGTAAATGATTTTATAATCTCATAACAACATTTGATATCATAGTGCTTTGGCTTCTAAACAACATGTTGCTTCATTTAGTGCGCAACACTTTTATCATCGTGTTACATAAACTTAACACAATAGATTAATACTTATGTATTTCCATCACCCCTTATCAATATTGATAAATGCAGTTTAATACTTAGCATTGTGCTATATTATGATGCGCTATATCTACATATTATTGGCCTTATCACATATTCATGTAATCAACCCTTAGAATTACTAAGCAATTCCAATCCCTACCTGTGCACCAGGTGTCATAAACTCATGTTTCATTTTGCATTACTTGCTATGTAATCAAGCAATGCATTTTCCTATGTGTTGGCCATATAGGTGGTGATTAACTTTGTAAAAAGACCTCACATATGCACTATGTATAATATAGTGCTTTCAATAATTATCATATATATATATATATTAACTCATATGTCAATAAATATACATCATTCGACATATCAAATGCATGTATCCACATTATCATTTTCATAAATAATATGCATTTGTATATACATATATATACACATATATACATGTATGCATATATCATTGTGTTTGTATGGATACTCCATCACGTAAGACATGTGTGTATATATGTATATATGCATATACGTTCATTCATACACATATCATGTTACTATTTTATGTGAACATAGAGACATTCATATCCTCGTCGACAGTATATTCATTAAGTGTATATATACACACACACATATATATAATTGACTCCCCATGTATGTTTACTCGTAAGTATTTCTACTTACATACATATGCACATGATTATGCTCTCATGTACGGATCAATATATATATATATATATATACATACATATATACATTTAACATACATATGAATCGACATATATATTGATTCATGCATGAGAGCATAATCATGTGCATGTGTATCTATATATATACCCATATACATGTCTACATTTAATGTACATACAAATTGACGTAAATACAACTATACATAAAGCTCAAAGACTCAAAGATTCAATCACATAAGTCAATCCAAGAATGCTCCTAATAGAAATCATGATCCTATCTAATGCAAACACAACATGTCTAAAGGATGACTTACCAATATCTTGTGACTATGACTTGACTCAACTATACTTATAAGTGAGTGTGTGTGAAGGCTCAGTTAGGCTTCATTCAAGGTTACTCAACCAAACACTTCTCTTGAGTGATACTTCCCCTCCCCCCTAGAGGCGTGAATCTATCCCTACAACTAGCTTAGTACAACACCAAGGTAGTTAGATGTTCATAGTAAATCTATTTGCATCATAACACATTTGTATCAACAAAGCATTATAATGTTCTTGTTACAATACAAAGAATTCCACTATTTCAAAACATATTCATTCCTTGAAATCAATAACATCTTATTGCATATTCACATATTTCATTTACCTAACAAACATATATGGAAGTCACAATTTACATTTATCAACATTTTCACTCATGTAGGTAAAAGTAACTTAGTAACTATGAAATGGGGTGTGAAACTTATGACATGTGAAAGGAATTGTAAGATAGGGGGACCACCACATGCAAGGCCCTAGGTCACAGAGGGCCAAGATGCTGCTCGGAACTATGAAGTTGAAGAAATAAAGCACCTTGTAGGCTTGTAGACCTACAAGGAAGGTGTCCCCCAAAAAAATTAGCATGGAGGATACCCCATGAAGCAAGCGCCCTATAGGCCCACAAACCTACAAGGAAGGTGTCCCCCAAAAAATATAGCATGGAGGAAGCCCAAAGGAAGCACCCTATAGGTTCTCAATCCTGCAGGGAGGCATCCCCCAAGATCTCTCACATGGAGGAAACCTGAGACAGTGGACTCCACAGAGTTAGGAAGCGGTTGAGTAGGCAAGTGAGCGGAAAGTCACGCAGACCGTCGATAATTGGGAATTCTTTCAAAGGGGTCCCTCTAGAACCCTTCAAAAGAAGAGGGGTCCACTCAAGGGATGCCCTATTTGAAAAGAGAGGTCTAGTCAAGTTGCCCCCAAGCTAGATGCAAATTATTTCACTCAAGATAAGATCTTTCAAAGGGGATCCCTTGGGAACTTGCTGTGAAGAAGTGGGTCCACTCAAGGGACACACAATTTGAAAGCAGATGTTTTCTTTCTCAGAGCGATCCATCATCAAGGAACCCTTTCGAAAGACGTTCACTTCATCAAGGAATTTGAAAGGAAGAATATTCCCCCATGCGAGGTGAAGGTTAAAGATGTTCCCGCTTTGGAGGAAGGTTTCCAAATCATTTCTTTACGAACTCTTGATAAAGGAAACATGTTTTGTTAGGGTTCCAAGCTAAGAATGTGATTTTGGAGAAAGGTTTGTGAGGATTTTTGAGAAAAGATTCGTTAGCAATGAATGCATTTTCTAAAAATTGAAATGTTGAAGAAGAGACTTTGTCACACATAAGAGGGACCACTCAAGCAAAGAAGAGAGAAAGATAAAGAGAAGTAAAAAATAAAGAAGACACAAATAAAGGGCATAGGGGTAGCTTGATATTTCAGGGTCAGAACTGCTCATAAATAAATATAGATATGTATAGTAATAGTACATAAATGAACTGTCATCTACCCCCTACTATATTAGACCATGTGAAGAATGCATGAGAAGACAAAGTAAAAATAAATTTGAGTCAAGATGGAAGGGAGGCCTAAATTCCCCCAACACTTTGCATCATCCCTAATTTATCAAAAATCAAACACAAACATGGAAGAATGATGATACAAATAGAAGAAGGTTTATGACACAAAAACCATGCCTGTATCCAAGCACCAACAAGGGTGACAAGGGTCATCCAGGCACACATAGCATGATCACGGGGGCAACACATCACAAAACACACATGCACACAAAAGACCAAGAAGAGGCCTCCTCCTAACATTGATCAACCAAGAGGTTGTCCGTCTCCCACTCTAGGTCATCGTAGGGGGAAGGAGGATGAGCTTGCAGTGGTGGGATGTTAAGAGGAGGAGCATTTGACCCTCCCACAACAAGGGCCAAGGAAGAGGGCTACTTGAGGTCCTCTCCATTGAGCTCTTGTGGAGCCATGGTCAATGATTTCACAAAAATTGTTGACAAGGCCAAAACTTCATCCACATACTTAAACATGCACCCCATAGGAGTGCCATGTCTAACTTCAGTGGACAGGGTAGGCTGCACCCGAGAGTCACCACTGGGCTCACCAAGTGACTCGGGAGCAGTGACAAACTTAGGAGAAGCTGGAACTTGTTTCATCACTAGGACATAACAAGTCAGCATGGGACCACCTTGCAAAGAAGGTTGGATCCTCTTACGTCCTTCACTACTAGAAGGACCACACTCCACCTTTTTCTTCACCAAAGGAGATGAACTCCCCACATACGAGGCTAGAGGTGCGGAGGAAGAGGAGGAAAGAACCGTAGTGGATACAATTGAGGTATTAATCATATCCACGGGCTTTGGAAAGGGTTGGATATCTAGAACGGGCATCAGCAAAGGTGGCTCCACCGAAGGAGTGATGAACACCTGTACCCCCTTAGGGTTAGGTGTGTTTTCACTTGTAGCAAAATCTAGAGGCATCGCATAACCAAAATAGAGAGAAGCAGAAGGAAGGGAAGAGGGTGACACTGCAAGAGGCCCTGAAGCAGGGGTAGTCATCTCTTCCTCCTTCCTTTGTGAGGCGGCCTGCTCGGCTAAGAGATCCTTTCGCCAATGCTTACGCTCACATGCAAGGTGGTTTCTACAGCTCTTGGAGCTAGAGGCTAGAGGCTACAAAGGAATAGTAGGCTCCTGCTCAACCATGGGGATGTCCACTACAGTCGTTTCTAGTGGAGGAATAGGTTCCTGAATGGGAGCAGGAGGAACAAGTTGAGAAGCAGTAGGGGGAGTTGGCTCAAGAGCCTCGGTAGTGTGCCTCTTCCCATTCACCACTTTGGGAGCAGGAGTGGTAGGAGGCCACAGAGGTCAACACAAAGAGGACTCTCCATGCGAGACCTTCTTCCTATTGTACCAAATGGGTATAGGCTCTGTCGGTAGGATAGGAAGTTCGAACGCAAGACGCTTAGGATTTCGCCAAGTGGGCACCATAGGGTTCTCCTATAGATGAGGAGTATATATTGATGATACCATAGTAGAGCAAGATGAAGCGTTAAACTAACCAACAAAAGAGGTAGAAGGAGGATCTCAAGACCGCTTCTCTTCTTCCTTCTTTTGTGCCTTAGTGGCATCGTTGTCAGCCTTTAAACAAGCCCTATGTGAAACAACATAAGGTGAGGGAGGGTACCTCACTTTCTGCCTTAGAAGCCCCTTCTTATAGTTTTGATACGTTTGGTGCAGAAGGTCCATCCTAGGTAGGAGAGGACCTACGGGTGCAGGCCAAGAGTAGTCCAAGGAGTAGCTGCCACGTGCAACCAATGGTCTATAACCAGTGTTGTGGATTATGTGTACGAAACCTTCGTGGATAAATTTTAAACATTTATGCACAACAGAGGGTACCGCATTCTCCACCAACCAAGGGATACCCAATTCCACCCTAAAGAGCTCAGACCCAGGGATAATGTCAAACAAGAGGTTCACAGATTTAGGTCCCACCAGGATTGTCAAGACAATACTACCTAAAGGAGGCATGGAAAGCCCATCATGTGTGTGGATGGTACTCACAGGTGCATCATACCCATCTTTATGTAAAAAGTTGATCAACATAATCTCCTCGGTTATGATGTTTACTGGTGACGTCAGATAAATGAGAACACCTGATATGATGTTTCCATTGATCCATGCAAGAATATAGAGAGGAGATGGTTCCCTGTTAAAACCCATTGGCAGGTCTTGTGAAGTGAAGGTTATACTAGTACCACTGTCCATAGGATGCGTAGAGGGGACATGTTGATGCAAGGAGGCCATTACGCACACTAGACAATACTTTCACAGAGTTCCTAAAGGTAAGAGGATAAGGCAGTGCCCCAACTAAGGTTTCATTACACAATACCTTTGGAACCTTCCAACTATGCCAACTAGGGGTTGCAAGTTGGGTTGTAAGGTGACAGCCTCACAACACTCACACCTACAACAATCCTAGAGTACGAGGAAAGGAATTGTCAGTATCGCAAAATGAAACCAAAATGGTTCACATCGGGTTCACCAAAATGTGAGATTTGGGGACCACCACATGCAAGGCCCCAAGTCACAGAGGGCCAAGATGCGGAAGGCTACCCTAACTTACCTCAGCTAAATGGGGTGTTAGGATACGAGGATGAGAATGATGAGGACTATAAAGTCCTACAACCACTTTGCAATCCCAAAATACAAGACGGGGCTAGGCTAGCCAATTTTTAGATTCAACACTACGCCTCAAGGAGCTCTTTGCTTGAGGATGGAAGCATGATATTTGGACAATAGTGCGGCATGTTGGCATATCTAAATTGTGTTGGTGTCCATACAACCAGACAACTGAAGAGACAAGGTCAAATCTAATAAAATAGGCTAACGACCAAGCTAATTACTACTAAAGGGCCAAAATAACAAGATCAAGTAAACTAAGTACTCTCTAATGTGATAAAGTAAAAACACAATAGTAAAGGTGGCAAGAAGGATCTCACAAAGAAACTCGTTCGCCAGCTAGCTCCTTGAAAGCACGTTTAGCTACACACAAGAGAGAAAAATGTTGGGTGGCTGTATAGGGGCCTACCTCAGTTAGAACCCTATTTAGGTGTTTCCACCTCCATGGATAGCCAAGAAAGTGAGATAAAGAAAAAAATATAGTAAAGAGCACAAAAGCACTGCAAAATAATAAAGTGCTAACTCAAACAAGTGATAGAAGGAAGGAAAGGGAAGCTTACCACCTCCACCAAGAGCACTCAAGGCTGCTTGGGGGAGAAAATGAGAGTACTCGAGCCTCTGCTGCAATGGTGTTTCATTCCCAACTTGCTCTATCAACGTGATGGAGTGTTTTATTCGCTGTAATGGAGTGCAAGAATGCTGCTTGAAAGCTTGAAAGTGAGTGCAAGAGTATGAAAGTGAGCGTGAAGTGAAGAAGTTGAAATGCTCTTTCAAGGAGTGAATTTGAAGAAGGGATGGAGAAAAATGGCCATATTGGGGTCGGTCGGTCGAAGGGGGCATTACAACTTGACTCCCAATGAGAAGTGTAACACCTCTACAGGTTCAGTCGCATGAATCTACCAGGGACGTAAGCGCATTGCGCGAATATCTGTGCACCACGTAGGCATCCCTAATAGAAAAACCTCCATCAACACTCAAAATAGGCACCAAGTGTGACAAAAGTAGAGGGATTAGGTGGAATTATGCCTTCAAACTTGGTTTTCTAAGGCGGAGAAGGAAAAAAGGGGATTTACACATGGGGTGCAAAATCACTCCTATACAGGAATATATTATTTTTAGCTTATGAATGTATCTTCATATTTAGGTGATGGATTTTGACTAGGAATTTAGGTGCTACATATTGAGTTAGTTTAGCTCATGGTTTCCTAATTACCATTTAATGGTTTTGTGTATTGTTTCTCTTATTTATTAGGTACCTAAGATGGAGATTTCATAGTGAGTTTTATACGTATTGTTATGGGGTATTGATTTGGAAAAAAATCCCATGTATCATGCTCAAACAAAATGTATTGATGTTCAATATCACTTTATTTGATAAATGGTTGAGGATGGTATATTCATGTTATAGAATATGGACACCATAGAGAATTTTATAGATTCCCTAAGGTAGTGAGCATGGAGAAGTTTAGTTGTTTTAGGGTGGCCATGGGCCTTGTCTCACCTAGCACCTAATTTAGTTTACCGTATTCCCTATTACAACATTGAAATGTGAATATCAAGTGGGAGAATGTTAGGATTAGTGATATTAACCTTGCAATCCTTGGACTATGTTTCTTTATTTATTATTTTAATAGTAGGTTATTATTTCATGAGACTATTAGAATCATGGAAGGGGAACTCGGATGTTCCACATGGGGTAAGAAAACACAAGGCATATTGATTCATGTATTCTTATTTGAGGTGACACCTTTTTGAAAAAATAATTATTCTAAATTGTTGATGGACCCACCAAAGGTCCACTAACACTTCTCTTATTGTATCAAGCTTATCAAATATTAAATTAGGGTTAGATTTGTCTCCATATAAGGAAGATGAATTTGAGATCATGTTTATAACAACAATTTTCACATGAAGATCAAATTAGTGATGATAAGATTGGGAAACTTTCTAAAGTTTCCTAAAGAAGGTACAAATTAGTTACATGTTGCAATTATGTGTGGAGTTCACCAAATTAGTACAATCATAATCATTAATTTAAGAGGTATTTAATCATGTTTATCATAAGATTTTGCACATTAAGATCAAATTAGTGACAACACATGGCTAGGAAACTTTGAAAAGTTCCTTAAAGAAAGAAAATGGGAGGATAATGGAATATCGTTAATATGCATGCCATAATCACAAGAGTTATCATTATATGAAATGATATAATGAATATCCATAGGGTACACATGATGTGTATAAGAATAGGATCATCATGAAACATATCATTGTGTATAAAATAAGGTACCATATCAATATTAAACATGCCTATATATAGATGTAGAATCATCATGACAAATAGAAGTTTAAAATATAATCATAAGGTGCAAAAATATTACAAGATGTGATTTAATAAAATAAAACCTATCTTCAATGGGAACAAGATGTGATTTTAGTTCTATAATCCAAATAAGGGAAAATTAATCACAATGGGAGTTTAGGGGATTATATCAAGTTACCTAAGAGTTTCATAATTTCATAGGTTCAATTTGTATATAAAATGGAAAAAAATGTGGCATTTTCTCCTAGTTCATAGATCTATATACAATCACCTATATATTTGGGTATTCTCTCTTAGTTGGAAAAGTACATTAATATAATATACGTACATAAGAATGGTATAAAAATGATCATTTATACATGTGTTAGATATATATATTTTATAATAATAACGCTACTATATGATGCCTAAACAATTATGAATAAATCATTATGCTTCATTAGATCCAAGACATTTATACAATTCAACTATTATGTATGGACCTATTATTGGAAAAAGATGCAAAAATAGACTAAGATAATACCCTTAAATTTTGGTAGTCCTTATCTCTATGGTAACACCCTATCCTTGCATAATAGTGTTGATAAGAAAAGGAATGTTGATTCATGTAAACTTAGTTGAGGTGGCACCTTTTTGAAAAAAATAATAAATCTAAATTGTTGATGGACCCACCAAAGGTTAACACTCTTATTGGTGTATCAAGCTTACCAAATATTAACTAAGGCTTAGTTTTGTCCCCATCTAACCTGAAGAGGGTTTTGATATCATGTTTACCATAATAATTTGCACATGAAGATCAAATTAGTAACAATAAGGCTAGGTAAACTTTGAAATTTTCCTTAAAGAAGGCACCAATTAGTTCCATGTTGCAACTCTATGTGGAGTGCACCAAATTAGTACCATCATGATCATTAATATAAGGAATATGGATTTGATCATGTTTATCACAATAGTTTGCACATGAATATCAAATTAGTTATGTATAAGGCTAGGAAACTTTGAAAGGTAGCATATAAATATTTAATATGGGTATATATCTATATGTAGAATCATCTTGACATGTAGAAGTTTTAAATATCATAATAACATGCAATAATGTTACAAGACGTGAATTTATAAAATAAAACCTATCTTCCATGGGAACAAGATGTGATTTTAGTTTCATGGTCCAAATAAAGAAAAAATCATCTCAATGGGAATTTAGGGGATGAAATTAGGTTACCTAAGAGTTTCATAGGTTCAATTTGTAGAGAAAAAATGGCAAAAAATAGGGCATTCTCTCCTAGTTGGAAAATTACACCAACATAATATGCATACATAATAATGACACAAAATGATAATTTCTACCATGTGCTAGATATATATTTGTTAGAATAATAACTTGTTACTAGATGATGTCTAAACAATGATGAATCAACCATTGAACTTAATTATATCCAAGACACTAGAAAATAGTTTTGATCAATGACATAGATGTTATTTTAATGTAGTCCCTTTTTCCCTATTTGAAAGAATAGGGTATGAAAAAACAAACATTATTAACACTTTAAATACTATGAGGGGTATGAAAAAATATTTTTTTAATCTATTTGAAATATCATCCTTTATGTTACCCTAGGGTCAAATATTATTAGGTCTTTGAGTTTGAAATTTCATATATAAGGACATTGACTATAATGTGATCTTGGGATGATATTGGATTCACAAGATGAAGTCCATCCTATCTAACCTCTTTTAGTAACTTTTTCTTTCCATTTAGGATGGGTGTATGGTACTAAGGGGGATCCTAATCCTCTCAAAATCTATTAACCTATTGCCTCTATTAGCCTATCAATTACCACATTCTCCACTATAGTGCTTGGTAGTATAGTCCTTTCAATATTATGAAACCCCTTGTGATGAATGTGATGATCTTAATCATCAATTAGGACATGATATTGAACATCTAAATATTAATATAATGTCATTTAATAATTTATGAAAGGAAGAAAAGTAGTGAAAGAAACTTCCTACACTAATCTAAGTAGGGGAGAGTTACAAAAAAATCATTTTTAACACCTTATATAGTTATAGATATAGAAAGATGTACATTCAAAATTTAAACAACATAAAAACAATGCAAATCATAACACAATGTTTACATGGTAAAACCTTTTTGAGAAAAAAAAAACACTCTAAAACACACAGCTCAATTTGTATTGTTAGGAATAATAACAGTTACAATATAATCTCAGAGAAATGCATAGGAGTCTTCACACTATGACAAAATTTTGGAGCAATTCTGAATGACGCATCAACAATCTTCAACATGCCACCTCAAAAATACACTAAGGAATCACCAATTTATAGATGTGCAACATGGGTGCCAAAGAATTCCATGTGTCATCACCACAATCACTACATTCATGCAACATTTGATGGAGAACATGCAAGGCATTCAACTTCACCTACTTATGCAACTGTCCTAAATGCTTGACATGTAGATTATCTATCATAAACTATTATACATCAAAATCAGTCCTCTCAACATGAAAGAGATTATCTTCATCATGAGAGGAACCTACAAAATGCAAGACCAACAACTTCCAATTACTCACTAGTCCTAATTAGATAGTTGTCATAGTTGACTCTTACGATTGTCATGGAAAGTGTCATAGTATGTCATAGTGTATGACATAGAAGCTTATGACAAATGCCATCAATATGGCCTAGAATATAGGTCCTCCAAAGTGGATGCCTACCTCCACAAATATAGCTTACAACTCTTACATGTCACCTTCCATGTAGGATGCCACATCATTGGTGGGTCCCACAAAGTGACTACATAATTGGTGGGGAAATAATCACTATAAAATAAATAAACACATCAAATGAAAAAAATTATATGCTAAGACTCTAAGGTTGAGACACCCTAATCCCAATATTCTCCCACTTGTCAAAGACCTATCAAGAGTCATCTAAAATCAACTGCTCAAGGCCCCAAGGCCCATGGAATCAGAACACCATATAAACTTCTTCATGCTCACTAGTTTTTTCAATGCATTTGAAACATTCAACAAAGTTTCAACCTTCGCCAAATTCACCTTTCCATATTCTACCATATCATGAACAAAATCATAGTGAACGTCAATGTGCTTTGTCCTGGCATAGAAAGTAGGATTCTTTGATAATAAAATGGCACTCTAACTATCGCAATAAATAGTAATATATCATGCATCTAAACCTTTATCAAAACACAATATCTTAAGAAAATTTTCTTCCTTACAAGCATGAGTAGGTTCCATGTACTCTACTTCTATTGTGGACAAAGCGACTACAACCTACCGCTTTCTCATCAAACTGATAACACCACCAAAAATCATAAACACATAACCACTGTTGGATTTTTTGTTATCAATGCCACCTTTTTAATCTGAATCCACATATCCATGAATACTCATTGAATTCCAAGGTCTAGTAGGATAACCATGAAAACATAGGGAATACTCACAAGTACCCCACAAATATTTGAACACTCTCTTCACTACATCCCAATGTACCCATCCAATATTAGCCATAAACCGAATAAGGACTCTCACTGCTTGGGAAATTTCTAGCCTCATACATACCATAACATACATTAGACTTCCAACAACACTCACATACAATACTCTAGTCATGTCCTCCATCTCAGTAGGAGATTTTGGACAATCATTCATAGAAATATTCATCCCCAACATTACATGAACAACTAAATGTATACACTGTATCATGTTGAATCTCTCCAACACTAAGTTCACATACTTACTTTGGCTTAACTAAAGTTTTTTGTTAGTTCTGTCTCTTCTAATTTTTATTCCTAGAATATACTTAGCTGCACCTAGATCTTTCATCTCAAGTTGTGCTGACAACTGAGACTTAAAATATGGAATCATGCTTTTACCATTCCCAATAAACATGTCATCTACTATAAAAGTACAAAAATTCCTAACTCGTATCACACATCATTAACATTGCATTTTGGCATTGTTTTCATCATTTTCATTAATATTGCATTTTCACCACTTTCAACATCACTTTTCATTAATTAACATATTTTCTCTATTAATTAAATAATTTTGAATTATTTAATTAGATAAATCTAATTTTCTTCTAATGTCTCATGATTAAATAGTTCCTATTATTCAATTATCTAATTTCTCCCTCTCACTTGCATGGAATATTCTTTATTAAAAAAGAAATATCTTAATCCTCCATAATTAAATAAACTTGAATTATTTAATTAATCTAATTTCTCCCTCAATGGCATATTCCCACGGAATATTCTTTTTCAAAATATCCTAAAATATCTCAATCCTCTCATTCATCCTCAACCCTTCAAATCTTGATCTAATATTCACCATTCATTTCAAAATATCTTAACCAATTTCCTAAAATTGTGGAGATATTTTGAGTTCAAATTCATCTTGATCCTTGATCATTCTTGATCTACTCTCATTCATTGATCTCAAGATCTAATCTCTACCATTGATCTAAATGTTGAAAATTTATAAAATAACCTTCATCCTTCCATAATTACCACCTAGAATTCATGTGAGCACATTCATATCACCTAAGCATTGAGCATTTGAGAATTTATCATGATTTAGGTCATCATTTCATATTTTTGCAATCATGGGAGCTAATGAATTGAGAAATCCAACACACCATCAACCATTCAAAATAGAATACTAGGTTTTCACTTGGTTTGTTTCCATGTTTTGAATATGATTTCCAATACTTTATGTTGATTTCTAACCTTGTTTGCATTCAATTTCATTCTTAAGTGGGATTTGATCATTTTCTTGATATGGGTATTATGAATTCTAACCCTAGTTGTATAATTCATGTTTCATTTTGTTTTCCACTAACCCCACTTCACATTTTGGCACACCTAGTGGAACCCATGTCCCTGATTTGACATCTTTATTGAGATTTTAGATAATTTGCAAGTTACATTGGCACATTTAGCTATTATAGATTGTCACTTTTTTCAAATTTTCCATGTCTGATAGGGTCATAGTGGTGCATTTGACACATAGATCAGTGTGTTTGAGAATTTTAACACATTTTCTCATTCTATTTGTAGGGTTTATTGATAAATTGATGCTTCTACATAGATCATTGCAATTTACAAAGCCACATATTCACATTTCACCATGCATGCTACATATTACCGCCCTTGTTTGAGATCACAATGACATGTTTGTAGGTAATGTTGCCTCTGACTATTTTTCCACATTGATTTATGTCATTTTATCTCTCTAATTTCTACATTTTTTTAGTTTGACCTAACCCTAACCCTAATGTGCTTTGTCTATTGTCTATGTTTATGATATGACTTGTTTATGCAACATTCATTGGGTGAAGATAATTTGAAAATACTAATCATTTTTGGTGTAGGGTTTCGATTGGTCCAAGACACATAATCTCAAACTACTAATCTAGTTTTCTTGCAGGTTTCCTTGTCAAAGAAGATTATCATTCAAACATGTATGCTTTATTGATTGCTAGATTAAATCACATTTCAAGTTGGTTTTCTAAAATTAACTTGAGTGTACATAACCTCTCCCCTTGCACTTTGTGTGATCTTGGGTGATGAGAAATACCTCTAGTTTGCACTTTATTTCTTGTTTGAAGGAGTTGTCTACATATCCTCTCCCCTTGCACTATGTGCAATCTTGGGTGATGAGAAATAACAACTTGAATCCTTCCTTTATTGTTAGGAGGCCTACCTAGGGATTTCATCACCCTAGGGTTTGACCTCAAGCACATTTTTTTGATAGGCTATATAAAGGGGCAAGAGCAAAAGTTGTATCTCTATCCCCTCATGACTTTCCACATGTTCCTTCATGGTCCCGAGTGATTCCAAACACAAGGAGTTGAGATTTCGATCTTACGCTTGTGTAGGTGGTGGTGTTCATAGAGTTCTACCCACTATGGACCCTTTTTAATAGAATCCTAAGACCTTATTGGCCATCAAAATATAGTAGTGTAGCATACAGTATCATGTGTGAAGTTATTCACCATGTATTGTCCTTGGTTGAGGTGATTTAGTGTCTTGTTAGGACTTTGTCCTTTCAAGGCAAGGGGTGTCAAGGTGGTACATGACCTTGGCATACCCTAGTCACCCAATCCTTGGATTGGTATTAACATGCAAGTGTGGTGGGCCTACTATGGAGAGATTCACCTATTTTTACTACTAGCTAGGTCATGCTTATTTGACGTGTTTTCAATATTGCTATACTAGTGAGCTTCGTGGAAGAAAGCTTACAAAAATATCTTATTACCTTGGAGTTAGTCCTACCTTTTCTGTATCATGTTTGTATCACTTTATTTAAATTCATAACTCAAACTTTTACACTTCAAACTTGCCAAAAATTTCACTAAACACTAAAATATTCATAGAAGCCCACATTTGCATGTCATAGATTGACACTTTTGTCATGTAGATTGCCGCTATTGCTTACTCTACCACATTTTATTGCCCTTTATTTCACCAATCCAAATTTGTAGATTATCACTTTTGAATATATTTCCACATCTACTCTTTGCATATTGCCACTTTTTCCTACATCACCGTGTTTACTCTGGGGGAAGCGTGATGCGTTTGTGCAGATTGTCACATTTGTCTGTAACATTTTGTTTTCTCGAACCTACAAACTTTCTGATCTTAAAATTTTCATAACATGTCATCTTGGAATTGGAATTTTGTCTATCATATTAGTCTTGAACAGTCCTTTTCATCCTCACACATCAAAACTATCCTTTCAACTTGGTTTTCCTTATAGCCTTTTGGACAAACATCAACCTTACCAAACATCCTTAGACATTAGCAACATTAAACATCAGTCTTATTGGACCATCCTTAATATCCTTTTTTCAAAACATCAAATAAACCTTTTGGACATCAATCTATCAAAATCAGACCAATCATCTTGCTGGTATCTTTTGATCACATCCATCTTCATCTTGTGGACTTGTTAACTTAGCAAAACTATCTCCCCTCTAGGTTTAAAAAATCACCATCATCTCCCCTTGCTTGTACTCATTAGTCTAGTCCAAGTAAAGGCATCAATCCAACTTTTCACCAACATCATGAGATCCAACACAATCCAATCAGCCTTGTCATCATCCTTTTGTCTAAAGGTTAAACATAGAACCCATAAAATTTGGTAATCATCCCTTTCATCTAAAGGTTAACCTATCAAATTCAATCAACTTGAACATCATATATTTTGGTCCAAAAGAATTGTCAACCTATCCTTTGAAATCCATTTTGAAATCAAAATCCAAACAACATTATCACTTACCATTATCTCAAGTTGTTCATCCTTAAGGTCTTTTATGAGTTTATGACAACTACTAGATCACAACACAAGACAAACCTACAACACAAGAACATGGATGGCAGCCAACCCCAACAGTTCTAACATTCCAAGCATCGCAAGTGTTGAAACCACAACTAAAATACCATGGGGATTTTCCCCTAACACTGCTCCTCTTGGGTACACCACCCATCAAACATAATGTTAATCCTAAAAAAAAACCAAATGTTAATCCTCCAACACAACCAAATGTGGGCTATCAACAACCAAATTTGGTCTCTCAATAACCTAATGTCAATCTTCAACAAGGAAATCAACCAACTTGAGGACAAGATGGATATGTAGAAGAAGACTCCAATGACGAAGTCATCGAAGAAAAGATCTTAGAAATGAATCAAAATCCTCAAATTCTAAAAGTCATTGATGCATTACTTACTTTTGATCCAAACACTTGCTTATATAGGCTTTCCCAACATGGTGCTAGGCTACTTGTTGATTTTAACGTTGAGGCTTTTAGAGACCCAAACCTTATTCATAGGGGTGAAGACTCGGTGGTTTAACAAGTCGATCAACTATGAGACAATTGAAAATTCTAGCTTTTCTTACATGAAAAAATGATCCTCCTCATGCAAGACAAGTTGACAATCCCTTGTATAGACAATCATCTAAAATGGAACAAGCAATTGCAACCAAAAAAAACTAATTGAATCCTAATATTTTGGCAGACCAAAAGCTTTCACAATAATTAACCTACCCTTTCACCACTCCACTTGTACCTCATAATTCTTTAATAAATACATGGAGACCAAATGTATCAAGGAACTTGTATGAAACCTCCTGGTCACAAAATGCACCTCAACACTTGGTCAAAACTCTAACATGCAAAACATGATAAACCTTCCTCTTAGACCACAAATTTTTTCACCAAATCCACCATTACATGCTAATGTTCCACCACAAACACAACATATAGCTTCACCTATCTATATTGTTCCTAATCCACTCTTCAACCACAACAAACTAATCCATCTCTCCAATCACAACAATAGCCACCAATCTATCCAAATACACAAACCAATCCTCCTCAACAACAATACATGACACAACAACACATTCAACAAGAACCTCTTTACCAAGAACAAAACCCCTCATACAACCCTCAATATCAACAAGGGTTTCAAACTTTCAAAATTTGGATCTTTGTTTGTGGTCTTTGTCTAGATCTGGTTCATATTTGGAAACCTATCTAATTTTTCTATGCATAACATGTTTTATTTTTAAATATGTGGTTTTTATATAGTAAAGCATGACTTGTCTACCTATAATTTTTCTACCTATGAGAACATTGTGAGGGAACAAAGTAAAATAATTGACACATTTAGTCACACACTTCACCTAATCTTCATTCTTTTCCCAATATCTCCCATACTTGTGAGAGTGTTTTGGTAAAATAGGATGTAATCATTGACAATCATGACAATCATGTTGGTTCTTCTCCCAATATATCTCCTACTTATGAGGGTATCTTTGTGCAAGAGGACCCAATCATTGAGAATTGTGAGAATCATGTTTGTTTCCCTCCTAATACCTCTCCTACTTGGGAAGATATTGTGGCACAATAGGATGAAATCATTTATACATTTTCAAATGATCGTAAGGTGGCTTGCATAGATGAAGGTTCAAAATTTAAATTAGGTCCTCTATTGATAGAATATTGCCAACAAGCTGAAATTATAAACCCACATTTAATAACTAAACCTCATAAAACTCCTTTAATTATTGGACCTCCTAAACCACCTGTCATTATAGGACCTTCAAAACCTCATGGTAATATCCTAAACTTTGCCAAAAAACTCACTAGTATCCATGTACAACTAGATATGTTGAAGCAACCAAGTTATCATGCAATTGATCACACATATAACACTAGAAATAATAAGCAACCAAAACAAACAACATTCATTTCATTACCTCAACCATATCTTCCACCCCCACCTATCCTTCCTTAGTGTAGTGGTAAACAATATGATCTTGTTGAGAAACTTCATAATACTCCAGCCAATATCTCCCTTTGGGACTTGATTCAAACATCACCTACATACCACAAGATGCTCCAAGAGGCTTTGCAAAAGATTGATATCTCACCTTTTGTCAAACTGAATGATGTAGCAACCTTGTTTGATTGTATGTAGGCAACAAAGTTGGATATTACATCCCCTCAACATGAATTACCCTAGCTTGAGGTCCAAAACAAAAATGAGACTCTAATGGTAGTGGTTTTTATTAAAAAAATAAGGGTTAGATGTACTCTTATTGATAATGGATTGGGTCTTAATGTTTGTAGCATTGATCTTCTAGATAAGCTCAGTGTGGATAAGAAAACTATAAAACTTGCTAATCTTTCTATTCATGGCTTTGATAATGTTACTAGGAAACCATTAGGGACAATCACACTACCCATTAAGGTAGGACCTATGATTTTTCCTACCCCTATCCATATCATGTTGGGACCTCTTTCATATAATATTCTCCTAGGTAGACCATGGATTCATGCCATGAAAGGAGTCCCGTCTACTCTTCATAAATATAATAATAATATATATATGATAAAAGTAAATGAAAAATGTTATAATTCACAAATTAAATCTAAACATAACACTTCCAACTCTCTTAATACTTTGATTCCATATTCAAAAGTGGAACCATTGCCTCCCAATGATAATGATACTATGGATACACTCTTGGGTAATGATCGGGGATCGTTAGATTTTATATCTCATTTTAATGGGGAGTCAAAAATCTCACCGTCAAAGCCTAAAGAGTCAAATGTGGTAGCATCTAGTACAAATAATGATCAAAACAATGCTTCATCATCAAGTGCATGTTTTGGTTATGATTGGGGTTTGTTATATTTTACACCCTCCTTTGTGGGAGAGTACAAAATCTCACAATCCAACCCTGAGGAGTCTTGTGTTTCATTTGTTCAATATTTTTCTACATCAACAAATCTAAGAACATCACCCCATGATGGTGATGGGGGCTCTTTAGCTTCATCCCTAGTGTGTTTTTTATTCCTAACTTTAAAAAAATTAAAAAGGATTTGTGTTCTTGCGAAAGAATCAATTCTTTTGATGAGAATTTAGATAAGACTTCTTCATTTGAATTGGACAAGTGTTATGGGATTGGATATTTTTTTCTAAAAGTAGATATAATGAAAAAATGAAACAAGGAGATAAGGATCATGTGAATTCTATACCATACCTTTCAAAAATGGGTTTAGGTTTCCAACCTTCTTCTTCGTCTAAATCTCATCCTCAATCACCTACTATATTTAAAACATCACGTGGTAAGAGAGCAAGCTTATCTTCACAAGAGAAAAATATTTCTCCTCCACCTTTATCAGAGCAAGAGTATATTTTGTTGAGGCTTCTCAAATCCTACTTGATTACTCTTTCTCCTCCAGCACGTAAGAAATTTTATAAGAATAATCCTTTTTGTGCATACCATTGAGTGCATGGCCATTCCACAAATGAATGTCAGGCCTTGGGTAGTAGAATACAACTTGTTGAGTGTGCTTCTCTTCCATGTGTTGATGCACCTAATCACTCTAAAAAATAATAATCTTTCTTCTATGGTGTTGCTCCTCACTATATGGCATTTGTAGCTTCTTATGTTTTCTCATTTCCATTCATGGTGGTACAATCTTACATGAAACCATATTTATTTCTATGATAGCAACACCATAGTATTTTGTATGATTTTATTTTCCTTTACGCTTGGGGGGAAAGGATATATAGCTTTTGGGAGGTGTGTAATATTTTCAAAGATCCCCTCTTCCCCTATTTTTCCTTAAAATATCAACATAGAAAGTATGTTAAAATTTTAAGGGGGGGCATATTATCATGTCTATTTCATAGATGTCTTGTGAGATTTGACTTATTGACACACCCTTTTAGTGGTGGTATTGTTATAACGCCCCTAAGGTATGGTTATCAATTTTCCCCCTATGATGTTGAGCATTGATTTGTCCCACACGATGTTAAACCTTTATGCGCTCTATGGATTTGACATAACAGAGCTTGCTAATTCATGAAATTGAGCACTTTTACATGGCCACCTAGCATAACACACCTCGCTTTCCAATGGAGCCATTTGTTTCATGAGTGATTTTACATCATTATGAAAGTACTATTTTGTTTAAACAACACATTTGATGGATGATGTTTGGTATTTGAGACAAATTTAAGACTGAGATATCTTTGCCTTATTGACTTGAATCATTTTTAGTGTACTAACCTTGTGTTTATGTTTCATTTTTATTATGTTAGCATTGTGTTGATTATGCATTTTTCTTTGTGTCCTTTGATGTGTTTTCTTTGTGTATGGTATTATGTTTTCCTTGTGTCTTTTATGTGTTTGCTTTGTGCATTTTTCATGTTTTCTTCATGTATTTTGTGTGTTTGCTTCGTGTATTTCATGTGTTTGTTTTCCTTATGGATGTGTTGTGTATGATTTGTGTCTTAATCTTGTGGAAGGATGAGATCCTAAGTTGGGGGCTTGTACACCCATCAACTTGGTGTCATCTTGTCTTTTTTGGCATATTTATTTCTTTAGTGCAAGTATGAACATAAGATCATATTCTCACTTAAGTGGGGGCTAAATGTAGCATTGAAAATTGTCACCCTTGATAATTTCACACTACCTTGACAACCTATTTTGCTTATAACATTATTTATAATAATAATTTATCCATTTCAAGGATAGATCAATAAAATATATTTAAATGGACCCATTATCCCTAGAAATTTGGGCCAAAAAAGCATCGGTCATGAGTGTTGGGTGCCTTAGACCAAAAATATTTTTTTTGTAATATTCAAAATCTTGATTGGCCATCTTTTGTGATTTAAAAATAACCCCTAGTCAACTCCTACCCAAAAAGGTTTAGTAAAATGCATATATAAACATGTTTTCCTTCTCATTTTGAATATAGAGATCAATTGAAGGAGGGAATAATGATTGAGAAGTTATTATGATGTTATAGCATAAAAAATTGTCACCTTTAAAAATTTCACGCTAGATTTTTCTCACTCGTATGTGCTTGGACCTGATTATGCATTTACTTAGCCATTTTTTAAATATCTCTAGAAAATTAAACATAGGAAATGAAAATATGCATTTTATATTTTTCCCGTAACACTTTTGGCCTCGAAAGGATAGGTCTAATCTAGGGTGCCCCATGCCCTAGACCAACATTGTTGGCTCCAAATTTGAATATGTCAGTGTTGGTAATTTATTATTTGAATTTCCAATTTCATTTGTCATCCATTAGTGTTTTATTTTCTAGAAATTAGAAGAATTGCATATAAATACTAGTCATTTTATTATTTGAAACACTAAGCAACCTAGAAGCACACTTAGAAATTTTAGAGAGAAAATTGAAGATCCTAAAATCAGTCAAGGGTAGAATTAGTAACATTATTATAGCACTTTCATCAATCAAGATCAAATGCAAGATATCAAGAGGAACAAAGCAATTTGTGTGCAAGGAGCTATTATGATCAATCATGTCAAATCATGAAGATGTATTGAGTTATCCTTTACATGTTATCTTTATCAATCTATTATGTTTTATGACCTAAAATTTTCCAGGTCTATCAAGTAATCAAGGCATCCATTAATCAACTTGTGGTGTGGCATCACTTCATCAATGGTTTGACATCAAGGTAACATTGTCATTTATCATTTATCATTTTAGTCAATTATTGTTGTTTTTGCCTTTGGCCAACCAAGGGTATGCCCTCTTGATCATCATTAATCATTGTACAGGGAGGTAGAAATACTAGAACAGGGTTTTACTTAGGTAAGCCTCTATACAACACAACATTTTCCCCTATTTTCACGTGTGCAGGTTAGATTTGGAGGTTTCAACATGTGACAATATCAAGAAATGGAGTGCAGGTCTTAATCCACATCTTAGAACTTTCAGATTTGGAAAACATGAGTCCAATATAGGGCACATCACACCCCAGACTAGTCAACTCAAACTCAAATTCATAGTGCAGGTTCCTCACTATTGTCATTTGTTAGATCTAGGTCAGTTATATAACTTTCTGTTTTCATCTATTTGCTAAATTATATTTTCAAATATAGGGTTATATGTCAAATAGGCTTGTCAAATCACACATCAAATTTATCATCCTCACATCTCAATACAGCATAAACCCTAGGAGGTTGGATCTCCCTTGTGGAAACATGCTAATCATAAAACCCTAGTTAATTTATGTTTAATGTTGAGTCAAATGAAAAAGAGATAATCTTAGTTATCCTAATTAGATCTAGGATAACTTTTCCTACTCAATAGATGCAATTATGGAGAAGTATTGTGTGATCCTCTACATGATATATACAACAAGCTATTATTTTTTGGGAATTAACCTTTTGTAGGTCTATCAAGGTATTCATCAATCAACTTGTAGTGTGACATCTCTTCTTCAAGGGTTTTCACATCAAGGTAGAATTATCATTTCTCATTTATCAATTTTAGTCAATTATTGTTGTTTTGGCCTCTACCTGACCTAGGGCATTCCCTCTTGATCATCATCAGTCATTGTATGTAGAATTAGAAATACCAAAATGAGATTTGACTTAAGCAAGCCCATATACAACAAAACCTTTTCCTCTCTTTTCATGTGTGTAGGTCAGATCCAGAGGTTTTAGTAGGTGTCAGTCTCAGAAAACACAGTGCAGACCTTAATCCACAATTCAAAACTTTCAAATCCAAAAAAATTGGAGCCCAGTATGGTGTGTACCACGCCCTAGACCAGCCATTTTAGCTTCAAATTTATAGTATAAGTTCCTCACTATTGCCACTTCTCAAATCTAGGTTAGTTCTATTACTTTTCTTTTTTTTTTTGTGCGATAAATTACATTTTTTAGATCTAGGGTTATATATCAATTGGTGTATTAAAACACACATCAAATTTATCATCCTCACAACTCAATACAACACAAACCCTAGGAGGTTGGCTCTCCCTTGTGGTAGCAAGTCAATCATAAAACCCTAGTTGGTTTATGTTTAAATGTTGAGTCAAGTAAAAAGGAGATAATCCTAGTTAACCTAATTAGATCTAGGATCACTTTTTCTACTCAAAAAAATATTTATTTAATTAATAACTTAGGATAAGGTAAAATCAAGTGTGGTTGGGTAAGGTCAACTTTTAGGTGTCTACAAGACTATAGAAGGCATGATTTCAACCAGGATGCATCCATCTGCACCCAACTCATGTGAATTATCAAATGGGTATTCTGTTTTAATTTTGAAATAAATTAGAAAAAAATGTAGAAGTTATGGTAGATTAGAGATTTTCCCTTGTTTAAGAATAAATCTGAGTTTTTGGGTTTTCCAAGAACTTTGAGAATCTTTGATGAGTTCCCATTCCTAGCTAGAGTGTCGATAGTTCATCATGGGGTTGGAATCAATGACAAAGGGGAATAATTTTACTAGCATAGCAGAAATTCTTGATGAGGTTGGAACCTCTGACAAGGCAAAATGAACATGAATGGACAAGTTCTAAAGGTTCATCTTGAAGGGGAGCTAAAAGGGTGCCTCTAGTTTTTATTTGGATTTTTTTTGAGTAAAATGGCTAAGTTTGGGAGAATTCAAAACTTTGGCCTTACTTAGGAAATATCAAAGGTTTTGAGTGTTCCAAGAACCCCCAAAACAACATTCAATTCCAGTTCTTGCCTAAAGTTTCAATTAAGTTCCAGATTGATTGCAAACCTTCGATGAAGCATCATAAACATATTTGATCATTGATTAAAACATAAAGTGCACCATTTTCACACCATCATAGGTAAATATTTAGTTATAGCTAAAAATTAGATGCATGTAACGTTTAGTTGCATATATGCTTGATTCACTACAAAAGGGAAAGCTATATGTTGATGAATACTCCAAGTTTTCTTGGGTAGTTGCATGTAAGGGAAAGTTTGTTAAGTGTTAGTTCTTGGGAATATGAAAATTCATCCCTTGCCTTTAAAAGGAGAATCATAATAAGTTGTGTTGAGATCTAATGAGTTAGAGAATATGTGTGGGAAAAATAAGAGTATTCTAAAGTCTATTTTTCAACGAAAATAATTGTCTAGGTCTATACAATTCTTTTGTAATAGCATAGTGTTGGTAAAACTGAATTTTCAATGCGATTGTTTCTAAAAAAATGACCATGTTTTCCTGATGAGCAATGGTCCAATCGTTCCAACAATTGGAGAGCTATGTTTGAGAGAGGAAACTCCCTTGTATGGTAGGGATGTTTGTATTTTTTGTGTACTTTTAACCTAAAAGTATATAAAGGAGAAAAGGAAAAAATTGAGGAAAATGAATAACAGAAACCCCCATGGTAGACATATGGATACCAACTAAGATTTCACAACTTTTTATAGATTACAAAAGGGGTTTTAAAATATGTTTTGGTATGCGACGATGATGAAGGTAAGGTAGAAAAATCTCAACATATGAAGAGATAAGCTACTTCAACATGTTCGAATCAAGATACCAAGATTGTATTTCATCAATCACATAAATTATTAATGGTTTACACAATTACACTAAGGGATTACTAATTTAACATATGAGAAGTTAGTAATAACACAATAATACATTTAGAACATACAAACCAAAATGTATTCTTCATTATCTCTATGAAATCATACAATTCCAAAAACCATTCGATACATAGTGATAAACCAAAATTCTCTCCAAATTGTTCTCAAATTTTCCCTCCAAATTGTTCTCAAAATTTCCTATATGTAAGAGTCCCCCCCCCTTACAATGCAAATAGCCTAGTATTTATAGGTTTCCTTTTGATAATGACCTATATCTAAATTATAACCACCTAGTAACTACCCTTTTTGAAATACAATACTTTGAAAATAATAAACCTTATTTGGTTTTATTTTACATCACTTTTTTCAAAAATAAGGTTTATTTTCTAACTTTTAATTACATTAAGTGACATAAGTAACTTTTGTTGGGAAAATGTGTATGATTTCCTTGCAATTACATAAGTTAGTATTGATACATAAGGTATTGTTCATATGATGACGACAGGGGGCGCAGGGGGGTTCCCCCGTGAGGGGTCCAAGGGAATCATCCCCCTAGTTGAGGGTCTAGGGGATAGCGCCCTTGGAAGCCAAATTTTATGTACACTTTATTATTGTAAATTTGGACCGTTCATCATTATGTCTCATATATGACTGTCGATATTTTTTTTGGCTTGACTTTCCCTAAAAGGAAACCCTATTTTATGAGGGCATTGCATTATGGTTGTGGGTTGTGATGTATTCTAAGAGTTTGATAGCGGTTGTGTTACCTCTGGATCTCTGGTTGGTGATACTCTTGTGAGAAGCTTGCTCTACAAGTATATTATAATCTTTGTGATTTCTAAATAATATATTAGGTAGCTTTTTGAGTGTGGGGTTTTTCTCTCAAAAGGGTTTTCCCCACGTAAATCACTATGTTGTTGTATACATGATATTTATGTTTATTTTGTTTAAGTTTATGTAACTGTAAAAGTTTTGCATTATTCTCCTCTCAAGATTAGTGTAGGAAGTTGTTCCACTACCTTAGCTTCCTTAAAACTTTTACAAAATGAGAACTTGAAATTTGTAACTTTTGGAAGAAAGAACCAGTTATCACTTTGGTTGAGCCGAGCACTATAATTTTTTTTACAATTTATGAATCGCTTATTCACCAGTAATTTGGCCTTCAAGGACACGAACTTTAATCACATATGTTGATCATACTTCTCCTTAATGGAATTTATCATCTTCATCAAACATTTTGCATTCTCTTCCATTTGCTCTAACCTTTCATTACTAACTTCTTCAAGCATCTGCAATTCTTGGTGCTTCTAATTTACTCCACAAAAAAAAAAGTCCATAAAATCCATTGATGATAGAAAATTAGGATATGAAGTAATATCATGTTCAATCTCACTTTATTCATGTCAACGTTCATAACTGTAG
Source organism: Sequoia sempervirens (assembly GCA_007258455.2). Taxonomy (NCBI): domain Eukaryota; kingdom Viridiplantae; phylum Streptophyta; class Pinopsida; order Cupressales; family Cupressaceae; genus Sequoia; species Sequoia sempervirens. Next base: position 279,243,397 of record VDFB02105785.1, on the reverse strand, counting down.
AATCTATTGTATTGTCATCGTAAGTTATCCTTGCACAGTGAATCGCACCTGGTTAACCCAAATACTTACAAATTAGTTCTCCCTAAAACCCACCTGCAACCAGTAAATTATCCTTCATAGCCATAGTACTAATCTGCACTAGAGATAGATCTTGTCTTATAGTTCTTGGGTGTCCCTCTTATGGTAAGATGGGCCTAGCAACATTAAAAAATTATGTTGATTTACAAGTTAATGCAGACAAGTGTAGAATTGAATAATTCAATAAAACATACACATAATGGTTCGGTGTTGCCCACACTAAATTCCTCAGCTGAAAGTGAATAATTGTACACTTCACATTTCTTGTGTTCAAGAAAAAGATAAAAATTGCCTCCTTTCTCAGCATGTTTGTATACCTCTTGTAGTTCATCATGAGGTTGAGGAGAATTTCATAGTTCCTATACTGTTCCAAGCGTGTTTCTCTGTAATTTCCCTGTGTAAAGTTCAACCTGTCCCAGGGTACACCCAAATATCTGTTCCTCTTCGGGCATCTACTGCACTCGTGTCAAGATGCCTAGTTATTGCCACATAATCATTGTCTGAGTCTGAATCCACATCACCTCTAGCTTGATTTCGATATTCATATTCTAACTCATCAAAATCAGTCATTTCATGATCATCCACCATGTACTCATATTCATCTACCAGATGGCGAGCCATCAGTATCTTCACAGTATCAAAATCCCTGAGCTATGGCTTGAGACGACACTCGTTTGAGGCAATTCTGTTGAACGTTTCACATGTTTTGTCTATGCTTCCACCTTCTAGTTTCAGCACTTTGCAATCATTACATTCCATGAAGTGACGTCTCTTTCCAACATTGTGTCAAACAATTGGCATGCCTCTGCCTACGTCTTTATCCTTGGAGGTATTCCATCGAACAGTTTGCATGCATCCTCTGTCTGTCCCCTAAATTTCATATACATCTGCTATAACACTTGTAATCTACAACATCTTGTCATAGAAGATATGTGAATGGTTTTGAGTTTTATGTTTTGGGTTATCTCTTCCTCCTTTACTCTAACACCCATAGAACATGTGCCTGGAGCTCCTCAACTTGACTGTTAACCTCGTGTTTTAACCTCGCCACATCTCTCAGCCTCTCTCAACCTGGAACATTTGAAGCATCTTTTCACAATTGCTCTCCCCAACCATGAACATTGGCAATTACATTCAAAAAATGTTGATGCAACTGCTCTTTGAGGTCTTCCCAGTCATTAATTGATGGTGTTTCTTCTTGGATGTTATGCACATGTGAACCTAAAACCTCGTAAACATAAGACTTCAAAATAGCAGCCATTATAGTCTATCAAAAATTCCCTGCAAATTATATAGGTTTTTTTTTCTTCTCTTCTAGTACCCCCATCTTTTTAACTGCTCTACTTTTTTCCTTCTCTTCTAGTACACCCATCTTTTTAACTGCTCTACTTCAACCTGCTCATCTTCTGATTTAGGGGTACACTCATATTCAACTATAGTTGGTTCAATCTTCATGGTTGAACAGGATTCATGGGAACAAGAATCATCTCCCACTTTGGCGCAGATGGGGGAAATACTCTCAAAGGGTGTGGAATTCGGCTTCATGCCTGTCATTTGCATTTGCTCGAGAGTTTCTAAAGCCTTTTCGTTAAATTCATTTTGTGCATGTCATGCAACCATTACATTTTGCAAGATCACATGTCTCTAAGATATTTTTCCAAGCAGATCACATGCATTGTTTGTGCTTCCTCATTTTACATACAAATCAATAATGGAGTAGCAGTTTAAGTGGAGAACTTTCACAATCCAATTTTTGGTTTGACGTGGCTTATGAATTTTCACAACCTCAGTTTTTGAGTAGTGGGTTGTGAACTTTCGCAACCTTTTTTAATTTATTTTCTCCCACTTAATTTAATTTCCTCTTAATAACCACTTATCTCATAATAATGAGTAATTACTAGTATAAATATATTATTTATTGATAATATATATAAAAACATCGACATATATCCTTCTGGAGGCGTTTATTGCACTTTTATTTAAGAAATTGATTAAAAATAGATGCCTCGAGAAGGATATCTCTCGATGTTTTTGTATATATTATTAATAAATAATATACAAATATGCTAGTAGCATTCGTAATGCAACATGGAAGACAAAATTATTAGGGTTGGGATTAGGGTAGGGTTAATGTTAGGGTTAGGGTTATGATTACAATTAGAGATAGAATTAGAATTTGGATTGGGCTTATCATCACAATTAGGGTTAGGGTTAGGATTAAAGATAATATTAGGATCAGGGATAGGGTTACAGTTATGGTTAGGGTTAGAGATAGAATTAGGGTTAGTATTGGGGTTAGTGTTAGGGTTAGGATTAAAGATAGAATTAGTGTTAAGGTCAAGGTTAGGGTTAAGATTAAAGATAGGGTTAGGGTTAGGGTTAGGGTTAGAGATAGAATTAGGATTAGGGTTGGGATTAGAATTAATATTACGATTAGGGTTAGGGTTAGAGATATAATTAGGATTAGGGTGGGGTTAGTGTTAGTATTAGGATTTAGGTTAAGGCTAGGGTTAGGGTTCAAGATATAATTAGGATTAGGGTTGGTGTTAGCATTTACATTAGGGTTGTGGTTAGTGTTAGTATTAGGATTAGGGTTAGGTTTATGTTTAGAGATAGACTTAGAATTAGGGTTGGGTTAGCATTAGGGTTAGGGTTAGTGTTAGGATTAGCATTAGGGTTAATATTAGATATAGAATTAGGATGAGGGGCAAGGTTAATGTTAGGGTTAGGGTTAGAGATAGAATTAGGGTTAGGGTTAGGATTAAGATTAGGATTAGGATCAGGTTTATGGTTAGGGTTAGTGATAAAATTGGGGTTAGATTTGGGGATAAGGTTAGCATTAAGTTTAGGGTTAGGATTAGTATTAGTGTTATGGTTAGGATTAGGATTCGTTCGAGGATTATGATAAGGGTTGCAATTAGGGATAGGGTTAGGCTTAGGCTTAGAATTCAAGTTAAGATTAGCGTTAAGATTAGGGTTACAATTATGGTTAGTGTTAGGATTACACTTAGGGCTAAGATTAGGGTTTATATTATAATTAGAGATAGATTAGGGTTATGTTTAGGGTTAGGGTTAGGTTTAAGGTTTTAAGCTTAGGGTTATAGTTAGATATAAAATTATTGTTAGATTTAGGGTTCAAATTATGGTTAGGGTTAAGGTTAGGTTAAGGGCTAGGGTTAGCCTGGTTAGGAATATGGTTAGGGTTGGAGTTATATTTAATGTTAATATTAGGATTTTTATTACAATTAGATATAGAACCCTAACCCTGATTAAACCCTAATGTTACACCCCATTGTGTGTTTACTTATTTACTATTACTATGTTAGGGTAAATTGTTGCATGAACATGAATGTAATTAGAATTCTATTTGAGAATAAATGGTGCTTGCACTTTGTTATCAATGAATTATGAATGAATGTTATTTCATTTAAGTTATGTGATGGAATGCATAAATGTAAAATGGATGGTTATTGAATTGGATATTCTAACTATGGAGAAATATTATGTGACAGCATATTTTGTTGAGCATCTAACTACCATGGGAATGTGTTAGTTGGATGCAGTATATGTTCAATCCTCCAGGTGCGAGGGGAAGCATCAATCAGGAGAAGAACATGGTCAGGTAACTAGTAACATAACCTAACTAAGCATATACACACACTCACGGTAGAATGGTTGAGTCAAGTTATTATGTTGGGAATTGGTAAGTCATCTTTAGTATGATAGGTTTGCATTAGAAGGGTTTTGATTACTGTTGAGTGCATTCTTGGATGATGTTTATCTGTTTAGAGCTTATGAGTTCTTCCTTATATTATTATGCTTTAATTGATGAGGGGAACACAAGTGTAATGTATGTATATGCATGTCAATTGATATACCATACACATGAAGGAATACGCACATGAGAGTACATAGGTAGATGTAGAGTACATAGGTAGATGTACCTATGCACGCTTATGAATGAGTTGATTATGAGCATGGTGCTATCAAATGGACAAAATGACATATATGTATATATGTATAAATACATTGCACGTATATCCCTATTGATAAGATAGTAATTGTGTATGTACTTGATTGTGCAATTGAATGTGTATATATATGTATATATATACAATCGATATTACCATTATATGAATGTTAATTTGATCTTATTCATTTGTATATCAAATGTATATGTGCAGAGCTGATATATATATATATATATATATATATATATATATATATATATATATATATATATATATATATATATATATATATGATAGCATTGAGGTTATTCAATATATATATATATGATAGCATTGAGGTTATTCAATATATATATATTTGTATATCTTCTATGCAAAGTATTATGGGCCGATTAATACATATGTTATGCAAAACATTAAAGGTTGAACCATATGCAAGTAATTTGTGCAATAATAAAGGTCGATATGGGAAGTGAACCATAGTCGATACTATTGAAATGCATCACTATTTTTATAGCAGTGAATTATGCAAACTTAGAACGCTTATATCTAAGATGTAAAGTGATGAAATATTTGAATTTGCTTCATAAAGTATTTTGAATGCATATTATATGGAAATAGCAATAGCATGAAACGTGCTAATTCAAAGCAAGATTGGAATGTTATAAAAGGGGAGTCAATTCATCTTTTCCCTGGAAATGAAATAAGCTATGACCAAGTCGACCTTGCTTGTGTATAGTCTACGAATACAAGTCTATTTCAATGAGTTAAATTGTGCCAAAGAGATAGGGAAGTTGGTTGCAACATGGTGCCAAGATATGAAAGCTCTATTTTTTTGTAGAAGTCCATTTTAGATGCAAGTAGATTGTCATCATTTGGGCATGTGCACATTGAATCAGTCTTTAGTTATTGTTAATTAAAAGGGTCAATTTTACACTTAGATTTCTACCACCTTTTAACTATATAAAGTGAGTCAACTTGCATGAAGAAAGATGTCGACTGGCATGCCTTTTTTGTAGGATGCAATTTCTCAATTTTCTATATAAATAGAGAGGTTAGTTCTCTCATTTGGAACACATTAATCTGCAATTCTATTCTACTACAAATATTCTGAGAGCTGCAATTTGTGAGAGCTAGAGTCATTTTATGAGATTATAATGTCATTTTGTGAGAGTGTAACTTGCTATCTTGAGTAAGAGACTATAGTATTCAGAATTGTTGTGAGTTGGTAGAGTAAGCTAGCAAGTTGCAGATTGGAAGGTTGTGTGCTAAGTTAGTCAATTTTTTAAGAGTAATACAGGCATGAGGATCTAGTATTCTCTTATTTATCTTTATTTATGAAAGATTAAGATTTGAATGCTTTATTTGAACTGCTTGAGATTACTTGCATTAGGGAATCATAGAATTTGCTTTGGAAAGGAAAAATAATTTTTATGCTTTTCTATGAAAGTGTTTGTATTTACTCCATCATAAGGGGATTGTTTGTCACAAGTATTGTGACCTTTATGTCATAGTATAGGTTAACTACACCTGATCTATACGAATTTGAGTCATATTTAATCCACTGTATATCAGTCTCAATAAGATCATCCTGATATAAACTAAACTAAAAATCCATTAAAACTGACATATTAAATCATGAAAGCTTCAAAAACACCTATTCTAATCCATTGAAACTTATCCTATTGGGGGAGTGGTGTCACATTTATGTGGAATGGCAACCCTTTCCCAATCTCTTAGATAATGAGCTTGTTTCGATTGATTTTATTGAAGAGAATTGACGAAACCGATGAAAGATGTGTGATAAAACATGATTTGAATGCTAAATTAACATGATGAATGCTAAGATGATCGATATGGGTGTATGAAAATCTACTCTAAATGTATGCAAGCTTCAAAAGATTAAAACCTTAATTACAAAATATGCTAAATGTGTGCACCTATGTTATCATGGAAGCCATTAATGGATGCTTTAAGCTAATGATGCAAGTAAATTAAGCTAAAAGGATGCTAAATATGAGTGCAAGTGAAAGTGATTTTAATAGCATAAGTTTTCTCTTAAAAGATGGATCCATTTGTCTCCAAATAGTGACCTATTTATAGGAGGATAAATGAGAAATGAAGGGTTCGCATCAATGGATGAGAATCAATAATCACATGGATCAAGAAAAGAATCAAGGGTTCATATTCCTCCAAACAAACACACTTTCAAAACTTGCACAAGAAGTCTTGTTGAAAGTTTGTTGTAAGGAGGAATATTCCTTTTTTCAAATGAGTGAAGAAAGAGACTATTCTCAAAGAATATTCTCATGGGTGAGGAAAATTAGATATTTAGTTAATTAAAACCAAATTAAATTGTGCAAAGGGGAAGGGATATTCCATGGGAATATTCCTTTTGGAGGAATGTGCAAACGAGGAATATTCCCTTGCAAGTGGGAGAAATTAGTAATTTGATAAAATTTAAAACAAAATTTCAATTATGCAAATTAGGGGAATTATATGATATTCATTAAATAATTGATTTAATGGAGATAAAATGAAAAAACAATGGATGAGATTGATTTGATCTATCAATGGTCATAAATGAAAGGAGGATGAAACATGGATCAATGATTCTCATCAATGGATGAGAATTAAAGATCAAACGGATCAAGAAAAGATCAAGGGCTCACAATCATGCAAACAAACACACTTTGCAACAACTTTAAAAAGTTGTTTCAAAGTTTGTTTGGAATAATCATTACCTTTTTTTTGTAGGAAAATAGGAGTATATTCCTTTGGAATATTCCCTATGCAAGTGGATGAGACCTAGAAATTAACAATTTAGTTAATTAAAACTAAATTTGAATGTGCAAGATGAGGAATGTGAGGATATTCATTAAATTATTGATTTATTTAATGAAAAGGGGATGCAAATATGATATTTAATTAAATAGTTTTGGTTATTTAATTAATTAAGAGGACTTAGGGTTAAAATTAAACAATTTGCACTATTTAATCAAACTAGATGAAATGTCAATGTGAGAGGGGGTGAATTAACCCAATTAGGTCAATTAGATTAATAGGTGAAAATGAGACATTTAATTAAATAACTAGGCTTATTTAATTAAACAAGCGAAAAAAGGATAGATTTTAGGATGAAGTGATGTTAATATATCAAATTCAAGTGTGTATATCATTCAAGACATTTTTAAGTGTCTACAAGTATAAATATACTAGATATGATTAAACAAGGATAATTTGAGGGTTATTCATAGCTAAGTTATTTGATTGAATTAGATAGCTTGTAAGTTACACCTAGGATTTGATTATCCATTGAAGGGAGGGTAACTTGTATTTATGCTTTATGGGTAGAAATACCATTAAGTTCGTGGGAAAGGGAATAGGATGTTCTAGGGTTAAAGATTACCCATTGGAGGAAATACCTATGCATAGTTTATAGTGGCCTAAAGTCAAATTGATCTTGAGTAGTGTATGTGAGTAGGATGACTATCACTTGAAGTACTAAGTCAGAGTTCACTTTGGCCAAAGTAGTGTGTTAGCCTTTGGTTCCAATGTCAACTCACCATGATCCATTTATGCATGCTAGTTCCAGATTGTAGGGTTTACAAGTTCTAGTCATGTAGGACACAACACTGAGCTCATAATGGTTATCATTACAAGGTTATTCCACCAATCTCTTCATCGAAGGGTAAGGCCATCTATTGTATGATATATGTGCGAGGGACCACATATGAGTTTGTGTGTGGTGGAAAAGTGCTTGAGTGATGCTTCTCCTCCTCAACAAGTGACAAAAGACCAAGATTTGAAAGGAGGTTCTCGGACCATCTATATCTATTGCTTTGAAGCTCAGTTGAGCTATGTATGTACTTTGCACACATTCTTTGGAATATTGTACATAATATGTGAATTATTATATTGGAATGGAATCAATGTTGATTATTGTTATGACATCTATGTTCATTTTTTCCCTATAAAGAAAATAATTTTTTTATGGAAATGGTTAAGTTACATAGTTTAAATTTACTTTCAAAGTGAAAACTTAGGAAAATTTACTTCAGTGAATAGTTGGCATGTTACACCTAACCTAACTATAATCATAATTGATCCTTGACCCTAATTGAACCCTAACCCTAATCATAATTTAATATTAACCCTAACTTAACTCTAAGCCTAACCCTAACCATAACCCTAATTGAACTCTAATCCTAACCCTTTCTCTAACCCTAATTGAATTGTAATCCTAATGCTAACTATATGTGATGCCTAACTATATTTCAACACTAATATATCTTAAACCTAATTGAATTATTTCCCTAATTATACCCTAACTTTGATTGAACCTTAATTGAACCCTAATCATAAACTTGATCCTTAGTAAACCCTAACACAAAATGAAAACTTATTAAACTCTAACCCTAACCCTAATTTAACCTTAACCCTAGCCCTAATCCTAAGTGAATTCTAACCCTAACTTTGAACACTATTTTAATCCTAACCCTAACACTAAACCTTATGTTGATTGAACCCTAACTATAACCCTAACTCTAATTGAATCTTAACCCTAATTGATCCCCAATCCTAACCCTTTAATTGAATACTAAACCTAACTCTAATTATAACCCTGTTTGAACCCCAATTATAACCCTAACCCCAACCTTTATCATAAAATCATAACACTAATCGAACCCTAACCCTATTTGAGCACTAATTTATAGGAACCCTAATTAAATCATAACCCTATTTGTACCCTAACCCTAATTGAACCTAGATTGAATTGTAACCATAATTGTACCCTAAACCTAATCCTAACTCTAATCCTAATTGAACTCTAATCTTAATCCTAACTTTAATGGATGGTTAACCTATTTGAACACTAATTTAACCTAATCATAATTAAATTCTAACAATAATTATATCCTAAACCTAACCCTAACCCTAAATATAAATGGACTCTAACTATATTTATACCCTAACTGTAGCCCTAACTTCAGTCCTAACCCTAATTAGATTCTAACCATAATCCTAATTAAATTTTAACCTTAATTGGACCTTAATCCTAAGCCTAATTAAACTCTAACCCTAACTTTTAACACTAATTTAATCCTAACCCTAACATTAACCTTTACACTAATTAAACCATAACTATAACCCTAACTCTAATTGGATCCTAACCCTAACTAATCCTCATTCCTAACCCTTTAATTGAATACTAAACCTAACTTTGATTGTAATCTTATTTGTACCCTAACTATAACCCTAGCCCCAAGCTTTTCATAGAATCCTCACCCTAACCCTAATTGAATGCTAATGTACACTAACCCTAGTTAAATCTTAACCCTAGTTGTACCTTAACCCTGATTGAACACCAACAATAAACTTGACCATTATTAAACCATAACCAAATAGATCCATAATTGAACCCTAATACTAACCCTAATTGAACACTATCCATACTTAGACTCTAACCATTATCAAAATTAAAATCTAACCCTAATGTAACCCTAACCCTGATTTAAATCTAATCCTAACCCTAACACTAACCTTACACTAATTGAACCCTAACTATAATCCTAACTTAAATTTACTTCTAATTGAATCCTAACCCTAATCGAATCTTACACCTAACCTTGATCATAACCCTATTTGAAACCCAACTATAACCCTAACCCCGAGCTTTATAATAAAATCCTACCCCTAATTGAACCCTAAACCTAAGACTAATCCTAGTCCTAACCCTTACCCTAACTCTAACCCTAATTGAACCCTAACCCTATTTGAACCCTAACCTTAATTGAACCCTAATCATAATTGAATCCTAACGCTTACCATACTTAAACTCCAATTGAATAATAACCTTCACCCTAATTTAATCTTAACCCTAATTCAACCCTAATAGTAGCCCTAATCCTACTAACCCAAAATTTAAGTTAGTAACTCTAATTGAACCCTATACTTGACCCTAACTATAATCCTAATTGAACTCTAACCCTAATTGAATCATAACCATAATTAAATTGTAACCCTCTTTGGACCATAACCTTAAACCTAAACCTCCATTGAATTATAACTATAATTGAACCCTAACCCTAATCCTAGTCCAAAATCTTATCCTAATTGAACCTTAAGTGTAATTAAACCCTATCAAAAACCCTATTTTAAACTCATGCATTCAAATCTTTGTGAGGTTTATTTATTTTGTATTTCTTATTGATTTATATTTTAAATCTTTGTTTTTTCTTTTTGATTGATTTATCTTAAATCTTTTTGTTTATTTATTTGATCTTTTAATTTTTTTAATAAAAAGGGGGTAAATTTTTTATTGATCCAACAAAGTCTTACAAATCCAAATAGAAATGTAAACCCACCAACGGTCTAGAAACCAAACCAAAATAATCAAGATTCTCCCAAGAAACATCTCATATCCTCCATAACACAATCCTCAAGACCCTTGGAAAGATCCTCAGGAAGATTTTCCCAGTCATCCACATTACAAGTACCCATATGCTCAAATTCCCATTTAGCCAAAACATCTACCACCTTATTCCACTCTCGGGGGATATGCCAAAAGGTGATAAAATCAAGAACCTCACCCAGAGCAAGAATTTTCTTACCCACAATAGCCAACTGCCAATTCACATCCTCAAAAGAACGCTTATTCAACATGTCAATAACAACCTAAGAATCGGACTCACAAACAATACACCTACAAACAAGGGCACTAGCCCTTTTCAATTCCAACAAAATCGCAAGGGTCTCCATAAATTTATTAGTTTGCAAACCTTTTCTAGATGACCCATCTGTGTTAATTTTTAGCTCACCTAGAGGAGGAGGAATCTAATGTCCAATTCACATAATCCTCCCCCTACTACCTCATATTTGACCAAACAGACAATCCCTTCTACCACCAATAGAAAGACCCAAAGTCCTACCACACCCCAATCACCAAGATCCACAAGAACAAAAAAATCACACTTAGCAACTAGAGTCTCTTGGATAACCCCCAAGATTTTCAACCATAGTTGACCCACAAGAAGCTTCTTATCTAAAAAAATTATGTGGTTATGTTCCAACCATATGTGTCGAATAATCAAGCTAGGACCAATAATCCAGGCTATATGAAGGAAAGGGGTTTTAGCTAGAGAGCTCCCTTTCCCCTTCCAAAAATCAGCCAGAGAACCAATATGTCTACATAGTTGGCCCTAGATACTCCATGGTAGTAGTGCTAAATATTTATAGTAAAGGGGCATTGAAAGAAGAGGTGGGAAGCACACTCTTCCTAGCAAGCACACAAAACACACATCAAAGGACCCTGAAAACCATGCTTCTAAAGATTCTCCTAACTAAGGAATCTCCCTTGAACCAAAAGCCAAGAAAAGAAATTGCACTTAGGCCAAGAGAATTTGTTTCAAACCTACTTCTGCCATGAAACTCCCATACACCCATAAACTTGCTTATCCAACACCTAGTAACCAGAGGCAATAAAGAATTCACCTTTTGGATCAGGTCCCTAGGCCTAAACCTCCCTCCCCAAAAGGGAGTTTCAAGTTTAACTAGCAAGGATAGTAGTCTGTTCGTGACCCTCCTCCAATCCACCAGGTGGGCACTCATGTTGTCCCTTTTATCTGTACACAATAGCTTGATCAAGAACTTGAGGTGACTTGAAGTCCACCACCTAACTCCACCTAACATCAAGGAAGAGACTACACAAAGACTGAAGATGAGGGTGAGTTTCCATGATGGGAGGATGACCATCCTAAGAGTCGAATAAGAAAAGAGCATCTGATCCACTATTGCAAATCCAAAATAATCCTTGTTTGACCAAACTGGCCTCTCTTTTAAGGGGACTCCAAATCATAAAGCCTTTACCCTCTAGACTAAAACGAGGCATACCAACACTCTCAACAACACCAAGATACTTTGTGGTAAGAATTTTAGCCCATATCTGATGTTGCTAAGAGCACCATCTCCAGTACAACTTAGTAGCCAAAGCTTGTCCATTCAGATTAGCTTGACATAAACCCAAACCACCTTCCTGCTTCAGCCTGCAAGTAACATCCCACTTGACCTAGCTCCATTTCTTGTACATGAGGTTACCAGACCAAAGAAATTGGTGAGACAATCTCTCCACTTGTGATTGATGAAGCAAGACGGGGTAGACAAAAAAAAGTACCTATAGAGAGGAAGCGCCTGCACCATTGATTTCAAAAGAGTCACTCTCCCAACAGCTGAAAGCCACCTAAAAGTCTAGTGGCTAACCCTTTTACCAAAATTATCAATAATCTTCTACCAAAATAGCTTGGGAAGCAAACAAATAGGAAGAGGAATGCCAAGATAACAAAAGGAGGTGAGCCTATCTGAAATCTGAAAATACCAACAATTCTCCTTTGAATAGGCTTAGGAGTATTAGAGAAATAGATAAAAGAATTCCTTTCATTAAGCCACTGACTTGAAGCTACTAAATACCTTTCCAAAGCTTCCCACAGAGTACGAACCTCCTCAACTCTGACCTTACCCATCAGAGTAGTGTCATCCACAAACTGGAGATGATATTGGGGGGATATTATTTCCCCAATGCACACCCTAAATGAGACCCATCTCCACGCAAGATCTAATAAATCTCTCTAAACCCTCAGCCAGTAAAATAAATAGGTAAGGGGATAAAGGGCCACCATTTTTGAGACCCCTAGAAGCACCAAAAAGCTTAGTAGGCTCACCGTTGACCAACATAGAGAAGGAAAAAGATGCGATACAACTCCTAACCCACTCAATCCAGAGATTATCAAAACCAAAGGCCCTCAGGATCTTGAATGAGAACACCCATTTGACATGATAATACGCTTTGCCCATGTCCAGTTTGATAAACATCACTTTTTCTCTAGAGGAGGCCATAGAATGGGTGGTTTCAACTACAATAATCACTCCATCAAGAATATGCCAGCCATCCACAAAACCACCTTTCTCTTTATAAATTAACCTACTTAACCAAGGCTTCAACCTCTCTGCAATCAACTTTGTAATTATCTTGTACACTACATTGCATAAGTGTAATGTCCCCTTTTTCATGAGCATTGGCGTTTGGAGGAATTAGCCTATTCTTGACCTTCGTAGGCTAATGGGGTTTGATTAGAGGGTCATTTGGCAGATACCCAGTTGCTTGGCTGGCTTATTTCTTGGTCATATGAAGGTTTTCCTATTATCACCATGGATGTTTCTAATTTTGGAAACCTTATTTTATGTTATAATATTATATTGCACTTTAGGAGTTGGGTTATATTTTAATTATAAAGTGCAATATTAAAATAATAAAATAATATTCCTTCTAGAAGGTGACTTGGGAAAGTTCTAGAAGGAGGCCGACCTATTGAGGAAAAAGAATAAATAGGCATCAAGGGTTCATTGTCTGGCAGGCAGATCCATTGTTGTTGATGTTGTTGATGTGCATTGTGGAGCCTAGGGTTTTTGTAGTAGTCACCATTGGCCATTGAGAACGAAAACTCTCAATTGGTACGCAATTTTGAGGGTGTGAAATATCACCTGAATTATTGCAAGTTGTGGAGGTGATAAGTCAGTCACTTCATTAGGGCAGAAATTTGTGGCCTAAGGCCAATTTTGAAGACATACAATTTTGGAGTTGGCTGGCATTAAAGATTTATTGTGGAATACTTTTTTATTTGCTGGCTGCTACAGTAACGCTACAGTGCCGCGATTGCTACAGTGTCATGATTTGCTACAGTGCCGCGCTACAGTAGTTAACATATGCATTTTGAGGAGAGTTTGCAGCATATATAATTTATCTCAGAGATCTGATTACCTACAACTGGGTGCACTAGGAAAGAGGACGATTTTGGGAGGAAAGAGCATATTAAAATCTAAAAATATTCAGGGGTGTTCATTAAACATCGAGAAGACATAGTCCGCTATTTCGGAGGGTCAAGACAGTCATATTTGTGAAGAATTGAATTGAAGGATAAGTCTGATGTAAATTACAGTCATACTGTAACAGAGCTGAGAACCCACGTTTTGCTCTTGGCTGGTAAATACCACATGGATTTGGCTTGGGACTTGATTCGCCCCATTGCTAGTGTTTTGGTGATGTCGATTGGAGCTTGATCAGATGGTTGATGGCTGTGTATAATTTATGGCAAATGGATTCAGATCAGAATAGAGGCGACTTGGTTTCTAGTTGTAAGAGCAACATTTCGTCATATAATCCCTCAGCACAAATTCTCCAGGTTTCTATATCAGCATCGTCTTTCAATTAGTTGGCATTTCATCATGCATATTAGCATTGTAACAATTAGTCATTCATAGCTGCATTATTTAGTCAATATTTTCTGTTGTAGGAAATCATTCATTGTATTCAGACTTTGGCATTGGACATTGGTTGTGAAGCCAAGAGTCTTGGCTATCTATCTAGCATTGTACTAAACTGTCATTCAATGAAGGAGCTTTAAGTTATATGCCAAATGCTTGATGTAATCTTCATGCTGATTAGAGTATTAGTTTGCATGCCAATTGTTTGACAAAATGTCAACTAGCTGTAGGAGCATAATTTACATGTAGAAATTATATATATGCATTTGAAAAGGCTAAAAGAGTCATATATGCATTTAGATTATTGTTTAGACATTGTAGTGTTGAATTGCAAGCAATTGGAGTATTTTATTATCATTTTTTAGCATACAATCAGACTGTAACCACAGACCAGCAAGCTACAAATTTACATCAGAAGTGTTTGACGAAATTATTTGAGTCTTCAATCAGCACTTTGAGGTCAGATTTGAGCAGGCTCATTACAGTGGTATCAGAGCCATTGTCCTACCATCCTGTTGGGTTAGTTTCAGCTGCAGTTCAGAGAGCACCATGGCTACTTCAAGTACTCAGAAGCAGTGGGACAAAAGTATGAATAAGATTTTGAAAGAGTTCAAAGAAATAAGTAAATTGCTTAGAGACCCTGCAACTAGAGGCAGTTTATCTCGGTTTATGACTTCCACTTCTAAGAAGTCTACAACACAAAATGAAAAGGAGGAAGAACGAG
Organism: Sequoia sempervirens; assembly: GCA_007258455.2. Classification (NCBI taxonomy): domain Eukaryota; kingdom Viridiplantae; phylum Streptophyta; class Pinopsida; order Cupressales; family Cupressaceae; genus Sequoia; species Sequoia sempervirens. The sequence continues at coordinate 279,228,307 of VDFB02105785.1, read as the reverse complement.
AGGTCTCTACAAGTGAGATATCTAGAAACCTCTACAAGGAGTTTGCAGCAGTTGATGACCAGCATATAGCTGATCACATGGAGAATAAAAATTAGACCAGCTTGGAGGAAGATGTTGGGCACAAGATACTTCAAGAGTACTTCAAGGTTGAAGAAGAACAAATGGTGTTTGAAGACAAATTAGTTGCTTTGGAGCAGCAAGATGAGGATGTGGATTTATGTTATGCTTCATTGGTTGAATTTTGCATTGCTTCATCTTATCATAGTGAAGAAACAGATTGTGATTTAGAGGAGGATGTGGAATTTGATCCTCTTCTTAGTGGAGCAGCCACTAGGGTTTTTTCTTCACATGATGATGGAGGCATTCTACAATGGCATGATTTCATTACAGATTTGTTTGAGGGCAGCAACATGATGCATCATCATTCTTATGAAGAAGCTTGTGATCATGAACAAGCAAATGATATGATAACAACCTTTGATAGCAGCCCTACATTCATTCATGGACATGAAGATATCAAGAGGACTGATTTTTTGTACTTCGGCATTGAAGAGATTAGACGGTCTGAAATGATGAATGAAGAGTGGATGAGGAAGGCCAAGGAGGCTAGGTTAGTGGCTGCTAAGGCAAGAGAATGCCTTCAAGATATGAAAGAAAAAGTCAATCTCTCCAACTTGGCAAGACAAGAAGGGATAGATATTATTCGAAGACTCCTTACTCAAAGGAGGGAAGCACTTTGTGATGAGGTTGATAAGTTTGGGCAATCGAAGGACATGGTACAAATTGAGGCTTCTTCATGTGTTGGGGAGGTTGATCATTCTCTTGAGGAGGATGAGGTTGTTGGTAATGACACTCTTAGTGGATCAGCCACTCAAGAGTTGTCCTTGGAAGGTAATGAAGGCATCCTCAACTCATCTTTGGATTTGTTACCTATGTCATATGATAGGGCAGCTATCTACTTGTTAGTTGGTGATTTAATCTTCTTTGATTGTTCATTCATGGATGGTTGTCCTACTTGGGCTTTCATTGCACATTCATATTTGCAATGGTTTACATCAGCTATTGAGTTGATTCAGCAGGTTGCACTAGTGCTGCAAGAGTTGCTTGGTGATGTGTGGGACATTACACAGTTTTTCACTTGGGATCCAGGTGGAGAAGAGTTGTACTTGTTGCTGAGATTGCTTGGGGACAAGCAATTTCAGGGAGGGCGGACTGTAATGTCCCCTTTTTCATGAGCATTGGCGTTTGGAGGAATTAGCCTATTCTCGACCTTCGTAGGCTAATGGGGTTTGATTAGAGGGTCATTTGGCAGATACCCAGTTGCTTGGTTGGCTTATTTCTTGGTCATATGAAGGTTTTCCTATTATCACCATGGATGTTTCTAATTTTGGAAACCTTATTTTATGTTATAATATTATATTGCACTTTAGGAGTTGGGTTATATTTTAATTATAAAGTTCAATATTAAAATAATAAAATAATAAAATAATAAAATAATATTCCTTCTAGAAGGTGACTTGGGAAAGTTCTAGAAGGAGGCCGACCTATTGAGGAAAAATAATAAATAGGCATCAAGGGCTCATTGTCTGGCAGGCAGATCCGTTGTTGTTGATGTTGTTGATGTGCATTGTGGAGCCTAGGGTTTTTGTAGTAGTCACCATTGGCCATTGAGAACGAAAACTCTCAATTGGTACGCAATTTTGAGGGTGTGAAATATCACCTGAATTATTGCAAGTTGTGGAGGTGATAAGTCAGTCACTTCATTAGGGCAGAAATTTGTGGCCTAAGGCCAATTTTGAAGACATACAATTTTGGAGTTGGCTGGCATTAAAGATTTATTGTGGAATAATTTTTTATTTGCTGGCTGCTACAGTAACGCTACAGTGCCGCGATTGCTACAGTGTCATGATTTGCTACAGTGTCGCGCTACAGTAGTTAACATATGCATTTTGAGGAGAGTTTGCAGCATATATAATTTATCTCAGAGATCTGATTACCTACAACTGGGCGCACTAGGAAAGAGGACGATTTTGGGAGGAAAGAGCATATTAAAATCTAAAAATATTCAGGGGTGTTCATTAAACATCGAGAAGACATAGTCCGCTATTTCGGAGGGTCAAGACAGTCATATTTGTGAAGAATTGAATTGAAGGATAAGTCTGATGTAAATTACAGTCATACTGTAACAGAGCTGAGAACCCACGTTTTGCTCTTGGCTGGTAAATACCACATGGATTTGGCTTGGGACTTGATTCGCCCCATTGCTAGTGTTTTGGTGATGTCGATTGGAGCTTGATCAGATGGTTGATGGCTGTGTATAATTTATGGCAAATGGATTCAGATCAGAATAGAGGCGACTTGGTTTCTAGTTGTAAGAGCAACATTTCGTCATATAATCCCTCAGCACAAATTCTCCAGGTTTCTATATCAGCATCGTCTTTCAATTAGTTGGCATTTCATCATGCATATTAGCATTGTAACAATTAGTCATTCATAGCTGCATTATTTAGTCAATATTTTCTGTTGTAGGAAATCATTCATTGTATTCAGACTTTGGCATTGGACATTGGTTGTGAAGCCAAGAGTCTTGGCTATCTATCTAGCATTGTACTAAACTGTCATTCAATGAAGGAGCTTTAAGTTATATGCCAAATGCTTGATGTAATCTTCATGCTGATTAGAGTATTAGTTTGCATGCCAATTGTTTGACAAAATGTCAACTGGCTGTAGGAGCATAATTTACATGTAGAAATTATATATATGCATTTGAAAAGGCTAAAAGAGTCATATATGCATTTAGATTATTGTTTAGACATTGTAGTGTTGAATTGCAAGCAATTGGAGTATTTTATTATCATTTTTTAGCATACAATCAGACTGTAACCACAGACCAGCAAGCTACAAATTTACATCAGAAGTGTTTGACGAAATTATTTGAGTCTTCAATCAGCACTTTGAGGTCAGATTTGAGCAGACTCATTACAGTAAACCAATTGCTAAAAAACAAATGAAGGAGCTTTAATTTAAAGGCTCAATGCAGATTTGTCATTCAATGAAGGAGCTTTAAGTTATATGCAAAATGCTTGATGTAATCTTCATGCTGATTAGAGTATTAGTTTGCATGCCAATTGTTTGACAAAATGTCAACTGGCTGTAGGAGCATAATTTACATGTAGAAATTATATATATGCATTTGAAAAGGCTAAAAGAGTCATATATGCATTTAGATTATTGTTTAGACATTGTAGTGTTGAATTGCAAGCAATTGGAGTATTTTATTATCATTTTTTAGCATTCAATCACTCCCTCAGTTATGCAATCAATAAAAACAATTTGGCAGATTTGGATGTTGTTGTTGTTTGTCCTGTGGAGCCTAGGGTTTCTGCAGATTGCTTCTTTGTCTTTGGGAATGAAAACTCCCATTGATTGCATAACTGAGGGAGTGAAATATCTCTTGAAGGGTTGCATTATTGGAGGAAGGTATCTCAGCCTTTCTATTTGTGCTAGATTGGAGAAGAAATACAAAGAATACAAGGGTTTGATGCATATCCATTTGCAGATTATAAGGCATTGAAGATTCATTGTGAAATATTATTAATAGCTGGCTGCTACAGTATCACTACAGTACCCGTGCTACAGTACCGCGATTTGCTACAGTGCCGCAATTTGCTACAGTGTCACGATTCGCTACAGTAGCCGCTACAGTAACTTGGTGAACTCAGTTGCATTGGAGATAATTGTGGAGACAATTTGTATTCAAGTCTTCATAAAAAATTGGCAACTAAGGAGTTCAATCTGCATTCTCAATATTCAGACTTTCATAATAGTTATTTCCAGATTTGATACCATCGAATAGAAGGCCTTACAGGGGCTGCGATTTCCAGAAATTCGCTAGAGGCTGGGCGCTGGACATATAGGGATGAATTGGTGTTCAGAAGGCAACAATATTGCAACACAAATTCATGGTACTTAATCAGACCTAGGCACTGGAATAACAGGGGCGATTTTGGCATTGGGAGGCTCATAAAATCTCAGAAAATTTTGATCATGTCTTCTACGGTTTGCCACTTCAGTTCCAGCATCATATTTCAAGTTCTCTTAGTATTTTCTGCATATTATGCATTAATTATAAGTCTGAATACAAGTTGCAGTCAGTAGGGTTTGATATTTTTAGTTTGCTGTGAGGTGTCATTTTGAAGAGCATCACAATGATTTATATCAGAACTATAATAAGGTGTATCACGGCCAGTTGACATTTTGTCAAACAATTGGCATGCAAACTAATACTCTAATCAGCATGAAGATTACATCAAGCATTTGGCATATAACTTAAAGCTCCTTCATTGAATGGCAAATCTGCATATTGGCCTTTAACTTAAAGCTCCTTCATTTGTTTTTTAGCAATTGGTTTACTATAATGAGCCTGCTCAAATCTGACCTCAAAGTGCTGATTGAAGACTCAAATAATTTTGTCAAACACTTCTGATGTAAATTTGTAGCTTGCTGGTCTGTGGTTACAGTCTGATTGTATGCTAAAAAATGATAATAAAATACTCCAATTGCTTGCAATTCAACACTACAATGTCTAAACAATAATCTAAATGCATATATGACTCTTTTAGCCTTTTCAAATGCATATATATAATTTCTACATGTAAATTATGCTCCTACAGCCAGTTGACATTTTGTCAAACAATTGGCATGCAAACTAATACTCTAATCAGCATGAAGATTACATCAAGCATTTGGCATATAACTTAAAGCTCCTTCGTTGAATGACAATTTAGTACAATGCTAGATAGATAGCCAAGACTCTTGGCTTCACAACCAATGTCCAATGCCAAAGTCTGAATACAATGAATGATTTCCTACAACAGCAAATATTGACTAAATAATGCAGCTATGAATGACTGATTGTTACAATGCTAATATGCATGATGAAATGCCAACTAATTGAAAGACAATGCTGATATAGAAACCTGGAGAATTTTTGCTGAGGGATTATATGACGAAATGTTGCTCTTACAACTAGAAACCAAGTCACTTTTGTTCTGATCTGAATCCCTTTGCCATAAATTATACATAGCCATCAACCATCTGATCAAGCTCCAAACGACATCACCAAAACACTAGCAATGGGGCGAATCAAGTCCCAAGCCAAATCCATGTGGTATTTACCAGCCAAGAGCAAAACGTGGGTTCTCAGCTCTGTTACAGTATGACTGTAATTTGCATCAGACTTATCCTTCAATTCAATTCTTCACAAATATGACTATCTTGACCCTCCGAAATAGCAGACTATGTCTTCTAGATGTTTAATGAACACCCCTGAATATTTTCAAATTTTAATATGCTCTTTCCTCCCAAAATCGTCCTCTTTCCTAGTGCGCCCAGCTGTAGGTAATCAGATCTCTGAGATAAATTATATATGCTGCAAACTCTCCTCAAAATGCATATGTTAACTACTGTAGCGCGACACTGTAGCAAATCGCGACACTGTAGCAATCGCGGCACTGTAGCGTTACTGTAGCAGCCAGCAAATAAAAAAGTATTCCACAATAAATATTTAATGCCAGCCAACTCCAAAATTGTATGTCTTCAAAATTGGCCTTAGGCCACAAATTTCTGCCCTAATGAAGTGACTGACTTATCACCTCCACAACTTGCAATAATTCAGGTGATATTTCACACCCTCAAAATTGCGTACCAATTGAGAGTTTTCGTTCTCAATGGCCAATGGTGACTACTGCAGAAACCCTAGGCTTCACAATGCACATCAACAACATCAACAACAATGGATCTGCCTGCCAGACAATGAGCCCTTGATTCCTATTTATTCTTTTTCCTCAATAGGTCGGCCTCCTTCTAGAAATTTCCCAAGTCACCTTCTAGAAGGAATATTATTTTATTATTTTAATATTCCACTTTATAATTAAAATATAACCCAACTCCTAAAGTGCAATATAATATTATAACATAAAATAAGGTTTCCAAAATTAGAAACATCCATGGTGATAATAGGAAAACCTTCATATGACCAAGAAATAAGCCAACCAAGCAACTGGGTATCTGCCAAATGACCCTCTAATCAAACCCCATTAGCCTACAAAGGTCAAGAATAGGCTAATTCCTCCAAACGCCAATGCTCATGAAAAAGGGGACATTACAATAAGGCAATTGGCCTAAAAAAATCTAAAGAGTTAGCACCCTCCCTTTTTGGGATAAGAGCCAAAAAAGTTACATTCATGGCTTTCAACATCTGCTTGTTCTTATGAGACTCCTGAACAACCTCTAACAGATCCATTTTAATTACCTCCTAGAATTCCGGAAAGAATTCTACCGGAAACCCATCAAACCTAGGAGCCTTACCCTTTTTCATCTAGAACACATCATCTTCCAACTCCTACAAGGAAATAGGTTTGAGAAAAGATTCATTCATATCACTGGTAACTAAGGACAATATATTAGCCAAGATCTCAACTTCAGCTTCATCAGTTGGAGGGGAATCTTTAGTTGAAAAAGTAGAAAAGAAATAGAAAGATTCTTTTGCAAACTCAGCAGAGGAGGAGAGAAGAACCCCTTCAGATGACAAAAGAGAGGCGATAATATTTCCCTGCCTTCTATCCTTAACTGAATTGTGAAAGAAAGAAGTATTACAATTGAACCCTCCTAGAGCTAGTCAATTTGGGACTTTTTCTTCCAAAAAATCTCCTCCCTCAATTCCCATTCTTTAACCTCTTTCATCGCATCCACTTCTAGTCTGGCATTCTCTTCAGTGAGACCCTGGTCTTGAATCTGCCGAGTAGTAAAATCTAGATTAGCTTGTGCAATCCTCTTGGCCTGAAAGACATTACCAAAATGATGTCTATTCCAGTGTTTCAACCTATATTTAACATATTGGAGCCTGATAACATATTGGAGCCTCTTAAAGAAAGAATACATTGTAGTACCATGACTTGGCCTCCCAAGGTGCCACCAACCAAGAACTAGATCATGAAGAGACACATCTCTAAACCACATGAGTTGAAATTGAAACAACTGATTCTTAGAATATGGGGATAAGTCTACAACGAGCTTGATTGGCCAATGGTCAGAACCACGCCAATCAAGAATCTCTGAGCTAGTCGACCACCTGTCTCCAACCCAAAAGATAGACACCAAGAATCTATCCAATCTTTCAGAAATAGTTGCTTCCCCACTTCTTCTATTGTTCCAAGTAAATAAACCATTGCTAGACTTGATATCCACCAAGTTCAAAAGATCCACATTACCCCTTAGGAGATCCAAGGAAGGATCCAAACAAGCATTACCACCACTCTTCGCCTCCAACGAAGAGACAACATTGAAATCTCCCACCAAAGTCCAAGGAACACACATAACTAACATGAGCCCACAACTGAACCTTACCAGAGAAGTCCGTAGGAGCATAAATGTTGGAGAGAAGAATTCTCTCACCCGACTCCAGATGAGATACAACAAGAGAGATAGAGGACCCATCGCAGAGCCACCAAATCAAATTGACTCTACATGGATCCCATAAACATGCCACCCCTCCTAAGCAACCATACACCCCCACACATTGGCACTGACCTCTACTCCAAATCCTTGAAGCCACATTTAACATACTTTCAATAGATAGTTTAGTTTCCTGAAGGAAAACTATATTCAGAGAATGAACATAGATGAAATCTCAAATAGCCTTTTGTCTAGGGATGTTATTCATACCCCTCACATTCCAAGAGAGAACAATAATTGTTGATGTTGGGAGAAGTGGACATCAATAGTCCTTACTAATCTTGACTCCACCAATGTCTCACCAAATAATTTAATCTTTTCTAGATCCTTTTTCTACTAGCTTTGAGCGATTTCTCAGGAGCCCCTTTCTTGGGGGGCTTTTACTGCAAACCCAAAGGAGATGAAGACTTAATTTTACCTGGGGTAGTAGCCTCCCTTTCACCAGTATGACCAACACTAATAATATTAGAATCTCCAGTAGCCCCTGGCACTAAACCAAATTCATCTGGAACCAAAGCAGAGGGAGGAAGATCTGAGTCCATTTGAGACTCTGGCACACCAAACAGAGCTGAGCTAGAATCAACAATAGGAAGATTGCCTAGATCTTTTTCCACTAAGGATCCATTTTCCATTTGCAAGTCCATAGGAACACCCTATTCCTAAACCAAATCTTCCAATGCTTCAAACCTGTTGAAAGTATCCTCCTCCTGCCTATCCTTAAGGGTTCTCTTTTGACCATGACCCTTGTTACGAAGCTTAACATGGACAAAACTCTCCTTATCATCCACCACCCCTTGCATGGGAGCCTTTCCCTTGTCCATCATTGGAGAAGAGTGTGAAGGAGCATTATTCGAACCAGAGGCATGAAGAGCTCTGGGACATTTTTGTTGAAGATGTCCATATTCATGAAACACCAACATCTAAAAGGTAAGACTTCATAGTCTAACTGTTGAGTCCAAGAGACTAAGCTAACAATCATGTCAATAGAGTCTGGTAGTAGATTATTCAAGTCAATTTCAACACACACATGAGCATAGGAGAGAGCCCTCTTATTCAATGTTTGTTGAGACGAGCCAATAGGTTATCCAAGCAGTAGGGAAATAATATGTAATATATCGCTTCTCCAACATTCTAGAGGTAGCCGAGGAAGCTAGACCCAAACCAGGACTCTCGAAGGTAGCTCCTCTGTCAAGTTAAATCCAACATGCCATGGTTTTATGAAGAGACCCACCTGATTATAAAATTAAGGTCCACCTTCGAAGGCCCTATTTCGATCAGTAATACAAGAAAAATCTACCATAAAAAAATTGTTAGCTACCAACATAATATCAAAATCCCCTTTCGCGTTCCATGTTTTGTGAATCCCAGAGTCAAGAAAAGAGAGAAAAACCCTCATCCCCATGAACTTACAAATCAAAACATGATTAGAATAATATTCCAAATCTTCCACGACCAATTCTAGTTGAATTACTAAAACAGGTCTATCTTGGGCTTTTTCTAAGCACCCTTCACCTTTTGTAGTTTGAAAGAACCATTTCTTGTCACACCCACACCATGAGAACCCACACCATGAGAACCTATATTTGAAAAATCCTAACCTCCACCAGACAAAGAAAAAGTCTGATTTGGCTTCACTAGAGATGCATGCAATTCCATCTTGGATCAGATCCACACCCCCTTCAAACAAAAACCCAACCCCCACAGAGGTAGCCAAAAATGGATAGGAGAAAGCAATGAAGATACCCCAAAAGGAAATAGTGGCGCTGCCTTCCCTAGCACACCCCATTGCACCAATCAACCTAGATGCAAGTCAAGCTTTATCCCACAAAGCACCAATAGGCGATAGCAAATAGTAGCCACAAGAAAAAAGTCGGATAAAAAATGGAAGCAAGAGTTTGAATGAAGCAAGGAGTGGCTTTCCCAAGCCGTAGCCACCGAAAACCTGAATTTTCCCACCCTCCACGCACAGAGATTCACACATGTAGCCAAGAGAAGGACAAGCTAGGGCACAAGAACCCTAGCTCACCCACGGAGCATCACCAATGAATGTTGAATTTCATTTGATCTTTTTTAATTTATTTGAACCTTTGTGATCATTTTTTATTTATCTTTTATCTTTGATTTATTTATTTCATCTCTTTAATTTATCTATGGTAAAGATTCTCAAATCTTTTTTTTATCTTTGCTTTATGTTTTGATTAAATCTCTTTGATTTATTTCTTTGATCTTTTAATTTATATTTTTATGTAAAGTTGATTCATTTATTTGATATTTTAATCAAATTTTTGTGATCAAATCTCTAATTTTCTTTTTGATTGATTTATCTTTGTGATCAAAACTTTGATTTCTCTTTGCGATCAAATTTTTTATTTTTTCATTTATTTGATCTTTTAGTTTATGCAAATATTTGAATTATTTTTATCTTTGATTTATTTATTTGATCTTTAATTTATCTATGATAAAGATTTGTATTTCATCTTTTTTATTTATCTTTTATTTATTTATTTATTTATTTGATCTTTTACTTTATATGTGGTAGATATAAATCTTTATGATTTATCTTTGATTTATTTTTATCAAATATTTTGATTTATTTATTTTTGTTTTTAATTTAATTATTTGATCTTTTAATTAACTTATTTTTTAATCTTTGATTTATTTATTTGATTTTTTAATTTTTAAAATAAACATTTTCAAAACTTTGTGATTTATCTTTGATTTCTTTTTGTGATCAAATCTCTTTGATTTTGATTTTTTTTTTCAACAAATCTCTTTGATTTGATTTTTTTTGTTTCAACAAATCTCTTTGTTTTGATTTTTCTCTTTCATGAAATCTCTTTGTTTTGATTTTTCTTTTATGAAATCTCTTTGTTTTGATTTTTCTGCTTCATGAATCTCTTTTGTTTTGATTTTTTCTTTGTTTTTTTTTCATGAAATCTCTTTGTTTTGATTTTTTTATTTCATGAAATTTCTTTGATTTGATTTTTTGTTTTGATTTGTTTGTTTTGATTTTTTTGTTTCATGAAATCTCTTTGTTTTGTTTTTTTTTGTTTCATAAAATCTCTTTGATTTTTTTTTTTCTTTCATCAAATCTCTTTGTTTTGATTTTTTTGTTTCATGAAATCTCTTTGATTTTGATTTTTTTTTTCATCAAATATCTTTGATTTTGATATTTTATTTAATAAAATATCTTTGATTTTGTTTGATCTATTAATTTTTTTCATGTTTAAATAGAATATCTTATAACTATTAACACAATAGAATAATATAACAATAAATCTTCTTTTAGTAATAAAAAATCATACACAAATTAATTTTATATAATTTTCTTATATTTCAATGATATGATACAATATTTTCCTTATCCTTACTTTATCAAACAATATACAATACAAATTAGCAACAAAATAAAATCAAAATTAACTATTACAATACTAATTATTACAAAATTCCAAATTTTTTGAAGATGTAAAATTTATCTACTCTCAAATTTTAGAAGTCTTTGAAGTCTTCTTCAATGCCATTGCCCTTGTCCTTTGAAATCTTTTTGATTTCTCTATTCCATAATTTTGAATGAATACTTCACTATGATCCATAATCAACCTATTTGTAGGTAATGTTTGTGTGACATGTTCAATGACATGGTCATCCATAATCTCAACAAATGGTCGACCATAAACCTTCGAGTTGTATGTACAACAAAAGACAACGTGTGGTTAACAATCATGCTAGTAAAGTAGGATTAAATTAACTAACTCCATTTGATTGTTAACAATCATTCCAATAGAATGTCCATGCTTCCATTTCAATTTTAATCTTCCCATTAATATAGTTATCTTTCTCAAATTGAACCCCCCATCCATACCAATATGATTTATCATCCATAAAACTCAAAATTTTTAATTGCTCACAAAATATATTCAATTTTATAAAGGCTTGCAATTCTTCATTTTGGTTGGTTGAAATAGATAACATTTTGCATAGCCACAAAAAAATTATGAATTTTTAATTATTATAAATTCTACCTAATCATATAAAATATAGTTCAACTTGAATTGAGAAAATCAAATATAAATTCACTTACCTTTTTCGCTTAACTTCATTGATAAACACCATAATTTCGTTGATTTTTTCCTTCTATTGATTCGTTCTTCAATAGTCTACGACTGCACAATTCATCATAGTGGCCACATAGGTAATATTAGTTGATATTAATACATTAAACATGGTTTGATATTGATATTGATTAAGATTCCAAATGTTTAATTTTTTTAGAGATGTCAAACACTATTAAATTTAACTCACTTGAATGCACAATACTCCTTTTGCACTTGAAATTGAAGAAAATCTAGCTTTATGAAAATGATTGCACCTATTTAGACACAAGATAATGTTTTAAATTAGGCATCTCTTTGAAGATTTAAAATGATGTCTTTTCATAATAAAAACTAACTTTCTTAAAAACTTTTGAATGAAACAAGCATTATAAATTTTAATGTAAATATTGGGAGTATGCCACAGTTTGTAATAGGGACTCCAATAATAAAAAATATTAATCTCTTATAATTAATTTTTTTAAAAGTTAAGACTCTCTGAACTCATGCCAGCTTATACTTTGGGAGAGAGAAAAAGATAGAGTTGACATCACCCCCACTTGCATATACACTGATTTTCCTACACAAGTACTCTAGCTTATACTTTGGGAGAGAGAAAAAGATAGAGTTGACATCACCCTCGCTTGCATATGCACTAATTTTCCTACACAAGTACACCCATTAAACTTTTAAGAAATTTTTTTGTTTATAATTATTTGATTACTTGTGTGAAACTAAACATCTATACATAAATCTAAACTTTTTCTTGCCAAGTGTCATTGATCTAGGGGGATACTTTTTCAGTGAAAATTGAAGTGTCTCAATTGCTCTAGAATTCTACACCATGTCGAAGAGCGCTAAAATTTGAGTCCAATGCAACTTGAATGGGCTCAAAAGGAGTATGTATGCTCAAGTTATGGACAATCAAAGTTTGGTCAAACCGAGTGTCAGAGGCCAGTCAGAAAGGCAGCAAAAATCCATCATCTCAAAAATGGTCAAAAGTAGCATCATGATGAAGAGATTTTCGCTACGATTTCAATGACATTCATTTCACATTAAATGGAGTCCGTATGAGTGAGATACAACCAGTCAAAGTTTGTAAGAAAAATGGGTTGACTTGATGACGTTAGCAAAAGTACAGTCAACATTAATGCTGATGTAGCATCCCAATCAGCTGGCCATATAGTGACATGGACACAGTCAACAAGCAATGACGAATCTGGTATTGACACATGGCATCCTAGTGGCAATGACATGATCCAAGAGGCAAAGGCATGGTAGTCAATGAATGATGGAGTGCCACGTGGCCCATTCATAGGGTGCCACGTGGTACCCAAAGGTGGGGGTCAAACCCCCAACCTCCACCACACAAACACAAGCCTCCACCAATGCGTCACACACTTGGCACTTTGCCAAATATAGACACCAAACTTATTTATTTCCTTCATAAAGTGATAAGGCCGAAAATGGAGGGGGAATGGATTGAACCCCCAACCCCCTTAGTCTGAAACTCCCTCAAAACCATTAAACCACGCTTTATATGCGGGATGTGAAGCAACGAAAGTCCCTTTTAATAAAGAAAAAGAAAGGTGGAGAGTGAATGAGGGGCTCGAGCCCCACAAATAAGATATAAAATGCTAACCCCCTATTTTTAAAATATTAAAAAAACCATTTTAAAATCAAAAGCCCAAAGTTATAAAGATTTCATGGGGCTATTAAAGAATAATAAAAAATATTTAAAGGGTAAAAAATGGTTTATAAGGGATTTTATGAGATTTTTAAGAGGGAATTAGTGATTTTTATATGTAAATAGGGGGAATGGTTTAAATTTTTGCTGTAAAAGGGGAGATATGCAATATTTTGTAAACCATATGGTTAAAGGCCATAATGAGTAATTTTTTTGTATAAAAGGGGGTGAGAATGAAGGAGTTGGGTATCCAGGTGATGGCTAAGGAGAGAATCATCCTGAAGACTCAAGTGTTTGTTTCTGTGCAACAGAGGAATGTTATGCTGATGCGTTGAAGAGAGACAAACTTGTAAACTTGACAGTTGCCTTGTAATTCTTTGTGGAGCATAATCAAGGATTGGTCACTCCATTAGAGAGGGCCCCAGAGACGTAGCCATATTGGCAAACTCTGTTATCAACTATTTTGTCTTCTCTTTGTCTTCTCTCTCTTTCTGTTCATCACAGTTATTATGCTATTCTTTTAAGCATTTTCAATTATGTTAATTCAGTTTTAAAGCCTTATTTAATCATTATAATAGTTAAGCATTCATAGCAATTTTCATAGATCCTATTTCAGATCAATCGTGTTATATTTTCCCATGGTACACTAAGAAAATAAATTGCAGATCATGGCTCTAGATTTATCCTACACCTAGTATTTTGTTGAAATTATTTCATGCAAACTATTATGTATAATTCACTTTCCTTTTTCTAGTGGATCACTGAGACTCTCGAGACATTTATTTATTAAAAGAAGTGTGAGAAACAAACAATGGCATTTGAAGTGGTCATCCAAGTATAAATTCTAAAGTTAACATAGTTGCAACTCATATGTTTTGAGTAGGGATTGTTTGAGAGAACTGTAAAACATGTAAGAGAAAGTAAAGCATTGTTGTAGAAGCATAGTGAAAGAACACAACTTGTTGTTTTGCAAGAAAAAACAATGAGAGTAAAACTCCACCACTGTAGTAGATAATGCCATGTAGTAGAAACGTGTGAACTTGCATGGAGGCAGATGGGATGATAAAAGAAATGAGGAGAAGAAATTAAACAAACTTAGAACTTATTGATCTACTTGCAATCATAAAAATTGTAGAATAAAAGTTAAAAGCAAAGGACAGTATGATATTATTACAACGAAATGCAAATGGCTTATGCCTTAGGTTTCACTCCAAAATATGGATAACACCAATCAATTAACATTGATTCTATTTGTGCAAATAAGTGAAGTATGGGACATAAAGACCTAATGAAATAGATTAATGGGTCTCCCTCCACGATGTAATAGTAACATTGATCTTTATTAAACTGTTCTTCTTCAAAGCACAAAAAGAAATAGAAACAGTTTGAATAACATACATCTATTTAGGATTTAATTTAAAATGGAAATCATTAAGCACAAAACAAACGTGTTTCTAAAAGCTTAAAAGAGACATATTTAATCTTATTCCCATAAAATTAAGAGACATTAAAACTAGAGAATGCATGTCTACAAAGTTATGCACATCATTAATGAAAGGGATAAGCTCCATGACAACTTTAGATTCTTCTTTGACTAACAAAATTACTTTAGGGTATAAAAGTGGTCTCTGCATTCTATAGTACTCAAGTAATAGACAACAACAATCAATAGTTAAATGAGGGTAGCAACTAATAGTATATTTAATTTAAAGTATAAAGAATTGAAGTCGAGTATTCTATTGAGTTATGATTCTTGAATGGTATCTAATTATGGCTTTTATAATATGATTTCAATGCATGAAATTATTCCTGACAAGAATCTCTTCAAAGCACTTCTGATGGCATTACAAGAAAACCCGAAACCTTGCTATTACAATGATAAAATCAAGCAATGAATTTTTTATCTAAGTATTTGATCATACATGCAGTTAGAAAGATATGTGAATCACAACATACTTGAAAGTTTTCTTCTACCTTCAACCAAGCTTCCTCGTCTCCTCTTTTCTCCTATGTTCACAACTAGAGAGTTGCAGGTTCTTCAAATGCAGGGTTTTCTCTGAAACAACAAGCGATGGAAATGGAAATCTTGAAATGGAAGCATCGGTGATGGTATCAAGATTGATAGAGAATATGAGGAAATCACTAAATAATCACCATTGTCTTGAACTTCAACTGTTCGCCTTAAAACGTTGCTACCTCTTCCAATCTCGTCATTACATAACACTAGTCATTGCATTTTCCACTCTTCCCATTATGTAATGTCAATCGTTGCCTCTCCCATTATGCAACACTTGTAAGTGACTTGTAACGGTAGAATGTCAAAATAAATGCCAAGGTTTCAAATGTACATGAACTTGGTGCTTCCACTGTAGGATGCCTCTCGACGTAATTAAAGTGTGATCATTAAAAAACTTCAAACTCATTGCCATATTCAATAATTATTTTATGATTGATCACTAGCTAGATAAAATTTCATGAAGGGTGATCCCGCAAAGCTGGTTTACAATTTTTGGGAGATTCTGATTTTTACTGAAATCACATATTTTTAGAAAATATAATGATTTGAGCCTTAAAAAGTTCCATTTAAAGCATTCCAATTGAAGAGGGTTTGATCAAACTACCTTATATCAAACCTCCTTGGATATAACCCCACTAGTTTTAAACCATACTTATAACAGAGTCTCCTTTACACCTATCAAAATGCTAATAAAAAGCCACTTTTGATTTACCTTTTGGGAGACCAAACGTATTCATTTAACATCTATTTTTTGTATGTAGTCCTTATTACAAGCTTCCCAAAAAGTATAATTTTAAATAAATTTAATTTAATTATTATATTTATTTTTTATTTCTTGTGAATGTAGGTTTTTCACCAAAAATCAAGCTCTATGTTCTGCACATGTGGAAAAATAGCAGATTATCAATTTTTGTTTTGAAAAATATGAGTGCACTAGATATTGAAGTCCTTGATCCAACAAAAAAAATAAAAATTCGATACTTACAAAAAAAGTTACGTGTTATACGGTCGCGCTATGTCTGAATTGTAATTGGTTTGACTTCAAAACTTGATTAAAGAAAAAATATTCAATAAAAAAATATTTAACCAAGTGGAAGCAGTAGATATCAGAGTTACAAATCTAAATTCGAAAGAATTAGAATTTTATCCTTCATGGACAAAAAGTTATGCATTATACGGTGTCACTTTTTAAAAATGTTGTTTTCTTAAAAAAACTAGTTTTCAAGGGAGATGGAAAAAGAAGTGCAATCTGATTCCAAAATTATTGAAAAAAATATATTTAGAATCTATAGACAAAATGTCACAAAAACTCTAGTTTACATTATCTTCAAGTTCCTCATGGTTTAGCCACTATAGGTGCCTGCAAGTGAAGATTTAGTTAAAAGAATTTATTTCAGTGTCTAGTTTGACCAAAAATTGTAAACCACTATTGTAGGATCACCCTGAATCAAACGATATTAATATTTCTTACAAAAGTGTGGAAAACTATTGACAAAACATCCCAAAAATCAAATTATTCAGTGAGCTCAATAAATAAGAATTCATGAAACTTCAGATGGACTCCATATTTTAGATTGAAAATTTTATTACGATAAGGTGACATTAACCTTGTAATCCTATGTCATTTGTATGTCTCCACATTCCTTAGAATGTTTTCTAGGGGACATGAGAGAAAACCATTAAATTATGGCATATTGTAATTATATTTTAAAGAGAGGATTTGATTCCGGTGGAGGTTACACATAAAAAATGGATAAGGCATCTCCCTTAGGCATCTATATTGAAAGTTGGAAGGCCTTGGATGGGGTACAGTCCAAGATTGGAGAAGAAAAGGTGTATGTTCTAGTGTTCCATCGGGGATCAGAAAGGTCATCGAAGCATCCAGAAAGTCAGAAGTTGGATAGGCTATGGGTAAGGCACCCATGTGGGAGTCTTGTAATTCCATTTAATATTTTATTAATGTCTTTTGGTTGTCCATGAAGAGGTGCATGTGTTTTTGTAGGTGCTTTTGTACCTCTTGTTTTGGTTTACCATTCATGATTTTACCTTCCACAATTTCTATAAATTGGAGCCATGAGTTGGTAGTTTGATGTTGAGTTCTTGCAAGTAAGTGGGTGTTGTTGGGCTGATCAAAGATTAGTAGTGAAGTGTATTATTGCTATCATTCAAAGATTAATAATATACTTTCCCTCTTTTCTTGTGTGGAGTTTTTTCTTGAAAAGGTTTCTCCAAGTAAATCTTGTGTCACATTTTGTTTGCTAATTTTCATATTGTGATGTATGTTGCAATCACATGTTTAAATCTAATTTGGTAATTTGACTTTTAGATCTGAATTCACTTGCATAATTTCATATTGTAGCTTTCCTTCACCTTGTTTTCGAAAAAATTGCCACATTATCCATATATCTATACGATGAAACCCAATAAGAGATATCTACCCAACTCTCGTGAAAATACAAATTTAATTGTTTCCACAACTTTGTGCATGGAAAATAGAAGCATTAATATATCACAATCCATGAAGTGTCACGACTAAAAAACTGGTCACATTGGTCAAAATACCACTAGAAACATTCTCATTAAAGGAAATTACACTAGTTCATATAAAGTTTTTAAATTTAATTATTTTTTACAAATTCCACCAATTTTTCATTTACTCTTGGGCTTGAACTAGAACAATGAACTCCTGTCTTTGAATTTTGTGTCAAGCATTGGATTTTGATACAACTAAACTTGACTTATTTGAGAATAACATGCTATAAGAGATTTATGATGAAGGCTTTAGGGTGGCATTTTCGATCTAATGCATAACCTATACACTGAAAACACTTGATATATTTGCATTTAGGAGTGACTCATTGAGATATTTTGACACAAAAGTTTAAAATTTGGACATGTTAAAATGGAGGAAACACAACATAATTTTTATTAAGGCATATATGAATACATGCTTTAGTTGTGTTACCTCTAGTTTGTGATAAGGTATTGCTTTGGGTAGAATAATCAAAGGTTGTAATGTCCTTTAGTGCATATTTGTTGCATCTATGTTATTTTTATTGTTAGTCGATGTTCGAGGATGCTCATTGTAATCTCTTTCATGAAATTAATGAGAATATTGCTATTGTAAAATGGATTTTGAATTAGGATCACACTTTTAGGCTATAGAAGGTCAAATTTTCACAAGGCAATAATTCCTCTAGGACCATCAGAGTATATTTACATGTTATGAAATGAAGATGTATGATAGAGTGACTATGTGACCTTGAATAGGCATTGTTATATTCTTGTTTATCCTACAACCTCATAATTGAATCAAAATTGATAAATCAAGCATATTTTGAGTTATATGCAATTATTTTTCTATTCATACCTGAGTCAAATTAATTATAAGGAATTCACATATTTGCATGATATAATTCATAAATCCTTGTCAAAAGTGTATGAGAATTGATTTGCTAGGAATCATCTAGAATTTTCACTATATAATCAGTTGATGTCATAAAAGGAGAACCCACCTAAGTTTTGCAGAGCCTAAAGTGCAAAGAAAAATAAAATGAAAGAGTTTCCTATTTGTTGGCCTAGCTTCCAACAACTTTGACCATAAGGTCTAGCCAATCTTTAGGAGTTATTGGAATACAAGTTGGGGAACCAACAAGTGAATCACCAAAAGATAAAGATAATCCTTTAATATGAGGACCTAAAGGTAAATCCCCTAAGAGATAATACATAGCTTCAACAACAATAATAAAAAGATA
Organism: Sequoia sempervirens; assembly: GCA_007258455.2. NCBI lineage: Eukaryota > Viridiplantae > Streptophyta > Pinopsida > Cupressales > Cupressaceae > Sequoia > Sequoia sempervirens. Next base: position 279,209,239 of record VDFB02105785.1, on the reverse strand, counting down.
AGGGGTAAGTGGGAACCCTTGCTTAATAGATATGTGAATAGGAAAAGAGTCCAAAAGTTCACCATTAATGTAAGTTTGAGTTGAGGCAACTTTAAAGATAATATTAATTATTATACAAAAAATATCACTAAAATAAAAATCCTTAAGAATTAGCAAAACAATTGGTCATTCAATCCTATTATATGCTTTCTCAAAATATAATAAATCCATAGCAATATTTTTCTTAGAAACCTTTGCCTAGTGCATCCATTCCCAAACTAGTAATCAAATTGTCAAGAATGTATCTACCATTAACAAAGCCAATAATAGCGGGACAAATATTTTTCATTCTTAACACTAAAATTTTAGTAAAAATTTATAAGATGCATTCTTTAAAGTAATTGGCCTCCAATTCTTGTACACTAAGTAGAACTACCCCTTGGGAATAAGTTTAATCATGTTTTTTTTTAATCTAATCATATAAAGTACTAGTATTAATAGCTTCATGTTATAGACTTCTAACAAAATCTTACTAATCAAATTACTATTAGCTTTTTAGAAATCAATAGGAAACACATCATAATTAGGGGCCTTCCCCTTTTTTTATATGATATATAACATTAAAAATCTCATCTAAAGAGATACACTTATCAAGAAAATAAAATTATTACGACTTGAATTGCAAGGAATAGCCTTAACCACAATATTTCTAGTATTATTAATAGCAATACCATCCTAACCCTTAGCAAAATATTACTATAAAATTTTGAGAAAGAAAAGCTAAAATTAAAATATTGTTTCAACAAGGAGCCATCCCCATCAATGGAAAAAAAAATCCTCTTTAACATGATTGAATTTCAAGAAATTGAAGAAAAACTTAGAATCTTTATCCCATAATCACATAAGCCTAGGCTTGAATCTAGCCCCTCTAGCTATATAAAATTGATCACCCCTCAAAGGATGCCTCACCTTCAAAGTCTCTTTCTATGACACATCAAATGGCTTGCATTGTATTTTACTTTCCACATTAATGAGGTTCTCTTGCAACCTTCTAACCCTATCACCTCTAGCATTGGCTTTACACTTCCCAAAAATCCTCATAAAAGTAACAACGTCAACAACCTTATTTTACCTATTATTATTATACCATTTAGAAATTTACCAAAACATATAACCCAAAGATTGAACTAGGTGTTAGAGAAAGAGGGGTCTTTCAAGTGAGAAATATTAAGGTTATACAAACCCTTAAAAAAACACAAGGTAATTTAAAAGGACTAGAAAGAGGAAAAACTTCAATTTCCAAAATATGTTTATGATAAAAGGTATTAGGAAGAACCTAAAGTGTATTATCACCTAGAACAAGGTGATACAAAAAATACTTATCTAGTATAAACCTATCTAATCATGAAAACACCATCTTTTTAGCCTTCTAAAAATTTAACCAAAAACACCATATCGCTCTGTTATAATTTCTATAGCCTAACAAAGGATCAACTAAATTTCTCTTTCTTGTAAAATTATCCCCAAAAAAATCATTACCCTTCCAACCAAATTTACAAACACCAATTTTATCCATGATATTCTTAATCGTATTAAAATCTCCTCCAATAATCTAAGGAATGCATTTCATATTAATAGCCAACCAATTCCGCGACTTATATCTTCCTTTATAATCATTAAAGGTATAGATGGAACAAATACTAGAAACTTTATTATCCAAATTCATTTCCACACACACAAACTTGCAACAAGGAGAATAACCATAACTTGTAACATTTTGATCCAATAAGGGATTGAGAAGAATGGACCCCCCCTCCCTTTAGCATGCTTCGAAGAGAAAATAATAGAATCATGCCAAATAACTTTATGGGAACCTTCTAAATAACAATCCGGAAACTTAACTTCTTGTAATAAAACACAATTCAAGTTAACTATATATATAGAAAGAGATTTAACTAAATATTTTATTATGGACATCAACACTTCTAACATTCTAGCTCAAAATCTTCATCAAAAGAGATTATAGAGATGGAGAGAAACTAATTGGAAGAACATTATTTCCCCTTTGTTTAATATTTAAAGGTATGAATGTATAATGATTAGCTAGTCTTTATGTTCTCACAATGCATGCTAACTCAATTATTAGAAACATCAATAAATGAATCATAAAACAAAGAAGAATATAATTGAGATTATGACCCATTATTCTTGGGACACCTCCACAAACATTTTTCACCTAAATTTATATTAAGGAAAAAAAGATACCGAGAATTTTGAGCCATAAAATTTCTAATAAATCAATCATAAAATAAAGAAGATTTTGACCCATATATCACCTCCCCCAACATACTTTCACTTAAATTTATGTTATTAAGACATTTATATCCCATAACTTTTGGGCAACCTCCCCCAAGCATTATTTCACTTAACTCTATACATATTAAGAAGAGAAGGCATTGCCCAATCTAGCCATGAGCCTACCTGCCTTAGGAAAAAAGACACTTATGACCCAAAACTTTGAGCCATAAAATTTCTAATAAATCAATCATAAAATAAAGAAGATTATAACCCATATACCACCTCCCCCAACATACCTTCACTCAAATTTATGTTATCAAGACATTTATATCCCATAACTTTTAGACAACCTGCCCCAAGCATTGTTTCACTTAACACTATATATATATATATATATATATATATATATTAAGAAGAGAAGGCATTATCTACCTTTAGGAAACTTTTATTTATTTATTAAGAAGAGAAGGCATTATCTACCTTTAGGAAACTTTTATTTATTTATTTATTTTTTACCTTAGGAAACTTGGAGTGCCATGGTGGGACCCCAGCGGTGCATCACTATACAAAATGTCTGATCAAAAGGCGCTTACCTTTTCCCTGCTTCGTTGGACACATGGCCATGTATTCTTTTTCATCCCAGGACACTCCACACCACTCTGCCATTCTTATTCTATTCTATTACATTGGTTATAATTTCTAGAGAAATGCATAGGAAAAACCAAAAAAACAAAAAAAAAAAACCAAAAAACCAAAAACAAAACCAAAAACAACAAATCTGTCCAACTCCGTGCCTATCGCGATCTTCCTTGTTTCCGTCCCACTACATATCTCATCGAAGTGGCACGCAGAGGTTACCTTCGAAAAATCGCATTCCAACGAGCTATTTCGTGTCCAATTTGAGCGAACACCGAGGCTGCACGACTCATTTTTGCGCTGAGAGTGATCCCATGTAAACGCTTAATGTTTTGCAATGTTTAATCACGAAGAACACCGGCTAATTCCTCGACACAGGAACTCCAGGTGCCGGCATGGCCGAATAGGTACAGCAATTGTGGTATCCTTCGTGCTTTTTCTCTCGATAATTGCACGGATGTCTCTGGTTTTTTTGTCACAAACCCACTGTTTTCAGAAAACCGAAAAATGGCAAGGAAACCCAATAGCTTCATCATCGTTGCAAGCTTTCGACGCCTCCTCTTCAGATTATAATAGTATCCCCGCCACAGGTTATTTTTCCTCAAATCCTAATTCGACTCGCGGTTTTCTAACCCTAAATCAGGTGGTTTTCGGCATAGCGGGATCGGTGGACCTGTGGGCGGTAAGGAAGGAGTTTGTGAGGCTGTGGTGGAGGCCGGATGAAATGAGAGGCCATGTGTGGTTAGAGGAAGCGGTTTCGGATGACCATAATTTGCCTTCTGTTAGGGTTTCGGAGGACATTTCCAGGTTTTCTTACACAAACCCTACTGGCAATCCTTCCGGGGTAAGAATTGCCCGGATTATTCGCGAGAGCTTTAAGCTTGGATTACCTGATGTTAAATGGTTTGTGTTGGGGGACGATGATACTATTTTTAACGTGGAGAATTTGATCAGGGTTTTGAGCAAGTATGATTCTTCGGAGATGTACTACATTGGGAGTACTTCAGAGAGCCACTCTGCAAACACTTTTTTCAGTCATTCTATGGCTTTTGGTGGAGGAGGGATTGCAATCAGCTATCCCTTGGCAGAGGCGCTTTCTGAGATGCTGGATGAATGCTTGGGGCGGTACCCCAGATTGTTCGGTAGTGATGATCGGCTACATGCTTGCATTTCTGAGATTGGTGTTCCTCTTACACGAGAACCTGGTTTCCATCAGGTAATTCTTAACATGTAATTTCTTTTACGGGCTATGTTTCTTCAATTGGCTAATTTTTGACAAAATTTCAAAACTTAGATTAGCCAAATAGCAACTTTTCCACATGATTCTCCAAATTTTCATATAAAATGCACATAAAATCATTAGAACTTTTGAGCTTTCCAGGCGAAAATGGTTTCTCATTGTTCTTGTTTGGAAGCAAGTGTGTTATACGTGAAGTCATAGCTTTGCCAAAATGTCATCCATTAATATTTATTATGCAGACAGGGTGTTGACTTTTTGGTTATATTGATAACGAAAGAGATTTATTGAATTCTCAGCGTCTTTACATCATAGCATCTCTGTATCAAGTCCATTATTCAGTTGGCTAATTTTTTAATCAACAATTATATTTGTCCATTTTTAAATTTGAATATTAATTTTTCAAGTTATGCTGTGTTTATATTATATTTTCATGAAATGCAAAAACTTGCCCTCCAAGCATACTTGACATTTTTTGCACTTTCCAAGTTTTGAACTTTTCATTTGCATATTTGTATGTGTGTGTGTTTCTTGAAGACAATTTTCCACTTGGGAAAGCAATTAACCCTTGTTACTGCATCATCGTGAAGTTTCTATTGAGGATAATTTCAGTTAACTAAATTGTACTTGCCTTACAGTCCCATGGGGGTATGGACATGGATATGGGTGCGGATTCGGATATGGCTCTTTTCCAAGACCCCCTAATATGGATACGGCTGAATACAACAATTCTATATATATACATATATATATGTACATGTACACATACATATACACAACATATATATATGTATATGTATGTTTACATGTACATATACATGTAAACATACATATACATATGTTATGTATATGTATGTATACATGTACATATACATACATATACATACATGTGTGTATATGTATGTGTACATGTACTCATACATGTAATGTGTGTACATGCATGTGCACACATTACATGTATGAGTACTTGCATGTACACATTACATGTATGAGTACATGTACACATACATATACATACGTGTATGTATATGTATGTATACATGTACATATTGTGTACATGTACTACATATACATATACATATACATACATATATATACATACACATACATATACAGACATGTATAACATATACACATACATACATATACACATACATATACAGACATGTATAACATATACACATACATACATATACATATACATATACATACATGTATACATATACATACACATACATATACAAACATGTATACATGTACATATACATATACATACATGTTTGTATATGTATGTATACATATACATACGCATACATATACAGACATGTATATGTATATGTATAGATACATATATGTCTGTATATGTATGTATATGTACACATACATATACATACAGATACATATACATGTATGTGTATGTATACATATACATACACATACATATACATGTATGTGTATGTATACATATACATACACATACATATACAGACATATATGTATCTGTATATGTACATACATATAGATACATACAGACAATATATATGGAGTATATATAAAACAGGAGGTGTATGGAGGGGAGTACACACTACACATGGCCACGTGCTGACATGCATATGCACATGTGCGGTTGATGTCCCAGATATTGCACATGTGTACATATCCCAGACATGTAGTTTGTATGTATATGCATATGTACATGGCAATATTTTAGACATGCATGCATGTGATAATACATACATACACACATGTATGTATATGTATACATTTCATACATTCCAGATGTATGTGTATTATTACATGTATATGCATTATACACGTCTATATGCATGTGTGTATGTGGCTGCATGTATATGTATGCACATGCATGTATATGTATATGTAGACATACATACATTATTACATGTCTATATATGTACATGTATGTATATATATGTATGAGCACATATATACATACATGTATGTGAGCATAGATGTGTATGTGTAATAATGATGTGCACATATACATACATGTATCAAAAGATATGTACATGTACATAACATATGTACACATATATGTATATGTAGTAATAATATAATATATACATACATGTAACATATACATGTACATAACATATGTACAATACACACATACATGAGCAGATACATACATGTATGTGTATGTGTACACACATACATATACATACATGTATGTATATGTATATGTAACACATACATGTATGTATATATGTACGTGCATACATACCACACACATACACACATACATATACACATACATGTGTATGTGTACACATACATGTATGTACATATACACACATAGTTATTGGGAGTGAGTATAGATATGTACAGATACATACATGTATGTATCTATACATATACATATACATATACATACATGTATGTGTGTATATGTACATACATGTATGTGTACACATACACATGTATGTATAGATACATACATGTATGTATCTGTACATATACATATACATACATGTATGTGTACACATACACATGTATTTATATGTATATGTGTATGTGTATGTGTACATAAACATGTATGTATATGTACATATACATATACATACATTTATGTGTACACATACACATGTATGTATGTACAGTATGTGTATGTGTACATATAATACATAAATGCATACACACATATGAAGATATGTATGTGAAGCAAAGATGTGTATGTGTACATATACACATACTGTACATACACATATACATGTATATGTGTATGTGTACATATACATATATACATGTATACACATACTGTACATACACATACACATACTGTACATACACATATACATGTATATGTGTATGTGTACATACACATATACATGTATGTATATGTGTATGTGTACAAACACATACATATACATACATATACACATACACATACTGTACATACACATACACATATGGTACATACACATATACATATACATACATGTATATGTGTATGTGCATACACATACATATACATACATGTGTATGTGTACACATACATGTATGTATATGTATATGTACAGATACATACATGTATGTATCTGTACATATACATATACATATGTACAGATACATACATGTACATATACATATACGTACATATACATGTATGTATCTGTACATATACATATACATATGTACAGATACATACATGTATGTATCTGTACATATACATACATGTATATGTATATGTATATGTGTATGTATATGTACATATACATGTATGTATCTGTACATATACATACATGTATATGTATATGTATATGTATATGTACAGATACATACATGTATGTATATGTACATATACATATACATACATGTATGTGTACACATACACATGTATGTATATGTATGTGTATGTGTACACGTACATGAATGTATATATACATACATATACATACACATGTATATGTATTTGTACACATACATGAATGTATATATACATACATATACATACACATGTATATGTATCTGTACACATACACATACATATACATACATGTATGTATATGTACATATACATACATGTATGTATATGTACATATAAATACATATACATACATGTATGTGTACACATACACATGTGTACACATACATGTATGTATATGTACATATACATACATATACATACATGTATGTGTATGTGTACACATACACATACATATGATACATACATGTATGTATCTGTATATATATACATATTACTCTTAAGTGTTATTTATTATCAATATTAAATGTTAATATACTTTTAAATTATATTTGGTTTATTTTATTTTAATTTTATTTTTAGAATAAAATGATAAAATATTTAACTGTTATTTATTGATAGTTAAATTATATTTTCTATTTATTTTAATTTTTAATTTATATTTAAATGTGAAAGTATTTGACTATTTTAAAAATATTGAAATTTAAATAAATTTTATTAGTAAAGTCAACTTAAATATATTACATATTGATAAAATTATAAATATTAGTTAGAAAACTAAACACCGAAAACTTTATAATCATGCTGTGGAGGAATGGGCAATACAATAGCTTTGATGCTATGGAGCAACTCCCAACTATAGTGGCTAATGGCATGACCGGTTGGAATCGCTTTTTTGGTCAGATTGGGGCAAACACGCAACCAAATGAAATGATTCATCACCAATGTGTATGGGGACTAGCGGATGAAGTGAAGTTCGGAATAGATTGTACCGAGTTCCATTCATCCCCTTTGTTCTTGTCATCTGGGCCATTTTCGTTTCTACTGCCATTGTTCACTCCTCCTGCAGTCTCATCCTCTTCTACTCACCATTGGTTTTGAGACAATATGCCCCCCCATATATGTGATGGAAAGGGGAGGGCAGAAGGAACTTGTCTGGGGATGGATTACACATGCTTTTACCTGGAAATGACACAAACTTTCAGAACACTGAATCCAGATGTATCTGACGCAGTTCTAAAATTACCCTAATTCTGGGTATGGGCAGCCACGGTTTCCAGGCTGTATCTGGGCCGTGCCGTACCCAATCCATAGTGAGTATGCTGGTACATGTACTAGGGGAGGGGGCGTCACATATCTTGTAACCTTGGGGATTTCTAAATTGTCTCAGTAGTTGCTGTTGAATAAATTCGGGGTCATAGTGCAGTAATATGGTTACATGCAATCTAGAATGTTTAGCCCTGTTACAGCTATTCAGGAACCTCCTGCTGGAATTACTTTATCAATTCATTTCTTGCCATTTTTTTGCAAAAATTAGATTGGTCAGTTCTCAAAAGTAGATAGAAAATGTCAAATCTGCCCACTGTTTTATAGTTATAAAAACTTCACTAGTTTCCAGTTCTGAAACTTTTACCTAGAATGCTTGTATGTGTGAAGGTTGCACACCTTGAAGATTTGAACTCGTTCAATCTTGGTGAAAGCAATTAGCCATTGTTACCTAGTGGTCCTATGGAAGGGTACTTTTGAAATTTATTTGGTAGGTGCTACTGATAAAGTTGAAGAACTTGAAATTTACTTGGTAGGTGCTACTGAGAAAGTTGAGGAAGATCTTGCAAGTAATCTGGTCCAATGGTATCATCAAAATTTATACCCTTGTATAGGATTTTTGGAATTCACATTTAAAACTGTAGTAAATATTGTGAAGAAAATAGGAATGAATGCTTAAACTGCATTGCTTTCCCATTTGGCAATAAAATGTTGTGCATCTCTCAACTGGTTGCTCAAACTCTAAGCTTCATCTCTCCAGTGACCTCTTATGGTCCTCTGTTACAAACATTGCCACACAGCATCTGTATTCCTCTAGCTCTCATAGACAGCTTTCATGGGGTCATCTGGTCATTGAAAACAGGAGCAGTAACTCCCTCCATTTGACCCCAATATTAATCGCCTTTGTTTACCTATTAATCCTCTAAATTTAGGTTTCCTTAATTCTCTTAGCTGGTATTGGTGAGTAAATTTAGGAGCATTTTGTGGTCAAATGCTCCCTTTGGATAGAGTTTTTTCAGCTTGCTACAGGTTTTCAGGAACTTCTGTCTGAAATAAAAAACTATACTCTTTGCTAGCTCTTACATGAAATTAAAGTCTGTTAAGCAGGTGCTGCAAACATTCACTCGCCCTCTTAAGCTGCTACTAGAAGTTTGCCTCCTAAACAGTAGGCACTTCTAGTCTTTTGACTAGGACTCCACTTCCTGCTGCTTTAGAATTAATCATGATTTACAGATCATGGTAAGTAGATTCTGCATGTAGAAAATTTTAGTCCTATCTGCAAAGAGCCTAAATAAAATTAAAAAAACTCCAATCAAAACAGAAGATATGAGTATGCTAACCTGCAAACACAGTCTGCTGAAGATACGAACAGCGAATCCTCACTGATATGAACTCTCAATACTGTATCTATCTTTATTAAAACTGAAAAAAAACACACTGTATTGCAATGAAATTTTAGAAAAGAGACTTTATATGCATTATAATAAAAAATAGAATACATGCCCATTAGGTAAACAAGTGCACTATGTGTATAACTAAGAGAAACTAGATGAGCTGCCAATTAAAACTCCAAGTTAAGTTTACAACCCACTGGACTGATACTCAGTTTCACCAAACAATCAACTAATCTGACTAATCAGTCAACCAAGTCTAAGAACTAATAACTTGTAATCAGAGTAGTTGACTCTAAGTTATATCCAAAAATCACTCAAGTCTCAAATGGTTAACTTGGGCACTAATCCCAAAAAAGACTCCCCACATAGCTGGGCCTTATTCTCCTATATAACTATTTCCTCTCCATGCCGATCTATCTGCTGTGCACAGGTCTGAATCTGCTGCTGTCAATGTTGTGCTATCACTGTAAGAACATTAACTGAGCAACTCAAGGTAAACACTCTATGACTCCCTCTTTGGGAGAAAAGTGTTCTCCATTATTCCAAGTCTCTTCTCAAAACATCTCAAATATCTGCAACTTGTGAATCTGAGGAAACATACTCAATTAACACTGTCCCTGAGGAAATGGTACCAAATGTCTATATGCTTAGAGCAATTGTGAAACACTAGATTCTCAGAGAGCCTAATGCAACTCTAAATATCACAATACAAAACTGTTGGCTCCAATGTATGATTGAGTACTTTTGTTATCAACTTGCGAAGCCAAATAGCTTCGAACTAGGAGACGAGGCTACCCTGTACTTTGCCTCTGCTGAACTCAATGCCACTGCCACCTGCTTCTTACTGAACCGAGATATCATGTTGACCCTAAGCTGAAACCAAAACTTGAAGTGCTCTTCCTAGCATTAGCATCACTTGCCCAATCTGAATCCACAGAGTCATGCATCATCAACTCTCCATCTCCAACATACCTCAATCATGATAAAGTGTGCTCTTCAAGTATCAAAGCACATCCTTTGCAGCAGTCTAGTGATGGCTCAACCATAAATTTGCCCAACGTATTTATTGCAAAGTGAATATCAAGTTGAATATTTACCAAATATGTGAGGGAACCTGTCAATTGCTTGTACGTCAAAGAATCCACCAACTCTAAATCTAAATCCACAATGGACTTCATCTTTGGAACTGTGAAAGTAGATGGGGGCCTACAAACCATCATTTGAATTCTCTTTTGAATCTCTACAGTGTACTTACATTAACTGAGGAAGACCTCATCTATACTGAGCCACACCTCAAGGTCCAACATTTAGTGCATAAGGCTAATGTCTTTCATATCAAACTCACAGACCAACTCCCCCTTGCACCATGCTATATGAGCTTCTCATTGCTATCTATAAGAACCAGATCATCCACATGCATTAACAAAACTAACAGATCAGATTTATCAAACAAATAGTAAAGGTTAGGATTTCAAGTAGTTTTGGTGAATTTCAAATTCAAAAAGTTCTCATCAATCCATGGGTACCAAGCACGTAGTGGTTGCTTCAGCTTGTACAGGGCTTTCTTCAACTTGCCTACATTGGTCTCTCGTTCATGCACCTCAAACACCCTAGGTTGATTGATATACACTTCTTCCTCTATTTTGCCTTTTAGCAAAGTTGTCTTTATGTCCATCTGATATAAAGGCCAATCAAAATAAAATGCAAAAGACATAATTATCTTATTAGAAGTTTATCTCACAATCACAACAAAGGTCTTGTCAGTCAACTCCTCTTTGGGAGAACCCTCATGCAATAAATCTGGCCTTGTACATCTCAATGCTTCCGTAACCACATGCTTCAATCATTGACTTCTCTTTTGGTATTGACAGAATCTCTCAAACATCATTCTGCATAATGGAGTGATACTTCTTTGCCATGACATTTTGCCACACATACTATGAATTTGCCTCCTCTAAATGGGAATTCCCTGCACCAATGATGAAAGACAATAATGAAACATAATTCAAAAGCTTATTAGGGGATGTTTCACCTGGAATGAAGTCGTCGCTGCTCCTACTTGTTTTGGTGCCTCTTGCAATGTCTAAGTAAGCCATCTAGACTTCCTAGCTATACTAGAAGGTAATTGTGTATCTGCTCTTACATTGGAACCTAGTTGAACTACATCTAGAATTACTGTACATGATACTTTGAAGATCAGCTCCTGGGACATCAATCTGTTCACCCTCCTCAACCCCCATAGGAGGTTCTTGAGACTTAGAGAACAAAGCATCCTCATCAAACTTCATGCCTCGAAACAACACTATCTTATGTTGCAATGAAATGTAAACCTTTTCAGCCTTGTGGGATTCATTATATTAATATATAGGCCAATCCGTCAAGTTGGAGGGCTCAAGCTTTGTCCTTATCTCCTCTAGCACATGAATGTGGATAGGGCTTCCAAGCACCTAAAAATGAGAAACATCAACTTTCTCTCCTATGAAAGCTTCCTTTGGAATCTTGTCCATCAACACTCTACAAGGACACCTAATTAGAATTTAAACAACACAATTGCATGTTTTTTCCTAAAGAAACATGGGTAATCTAGGTTATTGATTATGTCCTTTGTTGTCTCTATAATGGACCTGTTCTTCCTCTTTGTAGCCCCATTTTATTGAGGATTAGTTAACACCCTCTTGATCTTTGCATCCTTACAAAAGGCGTCAAAGTTCTTGGATGTATAGTTGCCTCCGTTGTTAGGTCTCTAAACCTAAATCTTCATACTTGTCTGATTCTCAACAAGAGCTTTAACTCTTGGAACTTCTCAAAGATCTCATCTTTGGTCTTCATCAAGTAAATCCAGGTTTTCCTAAAGGAATCATTAATAAATGAAACATAGTAACGTTACCCGCCAATGAAGCTTCTGACCTAGGTATGCACACATTTGAATGAATCTGATCAAGAATCCCACTTGATCTATGCCTGCTACTAGGGAAAGTGGTCATGGCATGCTTGTCAAGCACATAACTCTTTCACATTCGTCTTCTGTCTTAAATTCCAACAATGCCTGCAGAATGTCCTTATGAGAGGCTGTGCTCCATAGTCTAGGTGGCCAACGCTCTTGTGCCAAAGCTTTCATAGTTGGTCACTATCATGCACTAGGGTTGCATGTTTGATCAGATTAGCAAGCAAGTTACAAAGGCCACCCTCCTACACACATCTGTTTAAAAATCGACCAAGATTTTTCTGCGATATCTAATAGTGACTTGTTGATTTTCAAACTCAACCACACACTGAAAGCATGTTCTTAGTTAACCCAAGAACATATGAGACATCATGGAGCTCAAGAACATCCCTTGAAGGCATGTGGAAGGAAACAAACCCTGTCCTTTTATCTAGATATGTGGCATCATCAGAAAGCTCCACCTATACACTTGTCTATTGTTCCCAAATTTTGTTGAAAGCCTTCTTATTGAATATCATGTGTCTTGATGCTCCGTTATCCACATGCTGCTCTACAATAGAAATAGTGTTAGTCGATAGACATGACACCATGGAGAAGGCTGTCTCAAGTTTGGATGAAAGTTCATCCACCATAAAGCTTCTGCACTCTTTGCAAACTGCTTTTTTTGCTGCTTGTCCTTCCTGTTCTTCTCAGGACATTGAGAAGTATAGTGACCATTCTTGTGGCATTTGAAACACTTGATATGACTCAAGTCTTTCTTCCCTTGTTGAGAACCAAAATACTCCTTTCCCCCTTGATCTATGTTACACCAAGTTTTCAAGACAGGCATGACAGGGTATAGAGGGATGCGTTTCTAGGATGGTAGGGGATGGGAGGCAGTTTTTTAGGGGATGGCAGGGGACAACAATTAAAAAAAATAGGGAAAACTTAAAAAAATATAGGAAATATTGATTATTCATATAAAAGGCATTCATCATATACATTATAGATAAAGGCATTCATCATATACATTATTCATATAAAAGGCATTCATCATATTCATCATATTGCACAAATCCAACAATGATCATTAGCATTATCTTTTCAAACATCTTTATTTTCCACTAATAAAGTGTGCATGCTCATTAAAATGGGCCCCTTGGTAGACTACCCTAATAAATGTGAATCTTATTAAAGAGAAAACTAATACGTGTGCCATTTGTGACTCAGACTATTTTATCTTGTTTTAGAACCCATCTGCAGGTTACAATCGGCCATATTGTGATGTCAATAGTTCATTTTATGAGATGCCTCATGTTAATGAGTAATAGTGAGAAGGCTCTGTCTTGATTGAATATAATTAAGGAAAGGCTTTCCATGTATTCAAACTTCCAAGGACCATGCAGCAGTGAACAATATCTAATTTTATTACAGGATAGAGACTTGACAGCTTGTATCAAGACTTGCAGTGGCTAGTTGTAATTGTCTGTAGATTTAGTGGGAATGTTTCCTTTTTTTTGATGTTAAAACAATATTCATAAAATGACTTCTGTAGATTTTTTTTTTCTTATGCTCTAGACAGTTCTTAAATTTATGTCTCTCTATCCTGTTAAGGTTTGATTTTGATAAGTCACCATACACAGTTTAGCATTGTCAGGGCTGACCTAGTGTGTGATGATGGTGCCCCTGATTGTTTTCTATTTTGTTCGATTATGTTTTTAGTTTCAGCTGTTGCTTTGATCGTGTAAAGTCTTGCAATAGAAATATATCTCTTTTCATTCTTGGTATGATGGGGAAAGGCTCATTTTGGTTGATCATATACTTTGTTTTTTCTTTCTCCAACTTCTTGTGGCGATGAGGGTGATGATAAAATGGTTGAAATGATATAATGGAAGACTGTTTAGAATCTTAGAGGTGTTTAGGGCTGACATTACAGTGCGAGGCCCACTGAAAATAGACAGATGTAATATTTTAATCCAATTTGTGTATTTTTTCTTTTTTGAGTGTTTGGTTGGGGGAATGGCTGGCCGTCCTTGGGACAGTTAGGGGACATCATTAATGTCCTCAGCTGTCTAGGAGATGGCAGGCTGTTCCTGAAAAGAAATTGAGTTTCCAAAACATTTTTGGAATGGCAGTCAGTGATTATGAAAGGTAGGGGATAACAGTGGGACATCTTCAAGGCATCCTCCCATCCCCGGAACATACCTAATATGGCTACGTATCTTAAAGGGTAAGAGATGTGTCTGTGGGGAACATAGATTTTTGACCCTTCTCCGGCCCTCTTTCTTACCACCTTTCCTCATCTTCCTGATGAGGGCTGGTTTTGGATTGTCTTCGCTTTCACTGAAATAGCCTCTAGTCTGGTTTCCTCTTGGATGAAATCATCTTAAAGCTTCTAAAAAGTGGGAAGCTTCTTATGAGCATGGACAGATGGAGATAACCCATTTATAGCACAATGAAACCAGTTCATCTACCACCTGCTCTTTGATAAGAGCGCATCAAGCATGCATGGTATTGAGCCTGTTCTATAGCAGCATTTTGCAGAAGTGGTCACACTTTGGTAAAGAGTGATCAAAGCACCATATGTTTCCTTTACTATTTTCTTCTCTATGACGGGAGGGATCAAATGGTTCTTCATTGAATCTAGGATGATCTGCTTTGCCTTGGCTGAATTTTTTGTTATGTTTGTCCAACTGACAGGGTTGGTAGGAGCTTCAACTTTTGTCTCCACAAAACTCCAACCTTCTCTGGTAGCATCTGCAATCTGCAGTTCCAAAGTGTAAAGTTGGAAGTGCCTTCCAGATGGTCACACCCTTTGAGACTGAGGTTAGTCAAACCTGCAGCTCCTAGAACATGCTGAAGCCAAATAGATCAGTTGGAAGTAACTCAGATCTACAACCTCTCGCAAGTCTGGACCACTTTAATCACTGAAGCAAAGCATCACATCTGCTGAAATCCTCTGACAGGTTTCTCTTACAGGTAGAATCCACTCCATACTTGGATCTGGAAGATTTGAGATTATGTGCTCTGATACCATGATAGTTTTCAAACCATGGTAAGTAGATTCTGCACTCAGAAAATGTAGTCTATGAAAATTTAGTCCTAACTACAAAAACTTAAATAAAAAAAGTCCAATAGAAATTGCAGATCTGAGTACATTAATCTACAAAAATATGCTATGGTAAATATAAACAGCAAATTATCATGGATCTTAACTGTCAAAACTGCATCCATCTTATATTAAAACTGAAAAGAAATAACTGCACTAGAATGAAATATTGAAATTTTACTTTTAGTAAAGGGACTCTATAGGCATTATGATTAAAATTAGAATATGTGCTCTTTAAATAGAAAGTGCACCATAAGTCTAACTAAGCGAAACTAGATTAGGTGTCAAGTAAAGTTCCAAGTTAAGCTTGTAACTCACTGAAGTGACACTCAGCCTGACTAAACAATCAACCAGTCTGACTAATCAATTAACCTACTCCAACAACTAATAACTCCTAATCAAAGTAGTTGAGACTAAGTTACATCAACAACTCACTCATGTCTCAAATAGGTAACTAGGCACTAATCTCAAAGAAGACTTCCAACATAACTGGGCCTTATTTTCCTATATAACTACATCCTCTCCAAGCTGATCTCTCTACTGTGCACACGTCTGGAATCTGGATCTATTGCAGTGACTGTTGTGCCATTACTGTGAGAACATTATTTGAACAACTCAAGGTAAAAACTTGAATAGCAGACTCTCCATATCTTTTGGCTTTTGGATAGGATTCCATATCTGCCGTTTTAGAATTAATCAGGATTTATGGACAACTTGGGGCATAAAAAATGGAGAAATAGCCCCTCCATTGTGACCCACATTTAAACTACCTGCCAAACCCTTTGAAGCTGATATAAAGTTTCATCATAAATTATAATAATGGAAATATCCTTCCACGGTTGTAATTTAATGTATAGTTTTTAATCTACATCTGCCTCTTTATGCAGGAAAGTTGCCATTGGTCTGCATTTTGAACTTGCAACTTGGGTCTGATTATTGTCATTTCTTAAAGTTTCTGTTTTTGTGTATCTCATTTATTGCTTCGAGGTTGATTGTTAAGTTATTGTATTTGTTTTTTGTCATGTTTTATAAGTGGGATGTTCAAGTTTCATTGTTAACCTGTAGTATTTGTTTATGGCCATGTTTAACAGTGGGATATTAGAGGCAATGCACATGGGCTTTTGTCTGCTCATCCAGTTACTCCATTTGTGTCCTTTCACCATGTGGAAGCAATTGATCCCATTTTCCCTCAACATAATTCAATGGACGGCTTGAGACTTTTCATGAAAGCAATGAGGACAGATCCTGGTAGCTTCTTACAGCGGTCAATTTGTTATGATCATAGAGAGAAGCTGACTTATTCTATTTCATTGGGATATGTTGTTCAAGTATTTCCAAAAATTGCCCTTCCCCGAGAACTAGAACGCTCTGAGCGCACATACACAGCATGGAATAAATTAGACACTAGTATTGAATTTGATTTTGATACCAGAACACCACAGAGATCTTATTGCAAAATGCCATACCTTTTCTTTTTGGAGGATATGCATAAAGCAGGAAACATGACTTCAAGCATCTACACAAGAGACAAGGGAAGAGATAATTTGAAAAGAAGAGGCTTTTGCTTTTCGAGGGCTCTACCGCAGGATAGAGTGCAGAAGATCCATGTTGTCAGCAAACCCATAGATGAATATTGGCATTTGGTATGGTTTTCATTATCAGAACTGGCCTTTCCCTTCAGTTGTGGCATAAAGTTACTTTTTGTGTCATTCTTTATTTGCAGATGGCATCATTTACTAAACAGGCATGCTAATATATGTTTCTAAGTCATTTGCTTTAATGTATCAGATACCAAGAAGACAATGTTGTCGGGTGAAAGAAACAAAGAATAAAGTTCTAGAACTAGTGGTTGGTCCATGCGAACAAAGACGGATTAGCTCTGCATCGGCATTTGCTTGAACTAAATTTGGCATTATCTTAAGATGTGCAGATGGAATCACGTGGAGCGAAACTATTCTTTTAGGATGTTCTGAGGACCTTTGTACCTTTGTAAGTTACCTAACAATTTTGGTTTCAGAAGATCCATTTCCTCTTCAGCCTGGCTCAATTTGATGGTCTGGCTCATTGGCAATGGCTTTCTTCAATAAGATAACATCTACTACTGTTATCTTTTTTTGCCATTGGCATCTGGTCCCTGTTGTGCATCTACATCATTGGTGGAGAGAATTATTTCCTGTATGATTCATTGAACGCCTTGAGCACACCATTTTGTGCTCAGTTTCTAAATTTTATTTGAATTGATTCTTTGTTTCCCCTTTTTATCTGGGGGATACACTTTCTATGTAGGTGTAATTCATATATGCAGTTGCTGAGAAGGGCAATTGCCGGCTAAAAATGTACTGAAGAGATGTAATTCTACAGGGAAATTTCCTTGGTGAGCAATAAGTCACACGTCTTGCCTGAGATACACATTTTTGTAAACACGCTTGCAGCTGTAGACTAACCGCACTGCTGATTAGATTTTTCTTTTTCACTTATGTGAAATTTCAAATTGCAAGTCCTGTATTTTTAGGGGAATGTAATTTTAACAGCTTTTTGATAAAAGAAAGGTGCAGAGTTAGGAACAGTAGGTTACATAACAATACAAAGATGAAAGTAAAAGCTAATTGTTTCGGGAGCATTGAAACCCGAGGTTGTAAGAACATTAACAGTAGCAAGTGTTGTGCACACAGACCTGTATGTGTTGGTAGATGTAGGAATAGTTTTTTTGGGCATAGTAAATTTGGTGTTGGGTATGTATAGAAATCATTGCCCCTTGCAAATCCTAGATTACGAGGATGGCTCCCTAAATGAGGATAGGCAAGAAAGGAAAAGGGATGACAATATTAGAATTGTGTGTTGTTGAGTGATGTTGCAGAGATTTGAGGCTTCTTAGTTGTGGTTTTTGCACTAATTCTCCTCATCTAGCCCATGAAAATATATTAGCTCTAGAAGTAAAAGAGAAGCGGGCTCACAGGTGCAGGGCAAAGCGAGGGAATAGCTTGAAATTTTGGTGTTTGAAGTGTAAGGCAGTGATGTGCGCTTGATGAATGGTATACATCTTGTAGAAGGTGAAAGGCCACTTGAGATGAGTGGCAAAACAATGAAGCAGATTTTAAACTGGAATAAATATGTAAATGGGAGTTGCAGGACACTGGCAAGGTGACCATGGGGGTGTGGGAGGCTTCAATCAAACGCTACTTGCCATTGTTCGTTTGCTTCAAGGCTCACCAGGTGGAGGTGGGATGAATGTATAAAATTCGAGAGATATAAGTTTTTTTTCTTTTGTTATATAGTTTGCACATAGCAATTTTATTTTTTGTTATTTATACTTTTTATGATTTTATAAACTATAGAATTTATTAAATATTCTCCTTAAATAAGCTTGAGAAGGTTTTAATTCTTTAGGTTTTGAATAAAAAGGCATTTTTGTATAAAGTTTTGTTAGTTTGTCCACGTGACGTAGGCCAAGTCAATAGTGTTGAAAGTTTAGTTTGAAAAGTTATAGTTTTATGGATCTGGCTGTTTTTCATGGTCGTAGGAGGTCTAGTTTTGTGGGTAGTATGTTTGGTATACAATATTTTCTTTTACTCGAGTCAAAATTGACCACGAAGATTATAGTCTATTATCTTGGAGCAAATCATTTTAAATAAAGAACAAAGACTAGCCCACCATCTATAAAATTATGATATGACATTAAAAGGCTTTAATGTTTTTAAAAATCGGAAGAGATTAAACTTGAAATGTTTTTATAGTATAGAGCTCTGTTACCGGGTTCTTCATTTTAGCCCCCCGAACCCCCGAACTGGCCAAAATACGTGTGGATTCTGGTTCTAGTTCGGTTCTTCTTTGGGTTTGCCTGGGTTCTTCATTTTCCACCTGGGTTCTCTGTGGGTCCTTCACAGAAGGATCCACAGAGAACCCAGGTGGAAAATAGAGAACCCTGGCCAAACTCGGGGAGAACCCAGAAGGACCTGGGAGGACCCACATCATCCAGCCTAGAAAAAGGCAAAAACTCAACTTAAAAACAAAAAATAAAACCCTAAAAAGTGCCTAGATTGCCTTATATTGACTTGGCCGACCAAATGAGGCTCATTTTGCAAACTCAAAAGAGCAAAAACACTATTTTTTTGCCTCCAAGCCAAAAAATTATGAATATGATTATAGATTATATGACATTATGGCGTATTTACATTTACATTTTTGCAAATTATGAATATGATTACAAATTATATGAGGTATTCCCATATGGCGTATTTCATTGTTTCAATATTCTATGGCATTATGATCATATGGTTATAATTTTGAGCATGCTTATGAGTCTATGGCATTATCATTATGTATAATATATATATATATATATATATATATATATATATAGTATGGCCGTACCTGTAACCTAGGAAAAAAAAATTGCCGAACCGGCGAACCCGAACCTGAATCCGCATCTAAATCCGTACCCGAACCGGCAACTTAGGTATAGAGCTTCGACATTTCAAGAAAGATTGCCGGACGAGATAAAACAACTTGACAAGTGGTCAAATGAAATCATGGAATGCAAATGTTATTGAAGGAGGTGAACAAGGGGCAATACGAGATTTTACATCTGTGCCATCATGTAATCAATCAACTAAGTCTACAAATTGGTATATAAACTCACGTGCATCTTGACACTATACATGTCATAGACATTGGTATGTAATTTCCTAAAGATAAGAGTACTAGTCAATTTTTTTGTGATGGGTTAGATTCATCGATGTGGTTAGTTTGGAAATTTACAAATTTTCTTGTTTGTCAATTCGAGTGTAAGATACTGTTATGTATATTCCATCGATCCACTCTTTTTATCGTATAAATGCCCCTTGCCATAGACATACATAAGTTATTATAGGCTCTTATATCAGGCATAACACCAACTTACTGATATTACTCACAGTAGTTGTTTTCTATCATTTCAAATGCAATGCTATTTTCAAAGACCCTCGAGGAAGTAACCATTATCCTCACATAAGTCTAGAATCTAGTTTTTTCCAACATCTCTGATAGGAAATTTTCCATACCTTTAAATTTTCTTGCTTCATCATATGCATCAAGAATTGTATTACAGGTAAAAGTACTAGGTTTGTTTACATTAATTTCTCAACATAATCAGTGAGAAGCTTCAACACAAGATTTTGTAAACACGCCACTTGAGTGTAGACATTAAGTTGGCAGCGAGGAAATGCTCGTGTGATTAAGAATGGTCAAAACCTTGTTAAGGTGGTCACTTATATGATTGGGAGAGGCTATAGCTGTGTAGGATTTAACACTTTGCTCCACATTTTGCATCAATATCTAATTGGGTAGTTGCAACAATAACAGCTGCTAATTGTATTCGTTTAAGTATTTCTATGGTCTTTTCAAGAAATCTTTTTAATATGTGTGCTTTTTGAGGAGACATTATGAAAACAGTCCATATACCTTGTCTCCATTTTCACATTTTCAATTTGTATTATATTAGGGTAGTAGCAACTATAGCACTAAACAAAATTTTTCTGTGTCTTAATGCTTTGGCAAGTGTTTATACTCAAGTCTCAAAATGTCATTACACAATGAAACTTCAAATTGCAATCAATATTTAATTTAGCAGTCTTCAAATTTGTCTTCATCAAAAGCATCAAGGCCCTAGTCAACACTTATTGCAATTTCATTTGAACCACAATCAATTGGATTGCCACTCCCACTAGGTGTGTCAAGTGCAATAGTTGCCTCATCTATAGAAGCTAAGACAACTTGTGCAACTGTAGCATATAAATCAACACACTCAGAGGCTAGATCCCAATTCTTTGTCACACCATCATTGTATTCAAGTTTCTTATGTGATAAGAGACGAAGGTTGGAGTGTATACAGACAAAATCCTCTATTTTTTTTTGCACCCAAATAGTTGTGCTTGATCGAGTGGATGGAGGAGTATGTACTCCAATTCCACTCAGTTGAAGAAGAACTTGCAACTTGTTGAGTTTGCATACAACATTTAGTATTTAATTTTACTTGCCGATAATATATAGCATAATAACATTGAATGAAAAACGAAAAAAATAAAAAATAAAAGATACATGCTTGGGAGAGTATTTTAATTGCAAGAGGTTGCAAGTAATTGGAGCCTTGACTATGTAGATGCCACCACTCATCAACATTTTTCCTATATTTGTCTAGAAGAGTGGAAACATCATGATGTTTTGAAGATATGAATTGGCCAAACTTGCTCAAGGCAATACTTTGGATATCTTCACCTAAAAATATCTTTCTTATGCAACCTTATAGTCAACAACAACCTCTCCATCCCTATATGGTGACACCCTTCTCGACAATAAAAGTACCTCTTTGCTATAATACTTTGGTGACAACAATAATCTTTTGCACAATTTTGAAAAATGTTTTTGTTGGGTCATGTTCCTTGGCATCTATTATTGATCTTATTTTCTCCACCATGGAATCAATGCCATCATAAATTTCACCCAAACATGGGCAATTAGTATCAGCATACCTAATCATGCTCGTAATGGGCTCGATGAAATTCAAAACATATTCCACATGAGGCCACCACTCATCATCTAAGATCAGTGCTTTTACTTTTTGGGCTCTTTTTGTGCTTGATTGCCTCCATACACTCCATAGGTTGTTGATGACGATAGAATTTGAGGCCTCTCACACATTCACAAGTTGTCTTAAGATGATTGTGTGAGATGCAAATCGAGTTTTGGCAACCTAACATAGTATAAAAAATACATGTCATGAATCAACAATGAAAAATTAAAATTAAAAAAATAAAAATTATATTAAAAAATCAAATTTAAATTACCTTCAACAACTCCAACTTGGAAAAGGTCCTGAAGATGCCTTGTGACATATGATGATTAGTCACAAACATTTGGATCTCCTTGTCCTCTGCATAGATTTGTTTGAACCACTTAATTTGTGTACCAATCTTTTGCAATATCAAATTGAGTGAGTGGACTACACACAGTGTCCAAAAAATAAGACTATATGTAACCTCCACTATAGATTCAATTGCCCTATAATTTTTAGCATTGTTTGTTATGACTTGGACAACATTTTCAGACCCCACCATTTCAATGGATTTTATGAGGATATTGGCCATAAAACTTGCATCTTTTATTTGCCCCTCACAATTGACTACCTTCAAAAACTCGTCCTTTTAGGGAACACTGCTATAACATTGATCAATGGTCTATTTTTGCAATCTTTCCATCCATTAGAAATGATAGACACACTTGTTTCAGGCCATGTATCCTTGATTAGTGTCAATGTTGCCTTTACTGAAGCTTTCCCCTTTACCAATAAGATGGTTCACACCTTTTCATATCTAGGACTAACATAATCAAAAGTTGTATTTGAAATGGCCATCACCATTTCTTGCCAATAAGATGATCTAACAAGGTTTAAAGGAAGCCCATTGCCATAAATGCAATGAACAATGCTTTGATCTGCAATCTCCCTTGCTTCATTTTTGAAGGTATTCTCCAATGGGCCTCTTTTTTGTGTAACCAAAACATTATCTCCTTTAGAAGATGGTGGCATTGACATGAAAGGATGTGGGCCAGCCGATTGAGATAAGCCACTAGGAGGTCTTTGCAAGCTTCTCTTGTCAAGAGGATGCGCCATAGCCTTTGATTTATTACATGCTATGTCAACCTCCTCTTGTTTTTTAAAATAAGCCAATATTTGGTGTTTTGGCAACCCTTTCTTATTTAGCCTGGGGCAAACTTTTGTTCCTTGTAAAGGAATAACACATAAATGACCTTTCACTCAAAATTACAATCTCTTATACTGAGTTTCACATTGGCTACAACACCAAACATACACCATTGGGAATTTGTTGAATCATTGTCGTATGTTGCCAAAAAGGTGATGATGCATCATATTTCAATTGACTCTTTGCATCTGAGCCAATTGAATTAGAACTACTAACCATTATGTATGAACCTAAAATTAAAAAAATTACAAATTAACAACACAACAACTAATTTTTTTAGAAAAAATTGGCATTATAACCCCTTATTATGCATAAAAAGTTATTAAAAAAATTTAGAACTTATAAAAAAAACAAAAAAAACTTTGAATTTTTTTTTTTAAAACTTGAAAAATCTACAAAAGAATTATTGAAAATTTGGAAAAAGGAAAGATTCACTCACCTTTGATAGTTAGATCTTCTTTGTGCAACTATTTCTCCCTTCTTGCTATAGGTTTAACTCCTTCGTAGTTCTCACTTTCAAGAAAAAAGACACAACCTTCAAAATCTAACAATGGCAGCTTGGAGGCAAAAATGGTATTTTTGGCCTTTTGTGTTTGTGAAATGACTTCTTTTAGGGCGACCAAGACAACATCTCTTTTTTGTCGGTTCACTTTTTGAGGCCCTTAGTCCATGGCTCCTCCTAGATACGTTCGGTATGACTTGGGTATGCCCAAGGTTCCACTTGTGCGCTCTAGGTACCCTCTGGGTCCTTTTGTGGTGTACCCAGGGTGCTTGAGTGGAACCCTAAGTGTACTTGGGCCGTACCTGGACTCAGACTAAACCCAACCAGATATGGGGGGCTTTTAGCCGAACTTTTCAACTAATGTGAACAACTTGCATGCTTGCTCTATACTTCAAATTCACATATATGTCTAACCTGGTGGTTACTATTACAACATGTGATGAAATTTCTCTCCCTTCTTTGTCTTGATAAATGCACATACCCTATTTTGAGGTTCATCTAGGAAAAGGGTATGTGCAGGATCATGGTATGCCAAACAAGCCCTTAAGTGGCAATGAAAATTCAAAACAATTAGAGTTAGGCAACTTGATATAAAAATTTGAATAAGTTATCTATATTATTTCAAAAACATGTAAGAATAGATTCTATGGGAAATTGAATGTAGTTTCTAAACTACTAGGTTTATTTTTTTAAAAACAAAATCTATTTGGTGAAAATTTAAAATTTCAATGCAGTATTACTTAAATTTCAGGAAAAAATTAAGAAGTAGGTGTCCGCCCTGAATTAATTTAACCATAATAAAATGATAATATTTTTATGAGATTTTAGATGTAAGTAGAGGACCTTATGTCCCGATGTGACGCGATATTTTTGTAATTTTTTTCCATGTAAATAATTAATTATGAATTTTTATTACAACTTTTAAAAAATATAAACTCGTATGTCCCACCACCTTAACTTGGCCGTAAATTCTCATGATTTTTTTTAATCCTATAGTATGCAAAGCATAGAATGTGACTCATGTTTTGGATTCAAAAAATATGATACCGTTTGAAAGTTATAAATGTTTTACAATCAGCCTATCAATCAGGACTTTTGTCATAATTTTAGTAGAAAATAAATAATAATAATCTATTAAATTCAAAATAAAACATAATTTATATTGGAAAAAAGCTGAGAATCTCCTCTACAAACCCTTTTCATTTTATCAATTTTGGCTAAAATAAA
>VDFB02105785.1:279168037-279183609 GCA_007258455.2 Sequoia sempervirens | reverse complement strand
ATTTTTCACATAATGGTTCGTGCTCACCATCAAGATTGCATCTAGTTCAATATCAAGAAAATCGAACACATGGGTAATGTTAGGTTCTTTATTAGCTTTCCAATGATGTAATTTTTTTCACTTTCTAACAATGTTAAGCCTTTCATCCATAATTTCTTTTGTTTGTATGTCTGTTTTTCTTCAAAAAGCAATTTTTGGTATTTTTTTCGCTATAAATTAACCGTTCATCGAAATTTGAAATAAATTACATTTTTAGAAACTAGATTCCATTCTACAATTTAAAAAGAAATCTATTAGTTTCAAAAAAATTTAGGGGGAGCACGGCCAAAATTCTGCTTTTTAGGAAGTGCCCACTTAGAAAATTAATAAAAAATCAAATATTCATTAAAAAATTATCAGAAAAAATCCAGTCCCTACTACATACTGTTATCTAACTTCTGACTGAGCGATTTTAAAAATACTACAAAAAAGTTCACCGTGCTCGGGTCACACAAGAGTTACTATGTTATGTTTTTCTGACAAAAACAACAGCAATTTGTGTGCATCCCTCTTTTGAACCCCTTAATCTCAACCATTTTCAAAATAAATTAGTAGTTTAGAAAGTAGACTCGGAGCACTGCGGTCCTTGTTTTTGTTCCATCTAAATTTTTTGAGTGTAGCTATCCTCAATTTCACGTCCAAGGTCAATATTTCCTAATTTCAGAAAAAAAGTGGCCACTTAAGCCCCTTTTTTGGGAACCATCTTGGTGCACTTACTCGTATATGTGTATATATACTCTAATATATATATTCCATGACAATCAACACATATACATTTGATATAAAAATGAATAAGATCAAATTAACATTCACATAATGGTAATATCGACTGTGTATATATATATATATATTCCTCTGTGTACATGTATACGTATATATATATGTTGATACATTTGTATGGACATTTCCATTTGTCAAACATATGTATGTATCGACACATACACAATTACTATCTTATCAAGAGGGATATATGTGCGATGTATTTATACATATATACATACATGTCATTTTGTTTGTTTGATAGCACCATGCTCATAAGCAACCCATTTATAAGCATGCATAGGTATGTCTACCTATGTACTCTTATGTATGTGTTCCTCCATGCGTATGATATATCATTTGACATACATATACATACATATGTACACATATATATAAATATATATATGTGTATATATATATACATATATATACATATATATACATATATACTTTCCATAGCAGATATACAAATCGGCCTCTATTTAATTATCATATATAAATATACATTTATATATATATATATATATTTCATAGAATAGCCTTAACGCTATCACATATATATGTATATGTATATGTATACTCTATATATATATTCCATGTCAATCAACACAGATACATTTGATAGACAAATGAATAAGATCAAATTAACATTCATATAATGGTAATATTGACTGTATATATATACATATATATATACACATTTGATTACACAACCAAGTACATACGTAATTATTATCTTAACAATAGGGATATACATGCGATGTATTTATACATATATGCATACATGTCATTTTGTTTGTTTGATAGCACCATGCTCATAAGCAACCTGTTCATAAGCGTGCATAGGTATGTCTACCTATGTACATGTACGTATTCCTCCATGCATATGGTCTATCAATTGACATGCATATACATACATATACATACATTAAACATGTGTTTCCCTCATCAATTAAAGCATAGTAATATAAGGAAGAACTCATAAGCTCTAAACAAATAGACATCATCCAAGAATGCACTCAATATTAATCAAAACCCTTTCTAATGCAAACCTATCATACTAAGGATGAATTACCAATTCTCAACATAATAACTTAACTCAACCATTCTACTGTGAGTGTGTGTATAAGCTCAGTTAGGTTACGTTACTGGTTACCTGACCAAGTTCTTCTCTTGAGTGATACTTCCCCTCGCACCTAAAGGATTGAACATATACCCGCATCCAACTAACACATTCCCACAATAGTCAACTACTCAACAACATATGCTTTCACTTAATATTTCTCGATAGTTAGAATATCCAATTCAATAACCATCCATTTTACATATATGCATTCCATCACATAACTTAAATGAAATAACATTCATTCATAATTCATTGATAACAAAGTGCAAGCACCGTTTATTCTCAAATATAATTCTAAGTACATTCACTCATGCAACAATTTACCCTAACACAGTATAGTAAATAGGTAAATACATAATGGGGTGTAACATTAGGGTTTAATTAGGGTTAGGGTTCTATATCTAATTGTAATAAAAAAATCCTAATATTAACATTAAATATAACTCTAACCCTAAGCCTATTCCTAACCAGGCTAACCCTAGCCCTTAACCTAACCTTAACCCTAACCATAATCTGAACCCTAAACCTAACAATAATTTTATATCTAACTATAACCCTAAGCTTAACCTTAAACCCAACCCTAACCCTAAACATAACCCTAATCTTAGAACCCTAATTTATTTCTAATTATAATCTAAACCCTAATCTTAGCCCTAAGTGTAATCCTAACACTAACCATAATTGTAATCCTAATCCTAATGCTAATCTTAACCCAGATTCTAACCCTAACCCTAACCCTAACCCTAACCCTATCCCTAATTGCAACCCTTACCATAATCCTCCAACTAATCCTAATCCTAATCCTAACCCTAAACTTAATGCTAACCTTATCCCCAAATCTAATCCTAATTTAATCACTAACCCTAACCATAACCCTGATCCTGATCCTAATCTTAATCCTAACCCTAACCCTAATTCTATCTCTAACCCTAACCCTAACATTGAACCTACCCCTCATCCTAATTCTATCTCTAATATTAACCCTAACCCTAACCCTAATGCTAATCCTAACAAGTTAACCTTAACCCTAATGCTAACCCAACCCTAATCCCAAGTCTATCTCTAAACATAAACCTAACCCTAATCCTAATACTAACACTAACCACAACCCTAATGTAAATGCTAACACCGACCCTAATCCTGATGATATCTCCAACCCTAACCCTAGCCTTAAGCTAAATCCTAATACTAACACTAACCCCACCCTAATCATAAATTCTATCTCTAACCCTAACCCTAATTGTAATACTAATTCTAACCTCAACCCTAATCCTAATTCTATCTCTAACCCTCACCCCATCCCTAACCCTGACCTTAACACTTAGATTTCTATCTTTAATCCTAACCCTTACCCTAATCTCTAACCCTAACACTAACCCCAATAATAACCCCAATTATATGTCTAACCCTAACCATAATTGTAACCCTATCCTTGATCCTAATATTATCTATAATCCTAACCCTAACCCTAATTGTGATGATAAGTCCAATCCAAATTCTAATTCTATCTCTAATCGTAATTATAACCCTAACCCTAAGCCTAATAATTTCGTCTTCCATGTTGTGTTGTGAATGCTACTAGTATATATATATATATATATATATATATATATATATATATATATATATATATATATATATTAATAATATATATAAAAACATCGAGAGATATCCTTCTCGAGGCATCTATTTTTTAATCAATTACTTAAATAAAAGTACAATAGACACCTCCAAAATGATATCTATCGATATTTTTATTAATATTATTAATTTTATATATATATATATACACACTCATTACTCATTATTATGAGATAAGTGGTTATTACGAATAAATAAATTAAAACGTTGTGAAAGCTCACAACTCAAGGCAAAAAGCAAAAAGTAGAGGTTGTCACAACCCACAACTCAAAAAATGAGGTTGTGAAAATTCATAATCCACGTCAAACCAAAAATTGGATTATGAAAGTTCTCCCCTAAAACTGCTACTCCATTATTGATTTGTATGTAAAATGAGGAAGCACAGACAATGCATGTGATCTGCTTGGAAAAATATCTTAAAGAGATGTGATCTTGCAAAATGTAATGGTTGCATGACATGCACAAAATGAATTTAACGGAAAGGCTTTAGAAACTCTCGAGCAAATGCAGATGACAGGCGTGAAGTCGAATTCCACACCCTTTGAGAGTATTACCCCTATCTGTGCCAAAGTGGGAGAGGATTCTTGTTCCCATAAATCTTGTTCAACCATGAAGATTGAACCAACTATGGTTGAATCTTACGGTACCCCTAAATCAGAAGATGAGCAGGTTGAAGTAGAGCAGTTAAAAAGATGGGTGTACTAGAAGAGAAGAAAAAAAAAAACCTATATGATTTGTGGGGAATCTTTGATAGACTATAATGGCTGCTATTTGGAAGTCTTATGTTTACGAATTTCTAGGTTCACATGTGCATAACATCCAAGAAGAAACATCATCAATTAATGGCTGGGAAGACCTCAAAGAGCAAGTTGCATCAACATTTTGTGAATGTAATTGCCAAGGTTCATGGTTGGGGAGAGCAATTGTGAAAAGATGCTTCAAATGTTCCAGGTTGAGAGAGGTTGATAGATGTGGCAAGGTTTAAACACGAGGTTAACAGTCAAGTTGAGGAGTTCTAGGAAAATGTTCTATGGGTGTTAGAGTAAAGAAGGAAGAGATAACCCAAAACATAAAACTCAAAACCATTCACATATCTTCTATGACAGGATGTTGTAGATTACAAGTGTTATAGCAGATGTATATGCAATTTAGGGGACACACAGAGGATGCATGCAAACTGTTCGATGGAATACCTCCAAGGATAAAGACGTAAGCAGAGGCATGCCAATTGTTTGACACAATGTTGCAAAGAGACGTCACTTCATGGAATGTAATGATTGCAAAGTGCTGAAACTAGAAGGTGGAAGCATAGACAAAACATGTGAAACGTTCAACAGAATTGCCTCAAACGAGTGTCGTCTCAAGGCATAGCTCAGGGATTTTGATACTGTGAAGATACTGATGGCTCGCCATCTGGTAGATGAATATGAGTACATGGTGGATGATCATGAAATGACTGATTTTGATGAGTTAGAATATGAATATCGAAATCAAGCTAGAGGTGATGTGGATTCAGACTCAGACAATGATTATGTGGCAATAACTAGGCATCTTGACACGAGTGCAGTAGATGCCCGAAGAGGAACAGATATTTGGGTGTACCCTGGGACAGGTTGAACTTTACACAGGGAAATTACAGAGAAACACGCTTGGAACAGTATAGGAACTATGAAATTCTCCTCAACCTCATGATGAACTACAAGAGGTATACAAACATGCTGAGAAAGGAGGCAATTTTTATCTTTTTCTTGAACACAAGAAATGTGAAGTGTACAATTATTCACTTTCAGCTGAGGAATTTAGTGTGGGCAACACCGAACCATTATGTGTATGTTTTATTGAATTATTCAATTCTACACTTGTCTGCATTAACTTGTACATCAACATAATTTTTTAATGTTGCTAGGCCCATCTTACCATAAGAGGGACACCCAAGAACTATAAGACAAGATCTATCTCTAGTGCAGATTAGTACTATGGCTATGAAGGATAATTTACTGGTTGCAGGTGGGTTTTAGGGAGAACTAATTTGTAAGTATTTGGGTTAACCAGGTGTGATTCACTGTGCAAGGATAACTTACGATGACAATACAATAGATTCTACAGTTATGAACGTTGACATGAATAAAGTGAGATTGAACATGATATTACTTCATATCCTAATTTTCTATCATCAATGGATTTTATGGACTTTTTTTTTTGTGGAGTAAATTAGAAGCACCAAGAATTGCAGATGCTTGAAGAAGTTAGTAATGAAAGGTTAGAGCAAATGGAAGAGAATGCAAAATGTTTGATGAAGATGATAAATTCCATTAAGGAGAAGTATGATCAACATATGTGATTAAAGTTCATGTCCTTGAAGGCCAAATTACTGGTGAATAAGCGATTCATAAATTGTAAAAAAAATTATAGTGCTCGGCTCAACCAAAGTGATAACTGGTTCTTTCTTCCAAAAGTTACAAATTTCAAGTTCTCATTTTGTAAAAGTTTTAAGGAAGCTAAGGTAGTGGAACAACTTCCTACACTAATCTTGAGAGGAGAATAATGCAAAACTTTTACAGTTACATAAACTTAAACAAAATAAACATAAATATCATGTATACAACAACATAGTGATTTACGTGGGGAAAACCCTTTTGAGAGAAAAACCCCACACTCAAAAAGCTACCTAATATATTATTTAGAAATCACAAAGATTATAATATACTTGTAGAGCAAGCTTCTCACAAGAGTATCACCAACCAGAGATCCAGAGGTAACACAACTGCTATCAAACTCTTAGAATACATCACAACCCACAACCATAATGCAATGCCCTCATAAAATAGGGTTTCCTTTTAGGGAAAGTCAAGCTAAAAAAAATATCGACAGTCATATATGAGACATAATGATGAACGGTCCAAATTTACAATAATAAAGTGTACATAAAATTTGGCTTCCAAGGGCACTATCCCCTAAACCCTCAACTAGGGGGATGATTCCCTTGGACCCCTCACAGCGGAACCCCCCTGCGCCCCCTGTCGTCATCATATGAACAATACCTTATGTATCAATACTAACTTATGTAATTGCAAGGAAATCATACACATTTTCCCAACAAAAGTTACTTATGTCACTTAATGTAATTAAAAGTTAGAAAATAAACCTTATTTTTGAAAAAAGTGACGTAAAATAAAACCAAATAAGGTTTATTATTTTCAAAGTATTGTATTTCAAAAAGGGTAGTTACTAGGTGGTTATAATTTAGATATAGGTCATTATCAAAAGGAAACCTATAAATACTAGGCTATTTGCATTGTAAGGAGGGGGACTCTTACATATGGGAAATTTTGAGAACAATTTGGAGAGAATTTTGGTTTATCACTATGTATCGAATGGTTTTTGGAATTGTATGATTTCATAGAGATAATGAAGAATACATTTTGGTTTGTATGTTCTAAATGTGTTATTGTGTTATTACTAACTTCTCATATGTTAAATTAGTAATCCCTTAGTGTAATTGTGTAAACCATTAATAATTTATGTGATTGTGAAATACAATCTTGGTATCTTGATTCGAACATGTTGAAGTAGCTTATCTCTTCATATGTTGAGATTTTTCTACCTTACCTTCATCATTGTCGCATACCAAAACATATTTTAAAACCCCTTTTGTAATCTATAATAAGTTGTGAAATCTTAGTTGGTATCCATATGTCTACCATGGGGGTTTCTGTTATTCATTTTCCTCAATTTTTTCCTTTTCTCCTTTATATACTTTTAGGTTAAAAGTACACAAAAAATACAAACATCCCTACCATACAAGGGAGTTTCCTCTCTCAAACATAGCTCTCCAATTGTTGGAACGATTGGACCAGTGCTCATCAGGAAAACATGGTCATTTTTTTAGAAACAATCGCATTGAAAATTCAGTTTTACCAACACTATGCTATTACAAAAGAATTGTATAGACCTAGACAATTATTTTCGTTGAAAAATAGACTTTAGAATACTCTTATTTTTCCCACACATATTCTCTAACTCATTAGATCTCAACACAACTTATTATGATTCTCCTTTTAAAGGCAAGGGATGAATTTTCATATTCCCAAGAACTAACACTTAACAAACTTTCCCTTACATGCAACTACCCAAGAAAACTTGGAGTATTCATCAACATATAGCTTTCCCTTTTGTAGTGAATCAAGCATATATGCAACTAAACGTTACATGCATCTAATTTTTAGCTATAACTAAATATTTACCTATGATGGTGTGAAAATGGTGCACTTTATGTTTTAATCAATGATCAAATATGTTTATGATGCTTCATCGAAGGTTTGCAATCAATCTGGAACTTAATTGAAACTTTAGGCAAGAACTGGAATTGAATGGTTGTTTTGGGGGTTCTTGGAACACTCAAAACCTTTGATATTTCCTAAGTAAGGCCAAAGTTTTGAATTCTCCCAAACTTAGCCATTTTACTCAAAAAACAATCCAAATAAAAACTAGAGGCACCCTTTTAGCTCCCCTTCAAGATGAACCTTTAGAAACTTGTCCATTCATGTTCATTTTGCCTTGTCAGAGGTTCCAACCTCATCAAGAATTTATGCTATGCTAGTAAAATTATTCCCCTTTGTCATTGATTCCAACCCATGATGAACTATCGACACTCTAGCTAGGAATGGGAACTCATCAAAGATTCTCAAAGTTCTTGGAAAACCCAAAAACTTAGATTTATTCTTAAACAAGGGAAAATCTCTAATCTACCATAACTTCTACATTTTTTTCTAATTTATTTCAAAATTAAAACAAAATACCCATTTGATAATTCACATGAGTTGGGTGTAGATGGATGCATCCTTGTTGAAATCATGCCTTCTATAGTCTTGTAGACACCTAAAATTTGACCTTACCCAACCACACTTGATTTTACCTTATCTTAAGTTATTAATTAAATAAATATTTTTTTGAGTAGAAAAAGTGATCCTAGATCTAATTAGGATAACTAGGATTATCTCCTTTTTACTTGACTCAACATTTAAACATAAACCAACTAGGGTTTTATGATTGACTTGCTACCACAAGGGAGAGCCAACCTCCTAGGGTTTGTGTTGTATTGAGTTGTGAGGATGATAAATTTGATGTGTGTTTTAATACACCAATTGATATATAACCCTAGATCTAAAAAATGTAATTTATCGCATAGAAAAAAATGAAAAGTAATAGAACTAACCTAGATTTGAGAAGTGGCAATAGTGAGGAACTTATACTATAAATTCGAAGCTAAAATGGCTGGTCTAGGGCATGGTACACACCATATTGGGCTCCATTTTTTTTGGATTTGAAAGTTTTGAATTGTGGATTAAGGTCTGCACTGTGTTTTCTGAGACTGACACCTACTAAAACCTCTGGATCTGACCTACACACATGAAAAGAGAGGAAAAGGTTTTGTTGTATATGGGCTTGCTTAAGTCAAATCTCATTTTGGTATTTCTAATTCTACATACAATGACTGATGATGATCAAGAGGGAATGCCCTAGGTCAGGTAGAGGCCAAAACAACAATAATTGACTAAAATTGATAAATGAGAAATGATAATTCTACCTTGATGTGAAAACCCTAGAAGAAGAGATGTCACACTACAAGTTGATTGATGAATACCTTGATAGACCTACAAAAGGTTAATTCCCAAAACATAATAGTTTGTTGTATATATCATGTAGAGGATCACACAATACTTCTCCATAATTGCATCTATTGAGTAGGAAAAGTTATCCTAGATCTAATTAGGATAACTAAGATTATCTCTTTTTCATTTGACTCAACATTAAACATAAATTAACTAGGGTTTTATGATTAGCATGTTTCCACAAGGGAGATCCAACCTCCTAGGGTTTATGCTGTATTGAGATGTGAGGATGATAAATTTGATGTGTGATTTGACAAGCCTATTTGACATATAACCCTATATTTGAAAATATAATTTAGCAAATAGATGAAAATGGAAAGTTATATAACTGACCTAGATCTAACAAATGACAATAGTGAGGAACCTGCACTATGAATTTGAGTTTGAGTTGACTAGTCTGGGGTGTGATGTGCCCTATATTGGACTCATGTTTTCCAAATCTGAAAGTTCTAAGATGTGGATTAAGACCTGCACTCCATTTCTTGATATTGTCACATGTTGAAACCTCCAAATCTAACCTGCACACATGAAAATAGGGGAAAATGTTGTGTTGTATAGAGGCTTACCTAAGTAAAACCCTGTTCTAGTATTTCTACCTCCATGTACAATGATTAATGATGATCAAGAGGGCACACCCTTGGTTGGCCAGAGGCAAAAACAACAATAATTGACTAAAATGATAAATGATAAATGACAATGTTACCTTGATGTCAAACCATTGATGAAGTGATGCCACACCACAAGTTGATTAATGGATGCCTTGATTACTTGATAGACCTGGAAAATTTTAGGCCATAAAACATAATAGATTGATAAAGATAACATGTAGAGGATAACTCAATACATCTTCATGATTTGACATGATTGATCATAATAGCTCCTTGCACACAAATTGCTTTGTTCCTCTTGATATCTTGCATTTGATCTTGATTGATGAAAGTGCTATAATAATGTTACTAATTCTACCCTTGACTGATTTTAGGATCTTCAATTTTCTCTCTAAAATTTCTAAGTGTGCTTCTAGGTTGCTTAGTGTTTCAAATAATAAAATGACTAGTATTTATATGCAATTCTTCTAATTTCTAGAAAATAAAACACTAATGGACGACAAATGAAATTGGAAATTCAAATAATAAATTACCAACACTGACATATTCAAATTTGGAGCCAACAATGTTGGTCTAGGGCATGGGGCACCCTAGATTAGACCTATCCTTTCGAGGCCAAAAGTGTTAGGGGAAAAATATTAAATGCATATTTTCATTTCCTATGTTTAATTTTCTAGAGATATTTAAAAAATGGCTAAGTAAATGCATAATTAGGTCCAAGCACATACGAGTGAGCAAAATCTAGCGTGAAATTTTTAAAGGTGACAATTTTTTATGCTATAACATCATAATAACTTCTTAATCATTATTCCCTCCTTCAATTGATCTCTATATTCAAAATGAGAAGGAAAACATGTTTATATATACATTTTACTAAACCTTTTTGGGTAGGAGTTGACTAGGGGTTATTTTTAAATCACAAAAGATGCCCAATCAAGATTTTGAATATTACAAAAAAAATATTTTTGGTCTAAGGCACCCAACACTCATGACCGATGCTTTTTTGGCCCAAATTTCTAGGGATAATGGGGATTTAAATATATTTTATTGATCTATCCTTGAAATGGATAAATTATTATTATAACTAATGTTATAAGCAAAATAGGTTGTCAAGGTAGTGTGAAATTATCAAGGGTGACAATTTTCAATGCTACATTTAGCCCCCACTTAAGTGAGAATATGATCTTACGTTCATACTTGCACTAAAGAAATAAATATGCCAAAAAAGACAAGATGACACCAAGTTGATGGGTGTACAAGCCCCCAACTTAGGATCTCATCCTTCCACAAGATTAAGACACAAATCATACACAACACATCCATAAGGAAAACAAACACATGAAATACACGAAGCAAACACACAAAATACATGAAGAAAACATGAAAAATGCACAAAGCAAACACATAAAAGACACAAGGAAAACATAATACCATACACAAAGAAAACACATCAAAGGACACAAAGAAAAATGCATAATCAACACAATGCTAACATAATAAAAATGAAACATAAACACAAGGTTAGTATACTAAAAATGATTCAAGTCAATAAGGAAAAGATATCTCAGTCTTAAATTTGTCTCAAATACCAAACATCATCCATCAAATGTGTTGTTTAAACAAAATGGTACTTTCATAATGATGTAAAATCACTCATGAAACAAATGGCTCCATTGGAAAGCGAGGTGTGTTATGCTAGGTGGCCATGTAAAAGTGCTCAATTTCATGAATTAGCAAGCTCTGTTATGTCAAATCCATAGAGCGCATAAAGGTTTAACATCGTGGTGGACAAATCAATGCTCAACATCATAGGGGGAAAATTGATAACCATACCTTAGGGGCGTTATAACAATACCACCACTAAAAGGGTGTGTCAATAAGTCAAATCTCACAAGACATCTATGAAATAGACATGATAATATGCCCCCCCTTAAAATTTTAACATACTTTCTATGTTGATATTTTAAGGAAAAATAGGGGAAGAGGGGATCTTTGAAAATATTACACACCTCCCAAAAGCTATATATCCTTTCCCCCAAAGCATAAAGGAAAATACAATCATACAAAATACTATGGTGTTGCTATCATAGAAATAAATATGGTTGCATGTAAGATTGTACCACCATGAATGGAAATGAGAAAACATAAGAAGCTACAAATGCCATATAGTGAAGAGCAACACCATAGAAGAAAGATTATTATTTTTTAGAGTGATTAGGTGCATCAACACATGGAAAAGAAGCACACTCAACAATTTGTATTCTACTACCCAAGGCCTGACATTCATTTGTGGAATGGCCATGCACTCAATGGTATGCACAAAAAGGATTATTGTTATAAAATTTCTTACGTGCTGGAGGAGAAAGAGTAATCAAGTAGGATTTGAGAAGCCTTGACAAAATATACTCTTGCTCTGATAAAGGTGGAGGAGAAATCTTTTTCTCTTGTGAAGATAAGCTTGCTCTCTTACCACGTGATGTTTTAAATATAGTAGGTGATTGAGGATGAGATTTAGACGAAGAAGAAGGTTGGAAACCTAAACCCATTTTTGAAAGGTATGGTATAGAATTCACATGATCCTTATCTCCTTGTTTCATTTTTTCATTATATCTACTTTTAGAAAAAAATATCCAATGCCATAACACTTGTCCAATTCAAATGAAGAAGTCTTATCTAAATTCTCATCAAAAGAATTGATTCTTTCGCAAGAGCACAAATCCTTTTTATTTTTTTTAAAGTTAGGAATAAAAAACACACTAGGGATGAAGCTAAAGAGCCCCCATCACCATCATGGGGTGATGTTCTTAGATTTGTTGATGTAGAAAAATATTGAGCAAATGAAACACAAGACTCCTCAGGGTTGGATTGTGAGATTTTGTACTCTCCCACAAAGGAGGGTGTAAAATGTAACAAACCCCAATCATAACCAAAACATGCACTTGATGATGAAGCATTGTTTTGATCATTATTTGTACTAGATGCTACCACATTTGACTCTTTAGGCTTTGACGGTGAGATTTTTGACTCCCCATTAAAATGAGATATAAAATCTAACGATCCCCGATCATTACCCAAGAGTGTATCCATAGTATCATTATCATTGGGAGGAAATGGTTCCACTTTTGAATATGGAATCAAAGTATTAAGAGAGTTGGAAGTGTTATGTTTAGATTTAATTTGTGAATTATAACATTTTTCATTTACTTTTATCATATATATATTATTATTATATTTATGAAGAGTAGACGGGACTCCTTTCATGGCATGAATCCATGGTCTACCTAGGAGAATATTATATGAAAGAGGTCCCAACATGATATGGATAGGGGTAGGAAAAAATCATAGGTCCTACCTTAATGGGTAGTGTGATTGTCCCTAATGGTTTCCTAGTAACATTGTCAAAGCCATGAATAGCAAGATTAGCAGGTTGTATAGTTTTCTTATCCACACCGAGCTTATCTAGAAGATCAATGCTACGAACATTAAGACCCAATCCATTATCAATAAGAGTACATCTAACCCTTATTTTTTTAATAAAAACCACTACCATTAGAGTCTCATTTTTGTTTTGGACCTCAAGCTAGGGTAATTCATGTTGAGGGGATGTAATATCCAACTTTGTTGCCTACATACAATCAAACAAGGTTGCTACATCATTCAGTTTGACAAAAGGTGAGATATCAATCTTTTGCAAAGCCTCTTGGAGCATCTTGTGGTATGTAGGTGATGTTTGAATCAAGTCCCAAAGGGAGATATTGGCTGGAGTATTATGAAGTTTCTCAACAAGATCATATTGTTTACCACTACACTAAGGAAGGATAGGTGGGGGTGGAAGATATGGTTGAGGTAATGAAATGAATGTTGTTTGTTTTGGTTGCTTATTATTTCTAGTGTTATATGTGTGATCAATTGCATGATAACTTGGTTGCTTCAACATATCTAGTTGTACATGGATACTAGTGAGTTTTTTGGCAAAGTTTAGGATATTACCATGAGGTTTTGAAGGTCCTATAATGACAGGTGGTTTAGGAGGTCCAATAATTAAAGGAGTTTTATGAGGTCCAGTTATTAAATGTAGGTTTATAATTTCAGCTTGTTGGCAATATTATATCAATAGAGGACCCAATTTCAATTTTGAACCTTCATCTATGCAAGCCACCTTACGATCATTTGAAAATGTATAAATGATTTCATCCTCTTGTGCCACAATATCTTCCCAAGTAGGAGAGGTATTAGGAGGGAAACAAACATGATTCTCACAATTCTCAATGATTGGGTCCTCTTGCACAAAGATACCTTCATAAGTAGGAGATATATTGGGAGAAGAACCAACATGATTGTCATGATTGTCAATGATTACATCCTCTTTTACCAAAACACTCTCACAAGTATGGGAGATATTTGGGAAAAGAATGAAGATTAGGTGAAGTGTGTGACTAAATGTGTCAATTATTTTACTTTTTTCCCTCACAATGTTCTCATGGGTAGAAAAATTATAGGTAGACAAGTCATGCTTTACTATATAAAAACCACATATTTAAAAATAAAACATGTTATTTGTCCTATGGATAAAACTAGTTATGCATAGAAAAATCAGATAGGTTTCCAAATATGAACCAGATCTAGACAAAGACCACAAACAAAGATCCAAATTTTGAAAGTTTGAAACCCTTGTTGATATTGAGGGTTGTATGAGGGGTTTTGTTCTTGGTAAAGAGGTTGTTGTTGAATGTGTTGTTGTGTCATGTATTGTTGTTGAGGAGGATTGGTTTGTGTATTTGGATAGATTGGTGGCTATTGTTGTGATTGGAGAGATGGATTAGTTTGTTGTGGTTGAAGAGGTGGATTAGGAACAATATAGATAGGTGAAGCTATATGTTGTGTTTGTGGTGGAACATTAGCATGTAATGGTGGATTTGGTGAAAAAATTTGTGGTCTAAGAGGAAGGTTTATCATGTTTTGCATGTTAGAGTTTTGACCAAGTGTTGAGGTGCATTTTGTGACCAAGAGGTTTCATACAAGTTCCTTGATACATTTGGTCTCCATGTATTGATTAAAGAATTATGAGGTACAAGTGGAGTGGTGAAAGGGTAGGTTAATTATTGTGAAAGCTTTTGGTCTGCCAAAATATTAGGATTCAATTAGTTTTTTTGGGTTGCAATTGCTTGTTCCATTTTAGATGATTGTCTATACAAGGGATTGTCAACTTGTCTTGCATGAGGAGGATCATTTTTTCATGTAAGAAAAGCTAGAATTTTCAGTTGTCTCATAGTTGATCGACTTGTTAGACCACCGAGTCTTCACCCCTATGAATAAGGTTTGGGTCTCTAAAAGCCTCAACGTTAAAATCAACAAGTAGCCTAGCACCATGTTGGGAAAGCCTATATAAGCAAGTGTTTGGATCAAAAGTAAGTAATGCATCAATGACTTTTAGAATTTGAGGATTTTGATTCATTTCTAAGATCTTTTCTTCGATGACTTCGTCATTGGAGTCTTCTTCTACATATCCATCTTGTCCTCAAGTTGGTTGATTTCCTTGTTGAAGATTGACATTAGGTTATTGAGAGACCAAATTTGGTTGTTGATAGCCCACATTTGGTTGTGTTGGAGGATTAACATTTGGTTTTTTTTTAGGATTAACATTATGTTTGATGGGTGGTGTACCCAAGAGGAGCAGTGTTAGGGGAAAATCCCCATGGTATTTTAGTTGTGGTTTCAACACTT
>VDFB02105785.1:278915592-279167937 GCA_007258455.2 Sequoia sempervirens | reverse complement strand
GGTGCCTTATCAAAGTTATCAAAAGGTATAGCTTTGGTATGGTTGTACATATGGAAGCCAAACTTAGGCATGACTTTCCTATAGCCACTTGCTTGTCTATGTGAGCGTATACCAGCTGCGTGCATATGTGTCTCGTTGGGGACTCACCTAGTGGATGACCTAAGGTTCCGCTAGCCCTTGTGGTCATGTGTTTGGTTTGCATAGTGGACATCATGTTCCACTTGTAAACATTCTTGGACAAACAACTTAGATTTGATCCACAGTGTGGGAGACAAATGGTTGAAGCTTGATCCACCCATTTTGTTTCTCTTTATCTTTGGTAGTGTATGCTTGTGCCTTGTTGCTCCTTACATAATTTTCATGTGTGTTATTTTGTGCCTATGTTGGTTTTCCATATGATCTTGATTTGGGGGCTTGATCATACATCTTCATCATTGTCATCCTATCCTACTAGCATTGGTACATTTGGACCCCTCTTGATGCAAGTTTGTCTACTTTAGTGTGATTTTGAAGCAAGTTCATCCTCTCACTAAAGTGGGGGCTAAATGTAGTGTAGAAAAAT
Organism: Sequoia sempervirens; assembly: GCA_007258455.2. NCBI lineage: Eukaryota > Viridiplantae > Streptophyta > Pinopsida > Cupressales > Cupressaceae > Sequoia > Sequoia sempervirens. Next base: position 279,167,375 of record VDFB02105785.1, on the reverse strand, counting down.
GTAGCCCTTTACATTTTCAGACTTGTTTGGGCCCTCCTTGCTAAAATTGGGCTTCTTTATGCCTTATTTGGTCCTATTTTACATCCACAAGCCTCAATTAATGCATCTTTCTGAGGATGATCCTGACATATATCAAATAACCAATCATAATTTAATGATTTTGGTCTGCATGGGCTAGATTTAGTGATTTGGGACTCATACGCCACCTTGGTTGTATGGGTCCCACCTAAGTTTTGGGGCTTAAATATGAATTTCACATTAAACTAAGCATTTCTTGAAAAATGTGTCCCAAGCTTAGGCTAATGGGACTCATACGCCCCAATTGGTGTATAAGTCTTGCTTATCTTAGACCTAATTTTAAATTCAAATTCTTGGTGGGATTTTATTCTCCTAGATTTGATGTCGGATTGTAGTGTTGTAATTTTGGGAAATTTGGCATAAATAAATATAAATACTGTTGAATACACTAAATACTGGGAAGGGGGTTCATTAGTATTTTTCTAACAAAATTAATTATTAACCATCTAATTAACAATCCACATCTAGCTGCAAAAGTGAACCAAAACATGAAAGAGATCATAACACATTGACACCGGGAATTTTATGTGGAAAACCCAAAGTGGGAAAAACCACGGTGATGATTAGCTCATAATATATTATAAATGGTCATAAGATAGTACAGGGCTCACTGCTAGGACACATTGTCCTTGAAAGGCTCACAACCTGAATACAAAAGATGGCTTATAGCCAAGATACAAAAAGAGGTATGGCTCACTGCCAAAAGTGAATTGGTCAAGTGCACCTACAAAGTGCAGAAATCAGTTTTCGTTAAGCTCTGAAATCACCAAATTTTTGCTTTGGTTGTAGATATACAATTATTATCAACCACTTCACACTACTTCATTTGTTGTATTTCTCACATACACATTCTATATCTCCATATGTTCTTTTGTCCATCAAACAAACATATATACACAATCATGTTTTCCAACATCAATTAGGTTGGCCTAATTGAATACAAAATTCAAAATGACTTGTCGGCCCAATACAAAATTCCTTTTGGCACATAGAACAAAACTTGTCATCCATACATTAGATCGACCTGAACCTAATAAGGAACACATAAAGTACAAACAATTCTTAACCTTGTCAACCAAAAGAATACCGAACTTCTATCACTTGGATTTCATAACCGAATCAACAAAGAGAGATGAAAGCTCATTTATACCTGTAACTAACACTCCTGAGCAACATATCAAAAACTCATAGAGTTTCCTTTTATTGAGAGGATTTCTAGATCAAAATACCGGATCAACATAGACACATAGTTTACTTAGTCAGTTACCAACCGCTGTTGGCATCAATGACAACAAACCCTAGGTCACCTTCTTCACTCTTCCAACAAATACAAGGTTATTTCACGCATTTTTCTCCTAGCAAGTTAACGAGAGCATTCCTATAGCAAATTTTAGATCACAAGAGCATTCAAGAGTGATTATCAAGGATTTTGGAGCATTATTCAAGATTCAAGCATCATGTCAAAGTCATCATGCATCATGATTCATGCAAGCATTCAAGTCAAAATCCCTATCCTTCAAGCAAGAGTCAAGATCTACATTCATGCTAGCCATTACATACAAGAATGCAACCTTTATTCCAAGGGTTTGGTGAGTTGCAATATTGCATATTTGTTCATTCATCATTCCTTCATTCTATTTGATTTCATTTCAAGGTTTGATTACCAAAACAGGGTTTGATCAAGGCAAACCCCTATCCATTGACAAAGCGACATTTTCCCCTCTCATTGATGTGTGATTGCAGATCTAGGTGGTTTAGGTTGAAGATCCATTAAAGAGAAAGATTGAAGAAAAGTTGTCAAGTTGTCACCTTACTTGCAAGATCATGAAAAGGTCATCTACAAGTTGCAATTCAGTGTTTCAGAACTAGAGATTTGATAGGAGGGAAGCTAGAGGAGAACATTAAAGGATATTAGAGTTTCAGATCAACCCTGATAAAGGATATTAGAGTTCCAAATCAACCATGATAAAGGATATTAGAGTTTCAGATGAAGCCCTAGATTAGTGTGAAAGTGTAATAAAACACTTTAAAACACCCTAAATAAGGCACAATTAAGTCTATTTTATTAAAAAGGGCCCTAGACTCAATGTGAATGTGTAAAATACATTACAACACTAAATCAAGGCAACCTAAGGTTCATTTGTTAATTATTTTCAAATACAGGAAAAAGGGATACTTTTGTATAGGAGTGAATTTACACCCCTCTTGCAAATTCCCCTTTTACACCCTCTACTTTAAAAAATCAAGACTGACTAAGAAATTCCACATCACCTATCTGCAATGCATCCACTTGGCACTTGTCTTTTGTGTTGGCGGGGGAATTTCTGTTAGGGATGCGCGTGACATGTAGACGTCTGCATGACACACTGCCATCCTTGACAGATTCCTACCTCTAGAATTTGTAGAGACATTACGTTCTCCATTAGTGATGAAGTGTAATGCCTCTACACCTTCCTACTGACCTGAGAATGACTCTTTCCCTCCTAATTCTTCTTCAAATGCCTATCTTTCAACTACACTTCATCTCTTTAGCAATCCATGCCATCTTCTACACACTAGTTCAATCTTCTGAGAAATTATTGACAACTTCTCCACAATTTCAAGTGATGGCTTGATTTTGCTTCATGATTCTTGAGCTCCTACACATTTTCTTCACTTCTTGTTGCACTTTTTCCACCATTGGAGCTGTGACTTGGTATCCTACGGGACTGCTTCTTCATTGTTGTGGTAGCGTAGACCTTACCAATTTTGCATCCTCCTCTACGTGCTTGAGGGCACCTCAATTAAGAAGGTGATATTTTTTCATTTCTCTATTTCCATAGCATTGTTACTTGATTGACATAGCATAGTGTTATTGCTATTGTTCAGGTTTCTTTCTATTACTATCTTTATCATATTTTCTATCTCGTGACTTTTCTGGCTGTTCGTGGAGGTGGAAACATCAAAGCGGGGGTTTGACTGCGAAAAACCCCCATATAGCCCCAACATTTTTCCTCTCTTGGTTGTGTGTAGGTACATGAACAGGTGGAGCTTGCTGGCGAGTTGGACTTCTCGTGAGTTGATCTCCATCACCTTCACTTTTATCATCTTCTACATCACTTTTCTAGTCATCTTGTCTATTTTGTTTATTACCATCTCATTTAGTGCTTTAAACTTCAATTGCTAAGTACTTAGTAAGTTTTTTGTGACTTTTACTGTGCCTTCATACTTTCTGGCCATATGGACGCCAACACCTGAGAGAGATGCCATCGCATCACACTATTGTCCCTGACCTGTGCTGCTGTCCTTAGAAAAAGAGTTGTCTGAGGTATAGTTTGGGTTCCAAAAACCTGCTCATTTAGCCTCATCAAATCTCCTAGGTTGACAGGGTGACAAAAGCACTTGAGAGTGCTCTTAATTCTCTATCCTTGGCCTAAAAAACTTGTCTAACTAGAGGTAGATTAGGGCAGCCCTCAACTCTCAGCTCTCTATGACCTGGAGCCTTGGTGTGGTTAGTCCCCCTCTTCTACATTTTGGTGAACTTGATGTGAAGAACGCTTATCTATTCCTTTGTGTCAAAATTTTTTTCCTTGCACTTGGTGATCAAAGTAGACTTAGGTGTTGTGAGGTTTTATGAGCATCACAACCCATTCTATGACCTCTGGCTACATTGTTAGGAGAAGTCTGCAACACCTACAAATGAGAAAGATGATGGTCACTTTTGGCTTTTCTATAGGTTTTATAGATGAGATGGGTTTCTTTGATGAGACCACTCGTGTACCCAGTCCTCCAACATCCCCTACAACTTTGTTTGTGGATAAGGACGATGTTGTGCATATTCTTGCAAAAAACCTTTTAGCACTGGATAAGAGGTTGTTAGACCTCGTCAATCACTTAGAGAAAGCACCAAATATGGCAAGAGTCGCTAGGCTTGATAGTGAGGTGAGTTACATGTTAGGTAAGGATCAGACAGGTATAGAGTTCTTATGCAGCTTCACCGATCTAACCGAAGCATACATCCATTCATATAGCACTAGATCGGGTACTACCCGAGGGGAGGTGCTTGATGCTTATGAGAGACAAATAGGTGTGTCGATGCCTACCATGTCTATATGCATGGACGAAATGATCCCCTTGATTGGTGTTTCCTCTGCCTCTGAGAGACTCCACACTATCAAGGTGAGTAGATTACCCCTTGGTTTTAGCTTCACCCCTCCTACTGCCCCTAGTGATGGAGGCTTCGGTGGAATGAGTGGTGGCAGATTTGGTAGCAGTGGTGGCGTTGGCAATGGTGGCTCTAGTGGAGGCCATGGTGGTGGCTTTGGTAGTGGAGGTGGCTCTGGCGGAGGTCACACTAGTGGTGGTGGCTTCGATGGTGGCTCCGGAGGTGGTTCTGGTGGTGGCAGTTTTGGAGGAGGTTCCACTAGACCTTTGTCATCTTCAGACCCTATTCTGAATGCTCTTCTTTAGAACATGGGTTGAATGCAAAGCTAGTTGGCAAGCCTGTCTCAAGCCTCCTCCTAGCCTATCTTTTAGCCCTTCTCCCGACACAACCCATTGTTGGTAACAATTTTGAGCACTCCTTTCTCATAGGGAATGGAGATTCCTAAGTTTGAAAAGTATGGTGGTAAAGGGGATCCATAGACACATGTATCAGCTTTTAATGCCATGTGCACATATTTCTTTCATCACAATGCTTTAATGGAAAAACTTTTCCCTCGATCTCTCAAGGACACAACACTCGGGTGGCATTGTTCCTTGCCCGATATTTCTATATTCTCATCTGACCATCTCATCAGTCAGTTTCTCTATCAATTCTAGGCTAACATAAATTCAAAGACGACCTTCTCAGATCTTGTCCGATGTAAGTAGGGAGAACATGAGAAGATAACTGATTTTATTGCTCGATACCAAGCACTCTTTTCACAAATCTCATACCCGCTGCTCGAATCAAACATGCAAAAGGTATTCATAGGTAACCTATAGTGAGCCTGGTAAGAGAAATTTTCCTTAATGAAATACCCTTCCTTTGCACATTTGTGTGCTGCATTGTGGGAGTACCAGCAAACAATGGTTCAGTTTGGGGGGTTTTTCCCCCGCTCCCATTTTGAGGGGAAATCTATTGTATCCATTTTAGGAAAAGGAAAGGCTATTGCAAATGTAGTTATTGCGACTAATGAACACAGCCTCAGATGCAACAAAAAGTTTACAAAGCTAGCTGAATCTTATTCTTCTATTCTGCAAAAGTTATTGAAGGATAAGATTATAACCTTAGAAAATCTCCAACCTTTAAAGGAACCTTATCTTGATTGGTATGATGGTAATGATTTTTGTCAGTACCATCATGTCAATGGGCATGATACTGGGAATTGTGTTCACTTGCATCATGAGATTTAGGATCACATAAATGATGGTACCATCTGTCTTGGTGGGAAGAAGCAGAATATAAATAAGTCAGTAGCAAAGGCCAATAGCAAGTTGTAGATCCATATGGATCCATTTTCATCTCACTCTACGAACTTGATTATTGATCCTTCTAATGCTTCTCCTAAAGCCTCAACATATGTTAATATGGTTTCATTTACTCCTACTCCTCCCCTACAACTTGCGACTGTCTCACTAGATGTGACTTTCACCTCGCAGGATTTACCTCTGAATAATAAGCCCTCTCCTTTATACATTCCTGCTCACCTCAATGGAAACATTGAAAGGAGTCCTAGTTGACCTTGTGATTTGAGTAAATGCTATTACAGAGGAGACATTATGGCTAAATTCACTACAAAAGGAGGAATATGAGAAGAAAAAATCTATTGTACGTGCGCATGACGGTCTCTCTTGCGTCGTATGGATCTATAACTCTTTCCATCCTAGTGGGACCTAGGGTTGTGGATACAACCTTCGATGTCATTCCAGAGTCTGACTTGTTCAGGGTGAAGCTGGGCATTTTGTGGCTAGCTTCCATGAACGAAATCGCTTATGTTATTCACAAATGTTTAAAGTTCTCTCACGAAGGTTTCATGCATGCAGTGCATGACACTAGGTATTAGCCATTGGTATCCTATGGGGGTTATTCCTTGGATCATTTTTGGCCCACCCTGGTTGGTCCACTCCCTCCTAGAATGGACCTGCTTTACTGAAATTACGTAAAGTACAAAATTAGAGGCAAAGGATAGCCAAAAGTGGCTCACCCGATAGCGCAACAACAAGCTGCCTCTTCCTCTCAGAAGGGGACGGAGAAGCCTACCCATGCACAGGGCACCACCTTTGCTTCCCTTCCTAAAGAGGAACTTTTTGTTATTACTCTTGGTTTCTGTATAAGGATTTTGATGGTGCTCGCTTGGCGAAAGGTCAAGATCTGGGTATCTAACCTTCCTACCTTGCTCATGGTGCCTTGACCCATTCGATATGGTAAGGGGAAGGGTCCCCAAGGGAGTCCTCTATGTATCGGCCTTTGTGGCCTCTTATTGCTCCTACCACTAAGGCAGTGAATGGGAAGAGGCCCACCATTGAGGTAGCTTGCTCCCCCTGTTGTCCTTCCATCATCCTCTCAACCTCTCCCTCTTGTTCCTGTCTAGGAGTCCCTCCCTCTGCCAAAAATGGATGCGATGGACACTCTGATGGTCAAACAAGAGTCCTCTATTCCATCTCAGCTTCTAGACTCTAGCTCTCGAAGCTGTGGGAGCCACCTTGCATGTGAGCCAAGCGTCGGAGAAAGGATCTGATCGTTGAATAGGATGCCCTATAGGGGAAGGAGGGGGAGTTGACAGTTTCTTCCTTGATACCTCCTATTGTATCATCCTCTCTCGTCCCCTCTACTTCATTTCCTTTAGCTTCAGTTCTGCTTCTGACTCCTACTATGAGTGTAAATGATCCTCACCAAAAGAGGGTGCAGGTGTTTATTACTCCTTCGATTGAGCCGCCTATCCTAATGTCCCTCCTAGACATCCCACCGTTCTCAAAGCCCGTGGACATGCCGAATACCTTAGTGGTTCCCGTCATGGTTTTCTCCTCCTCTACGCATTTTGCTTCGTTCGTGGGGATCTCGCATTCTTTGAAGAAGCGAAAGATGGAGGATGGCCCTACTAGCAATGAGGGTCAAAAGAAGAGTTCACCTTCTTTGGAGGGTGGTTCTATATTAGCATGTGTCATCCTCATGACAAAGGAAGCCCCAATGTCCCTGGAGTTTGTCACTACTCCTGATTCATTCAATGAGCCTAATAGTGAATCTCGGGTGCCACTTCCGTCACCCGTTGAGTTAACACATGTCACTCCTATGAAGTGCATGTTTAATTCTCTGGATGAGGTCTCGGCCTTATCAACAATCTTCACAAAGTCGTTGACTTTTAATCCACAAGAACTAAGCAGAGGAGACCTCGAGGGGCCTCCTTCCTTGTCTCTTGCTGTGGGAGGGTTCCCCCTTGATATTCTACCCTTGCAGGCTCATCCACCTTCCCCTTACAATGATTTAGATTGGGAGGTAGATGACCTCTTGGTTGATGAGGACTAGGGGGTGCCTCTTCTTTATCTATAGAGTAGATTGTGTGTGTGTGTGTTTTTGTTCCCCCGTGCTTGCATTATGTGTTCCTAGATGACCCTTTCCACTATCGTAGGTGCCTGGATACATGAGTGATTTTGTGTTGTGAAACTTCCTCTATTTGTTGCATCATTCTTCCTCTATTGTGTATCCATTTTTGGTAATTGGGGACAATGCAAACTGTTGGGGGCATTTAGGCTTCCCTTCCATGTTGACCCAATTTTTTATTTTTATTTTTATTTTTTCTTCTCATATATTCTTCATATGGTCTGATATAGTAGGAGGTTGATGAAAGTTCATATATATTATTATATTTATCTATATTTATGAGCAACTCTAACCCCAAAGTATCAGATCACCTCTATGTCCCTTGTTCGTGATGTTATTGTCTCCTTTTACATTTTTGTTCTCTTTTATGCTTATTTCATGATGTTGTGGTGCTCATGTGTTGTCCCTCACATGTGTGACAACATTACCATGGTTACATCTTGCTATGTTTTGTGGATCACAACATCACTCTTTCATTCTTGCTTTTCTCTCCTTAGGATGTAATGTGCCTCTTGTGTTCGGAAACACCATCCTAAGGGGGGGATATCATGTCACTTCAAGTTTTAGAAAACACATTTAGTGGCCAACAAATCTTTTCTTGAAAATACCTTCAAAATATTTTTGAAAAATTGCATTCCTCAACAAGGACCCCTAGCGGAATATTTTTCCTTCATCATGGGTTCGCAAAGAAAGAATTTGAAAAACCTTCCTCCAAAGAGGGAGCACCTTCTCTTGCAGGTGAATTTTTGACCTTCCCCTTGCGAGGGGACCTTCTTCCTTTCAAATTCCTTGATGAAGTGAACACCTTTCAAAAGGATTCCTTGATGTTGAATTGATTTGTGAAAAATACTCTTATACTTTCAAATTGAACGTCCCTTGAGTGGACCCCCTTTTCTTTGAAGGGTTCCCAAGGGACCCTTTTGAAAGATCTTCCTTCAATTTTTTGACTATCTATGTGACTATCTATTTGTTTTATTATGTGGCTTTTTGTTTTCTAACATGTTTTGTCTACAGATTAACATGTTGCTTTGCAAGTGCACCTATGAAGCTACTTTCCAGTTTGACTTTGCAGAGTCCCCTACATTAGGCTTCCTTCAGGAGAGGGTACCTGGGGGTGCCTTCTTTGTAGATTCGAAGATCTGTGAAGTGCTTGCATCCTACGAGATTTTTCCATAATTGGTCTGTGGGCCTTCGATGTACTTTGATCAACTATGTAGTTCTGAGGATCTATGAAGTCCTTTGTTCAATCCTCCTCACGAGAGAGTACTTGTGGAGTTATTTGCCTACCCTACACTTTCAAGATTACCATATTGTAGTTAGCCTCCTCGATGGATTAGGTATACATTTCTAAACTCTTCGGTTTACTTTACTGAACATTCGTTGACACTCATGCTCGCTAAAGTGGGGGAAAAATGTATAGGAGTGAATTTTCACCCCTCTCGCAAATTCCCCTTTTACACCCTCTACTTTAGAAAAATCAAGCCTGACTAAGGAATTCCACATCACCTATATGCAATGTATCCACTTGGCACTTGTATTTTGTGTTGGTGGGGGAATTTTTGTCGAGGACGCATGCACAGTGTGCAAACGTTTGCGCAACGTGCTATCGTCCTTGATAGATTCTTACCTCTGTAATGCGTAGAGATGTTATGTTCTCCATTGGCAATGAAGTGTAACAACCTTCCTACTGACATGAGAATGACTCTTTCCCTCCTAATTCTTCTTCAAATGCCTATCTTTCAACTACACTTCATCTCTTTAGAAATTCATCCCATCTTCTACACGCTAGTTCGATCTTCTAAGCAATTCTTGACAGCTTCTCCACAATTTCACATGCTGGCTTGATTTTGCTTCATGATTCTTGAGCTCCTACACATATTCTTCACTTCTTGTTTTACTTTTGCCACCATTGGAGCTATGACTTGGTGTCCTACGGAACTACTTCGTTGTTGTGGCATCGTAGACCTTACCAAGTTTTCATCCTCTATTTGCTTGAGGGCCTCTCAATTAAGAAGGTGATATTCTTGCATTTCTCTATTTCCATAGCATTGTCACTTGATTTATGTAGCATAGTGTTATTGCTATTGTTCGATTTTCCTTCCATTACTCTCTTTATCATATTTTCTATCTCATGGCTTTTTTGGGTATCTATGGAGGTGGAAACACCAAAGCGGGGTTTTGATTGCGGAAAACCCCTATATAGCCCCAACATTTTTCCTCTCTTGGCTGTGTGTAGGTACACATTCAATAGGATCTTACTAGCAAGCTATACTTCTCATGATTTTATTCCCATCACCTTTGCTTTTATCATCTTCTACATCACTTTTCTAGTTATCTTGTCTATTTTGTTTATTACCATCTCAGTTAGTGCTTTAAACTTCAATCACTAAGTAGTTAGTAGGATTTTTGTGACTTTTACTATGCCTTCGTACTTTTTGGCCATACGGATGCCAATGCCCCAGAGAGACGCCAAGGTGTCGCGCTGTCGTCCTTGACCCTCGCTGTTGTCCTTGGACAGAGAGTTGTCTGAGGTATAGTTTGAGTTCCAAAAACTTTCTCATTTAGCCTCATCAAATCTCCCAAGTTAGGGTGATAGAAGCACTTGAGAGTGCTCTTCATTCTCTATCCTTGGCCTCAAACACTTGTCTAGCTAGAGGTAGATTAGGCAAACCCTTCGCTCTCAGCTCTCTGTGACTTGGAGCCTTGGTGTGGTTGGTCCTCCTCTTCTACAACTTTTTTCATTAATACAATGATAAATCTTCTATGGAATTCTTCTAGGCCTTACATACTATCCATACTTCTCTTGAGCGACAAAAAAAATCAAGGGCTAGTATATTTTTAGTAAAATATCTAATATTCTTGAGGTTTTGATTCATCACTATGAGCAAGTTTTAAAATCTCAAGAGGATACTCTTGAATGAGATATTGCTTTGTGGTAATACTTGAGTGTTGTTCCTTTCTAGGTTTAACAATCCTAGTGAATCTTGGGGACTACTTCTTACCAAGGAGGACCTTTTTGAGGTTTTCTTCTTCATATCTAATGATAAGACTTATGGTTGTGATGGAATTCCCTATGAATTCTATAAAGCTATCTATGAAATAGTCAGTGAAGATCTTCATAAGGTTTGTCTTAAATATTTTAATCCTAATTCCTTAGGAAATTTTATACACAAAGGAAAGATAAATTTCATGCCTAGTCTAGAGATCTGGATGAAATATGTCCTTAGATACTAGTCACCTTACTCAATGTCTCCTATAAAATTATTGACAAGGCCCTTTCACTAAATTTGCACCATCTTCTTCCCCAAATTGTTCCTCCTAAGAAAACTAGCTTCATAAAGTCTAGGTACATTCTTGATAATACTATTACTATCTAGGAAGGAATGGAATAGAATATACATTTTTAACAAACAGTCATTGCAATTGAGGGGCATTTATCCTTGCTATGCTTGGAGCTTTAGGATTTGTACCCCAATTTATGTGCTCAATTAAAATATTGTTTACTAATGCCAATACTTGTATTACCATTAATGACCATTATAATTATTTTAGGATTTTTTAGTCCATCTTCCAAGTTTTACCTTTGGATCCTAACCTTTATGTGCTTGCTTCAAAAGGCTTTGGCCACCTCTTGTGTAATTTCCCCACTCTAAGCATTGTTGAATTAATATTGTTTAAATAAACGCTAATGTTTTGTAAGTTAAATTAAAAAAAGGAGATAGAAGGCATTTTTTTTTTTAAAGCTAAAGTTACATTTTTTATTATGGGGTCATAAAGTGAGACAAAAGAATTAAAATTAAATAGAAAATAGAGAATTTCAAGCAAAGAGGTGGGAGTTATAGATGGGAAAAGAAAAGCAAATTTTGAGCATGTAGGATTTTTTTTGGGAAAAATAATGTTATATTGTTGGAATTTAACTTAGTGCTTATTAAAGTAACATTAAAAAAGGAGATATAAGGCGTTTTTTTTTTTTTAAAGCTAAAGTTACATTTTTTATTGTGGGGTCATAAAGGGAGACAAAAGAATTAAAATTAAATAGAAAATAGAGAATTTCAAGCAAAGAGGTGGGAGTTATAGATGGGAAAAGAAAAGCAAATTTTGAGCATGTAGGATTTTTTTTGGGAAAAATAATGTTATATTGTTGGAATTTAACTTAGTGCTTATTAAAGTAACATTAAAAAAAGGAGATATAAGGCATTTCTTTTTTTTTTAAAGCTAAAGTTACATTTTTTATTGTGGGGTCATAAAGGGAGACAAAAGAATTAAAATTAAATAGAAAATAGAGAATTTCAAGCAAAGAGGTGGGAGTTATAGATGGGAAAAGAAAAGCAAATTTTGAGCATAATTTTTAGCATGTAGATTCTTTTTGGGAAAAATAATGTTATATTGTTGGAATTTCTAGAACTTCATGAAGACGCAAACCTTCATGGGGAATATCATCTTTGAGGTTGGAAAATACTTCTTGGGTGATTTACAATTACCTCATTTTTGGGGTTGTGCTAGAGCCAAATCGTGGGAAATTTAATGGAGTTTTTTTCTGTGAGTTTGAGGTTTGATCAAAATTGAGATATTATATAGGTAAATATTTTTATATTTTTTGAGAATTTTCTCTAAGTAGTGTTTAAATGAAAAGGAGTGTTAGTTGCAGGTCATTCAATTGCTAGACCATAGAGTTGTACCAATTTTTAAGCAATGACTAAATTCAATTATTGGTCATTGAATGCATTATCTGAAAGGGAAAAGTCGATGGCCAATTTTTATAACATTTTTGTACACTTCTAGCAATGAACTTTAATACCATATGGAAGATTAAGGGGATATGAATAAAAAAAATTGATTGTAAAATACCAGTCAAACATGGTTGAAGGTAAAATAAGGTGTGATTGGGAAGAATGAGGACTCGGGCTTGAAATTTTAACACCATATCATTTCATCAACTTGTTGTATATAATCCTGACTCAACCATACATATTTTGGAGAAGATCGTACATTAAAAAAGGCACCGTATGATTCTATGAGGGAAGTCATAAGATGTGAATCTATTGAAATAAATCATTTAATATTTATTTCTTTTGGCTAGATTATTGGATAATATTTAGGGTCATCCCTTATTTATTGTTAGACAGTTTGAAACCTTGTCATACCATCTACATTGGTCTTTACAAAGTGTCATACCATTAAGGAATGCTAGAGAAAATTATACTAGGTTAGAAAATATATTTTTTTATCATTCCTAGAAGATGCAACAATTAATTTTTTTGCATATTTTCTATTAAATTAGTTGTAGGAGGTGTTAAGAAAAAATAAATATTTTCATTTGAATATCTATAGTGTAGAAAATTGTATTCCTTCTTAAGAGAAAGCACAATTTCACACTTAATTTGGACCTATTTTAGTGACCTTTCATTTATGCATTTTAAACCCCATTTTTGGGCCCCTAATACCCTTTATTATGTATTCCAAGGCCTATTTTATTTATTTCCCAACACCATCTCCCACATTAAATAAATGCTATTAATTAAATTAATTCCCTAATATTTATTAGGTCTTGCTATTTTAGATTAGGACCCATTCTCCCATGGGAAAATGGGTCCTTCTTAAGTGCCTAAACTCAACTTAAAACATTTTTTTGGTGGCATTTTAAGGTTTCAAATTCAAATTTCAAGTGTCGGCTTTTAGTATTTTTAAATAAATGAGAAATTAGAAAGGAAGCCTATAAAACTAAGTCTTTTAATCATTTTTCACTAGAAAAGAAGATAGATTCACATGAAATCACAAGTGTTCATACTCAAGAGCAAGGAGAAGTTAGTCAAGCATTCAAAAGTGAAGTCTTGGAGCAACATTTTAGTTGTTTTTGCAGGTCTTCAAGTTCATTTTTCCAACAAGATCAAGCATTGCCAAAGATTGATGATAGATGCCTATGGAGAATCGTGATGGATTCTAGGTTTTGGGAGATGCACTAAGACATTCGACCAATCCTAATGACTTGTTTCCTAAGTGGTTCCATCTTCTATTATCATTCTACTTTCTGCCTAAAGGAAGGTATATTTAGTTTTGTGACTTATTAGGGTGATTTGAGATCTCCTAAAGTAGGTCATCATCATTGTTCATGTTCATTTAGGTATCCTATTCTAACACACTTGGATAGGTTTTTCATGCATTTTATCTCTCTTAATCTTAGACACACTTAAGGTTAGAGATTACACACATTTTATGTTTTGGGTCTATATTTATCATCAAGGTTTAATTACCAAACTTGGGGTTTGACCAAGGCAAACCCCTATCTATTGAGAAAAATGTCTCAAACTTATTGGTGTTTTGGTTTTAGCTTCATTAGATTAATAGTTGAATGTCGACAAGACAAATTTCCCAGTCTTCTCAATGTCTCGATAAGCTCTCCACGAGTTGGCGTTAAGCACTTCGTCGGGTTGACAATCATATGTGGGCAGGACAAATTGATAAGTCTCCTTGAAAAGCACTTGGCTTATTGCTAAGCCTCTTTGGAGTTTGCATTGGTGATGAAGCTTCATTGACAAGACAAGTAACTATCGACGAGACTAAATGAACAGTCTCTTTGATGTACTGATAAACTGCAAGGAGTGTTTTGTTGGAGCGATAGGTCAATGTTGAAGGGAGTCATTTGGTCATCCCTTCAACATCCTAATGGAAGCTTGGGTCTCTTCATCAAAGGGAATGATGAACATCATTTGGATGTAGATGATGGTCCCTTTGATGTGCTAAGAAGGTGGGACCAAACTACATGAAGGGTAATGTCAGTGGTATGATAGTGATGACATGGTTGACACATAGGTGGTGGGGACCGCCCGTTCGAGGCTATAAGGTTTGTCGGTAAGACTTTGTCGTATTGAAAGGAGTTGCTACATGGTCTCTTCAATATCCCGATGGAGGGTGCTAGCAATAGTGAACACCTGTGAAGGTATGTTTATTGGAGTGATAGCAAGAGTTTAGAGAGATAGGGTTTCTTGTCTCTTCAACATTCTGGTGGGATTTCAACAAAGGTAGAGGATAGTGACAGTTTAGTTCGTTGTGATCATTTGTTTGATATGGAAGTTGGAGTGATTGTTCTCTTGTTATGCTTGTGAAGTCTATATTGAATGTAGTAGTGATTTGGATTGGTAATCACGAATGAGGGAAAATCTCAGAGAGTGAATGTAATCAAATTTCTATCAAATTGATTTTGTGAATTGACACCTAAAAGAGCATAGCTCTGTAACTTGTATGTAATTGACATTTTACTGTAATACACGAGATCTCTACTTTGGTGTGTGGGTTTTTTCCCGAAATGGTTTTCCCATGTAAAATTTTGTGTTTATACTTTATTGTCTATTCTTTTATTCATGTATGTGCATCTTTATATTCTATAATTGCGAGTATTGAAAGTTTTTATGTATCTCTCTCTTGAAGTTTAGCATTAGGAAGGAATTTTCCACACTTTGCTTTCCTTTCAGTTGGTATTAGAGTTTGGATAGCTTTGTTGTCCTTATGGGTAAGATGAGTTTTTTGTGCTGATCTTGTTTAGTGGGAGTTTTGCAGAGAAATCCAGTTGTAAACTTATTGCATATTTAAGATGGCAAGCACATCCAAAAGAATAGAGATTGAGAAGTTCAACAATGGAAATTTTGAGTTGTGGAAACTCAAAATGGAAGATTTTCTCATGGATCAAGAGTTATGGGATGTAGTGTCCTCTAACAAACCATCAAAAACCTCATAGAATGATTGGGATGCAAAGGACCAAAAAGCCAAGGGTTTGATTATACTGTGCTTGGTTGATTAAGTTCTCTTGAGCGCCCATGAAGAGAAGACATTAAAACTCTTGTGGAAGAAGCTTGGTGACATTTATTAGGGAAAATTTCTAGTGAATACATTATTCCTGAGAAATAAGTTGTATTCTTTGAAGATGGAGGAAGGAGCGTCTATTGCAGATTATTTGAATGTGTTTAATATGATCATTGCTCAGTTGGGGTCTGTTGGTGTGAAGATAGATGACAAGGATTGTTGCATGCTTCTATTGTGTTCATTTCTTGACACATGAGATCACCTAGTAATGGCCATTGGGAGTACAATAACCACTTTCAAGATGGAAGATGTGGTTGCTTCCCAGCTATTAGAGGAAATATGAAGGAAATCTTCTGAGAAGGCCAAGGAAGCTCTTATTGTTCGAGGAAGATCAAAGGAGAAAGAAAAGAAGAAAGACAAGAAGTCTAAATTTGAGTCAGAGGGGAGATCAAAGTATCCTGGTAAAAATTCCAAGGTGAAATGCTAGAACTATGGGCAGACTGGACACATCCAAAAAGATTGTAAAGAGGAGAAGAAGAAAAAGAAAACGAGTTCTTCAAAAAAATATTCTTCTCAGACCGATGCAAATGCCTTCATAGCAGCCTTGGCAACTTAGGCATCAGATGATGTCTGGTTGATTGACTTAGGTGCGTCCCTTGACATGACCTCTCATAGAGGTTGGTTCTCAAAGTATGAAAGTATGTTGGTGGAAGTGTGTATTTGGGTGATGATTCTCACCTGGAGATTATTGGTTGCGAAAGAGTCAAAATTCAGTTTCCTGATGGAAGAGTGAAGAGAATCAATGATGTGATGCATATACCAAGTCTGGATCAAAATTTACTTTTTGTAAGTAAGCTTAATGATGTTGGTGTGCAAGTCTATTTCTTGAATGGTGTTTGTAAATGACTAAAGGATCTATGGTGCTAGCTAAGGGTGCATGAATTGGCACTTTGTATAAGTTGGATGCATGTGTAGTACAATGAAAAAGTGCTTCTACAAAGTCAAGTAAATCTGATCATGTAGAGAAAGGAGGTGCTATTCTTGAGGGCATAAACACTTTGGAGATGAAGCTCCCAACAAAGAAAATAATGTTGTGGCATTAAAGGCTAGGCCACATTGGTGAAAAATGCTTAAAAGCCTTGAAAAATAAAAGCCTGGTTGAAGCACTTGATGATTATAATCTTGAGTTTGATTTTTGTGAACATTGTATATATGGAAAGAAACATCGTGTTTCATTTTATTTTAGTCCTCATAAATCTTCTAGAATTCTGGATTATATTCATGCTGATGTGTTTCATCCAATTAATGTTCCTTCGTTATCGAAATCTGTGTATTTTATTTTGTTCATAGATGATTATTCGAGAAGGACATTTGTTTATTTTCTCAGAAGTGAAACTAAAGTTTTCAATCAATTTAATGAATTTAAAACCTTGGTTGAAAATTAGACTAGTAGAAAAATAAAGTACTTGAGGACGGATAATGGAGGTGAGTTATGTTCAACAGATTTCAATAAGTTTTGCAAGGACCATGGAATTAAAAGGCATAAAACAACTCCTCACAATCCACAACAAAATGGAGTTGTAGAAAGGATGAATATAACACTGATGGAAAGGGTGAGAAGTATGCTAAGTAGTGCTAGTTTGGAACAAAATTTCTGGGTTGAGGCTATAGGGATAACATGTTATTTGATTAATAGATCTTCCACTTCAGTGCTCATGGAAAAGACACCTATGGAAGTGTGGTCTTGTAAGAATCCCTCTTTGACACACATTAGAGTCTTTGGCTGTGAGGTGTATGCTTATGTTCCTAGTGAAAAGAGATCAAAATTGGAGAACAAGGCAATAAAATGTAGCTTCATCAATTATGGAATTGGTGTGAAAGGGTACAAGCTTTGGAGCCTAGTTATAAAGAAGGTGTTGTATAGCAGAAGTGTGATCTTTTGTGAGATGAAACCTTCTATAGTTGATCTATAACTAGAGGTGAAATAAGCACAAAAGAAGGAGGTAGTTGAAATTCCTCTTACGCTAGAAAAAGATGAACTACATACTCCTAGTGGACTTGTTAATGAGGAGAGCTCAAGCAACTCTAAAAGTTTTGAACAAGAAGAACCTTAGCCTCAACTTGTGAGGAGGTCTACATGTGTGAAGTGGCAACCTAAAATCTTTAGCTATTCTATGTTAGATTCTAGTTGTGCATAATATTTGATTGCTAACATTGATGAGCCTAGGACCATTAGAGAGGCTATGTGTATGTCTGATTCAGATTCCTAGTTGGAAGCCATGAATGAGGAAATGGCATCATTGAAGAAGAATGAAATGTGAGATCTAGTACATTTTCCTGAAGGATGAAAGCATGTTGATTGTAAATGGGTGTTCAAGAAGAAGATTGGTTTGGATGGTAGTATTGAGATGCATAAAACAAGGTTGGTCACAAAAGGATATTCCCAGGTGGACCGAATTGATTATGGAGAAATATTTTCTCCTGTAGCTAAGCTAACGTCTATTAGATTTATGTTGTCACTTGCAGCTACATATGACTTAGAGATCAATTAGATGGATGTAAAGACATCATTTCTTCATGGTGATTTGAAGGAAGAGATTTACATGTCCCAACCAAAGCACTTCATTGAAAAAGGTATGGAAAACCTAGTTTGCAAATTAAATAAATCTTTGTATGGTTTGAAGTAGTCACCTAGAATTTTGTACCAAAAGTTTGACACCTATGTGTTGTCTTTAGGATTTGTGAGATCAAATTATGATCATTTTGTTTACTTTAAAACTAAAAATGGTCATCTTCTTAGTATTTCCCTATATGTGGATAACATGTTCATTGGGAATAGTAAGGGTATGATTTCTAAATTGAAGTCTCAATTGTCAACACAGTTTAAAATGGAAGATCTAGGTTAAGCTAGGTATATTATGGGGATGGAAATCAAAGGGATAGGGAAAATAGAAAAATTTGGCTCGACTAGAGCAAGTATATAAATTATTTCCTAGAGAGGTTTAATATGATAGATTGAAAGTAGTTAGTTATTCCAGTGTTGTAGAGAATGGAACTTTTTGTTGAAGATTATCCAAAATCTCCTACTGAGATGGAGGACATGACCAGGGTGACTTATGCAAGTGTAGTTGGAAGTTTAATGTATGCAATGGTCTGTACCAGTTCAAACATTTCCCAAGCAGTGGAAGTACTTAGTCGATTTATGGCTAATCTAGGAAGGCCGCATTGGGAGGCTGTGAAGAGAGTTTTCAGGTATTTGAAGGGTACTTCTGAGTACACATTATGTTATCATGGTTACTCTACTGGATCTCAGATTTTAGTTAGCATTCATGGATATGTGGATTCTAATTGGGTAGGGGACATTGGCAGTAGAAGATCCACCAATGGATATGTATTCATGTTGTTTGGTGGTGTAGTTAGCTGGATGAGCAAGCAGTAGGTTGTAGTCACTTTATCCACTATGGAGGCTGAGTACATGGTAGCAACTCATATTGGTGTAATTAATTATTTAATTACACTTTACATAAGTTTACTTAGGCATTATTTAATTCCTAGGTTATAGGTTGTTATCCTTATCTTGATGAGCTATCTTTTTGCTCAAGATAAGATTAGGGTTTTGCATACTTGCTTTTATAAAGAAAATTATCTCTTGTAATTATTGTACTTTGAATATATCAATTTGCACATCTTCATGCAAACTCTCTGATTTTTTGTTTTTCTCTTTATGGAAGGTTATTTTCTGGTTTGCATTTCAGATCTGGTTTCTAACATGGTATTAGAGCCTTGATTTGCAACCCCTTCTCAGATTTTTGGAGAGATTCAGTGCAGAGTTCGTTCGGGCTTCCTCGAGGGATCTAACCTTGAGCATTTTTTTGGTGCATTTTGGAGCAAAACAAATGTCGCCATCGCGTTCGCAGCGCCCTAAATCCCTAAAATCGCATGTCGTTTTGCTCAAATATGAGCAGTTGCAACAAAAGGCAATTTTTTTTAAAGGCACGTAGATCCATATAAATCTGAGTGCCTCATTTTGCGTGCACGTAGGTACAAGGATTATTATGCTGGTTTTTCTGAATTTTCTCAGTTCATAAAAAATTCTGAGGGTTTTGTCAATTATTTTTCCTTGCAAAATAAAAATATATACATTAGTTTTTTTTGAAAAAAATCAAGTTAAAAAAAAATCAAAAATTCAAAAGCAATTTAAAGCGCTTCAAAAAAAAACATTGTACACTCGCAGGGTACTTTGTACCCTGCACTGTCAAATCTGTAGGCCACAGCCGGCCTTGGCTTCGGCGCCCGACGACCAAAAAGCCACCGGCCGGTAGCTCTCAAGCCCCTGACGGCTAATCTCACCGACAACCCTCCTAACCCTCATTGGTGGTAGTTGTTTACAGGCGGGGCCTTACAAACAGGAAATCCGGCACTGAAATCCGGCCTTTCCAAATTCCGGCGGCGCATCCACGAAATCTGGTAGGCATTCAAACCCGTGGCGGCATGGAGGAATATTCCTCTAGATTACAGCAATCGGCAAATTTTTTCTGGGAAAGGTATTTTTTTTCAGTTTGTATGACGACCGTCAATTTTTTTTGCAGGGGGGAATTTTTTTGCTGTGACGACCAGATGGCCATCAAATTTATGCTCCTGAAGTGTTGACGTCAGCATGACGTCATTGTACGACCGACCCTCTTTGCCCCCTCCTAACCCCAGTTTGCCTTCAAGGAGCGGTTTTTTTCTTTTTGGTGTAACTTGGGCATATGGTATTGAAATCAGGCAAACGAGATATCACCGGAAAGTTGGTTCCGAGAACTTTCTAGTGGTGTAGTTTATTTTTTAGTATTTTTTTGTTTAGCTGAATTTGTTGCTGTTTGAAGTTAGATGTTCATTTATGGCTTCCGAGCTCATAACTTTTTGCCACAATCTCTGCTTTTCGCCCTCTTTGCGGCATTAGAAAGGTATTAAGGAGCTCTATGTTGTTGTCCATGCACTTTTTTCTGTATCTATCCCAGGTCGATCATTATTCTAGATTTTTCCTGATGGGTGTTTTGGAGATTACTTGGATGTTTTGGCAGTTGGAAGGGTGAAACTTGAATATTTGCACTTCATTTCAATACCACATCATTTTATTTTTTGTTTATGCATGTTTAGCATTCTCTCCTTTTACAATCATTGGGTTATTGTAATAAATGAACTAAGTTAAAGTTCCATCAGGGGGGTTTCATGCATAATAATCTAATTAGAGTGTGCATGCACTTTGATCTTCATCTTGTTTTGATGACAACTCACATGGGTTAAATTTGGTTTCTTCATTTCTTTTGGCCACATCTTATCTTAGTTTGACACATATTAGATTCACATCAGTTCACACTTCCGATTGAGAGCCTATGGTTATTGATCCGCATTGGTTCAGATCCATCTCAGTTTGAGGGCCATGTTTTTATGGTTAATGTTCCAGAGTCTTTATGGTACTTGTTCCCATGGAAGAGTTTTAGTCTCAGTTTGGCATCGACATCGAGATACACAGTTTCTAGATTCTGTCATCATTTCATCTACTGTTGCTTCACATATTCCAGGGTTGTTCCAGTATGTGAGTTTCCAGTGTTCCTTGGCATCGGGTTTGCTGTTGCATTTGTGATTCCATTATGGTTTCTTGCAAACAAAAGTATCTTTCCTTGCTTGCCAGTTTTTTGGGTTCTAGCGTTACTTCATCAGAGTTCTTCCAGTGATTCTTTGCAGCAGTTCATCTCATTGAGGGGGGTTTTTCCCACTAGGTTTTCTCTCTCTTTGCATTTGTAAATGGGTACCTGATCGGGCGTTTGTTGTTGAGACCCATCTCACATCATTTGCATAATAATTTGCTTCTCCCTAAGTTGCACTTATGGGGGGTGTTGGTGTAATTAATTATTTAATTACACTTTACATAAGTTTACTTGGACATTATTTAATTCCTAGGTTATAGGTTGTTATCCTTATCTTGATGAGCTATCTTTTTGCTCAAGATAAGATTAGGGTTATGCACACTTTCTTTTATAAAGAAAATTATCTCTTGTAATTATTGTACTTCAAATATATCAATTTGCACATCTTCATGCAAACTCTCTGCTTTTTTGTTTTTCTCTTTGTGGAAGGTTATTTTTTGGTTTGCATTTCTGATCTTGGTTTCTAACAACCCATGCCTAGAAGGAAGCCATTTGGTTTAGAAGATTATGTTCTGATGTTGGTTTTGATGTTGGGAAAATTGTTATTTACTGTGATAGTCAGAGTGCCATTTGTTTGGAAAAAAATCCTACCTTCCATGCCAGGACGAAACATATTGACGTGAAGTACCACTTTGTTCATGATATGGCGGAGGATGGAAAGGGTAGTCTGGAAAAAAATGATAGTCTAGAAAATGTTGTTGATGCATTGATGAAGCCTATGAGCATGAATAAGTTCAAATGGTGTGCCAGTTCGATGGGCCTTGGGGCCTAGAATGTACAATGACTTCAAGCGTTGGAAGGAGCCAGTAAGTTCTTTGTCAAGTGGGAGAATGTTGAGAAAAATGTCTCAAAATTACTAGCATTCAGGTTTTAGTTTCATTGGATTGACAATTGAATGTCGGTAGGACAAATTGTCCAGTCTCCTCAATGTCCCGATAAGCTCTCCACGGGTTGGCGTTAAGTGGTTCGTTGGGTTGACAGTCATATGTTGGTGGGATGGATTGATAAGTCTCCTCGACAAGTGCTTGGTTTATTGCTAAGTGTCTTTGGAGTTTTCATTGGTGGTGAAGCTTCATTGATGAGACAAGTAACTCTCTACAGGATTGAATAAACAGTCTCTTCGATGTATAGATATACTGCAAGAAGTGTTTCATTGGAGTGACAAGTCAATGTCAGAGGGAGTCATTTGGCAATCCCTTCAACATCTCGATGGAAGCTTGGGTCTCTTCGTCGAAGGGAATAATGAATATTGTCGAGAAATAGATGATGGTCCCTTCAATGTGCCAAGAAGGTGGGACTAAACAACATGAAGGGTAATGTTAGTTGTATGACAGTGATGACATGGTTGACATGTAGGTGGTGGGGACCACTTGTTCGAGGCTATAAGGTTCATCGATAAGACTTTGTTGTATCAGAAGGAGTTGCTACGTGGTCTCTTCGATATCTCAATGGACGGTGCTAGCAGCGGTGAACACCTACGAAGGTATGCTTATCAGAGTGATATCAAGAGTTTAGAGAGATAAGGTTTCTTGTCTCTTCGACATTCTGGTGGGATTTCAACAAAGGCAAAAGATAGTGATGGTTTAGTTCGTTGTGACCATTTTTCTGATATGGAAGTTGGAGCGATTATTCTCTTGTTATGCTTGTGAAGTTTGTATTGAATGTAGTAGTGATTTGGATTGGTAATCATGAATGAGGGAAGATCTCAGAGAGTGAATGTAATTGAATTGCTACCGAATTGATTATGTGAATTGACACCCGAAAGAGCATAGCTCTGTAACTTTTATGTAATTGACATTTTACTGTAATACAAGAGATCTCTGCTTTGGTGTGTGGGGTTTTTCCTGAAAGGGATTTCCCACATAAAATCCTGTGTTCATACTTTATTGTCTATTTTGTTATTCATGTATGTGCATCTTTATATTCTGTAATTACAAGTTTTGAAAGTTTTTATGTATCTCTCTCCTGAAGTTTGGCATTAGGAAGGCATTTTCTGCACTTTCCTTTCCTTTCACTATCCACCACTAAAAAACAATTTTGTTTTGTAGATTTATCACAGATTCGGATCTGGGAGCGAAGGTTCAAAGTTACAAGGAAGAAGTGCAAGTTTTGGACTCAAATCTCATATCCAATTTTTTTTAGAATAGGAAATAGAATTTTATTATAGGCGCACAGTGTTATTCCCTCTTAGATTTGCCAAAACTTTGTTGGTTCGTTCAATTTTATGGTTAATCTACTAAATCCAAGTGATAGATTGCATTTTAGAGTTGATTTTCTATTTTTAGTTTTTCTCCCCAAAGTGTTGTTTGACCTTGATCCCCATCCTTCAATCATAATGAAATTTGAAGATTCTCACCCTAAATTGATTCACCCAAAGGTTGATAGTCAATTTGAGGCGGGGATCTCATTTCCTAATGAATTGAGGAAGATAGGGTCTATTTCTTTCTTTTGGACTTACTTTTCCATTTTGGGAAACCCTATTTTCCTTCATTTCAATATCAATCTGTTATCAATTGATTGTATTTTTGGGCTCAATACTATGGAAATATTGGTGAAATGGCTTAATTAAGTTGTGATCAATTTTTTATGCTTCAAAAATTTAAAAAACTATAAATTGTTTGACAAAATGTTCGCTTGTTAAACTTTGGGAGAGAGCAAGAAAAAAATTTGGCAATTTTTTTTGGGGTTAGACATTTTATCTTCGCTAATTGTATTTCACAAAACTTGGTTAAAGGTATTTATTTGTCCATTTCTACAAAAAAAATTGGTCAATTATCACTTTGAAAATGGCTATTTTCTTACCCTTTTGGATTAGGCCCTATAATTCTTGGTTATTTTATGCAAGGCTTGAGGTTCAGGTATTTAGTGGCAAAAAAAACTCAATATTATAGATAATCTTTATCAACAAAGTCTAATTGGATAAATTCTTAAATGGTTGGAAATGGATTTATCATGATAAAAAAAATTAATTCCTTGGTATTCCTTTTTCCTCTCAAGTCTCTCCTTCCTACTTGTGGCAAGCCATTATTTCCAAATTTGAGAAGAAATTATCCTACTAGATTATTGAACCTCCTTCTTTGGTAGGGAAATTTTAGGCATGTTCTAAAATTTTCTACTACACATCTTTATTACTCTTCATGTTTGGTTTCTTCCAAAGTTTCCTACTTGAAAGTGGTGCAGGAGCACCTAGGCTAACCTCCATTTTGTTAATTGTCATTTTTGGCTTGTATTTGACCTTAGCCAAGTTAGGGTAATAGTGTGTTTGTTTTGGACCTTAGAAGGTCATTGTTGTGGTTAGGTGAATTAGTCATTAGGACTAAGATTCACCAAAGTTTAGTCATTATTGCTAGTTTGCTTTGTTTAGCTTAATTTGGAATTTGGAATCTTTAATGTGTTCTAAACACATTAATGTTGTTAGGAGGATGCCATGAGGCAGTTAAGGGAGTTGGATGCTCGAAATCAAGGAGGTAGAGGTCCTAGGAGTTTGGAAGAGGGCATAATGGGAAGTTGCAAAAAGTTGTTATTAAGTTGTCATGACAACATTTGTCATGTTGCATGCAACTCGGTTATCTTGGATCCCCTAAAAGATAGGAGTGTGGGATCGACCAACATCCCTAAAAACATGGCAAATGGCATCTATGAAAGGTGTGGCTTGAATTCAAGCAAGTTAGTTTTTTTGTAATCAAGTTTTGTTGTGATTGGAATAGTAAAGAACTCTGCAATTTTCTGTGTTCACCGAATGTTTTGAGTGACAGTGTCATAAGGAGGATTCAATGCTTTGATTTGACATTGGTTTTGTGTTCACAGGACAATTCTAAGTGTTTTCCCTTCTGTAAGAAATTTCATTTGAGATAGTTTAGTGTTTTGTGTAAATAAGTTAGAGTTTAGGGTTTTTACTGTCCTGTACTGAACAATCAGTCTTTTTATGGCTCCCCCATGAAATCTAGCCACGGGAATTTCCTGAGAATAGATGGATTTGTTAGGGGAGCCATTGGTCTGTATATACTTAGTGGTAGGAGTCATGTGGAGTCGAGTAGCAGAGTGCAAAATCAAACCCTAGGCGAGTTCGAAGTACCCGGTTAGAGGTTTGACAGTGAAGAAGTGAAGAGTATAGGCAGGGGTCAGAAGTACAGTATGGAACAAGCATAGTACCAGGTAGGGTATGATCATATCTTCATAGGTTAGAAGGATTGAGGTCCAGTCAATCCATTTGTGTGAGAGAGGAACAAGAAATCTATGTAACCCTACTAAATAGGTCTTTTAGCCCTATTTGACCTAGTTTATAGGAACCCAGTGTACAGAGGAGGTAGAGGCCTGAAACCTTGTGAATATTTTAGAGAACCAAAAATGGTATTTTAATGTGAAACTTGTTTTCTAGGTTGTTTGGAAAGTTTGAGCAAGAATGGAAAAAAGGTCACTGTCAAGGGCTACAAGAGACTAGGCCTCTTCAAGACAAATTCTTGGAATCTGTAAGAAGGAAGATTGAAGACCATCCAAGATGGATCCAAATAGATGTGTATGGCATGTTTTTAGTATCTTTGATGCCCTTGCAATCAGTTCAAGATTTCATGTGATGTTGGCACTTAGAGCCTTCTAAGTGGAAGAGATAGTTTGCCAGTTCAAGTGGTGTTAGTCTTTCAAGGTGAAGCACAAGTTGTAAAACTCTTGGAAAGGAGTTGGAATAGGACTTAGTTAATGATCTAAGCCTAATTAGAACCTTAGAAGCTATCAGGTTTCTGGATGAAGACAGGGAAAAGTCTTCCTAGCTAGTTGTGCAAGCAAACCTTGGAACACTTACACCAGAAAGTTGAAAAAAATATGAAGGATTTTTTATAGGATTATTCTAATAAAATAGAGGATTTCGTCAATGTGGCTATTGTTAAATGTGTCTCAACTTTGCATCCTAATGTTAAGAGTAGAGAAAATACAAATTTTGGGTTGCAGTTTTTTTAAATTAGGGATCTAAAATTTAATATTGGCCCCAAAAATGTTGAAATGGGTCTTAATTGGAACTGTTTGATTACAAAAATGGACGCCTCTTTGAGATCTTCATTTTTTTATAAAATAATTTCAATCAACTTATTGGATCAAAAGTTATGGCCTCTAGAAGTTGGGCCTCTTACATCATAAATATAAGAGCATTTATGAAAAATTATTAGAGAGTTGTGAGAGGGAGATACACTTATTGACCAAATTATGATGCATATATATATATATATTTATCAAAAGTTAAGGCATTTAGAAGTTGTGCCTCATACATCATAAATATAAGAGCATTTATGACAAATTATGAGAGAGTTGTGAGAGGGAGTTACACTTATTGATCAAATTATGATGCATATTTTATTTTTTATTGTTTTTTTCTAAAAAATGACAAGCCCTTAAACTTTTATTGAAATGAGACTTACATATCAAAGGACTACTCTCATAGGAGAAGATTACATTTCAAAATTCTTGAAAGAGAGAAGAAGGATCAAGAAGTGCAGTTGTGTGCAAGTGTTTTTTACTTCTAAATATGCAATACAAACTAAAAATGAAATGTAAAGAACACAAGACCACTTCAAGATTAGCCTAAGTTGAACACAAACAAAAGAATAATAAAACACTGATTATACCTTTGCTTGTGTTGATCTCTTTGGTTGGCCCTTGGTTGAAGCTTAGATGTGTGCTCCTTTGGTGGCAGTATGATGAAAAGTGGATGCAAGGTGGTGTGGATGCAATGAAGGATGTAGATGTGCAATGAAAGCTTAAGGATTCTACATGGAGGATGAACTTGAACTTAAGTGAAAATGCAAGTGATAGAGCTAATTATGCAAAATGTTTGAAATTGGCTTGAGAGCATAAGTGTGTTAAAATGCCTAATGTCCCTAAATGAATGAGAAGGGTGGGTTATTTATAGAAGAAATTGAATTCTCTAGAGAATTCAATGGTCAAGATTGAGCCACCATGGCCAAGATGGAGGGCTATGGTGAGTTGAGGACTCACAAACTCTCGCATCTTGCCATGTGGAGGATGAAGTATCCAAAGGACATGGTGAGATGGAAAGGGTACAAATGATGTGGAATAAGGACAAGTACTTTGGGATGTGACTGATGTGACCTCTCAATGATCACATGGGGAAGAGGAGATTCCTTGGAGGAATAAAATAGAATTTAAAATTCCATGATTGGGGATATCTTAAGGATAAGACAAGGTTTCCAAAAAAGAAGCTAAGAAGTACCTTGGATAAGACAAGGTGCTTATAATAGAAGGTTCCTAACCCATGTGACTGATGTGACCTCTCAATGATCACATGGAGAAGAGGAGAACCTTAGAGGACTAAAAGTGAATTTTAAATTCACATGGGGAAGACAAAAATGAATTAAAAATTCCTTGGAGAATGAGAGAGTTGATCAAGATGTTGATTAGACTAACTAATCAACGATTAGAAGATAGTTAGTGGCTAATGAAGATTAGGAGCCAACTTGCAAAAGTTGGAGGATGTGGCACATCTTAATCAAGGTTTAGACATGTGCACATACTAATCAAGGATTAGACATATGCACATCCCTAATGATAAGATTAGGAGGTGGATTAGGATTAAAGAAAAGTGATGGAGGATGTGACATGTGAGAAATTAAATAAATGTATTATTTATTTAATTCTTTGAGGATAAGGGGGATAAAGGGTAAGGTATTTAATTATTTAACTAAACGCCTTAGGGATTTAGAAGAATTAGGGGCATTAATTAAAGAATAGTAATATTACTTAATTGATGCAAGTAAGAGGATATTTAGACGAAAAGGGACAAATTTGGACAAATGGTAAGTGTCCAAATTTAGGTGTCTACATTTTTCCCCTCTTTGAGATGGTGTTACAAAGTAGCATCATTTCAAAGAATATTAAAAATTAGAACTTGAAAGAAGATGGTTAGATTGCGAAAGATGCCCTAGTCATTCAAAGTAGTGACTAGGAAGAAAGATGATAGGGGTGAATATGAAGATTAGGGATTGAGGATGCCCCCTCGAGAGGACATGCAGGTTTTTAAGAGAACACGAGTGTGCTCTCAAAATGGATGAAGTGATGAAATGGGGAAGATGATGCAAAGTGATGGATAAGAGAGGATGATAAGCGATATGAGATTAGGAAGCGCAAATGGTGATGTTGCCCTAGTCAAGCTACAAGCCAAAATGGGTTGATGATGGATGGAGTGTTGTTGATGATGGAATGAATATCCCAAAACAACATGAGGATGGGGAAGGATACATCTCGATAAGTGTTGTTGATGAGGGAAGGATACATCCCAAAACAACACCAAAGGATAGGGAAGGATACATCCCGATGATGTTGATGAAAGCGTTGTTGATGAGGGAAGGATACATCCCAAAATAACACCAAAGGATAGGGAAGGATATCCCAATGATGATGATGATGATGAGATCAAGGCTTGTAGCAAGGCTAGGAACAAGACCACATATGTGATTGAATTGATGAGGATTCGATTGAATGTGAGATGGATGAAAGGAATGAAAACAATGGAGGAAAATATGCTTAGAATAACCAATCTATATTATTCTAAGAATATTTAAGAGATGATGGTAAGAGATTGGATGGATAGAGGAGGTAGAGTGATGAAGGCTGAATGGATGGGGGGGATTTTGATAGATGAGAAGAGGGGGGATGGGGGGATGAATGCTTGCACAACCAATATCATAGTGGGTTGGGTAGGGAAGCGATGGAGGATACATGCAATGCAATGTAATGGGAGATGAAATACAATCCTAATGCAATTTTCCATTGTTGGAGCACTAATTTTTGCTATAGCATAAGACACCGAGCGCTAGGGTATTGAAACCAAGGAAGATTAGTTTCTAATGCGTAAAACAAACACAACAGACAATCCCAACACCCCAAAGTCGTGAAGGCCTTGGTTGGGCTAGGAATTGGGATAACCACAAGTACAAGAGGATGCCCCAACATAACACAAGACCACATGGATATTGGTGGGTACAATGTGGGACAACTAGGAAGACAATAACAAACAAAAGATCAAGGTATGCCCCTATGTTTACCAGTCAAAACACACCATAATATGATATATCATGGTGGCCTTGACAAGGTATGATAGGGAGCTCAAATGATAAACAAAAGCCAAAATTATCAAAATATCGTAATCAATTTCAAATGTCCTTTGCCATAGGATCAAGGGGATGGACGAGAATGATGAGGTGTGTTAGGAAGGATGCATCCTGTTGAGACCAAAGATGGATACTAAACTAAAAGATCAATATGACACATGATATTCAAAAACGATTGGAGTTGATGATACAAGTGGATCTCGTTTGTTAAGAACCAGGTAGATAGGGGCATACTTGACGACATGATACAAGACATGAGAGACATAATACAAGACACACCCTAAAGACCTAGGGGCTCGGGGGCTAACCAAAGATTAGCCTTGCCTACGTGAAAGTGTAGAACCCTTGTAGTTCGATAAAAGACCATGGATTAAAAGGGGAAAGAGGACAATGGAGACCTTGACAAAGATAGGATGAAAAAAAGTAGCCCTGGGGGTGGATCAAATGATTGACCTTGCCTACGTGAAAGCTCAAGGGCAACGTAGTTTGACAAAAGACTAATAATAGACAATTGATAAAGGATGATGAGATAACCCTAATAAGGGGATAAAAAGATGGGACTGATATGATGAGACAAGATAGACTTGGTGGATAAGATAGGATGATGGTGATATGAATAAGATGTGGATTAGGTGAAGCTCAGGGATGGGATAGTTATCCAAATCATCACAAGATGAATGGGGAGGGTGACATGATGGATAGATTAGTGATGAGAAATGATAGGAGATTGGAAAAATGTGCAAAAGAAGGGAGTGACGATGATGAGATAGATGACATTGGGTTTCACGAGGGGAAGCCTATAGCCAGATACCAATGACATAGGATTATGAGATGGGATGAGGATAGAGATAAAGGGATTGATAGATAAAGATAAGGAGATATGAAGATGCTAGGACGAATGGATAAAAGGGATATGGATTTGAACGGGGAAAAGGTTACCAGATGGATAAACAAAAAGGTAAGGGTTTGGAAGATGGATGGATATAGAGATAAGGATGGGGAGATGGCAGGGATGACATGAGGGATGAATGATGTCTCCAAGGACTATCACAAAAGAAGATAGATGCCACCCGCTCTAGATATGTCATGTATGATGAGGCATGAGGGATGGATGATAGAAGGATAGGTAAATAAAGGAGTGAGATGGATATAGGTAGGATGCATGTATAAGGAAGGGAGAGTGATGGTAGCATGATAGGTGGACAGGGAAGGTAGATGGATGTGGATAAGGATTGGGATAGTGTGTAGGTAAAGGGGGATGTATGCCAAGAGGTGTCCAAAGCACGTATATATGTTTTCCCCTATCAATATCAAGATCACAAGGAGGATGGAGGGATTGGGATAAATGGGATATGACAGGTAGGATGTGGAAGATGTGTTGGATGGAGGAGATGGGTGAAGGAGAATGCAGTTGCCCCCAAGTGTGGAAAGAGATGGATGGGGATTTATGCATGACACCTATTTGCTAGGTTTTCATCATGGTACTTATCCAAGGCACTTGTTTGCCAAGTTTTCACCATTGGACGAATTATTTTTCTTTACTATTTTTTTTGACTTTTTTGACTTTTTTGACGTTTTTGATTTTTTTGGATTTTGGGATAGAAGGTGGATGGAAATGGATGTGGATAAGTGGATTTAGAAGATAAGGATATGGATGAAGAACTCAAACATCAAGTTCCATACGAGGTATTAAGAGCCCAAGTGTGAAGTGACTATTGGATGATGGTACAACCTTATTAGGATAAACAAATTATGCAATAGAATGGATTAAAGGGGTTGAATGAGGGAGATATGCGGGATAATGGATGTGATGTTGGAAAGTGTATGGATGGAATGATGGGGAGGATGTATGATGGGGAGATGTTTTCAGAACCAACATTGGCACATATGGTGGTGTATGTGAAGGGATAAGAGAATTAATAGATGGAGAATGTGGGGATAATGGAGGAGACGGGATAGTGAATTTTGGGACATAAGGACCCACAACAGATATAGGAGATGGGGGATGAGAATGATTAGATTTTGTATTAGTAACTTTGGATGTTGTTACAATTTTTTCATTTGAAGGCATTGTATCTTTTATCTTTGGGATCCACATGGTCTTGATTTTTGCTTTGGTGGGCCTTTGAGGCCTATGAATTTGATTTGGATTTTGAATTTGATTTTTCTTTTCTTCACCATGTCTTTTAGAGGGGACATGGGGAGCTTTAGATTCATGTGGATGTTTAGATGTATGCATTTTTGCTTTGGAATCCAAAGTGCTTTTAGTAGCATTGGGATGGGTATGATGAGATGGGTGGTGTGGAGGAAACATGAATGGAGTGATGGAGGTAGGATTTTGAGGATGATATGTGGATGGAGGATGTGTAGGTACATGCCTTTGTTGATCCTGATTAGGGAACATGAGAGTGGGATGTTGATGATGGGTGACATGGAGGGATGATGGATGGATGAAAGGATGAATAGGATGAGATGGAGGAGGTGATTTTGGGATATAAGGGCCCAAAATAGACGTAGTACTCGAAGGATGCGTGATAGCGGGTGGAGGGACATAATGACCCAAAATGGATGGAGTGGATGAAGGATGGGAGATGGTGGATGGAGGGATGTAAGGACCCAAAATGGATGGATCAGATGAATGAGGAATATGGATGGTTGTATTGAGGCGATATGATGGAGGAGGAGGGATGGCAACAAATGATCTAGTGGAGCGATGGTAAGAGCCTATATTTCTTTTGGAAGAGGCTTGTTGAGGACATCTAGAGGTTGTAACAATATCTTTAGATTATGAGTCTTGAGAAATATGTCCAAGACCTTGCATACAAATTTGTTCTTTGATCAGGATGGGCTCTAAAATACGTTGCTCATGAAGGCCTAAACCTTTTCCTTGATAGTTCATGTTCTTGAGCATTCGATCCATGATAGGATTTTTGTTATTCTAGAAGAATGATGCGAGTCCATTATTAGGTGGAAGATGATGGGTGGTATATATGCTTTGTTTTTCTTCTGCAAGGAGACCGCCATGGAAGAATGTGAGAGTACCAAGGGGATATAAAAGTGGTGAGGGAATAGTAGGTTTAGGCGACGATGGAGGATCATGAGATGGAGATGATGGGATAGCAACATCTGGATGGGTGGTATCAGGAGAGGGATTAGGTGATATGATAGGATCTAGATTTGTGGTAGTAGGCAATAAGGGATCATGCAATGGAGTGATCAGATATTGAGTATCAAGGGGATCATGGGATGGAATGGATGGAGGATTGTGATCTTGAGATGGACTAGATAGGACAACAAGATCTTGATGTGGAGAAGGGGATATGTTGGTATGCTTTGGATCAAGCTCTTGGCATGACTCATCTTGGGTGGGTGGCATGATGATGGAGTCTTGGAGGGACTCTTCAAGTGGGGAAGATGGAAGGATGGAGGATTCAAGGCATTCATGGGAATGGATTTAAGTGATACTAGGAGTGGGAGAAGTGGATTGGATTTGGGTGTCTTTGCTGGATTGGGTGGATCTAGGTGTAGGAGGAGTGGATTGGATTTGGTTATCTTCAATGGGCTCGGTGGATCTTAGAGTAGGAGATGGGGACTCAATGGATTCGGTGGGTTTGATGATTTTAGCGGTTTTAGTGGTGCTAGGGGTGGTGACATCAATGATAGGCATGGTGCAGAGAAGGGTCTCATCACTAGTGACTGTAGATGATGGATTGGGATAGCATGGTTCCACGACTACAATGTGTGGAGTGGGGGATGTTTTCTTTGTCATAAGTCCTTGGAGAACTTCTGGAGTGAGAATGGTGCATACTCTAGGTTTAGTTGGGGTGATGGGCATAGATGAAGGATTAGGGATTGGTGAAGGATTGGGATTATGGGGTGGTGGAATAGGATTGGACAGAGGAATGGGATTGGATGGGAGACTAATAGTAGATGGAGGGTTAAGGTAAGAATATCATGATAATAGACTAGAATAGGAAGCCGTGGGTGGTTGGTTGATGTCGGAAGAAATAGATGAGGAATTAAGATAGGAATATTGGGATGGTGGATTAGGATTGGATGAAGGAATGTGATTGGATGGGAGAATAATAGTAGATGGAGGATTAGAATTGGAGGTGGGATTGGGATTAGATGGAGGGTTAAGGTAAGAATATTGTGATAACAGACTAGAATAGGAAGCCATGGGTGATTGGTTGATGTTGGAGGAAATAGATGAGGAATTAGGATAGGAATATTGGGATTGTGGATTAGGATAGGAAGATGTGGATATTGGATTAGGATAGGTTGATGGGGGTGTAGGATTAAGATAAGAAGGTGTGGATGTAGGATTAGAATGGGTAGACTGCTAAGGAGGATTAGGATATGGGGGCATGGATGGGGAATTGTAATAGAAGTATTGGGATGGCAGATTAGGATGGGAAGATTGATTGGGATAAGAGGATGTGGGTGGTGGATAAGAAAATGATGTAGAGGAAGGATATGATGGAGATGCAGGTGAGGAAGATAATGGATATCCCTTGTCAAATGTAGCATAAGGAGTGTTATTAGTGTGGATGGAGACATAACAAGATAGCTTAGAGAGGTGATTGAATTTTGGATGACACTTGGGGAAAGCTTGCTAGCGACAATAGCGTCAAGGGGATCTATGTCATATACATCTTGATCAACAAGAATTTTGTTATCGTCGTCAACATAATTAGGATTCCCCTTGAATACTATTTTTGGTTGCATCGATGGAGGATAAGGATTCATGATGTCAAATGGGATGGATATGGATAAAAAGATGGGAATAGACGATTAGAAGAAAAGATGATGAAAAGGTAAAGATTTGTTTCAATATCAGAAGATCTTGGATTTAGGTGGACTAAAGCTCAGATTGGGATTGAATCAAAGATTAGATTAGGATGATTGGAAGATGTGATGGGATTAGACTAGATAAGATCAATTGATGAGACGATTTGATAAGATTAGATGATGGATTAGATAGGATGGTGAAAGGGATTCTAAACCACGTTTAGAGATCACCCTAGGTGACTTAAGGCATTGATTGATCAGATAAAAGGATAAATAGATGATTGCAACACCGAATCCATCTTGAGATTGAAAGCAAATTGATTGGGCAGAATATGATAACCGAATCAAGACGAATGACAATCCTGAGTAGATGTGAGTGAATTCAATCAAATGCAGATACCTAAGTCAATTTGGATAATAACCTCTAAAACAAAGTTTAGCTGATTTAGATCAAGAAAATGATGATGGATACGTAGCCTATAGTCGTTCTAAGATGTACCTATTTGATTTAGATGATGAATGGATGACCTGTAGATGGAATCAAGTGAAGATCACCAGTGAATGGAAGATGTAAATGGATTGGAGGGAAAAGTTTCCTATCCACTGGGCCTGGTTGCCTATGTATGGGGTGTGGTCACCTATCTAGTTTCTGGACTCTCAGAACAGTTAGACGAACCCTCAGAACAAGTAGATAGACTTGCAAAACAAGTAGACAGATACTCAGAATGAGGAGAAAGATGCTCAAAATGAGAGAATGGATGCTTGAAAGGTTAGACTGACTCTTATAACAAGGAGATGAAAGCTCAGAACGGATGAAGGAATATTCAAAATGAGGGAATGGATACTTGGAAGGTGAGACTGACTCTCAGAATGAGGAGACAAATGTGTGCAATGGATGAATGGAGTGACTGAACAAGAGATGAGATTAGTTGTTCAAGGAACAAATTCACCCAAACTAATGGAAAACTTAATCAAGAAAGTTGCACATGCCTATTCACTGAAAACGGGTGAAAATGAAGGAAGACGACATAAAACGGTTGACAAAATGACTTGGATGGAAGATGGGATTGGTTGTTTTTATAGCTAAATCACCCATCCAAGGGGCACAACCACCCAACAAGAGGGAGAGGTTTCCCAACGTAAGCACATAATCGCCTATTTTGAAGAATGTGCAAGAATGACGAAAAATGATAGAGAACGACTGACAAAACGGTCGAAGAAGTAAGCAAAAATACCCATTTTAGGGCCTAGTCACCCCTTTGCAAGTCTTGGCCGCCCTTGTTGAGGGAATGCTCACCTAACTAGGGGGAAAGGCCACCTATTCTAGGGAACAGGCGAGAACGATAAAAAATGACAAAGAACGATGATAAAACAAACGAAAAAGCAAGCCAAAAATGCCTGTTTCAGGGCCTAGTTGCCCCTCTACAGGTCTTGGCCACCCCTATTGAGGGAGTGGTCTCCCAAATAGGGGGAAAGACTTCCTATTCTATGAAATGGGTGATAACAATTGAAAATGACAAAGAACGATGAAAAAATAGATGAAAATCGAGCAAAAATGCTTGTTTCAGGGCTTGGTCGCCCTCCTATAAGTCCTGGCCACCCCTATTGAGGGCATGGTCACCCAGCTAGGGGGAAAGGTCATCTATTCTAGGGAACATGTGAGAATGATTGAAAATGACAAAGAATGATGACAAAATAGATGAAAAAGCAAGCAAAAATGCCTGTTTTAGGGCCTCGTTGCATTTCTACAAGTCTTGGCCACCCCTATTGAGGGCGTGGTTGCCCAACTAGGGGGCAAGGCCTCCTATTCTAGGGAACGGGTGAAAACAATAAAAAACGACAAAGAACGACTGAAAATATGATGAAATGAGTTCCCTAAATGATGAGATGATTTCCCTAAATGACAAAATGGGTTGAATGAATTCTCTAAATGGACCATCAAGTTCATTGAATGAGGGAACATACCCACAGATGCATGGAACAGGCAAAAGAATTGGAAGAATGACTGAATGAGAGGCGGGAATGACCATTTAAGATGCAAAAACACCTGTTTGGGCATGGTTGCCCCTCTTTAGGTCGTGGTCAACCTGCCTAGGGTGTGGTTGCCTGTCTTAGGGCCTAGTCACCTCTACACTAGGTCTGGTTGCCCCTCTGAGTGAAAGATGAACAATTTTGACTCAAACAGATTGGAAAATGACTGAAACAGAGGGCAGGGTTGCTCCTCTTGAGGTCGGGGTCGCCCCTAGAAAGGGCGTGGTCACCTTTGTCAATAGACTTGAACTTGACTTAGTAAAAATGACTATGGAAAAGGACATAAAACACTTCAAATAACAAGAAAAAGGGAAAGACTGACTTGACTAGTAAGTTATGCACTGGTTTTTCACAGAAAAGACAGTTCAAGCAACACAAATCCTATGATTAGTATGAAGGGTATGGCCAACACAGTTGTCTAACTAAGCTAAATAAGGTGATCTAGGGAGTCCTCAATATACACTCGGTATGTGAGGCACAACTGTAAACACCAACCCATCATAAGTGTGAGTTGGAAACCTCAGGGAGATACTGAAGGCTCATATCAACTCTTCACGTCTATGTAGGTATCACCCTAGCTTCGACACTCTGCCAGACATGACGTGACTAGATTGGGGTAAAAATTTGGCTCTTCCCCCCTTTATATACCTTGCTGATACACGTGGTTGGGATTGTCCCTTGGGGTGATGAAATCCCCAAGCAGCTCCCACTAAGAAGAGAATGCTAACCATTTTTGGCTACTCCCCAGGCTCACATGAAATGCAAGGGGAAAGCTTGAATGATATAATGTCCCCTTGGGTAACACAAAGGAATTAAGTAAGCTATGATTTCTCTTCACCCAGGATCGCCAAATGGTGCAAGGGGATTGGATATGTCAATAGGTTACTTACAAACAAAGTATACAATTTATTGACTCCCCTACTTAGACTATGTGCCTAATTACTGTGAAAATGAAAGCAAACAACTAACTAAATGTCTTGGTCCTTTCATCCTGCAACAAATGTGTTAGTATTTTAACCTCTGGTCTTCGTTAAGCACAAAATAACTACACAAATGTTAGTAAAAACCTTCACAATCACCAACTACATGAGTTAGGGGGTAAGTATAAATAAAAAAGATAGAAAACGGGCCCCGAAAATGACTTAAAACACTATTTTTACCTCAAACAACTCTGTTTGGGCCTTGTCATCCCTTTGCAGGTCCTGGCCGCCCCTGTATAGGTCCTGGCCACCCCTCTGAGGTCCTGGCCACCTATCTGAGGTCATGGTCGCCTTTGTTGCCAAAATAGAGAGTGAAACTAATTGTTCTAT
The DNA here is from genome assembly GCA_007258455.2 of Sequoia sempervirens. Lineage (NCBI taxonomy): Eukaryota > Viridiplantae > Streptophyta > Pinopsida > Cupressales > Cupressaceae > Sequoia > Sequoia sempervirens. The sequence goes on along the minus strand of VDFB02105785.1, from coordinate 279,129,997 downwards.
CCCAGAAAGGCATCTATGTTTGGGCAGGGTCGCCCCTCTGCAGGTCTTGGTCACCTATTTGAGAGTAGGGTCACCCCTTTGTGTCACCTGAACCTGCAAAATGTCAAAAAACAACAAACATGAGAGTAAAAGGACCCGTTTGTGAGTCCCACTAGACATGATAGAAATGTGTACAAGTGTTTTTTACTTCTAAATATGCAGTACAAACTAAAAATGCAATGTAAAGAACACAAGTCCACTTCAAGATTATCCTAAGTTGAACAAAAACAAAAGAACAATAAAACATTGATTATACCTTTGCTTGTGTTGATCTCCTTGGTTGGCCCTTGGTTGAAGCTTGGATGTGTGCTCCTTTGGTGGAAATATGATGAAAAGTGGATGCAAGGTGGTGTGGATGTAATGAGGATGTGGGTGTGTAATGAAAGCTTAAGGATTCTACAATGGAGGATGAACTTTAACTTAAATGCAAATGCAAGTGATAGAGCTAATTATGAAATTTTTTTGAAATTGGCTTGAGAGAATAAGTGTGCTAAAATGCCTAATGTCCCTGAATGAATGAGAAGGGTGGGTTATTTATAGAAGAAACTAAATTCTCTAGAGAATTCAACGGTCAGGATTGAGCCACCATGGCCAAGATAGAGGGCTATGGTGAGTTGAGGACTCACAAGCCCTCACATCTTGTCATGTGGAGGATGAAGTGTCTTGAGATGAAAAGGGTACAAATGATGTGGAAGAAGGACAAGTACTTTGGGATGTGCTTGATGTGACCTCTCAATGATCATATGGGGAAGAGGAGATTCCTTGGAGGAATAAAATGGAATTTAAAATTCCATGATTGGGGATATCTTAAGGATAAGACAAGGTTTCCAAAAAGGAAGCTGAGAAGTACCTTGGATAAGACAAGGTACTTATAATAGAAGGTTCCTAACCCATGCGACTAATGTGACCTCTCAATGACCACATGGAGAAGAGGATAAACTTGGAGGACTAAAAGTGAATTTTAAATTCACATGGGGGAAGACAAAAATGAATTAAAAATTCCTTGGGGAATGAGAGAGTTGACCAAGATGCTGATTAGACTAACTAATCAATGATTAGAAGACAGTTAGTGGCTAATGAAGATTAGGAGCCAACTTGCAAAAGTTGGAGGATGTGACACATCCTAATCAAGGATTAGACATGTGCACATCCCTAATGATGAGATTAGTAGGTGGATTAGGATTAAGGAAAAGTGATGGAGGATGTGACATGTGAGGAATTAAATAAATGTATTATTTATTTAATTCTTTGAGGATAAGGGGGATAAAGGGTAAGGTATTTATTTATTTAACTAAACACCTTAGGGATTTAGAAGAATTAGGGGCATTAATTAAATAATAGCAATATTACTTAATTGGTGTGAGTAAGAGGATATTTAGATGAAAAGAGACAAATTTGGACAAATGGTATGTGCCCAAATTTAGGTGTCTACAATAGTATCCAATCCAAAAGAGTGATCAAATATATGTCAAGGGCAACAATGTCAACATGATTTACAAGAAGAAGTAAGAGAAAGGTGGTGGGTTGAACAAGCCCAGTAAACTATGAGACAAAAAATTTCTCAGTAGATACAAAATGAGAAACCATGCCATCAAGAAAAAATTGCAAAGCACAATCTACAAAATTATCCCACAAGCCAAAACGAGCCAAAATTAGACCACAAGCCGAAGTACAAACCCTGCATTTAATTGATGAAGCATAAAAATAACACCGTATTCAAAAAATGTATGTAATTCAGGGACCGAAGGATAGCCCATGCAACCAGATAGTATGAGAGAAAAAGCAACCATTAGCATTGAAAGATTGCAAAATTAACCCGTAATCCAATTTTTTTTCTTTCAAAAATTGAAGATCAAACCCCTCTTTCCGCCGATGATTCCAAATTAGTAGAAGGTGCAAAATAGGAGGTAGAATGTGGTTCCACTAGGGCATGTTTGATAAGAAATTTAATTGCATCATATAAATCACTTAGCATGATATAAATAGTATTACCCAAGTGCGGTCGTAGCCTATGCAAGTGTTGAAAGAAATGATAGGAACAGTCCTCCAAGAGGCCATGCACCATTGCACTTAGAAGGGCCAAGAGGTGAGGATTAGAAAGGAGGTGTTGTTTGCAGAGGACCCCTCCCACCAGGTTGTTACCATTGAGAATGCCATACCTATCAAGTGCTAGTTGGAGAGCCTGATGAGGTCGTCATTCACATCATTTAATCATGTCATTCCAAGGATGAAATCCAAAGGAAATATGCAATAGGAGAGAAATATTTATGGTTAACAACCCTTCTACCACACTTCATGCTTGCTGAAATCAAATAGTAGACTTGCAAAAATTAAAAGAGCACACTTACATAATTGAAATGACATACTTGTAGAAATTAAAAGAGCTCACTTACAAAATTGAAATGGCACACTTGTAGAAATTAAAAGAGCACACCGCATTTGCAGAAATTAAAGAGCACACTTGAAGAAAGTAAATTGTTGAATTGAAAGAAAATAATAAATACAAAAAACACCTGCAGGTTTATAACAAACTATATAGATAAATGTTTACAAAACATAAAAGAAAGAGAATAACAATTTATAGAATAAAGAAATAAATAAACAAATAAAATAAATTGATCCATCTTCCCTAGAATGAGTGGCCATCTCATTCCTTGGAAGAGGATTTTATTTAGAACATAGACTTTTGCTTGAACTTCAAAGTATATTTTAAAAAATAAGAAGGAGATGTGTATTTAAATGCATCTCAACACTGAATAACAGATTACCAAAAATCTAGGCAATCTAATGTCAAAATCTACTTGTCAAAAAATAGGCAACATGATCCACGTTTCTAGGAAGACGTTGGAACCGCCTCAACAAACTATGGACTAAAAATACATATCTGGTTTTACAAATTTTGAAGTATCAATACAATTAGATTAATTTAGGCCATTGCCATAAATGGTAATGCCTAAAAATAGGATATCTAAAAATTGAAAGTCTATTTATAGATATCAAGGAAGTGATTACTTCAACCCAAACGATCCAACTATACTTTGGCGAAATATTGGCATCTTCAGAGTATTCTGTGATGGTCTTTAGAGCATTGCAACAACAATTCCATAGCATCACAACAACAATTCCAGAGCATCACAACAACTGTGTTAGCAAGTTCTGGAGCATCTTTGGAACATGATCTTTGGAGCTACATGTATACACTTTAACACCTTTTTCGAAGATTTAATGGTAATAGTTGACAATAAGATAACAATGATTTATAAATAAATAACCAAATATAACTTCTTTATTTCATTCTAAATAAACCATAATTTCAGAAACTACACTTAGATCCACTTTATATGCAAAGGAAAAAGATGTTATTTCATAGATATAATGAGTTATTTTATGGTCTCATCAAAGCCCACAAAGGGAAGATATGTGGAAGGAGGTAACTGCTTGCCAAAAATTTGACCATTTCTCCACACCATAAGATGTCCATTAAATTGGAAATGAATCTTGAGACCACCTCATCAGGAAGATCCATCAGATGAAAGTCCAGCTAGTCTTGCCCAAGAACTGTGATAATGGCCTCTTCTATTTGTTTGCATTCCAAAATACAAGTTCTTCTTAGTTTCTCAGTATTGAAAGGCATTAAATCCCTTACTTCATAAAATCGAGCTAGAACAAAAACCTTGAATGAAGAATCCATGGCTAGCTTGAGAATACAGACAAAGCAAGTTATGATGCACCAAATGAAGTGAATTAATAAGAAAATTCCCATAAAGTGTGTGGGAAACAATAGCCCAGATAAAATTAAATGACCCTGCAAATCCATTGATTTGATGAGAGGTGTTGACACCATAAACCTATACTTCTAGATGATTGAGGGAGTACCTTAGACTGATACCATGCCAAGTGTCACACTTACAAGAGGAAGCAAGCCAAAACCATATCAACATATTTTAGTAATCAAATCCAATCTAAAAAGATAGTTTGTAAGCTTCAAAACAATACAAGACCTCCATAGTGCTGACAAGAATAAAGATTTTTTGAGAAATGGTAGAGAGAATTAACCAACAAAACCATGAGTTAGCATAGCTATCAATGAAGTATTATACTTTGAGAATTGGGAAGTCCGTGCCCCTTTAAAATGGAGCCGCCAAGATCCATCTCAAGAAACAAATTCTCTAAACAAATGAAGTTTGGCCAAGAAATTATACTAAATTTAGCCCAAACTAGAAATAGGCATAAGTAAGAATGTCAAAATGATTGTTCGAAGCACATCATACAATAATCAAATGTGCGGTGTAGGAAACCTGCCACCACCTAACTCCCCATTTACCATCAGTGAGGACTGTATCCCCACTAGCAATAAATGCAAAGGTGGGCCCATAGAGAACATAAGGATAGGGCAATAGATATCAGTATTCCAAATTAACTTGCCAAGTTCGTTAAAAATCCCAAGTTCAATTTGGGTTGAACAATAAAAGTTGGTAAAATATGTGTGCTAAATTTAGCTAGAGATGGAAGCATCTGGAATACGACCATCAAAGAAAGTGATCAAAACAAGACCTACATTTATTATTTATGTAAAATAGAAAACCCACCTCCACCTTTCACCCCATCTACCATCCTTGGGGACTATATCCCTCCAAGTAATGCAAATGGGGCCCATGAAAAACATACCATAGAGTAATAGATATCAAGTTTTCAAGGTAAGAAACCAACTTGCGAGTAAGGTAATGTGTATAGCATATATTTGCAATGGAACCAAGTTAGAAGATGCCTTTCATTGGAGCAATTTTACACATCATATGAGTAAAAACCCTAATCAAAGATGTCTTGCTAGGAAGTAAGCTATAACTTGCTGAGAGGGAAATGAAACATTGAATTTAAGAAAATAATGAAGAAAACTCCTGTCTTGAGTAAGTTTTGAGGGAGATTTAATCATCAATTGCCTTATTTGCTAATAAGTCTGCTTGGACATTCAACTCTCGAAAACAGTGTTGAACTTGGAAGGAGGAAAACTTAGTGAGCAGGAACTGAATGTGGTTTGGAAGTTAATTCAAGTGCCAAGAAGAAGAAGTGCGATTCAAAATTGCTGAGACCACCACCATAGGATCCCCTTCTATTAAGACCAAAGGAATAGATAAATTTATTGATAATTCTAGACCTAGCTTGAGAGCATTGAACTCAGCCACATTGTTGGTACCAACAAGGAGAGAAAAACACATTGCACCAACAAAATTCCCTTGCCAATCTCTAAGAACTGATGGAACACCATATTTCCCAAGGTTGCTCCTAGAGGCACCCTGAAAGTTTAATTTAATGAAATATCTAGGGGGAGGGAGCTAGTTAATCAATCTTCTATTCACATACGATCTTTGACTTTGGGTCAAGCTAGGGTTGGGAAGTTTAATGAGGTTCCAATTCTTCAGGATGAAGGCATCCCAAGAGGAGAATACCTTTCCTTTTTTCTCATTCCTATAGATGCTTGTCATGTTACTATCTCAGATATAGAGGTCTCTATTTTTTGAATGACTTGTTTTACATCAAGTTTTTTTTTTCTAAATATGTGATTTTTTCTTTCCAATCATAGGTTCCAAATGACAATAGATGGGGATATCTACCAAATACAAGCCAATTTCAAATTAGAAATTTTTTTAGGCCAGCTTAGAAAATGATTTGGGAGTGGGTTTTGGAGGGGAGCTTTCCAATTTAGTTTTAGCACTAGCCATGACCAACATAGGTTAGAAAATTCACAACCAATAAGAAGATGGTCAGTAGACTCAAAGGCCTTTCCACACATAACACAAGGGAAAAGGGGGACTATCCCCAACCTATCCAATCTCATTCTAGATAGGATTCTATCATTAATAGCTAGCCACACAAAAGCTCTAGCCTTGGGAAGGATATTGGGACCCCAACAAAGGTTGTAAGGCCAAGGGGTAGAACTTGGTAGAAGAGATCAATGAGTTATATCCCTCCTTGACTTTGTACTTCCCAGATTTAGATTTCTCCAAATAATTTCATTTGGTTGTTTGAAAACAAAGATTCAAATTTTCATCAATTCCAAATTGAGAGATTATTTTAAATGTATCAAGGCTGAAAGGAAATTGAATTCCCTCCATTTAACCTTGTGAAGAGGATCCCCCAGATCAAAAATAAAATAATCTCACTTTGTCACCCTAGAGAGTTTTAAGGTCTATCATAATTTGTCCCCAATTACCAATGCTCCTAAGGGGTTGGTGCCCATTCCAGGAATCTTCCTGAGGAAGAAGCACTGATCTGCAGGAGATATTGAAGCTCCATATTTTTGATCAGGGGGGAGATCCTTTTGAGTAAAGATCCTTTCTCTTTCAAGGGAATCAAGGTATTTATGCCCCATTACTTGACACCATTTTGTATCAGGTTTGGCATAAAGTTTCCAGACCATTTTTGTGCCTAAAGCACAATTCTGTAAGAACAAATCTCTTAAACCCGCCCCTCAAGAGGTTTGGATTTGCACACTGATTTCTAGGCAATCAAGGGTATCCTTTTCTTTTGTGTTACATTCTTAGCCCAAAGAAAGTCTTTGAAGGTATTCTATAGAACCATGTTTTTATCATGAGGAAGTTTTAGAACTAACAACAAGTATGTTGGAAGAGAGTGCAAAACATCTTTCAACAGCACCAGTTTACCCACAAGAGAGAGCCATCTTGACTTCCAAAAAAGGATCTTGTTAGAGACCAAATTGATAGCCTTATTCTAGTAGTCATGTTTTTGTTTCCCTGAAATGAAAGGGATCCCCAAGTATTTGCACGAGAGAGATTCACACTGAAAGCCCTAGAATTTTGAGATCTAATTTTTTACTAGAGGATTAACATTGAAGAAGAATTTTTTTGATTTCTCTGAATTAAAATATTAACCCGAAAGGGAAGAGTATTTTGAGAGGACCCTTTTGATTTCAATAGCTTCATCCATGGATGCATGTCTGAAAAGAAGGGTATCATCTACAAATAATGAGTGGGATATAGGTGAAGGGGAATGATTAATAGAAATTCCTTTCCAAAGATTGTTGGATCTTGAAGCAATTATAGACCTACTCAGGCCCTCCTCAATTAGGATAAAGAGGGAGGGGGAGAGGGGGTCACCTTGCCTTACCCCTTTTGTTGGAGAGAATTTCCCAAAAGGGGATCCATTAACAATTATTGAAATGCTAGCACCTGAAGGACAAGAGGTGATCCACTTACACCACCTTGTTAGAAAATCCAAATCTCTTCAAAACTGCCAACAAGAAATCCCAATCAACTTTATCATATGCTTTTTCCATATCTAGCTTTATAACCACAATTGGTGTTTTGTGATTTGAAATTGAATGAAGAACCTCGTGAACCAAGATGGCCCCTTCTGGGGTGTCCTTTCCTGGTACGAAGGTCCCTTATTCTTTTGAAATGATTGTTGGGAGCAATTTTGCTAGTCTCAAAGCTATTGCTTTCATGAAGATTTTGTAAATGGTGTTACACAGAGCAATAGGTCTGAAGTCCTTAAAAGAAGAGGGGTTAGATATTTTCGGGATTAGAGCAATCAAAGTGGAATTAAAATCGCTTAAAACACATTTGTTTCTTCTTGATTCTTCCAAGGAAAGAAGAATATCCTTCCCCACAAAATCCCAACATTTTTGAAAAAACATAACTATGAAACCATCAGGATCAGGGGCCTTGTCAATAGACATGGAGAAAACAACATTTTTTACCTCCTCAAGGGTGAATTCTAACATTAGGAACTTGTTGTGTTCTGCTTTAATCAAGTGGGAATGTTGTTCAATAGAGCATTATTATTTATATCTTTAGCTTGCTTGCCTAGAGCCAAGAGGTTTTTGAAAAAAATACCCTCTTCTATACCAATGTACTATTCATATTCTAGAGTTTTCTTAGATGAGGAGTGGATGGAAGCACATATATTCAACTATCTTCTGAGTTTAGTAGAAGCATGGAAGAATTTTGTATTTCTATCTCCCTCCTTTAGCCAATTTTCTCTCAATTTTTGCTTCCAGTAGCATTCTTCCCTTGCAAGGATTTCCTCTAATTCAGCTTTTAGACTTTTTTCTTTGTCATATAAATTTGAATCCATTCCCCTTTCTCTCAATTTTTAGTAGCATTCTTCCCTTGCAAATATTTCCTCTAATTCAACTTTTATACTTTTTTCTTTGTCATATAAATTTGAATCCATGCCCCTTTTAATAATTGTTTCATAAATGTTAGATAATTCCTGCTCCACCTTGGATTTTTCTAGAAAGATATTCTTGAAGTGATTAAAGTTCTAGTCTTGGATTTTGGATTTCAAGAATTTCAATTTATTGCTAAGTTGGAACATACTTGATCCCTCAATAAAAGGGCAAGAAGTCCACCAGGATTTAAGGAGTGGTAAGAAGTTAGCATTGCGAAACCACATTGCTTCAAATTTGAAGCAGTTTTTCTTTTTAGGTTTGTCCTAAAAAATGGATAACATTATCGTAAAATAATCCGATCCAAATAAAGTTTGAATTGATGAAGAAAAATCCCATAGTGTATCCATCTAGTTTGCAGTTAACAAGAAGCGATCCATCCTTTCTGCGATCTGAGAAAAATGTTTATGCCTGTTGGTCCATGTGAAATTAACATTTTTGGGAGGAAATCATATAAATTGTTACCAATTATAAAACTATTGAAATCTTCCATTTCTTTTGCTGGGGAGATGATACCCCCCATCTTCTTAGAGGGGTTGTAGATAGCATTGAAGTCCCTAAAAAGTATTATAAGATCTTTCGTGAATGGGGTGTGAGCAGATGAGAGTTGATTCCATAGTTGTTTTTTTGCTTGAAGTGGCACAAGGGCTATAAACATTGAATAACATAAAGAAATTATTAGATTTTAAACAATGGGCCTGAATCTTGATCCAGTTAACTGTAACTTCAAGTACTTTCACCATTGTATTGAATTTGTTCAATAAGATTACCAATCCGCCTGAGGCTCTAGAAGCTAGGGAGGCACAAATGCCCCAATTAGACCAGGAGGCAAAAGCTTCATCCAATTTGCATTAGAGTTTTATTTCTTGTAATAAAACTAAATCCAAGGAAGTGCTTAGGATTTGACACTTAATCAAGTGTCATTTGTTAGGGGTGTTTAGGCCCCTAACATTCCAGGATAAGATCCTCATTTTTCTCAAGGAGAGATTCTGTCTCCCATCGTTCATGAGTTATTTTTAGGGGTCTTGCACCCCTCAGCAAACATAGGCTAGGAAAGTTGAGTAGTTCTAGACATGCCTCTTTTCCTTTTGGAGGCAAAATTTTTTCCAATGTAGATTGTATTCCAATAGCAATCTCTAATTTCATTTTTTTTCTATTTGATTTCCTTCCCCATTTTCCTCTTGGGGACACCTACGTTCTAGGTTTGATTTATGTTTGTGAAATTAGAGTGAAAGAAATTAGAGCCACTAAGGAGGAAGCCACTTCCTAATGATTCAATAGCGACACTTGTTCAATAATCTCTTTTCCTTTTGTTTGAGTTTGCGAGATAGGAGGAGAGAGACTAGTGTTACCCAACTCCTCTCCAAGAGCTAAATCATTTGCAACTTCATCAATAAAGTCTTCCCCAACTTTAGTAAGAACTTCGGTGACCATATTCAATAATTTTTCCTCTTCAACAAGACCCTTTAACAACTCTTCAAAATGAGAGAGCATTTTTGGTTCAGAAGGGTTGACTCCAGAAAGTTTTGGCATTTGGGAGTTGGATGTCCATAGAGGGGCCTCTGACAAGTCTGGGTTTGGGGTTTTCTGATTTGGGGTAGCGTAAAACATCACACATCATCCTTGTTTACTAGAAAAATCACCTCCCAGATCTCATTAAAAGAGGGAAGGAGCACAGGGTCTTCCCAAGAGAAAATTTTAGAGCCTACAAGGATATGTGCTTCACTCCAAGAAGAGTCTAAGAAAATTTTCTGGTATCCTTCTCCTTCGCAAGAGAGAAGTTTGATAGTTCCAGGAAAGGTATTATGGTTATGAATAAGATACTAAATGCTAAGGGTTGGTAATTGTTGATGATGTTTTCTGTATAACAACTCAGACAAAATATAATATCCTATTTATCTTGAAAGGTAAATCTCTATCAACAAGCCTCAAGATATAACCCTAAGGTCTCTAATATCAGGTCTTGAAAATGCAATAAAACAACTCAGTGATAAATGTGAAAATGTTGATAATCACAAGGGGCCTTACAAACAAAGTGCTGGAAGCTTTTATGTTCATCAAATTTAACAATAATGGTGATGATTTGAATCTTGCTCTAATAATGGTTAAAAGAAATAGAAAAAGGAGTAAGGTTTAAGAGAGGATTATCTAATCTAAAACCTAAGATCAATTATGCAAACAATAGAGTGCTCAAGATGGACCGATCTTCCCAAACCAACCTTTTCTTAACCAAGATTAAATCAACATTATCACAAAGACAATGCAATCTCCAAAGGAATCTAATGATTTTTAGATTATAAATATCCAAACATACATTCAAACATTCACAATTGAACTTGAGTGCAAAATAGAGTAGGCCCAGGCTAACTTTACACAACAATCCACAATCAACAGATCACTAAAAGTATGGACTTGAAGATTCCTCAACACCTTAAACACTTTATCATGAACATAAATGAAATGCAACTAGTTTTAATATTAATCATAAACTAACTTACTCAAAATTAAATAGATAAGAGTCAAAAGAACCATGCACATATGAATAACACATAGAAGAACACCAAAGATCAATGTCTCCAATTGTATTAACTTCACCAAAATTTGCAACAATTCAAGTTCCTCATAATATAATTCCTCAATGACTATCAACTATTTATTTGCTCACTATCCACTACTAGCTACCAACTTTACAAATGAGGAGGAGACCTCCATTTATAGAAATCTCAAGTTAGTTCGGCCCAAATTAGGGTTTACAATTAGGTCGGCCATATAGGTTGGCCTTGACATATTAAAAATTCCCTAATTCAAATTTTACAATAAAATATAATGGGGTCAACCCCAAAAGTCAACTTTATAATAAAAATACATTCATGGAACATAATTCAAGGAGTAGCTGATTTGTATCCTTTGCAATATCAATTTAAAAGGCACATTCTCCAAGGCACCTAAGATGGGTTGTCCCTTTTGTCCTTATCTTCTTCCCTTTTTCTAGAAATTTCTTGCACTTTTGAGATTACAACATCTAGGTTAGCCTGAGTGGGGATACAAATCAAACTAATCCTTGCTTTTATTGATTTTAATTCTCCTTCATACTTAGCTAAGGCTTTTTCCCATTTAGAACAAAGAACTTGATATCTATCCAAGCTGGATATGTAAATGGTGGCATCCTCAATCTGGTATTTCACAACAAGTCCACTATCGCATGAAGAATAGATCTCATGCCACCATTTCCGTAGCTATTCAACATTCAAATTCTTCTTTCCAGGCCTCTTTCTCCTAGTTACAATCTCCAAGAAATAAATACAACTATCATAAATTTCCTTTACCTTGTTTTGTGCCTTATATATCTTCTTTGGTGCTTTAATTCTTAGCTCATTTATGAAATTGAAGGCCTCTATCCATTCCATGGCTTTTCTAGTACTTTCCACTGTAAGGACACCCTCCTTGACTAATATATCTATTGGCACCTCAAACACCTTCTCAAGTTCCCTGATAATAGTTTCATCTGGATTCTAACACACTAAGGAATTGGGCCATTCCTTCAGAAAGGGACGATTCCTTTTCATGCATATGTAGTACCTTCTCAATCATGATATCACCTCTTTTGCTCACACTATGCAACCACTCTTGTGTGTCCCTCGCAGAGGAATTTGAAACCTTTCAATTTGTGATACTGCTTCTTTTGATAACAATCCCTCTGAGAATGAGGACCCCTCACTACTTTGTGCTTGTAGCGGTTTCACTAGATGTTGAACATACTTATACACTTCTTTCAATTGCTTTTGTAGTTTCTCCTTCTCTTTAGTTTCCTTATCCAATCTTCTCAGGATGGCTTGAGATGATTCCTGAAACTCTTCCTTCTCTTGCTCTTTCATGGTAGGACCCAAATTAATGGTTTGCACTTTATAATATGAAGGTCTTACCTCATCCTTGTTATTGAACTCATCTCGAGAAAATTTTGAAACTGTTCTTGCTCTTTTCCTCTCATTGGGCTGTCCTTAGCTTTCCAAGAACTTGTCCCAGTCTGGAGTTTCATCCTCCACAATGATAGCTTTTTGCTTCAATATTTTCTCTAGCCACTCTGGAGCAACTGACTATTCTACTTCATCATCCTTCTAAGGAACCTCTTGCTTTGATCGATCATGGGAAGGACCATCTTCAATATCTTCTATATTCACATCATTCTTCCCTTGATTTGGTTATTCTTCATCTACATCAAGCTTATCTGCACTTTGATCCTCAATAGATGGAATATCAATGTGTTCCCTTACTGGAGGCTAAGAAGGAATTTCAATTTTTACTTTTGAAGTATCTTCCTTGTTCTATTCTTCTTTCTCCTCCAGCTGCCTCTCAAAATCACTTAATTTCCCTCCCTTTGGTGTAGGAACTTCTTCATTTTCTATCTCTTCTTTTGGATTATTGGGGACATTTTCTTCTTCTTCATGCTGCTGTCTAGGAACACCAGAGACATTACCCTCTTCATTGACTTGTACATTGTGAATCAGAGATAAAGAAGGAGAATTATCAGTAGTAGTTGCTTTCTCCATATCATTCATAAGATCATCAGTAGGTGCCTCTTTAGTGGTCACCCTTTTCTCTTTATTCACTTCCTCTATTGGAGTTACCTTTTGTTTAGGAGAACTTCTCCTTACATATACCTGTTGTTTCTCTCCAAAAATTTCAATGTCAACCACTTGAGCCTGAGTGGTCTCCTCTTCGGTGAACTTGGTTTTCTCGAATATTGGCCAACCTTTGTGCTTCAGTAATTATCTTTCTCTTTTTAGAGGGTTGAGCCTCTTTAATACCTTCTTCAACAATATCCTTTGAAGGATTCCTTGCTTTTTCTATGGGTTGTCTCTTTTCTTTTCCCTTAGCTTGGCTTCTAGTTCTCCTTTTGATGATGAATTGTTGCTTGTCTCCTTCCTCCTCTGAAGGGAGCTTTGCTGTATCATCTTTAGTTGTTTCTTCTTTTTCTTCTGAGTGAGATTCAAGGTCTCCCATGAAATCATATGTGAATTTGGTGTCATCAACCTCTAGCTCCAAAATCTGATGTTTTACCCATAATTTAGAATATCTTAAAATTGGAGCATTAATCACATTGAGATCAACAACCTCTTCTTTAGAATAGTTAACAGGGGGAAGTGGCTTATCCTTGTACTGTTCATAGTCATAGTGTTGCAAAGGGTACCCATCATCATCTACTTGGTCAGGTACATTGGAAATTCTATGCAATCTAATCATTCTCAAGGATAACCTTGAGCACTTCCTTCTGATCACCACAAACTCATCCCTGTAGTTAGCCCAATAGTCCTCTATGTGAATTTTATGCCTATATTCCCTGTTGGATTGTTTCTGAGCAACTCCATAGGGATCAAAGTTGTCCTTATTTGTATGTGAACACAAGCTAAAATGCACCATTTTTTTCTCAGAATAGTGAGCACTTTGGATAGAAGGGCAGGCTTCCAGGACTTCAATCCTTAAAGGGAATTCAACTCCAAGTCTTGGTTTGTGCATATCCTTTACCACTACATCAATGGTACTATTGGTGACCCTTGTATCTTGACATAAGAAAACTTTGGGAATTGAATAAACCATTGGCCATATTTTCTTATCAACTCCATGGCCTCTGCTGGAATTTTGACATGAAGTGCATCTTGCAACAACCTTGTAACATACATGAAAAATGCATCATTTACTCTCCTATAGTTGGAAGTATTAAAATGAAGTTGAGGGAAAACATCACATATTCTATCTTCACCAATGGTTCCTTTGCAACTCAAATATACTTATTTTTCTTGGCCAACATGTAAATAAGGTAGGATGTCATAAAAAAATGATTTTTATCCTACAAACTCATTAATTTATCATCCAAATTGTCACTTATGATTCTTTCTCAATGGTAATGAGTTCCTTTCACAATTTGAGAAATGATATAAAACATCCAACTTCTAACTATGAAAGCATCTTCCAATCCCATTACTCTGCCTAAGAGGGTAATCATGTCATTATATGCCAACTTAAAATCACTCCTATGCAATTATTTGGGAAAATTTGAATAATGTGATTTAGGATTGGCAATCCAATTATTGTTCATCATTAACAAAGCCTTATTAGGATCCTTGGCATAAAAGTCCTTAGCCTCCCTGATGTTGATATTCACTAGCTTGTGATGTGACCCAATGTTAGAGGTCTCTGCTATGGACTCCTTTGTCAAGTTGGCTATGATTCTACCTTGAGTCTTGACAATCACTCTTTTATCCAAATCATAATGATTAACACATTCCAATACTAGCTCAAGATACTGCAAGGTGGGTGGAAATCTTGCTGCTTGGGCCAACCCTATATTGGTGATGATCTATGCTAGTTGAGAAGGGGAATCCTAAAACATTCTTTGCTTGAAGTCATCATAATCAACATTTCCCATATTTTTGTCATTAATCTTGCTCCATGTTGAAAGGATCTTGGACTCAGGCCAGATTCCCTTGAAGTCATACTTCATTTTTTCGGCTTTGGTATGGGGTTCCTCAGGGCCAACTTCTGGTGTTTTTGCCTTAGATCCCTTGGTTGGACTAGTCTCAACCTACATCTATTAGAGAGGCGTAATAATTACCACAGTATCAAGCATGATCAAGTATTATCATAAAAAATTATGAACATCACATAATTAACCCTCAAAACATCATGGAAACCATAAAATCCCATTGCAAATATCTTAGAATAAAGCATGACAAAACTTCAAAATTTTCAACCTTTCAAGGATTTCAGGCATGGAGGGATTTTTGAAAAATCCGCCTTTGGGTGGATTCTTTGAGAGTATAAACTCTTGGGGAATCCAGAGGGTGAAGGATTATCCAAAAGGGCCAATCAAGCTTAACCCAAACCAAATTACCTTCACAAACATTAAAAAATCATTTATACTCCTATACAAAGGTCAAGTTCAAGCATCCATCCTATCAAACAAAAGCTTGAGTTTTTGGATTCTCAAAGGATTTTGGGGAATCTAGGGGTAGGCAGATTTTTTGAACGTCTAAATGTTCGGAGAATCCGGAGCACAATAGATTTTTCGAAGATATCAATTCAACCCACACTCAAGTCATCTCTCACTTGTCTACCTTATGCAATCACCTTACTTGAATGGTCAAATAACATTTACACACTCACCCTTCGCCACTCATAAAGTTCAAAAATTTCAAGTCCTGGAGGATTTTCGGAGAATCCGTGGGCAGGCAAATTTTTTGAATGTTTGAGCACTTGGGGAATCCACAACCCAACGGATTTTCCAAAGAATGGTAGACTAACTAAAATATGACTCAATATGCCTTATTCATGTCACGAGACCATTACTAGATCAATATTGAAGTCCTCTTAACGCCTTAACCAAACCTGGAACTTTCTTGGAGTTCCGGAGGGTCAACGGACTCGGGGAATCCGCATGGGTGCAAATTTTCTGAAAGAATTAAATTTTAGAGAATTTGCTTAGGGGCGGATTTTCTGACGTTCATTATTTTTCTTCTATTTTTTTTAGTTTTCAAAAAACCCAAGTCCCAATTCATGTTTCTCAATGCCAACTCATGATTAGGTACTTTCTTAGGTTGGAATTTGAGCACAAGTTCACAATGTGAAATGATTTCTCATTCAAAACTCATCATAACATGTCAACTCAATGAAATCATCAAGAATCCGGATTAGGGAAAACAAATACAACTATGGTCTTACAATGCACATCAAATCGATCAAAATGACTTAACACAATCACCATCAAAGAGTCATAAGTTAAACCCTAGTTTCATAAAGGATGACGTACCCTAGAGACAACAAATCTGAAAAGAGGGACCCTAATGGGGGGGGAATGATGCCTTAATTTGTGGAAATTAAAAAAAAAATCCTAGAAGACTCAAAGGATAGCACTAACCATCACAAAAATCCATCATTCTACATTAAAATGCAAGCAAACCGGGTGCAATCAAATAAACCAAACTAGTAATACCTCTAAGATCAATCAAATGAAGAAACAAGTAAAGAGTATATGTGTCATCGAATCACCAAAATGATTACAACTAAAATGAAATCATGGAGGATTTGAAAACCTTACCTTTCAATCAAAGCAATCAATACCAATGAGAAGAATGCACCTGAAAACTTGATCAAAGCCCTAAAATGTTTCCGCTCACATCACAAACGCCAAATGTTGGGAGAGAAAATGGAGGTTTCTAAATGAAAGCACAATGCATAATGAAGAGTAAAGGAAAAATCATAACTTAAAACTCCTCAAAATGATAATAAATGCACCCCAAATATGATGACCATCAAGCAATAAATGTGGTGACATGACCCCTCAGACTTCAAAAATATGATGGTGAGACAGATTCAGAAAATTCGGTGGCGCAGCCACAGTACGAGGGTCCTCAAAGAGAATAATCCGGATCGTGCAACAAGAGTAACACAACAAAAGCAACACAAAATTTGGAGGAAAATGCATATGCAAATATTATCATTAATAGAAATATTAGTTACATTCAACCAACAACATCCAAGCTTATAGATTAGGCTCACAGGCCTGATAAAACATACTAAAAAATACAACATTCCAATATATTCCTATAAGTGAGCAAAATATTATAGATTAGATCTATCTTAATCTACTCTATCAACTGCTGCCATTCTAATGATCGATTACAAGATTTATATCATATCCGCAATTCTGGAATCATCTGCGTTGGCTAAAGATCATCACATTATCCAAGGAAAGAAAATGTAACGTGCGCATGAATAGGTCGGCCTCAAATTTGAATTACTCTTCAATAGGTGCATGAAGTGTGGACCTATAATGAAGGTTGGGGACACTCCATGGAACAATTAAAATCACACCGTTAAGATTTGCAAGTCACGGGAACGATCCACAATGATCGAACTGGTTGAAAAGTTTGAAATTATTCCGGTGCTGGTTCAAGAAACTGCCATGAAATCCGGAAGCAATAACTTGCCAAAAAAAGATCCAATCGCTCTCAAATCTTGGAACAAGAGAAATGAACATGTCGACGATGTACACAAAGATCCATAGGGTATGGTGAGCAAAGATGATGAATCCACCAACATGAATTGAGCAAGAACAAAACAAGAACAAAAACTGAAAGAAATTATTTTTGGTTGATGCAAGATTTCCAAGAACCAAGGATGCTCCTACATCAGACATCTAGTGTTATTGAAAAGTGATTCCCTCACTTTGTTGGGGCCAAAGGAAAACCAAATGGTCTACCTCAACCTGAGAAATCCAAGAATAATCCTCAACTGGTCTACCTTTCCACTTCACAAGATATTCTTTGTACTATCTTCCACAAGTCTTCCTCCCATCTCTGACATCCAAAATCTCTTCAATCTCATCTGATTTCTATTTGGGAAACTGATTTTCCAATCTTGCTTTACTTTCTTCATTGAACTCTGCTTCATGGTACTGATATAGGTCTACAATGTTGAATATAGGTGAGATACCCATACCTTCTAGTAACTCCACTTCGTATGCATTTCCTGAATCAAATTTCTTCAAGATCTTACAAGGTCCAAACTTCCTCATCTTCAGCTTATTATATGTACCAACTAGAAATATTTCCTTCCTCAAATATACCATCACTTCATCTCCAACTTCAAATTCCTTATGTCTCCTCTTTTCATCGGCCTTTTTCTTATACTTTTAGTTCATGTTTTCCAATTGTTGTTTCATTTGAATATGCACTTTCTTTATATGTTCTGCAAATTATTCTACTTCTGCACTCCTCTTATCTTCCATACTGATGTATCTCAACTCTAATATACCTCTAGGATGAACTCCAGTAACAATCTCAAAAGGTGTCTTTCTTGTAATCCTGTTCCCTGAATTATTGTAAGAAAACTTTTCCTGTGCAAGGACCAAATCCTAACTTCCAATCTTCTCTCCAACCAAACATCTCAACAAATTCCCTAAACTCCTATTTACTACCTCTATCTTTCCATCAGTCTGTGGGTGAAATGTAGATCTGAACTTCAAATCTGTCTTCAATTTCTTCCAAAGGGTTCTCCAAAAATAACCAACAAACTTTACATCTTTGTTTGAAACAATACTCTTGGGTAACCGATGCAATCTGACCACTTCCTTGAAAAAAAAAACTGCTACATGTACTACATCTGTTGTCTTCTTACAAGGTATGAAATGTGCCATCTTAGAAAATCTATCTACCACCACAAATACAGAATCATTACCTCTTTGTGTCTTCGGTAAACCAAGTATGAAATCCATACTGATATCCTCCCAAGGTCTCTTTGGAACCGTCAAAGGCTTATACAATCTAACATTCTAACTACTTCCTTTTGTAGCTTGACAAACTCTGCAACTCTACACAAATTTCCTAACATCCTTATGAATTTGGGCCCAAAAGTAATTCTCACTTACCAATGCCATTATCTTATCAACTCCAAAGTGTCTTGACAATCCTCCACTATGCTTTTCCTTCACCAAGTTATCCCTCATTGAACTCCGGGGTATACACAACTGATTTCCTCTAAAAAACATATCCTCCTGAATAAAACAATCCAACCACTAACTTCTATCCTCTGAAACTGGTTCTCTTACAAGGTCTCCAAGGTTCTACAAAATCTGGGTCTTCCTCATACAAGTTCTTCAATTCATCAAAGCCTAATACCTCCACTCTCATCTCTATTAGTAAATTCCTTCTCCTACTCAAAGCATCAACAACTCTATTCAACTTTCCACTCCTATGCTTGAAAACAAAAGTATAACTTTGTAAGAATTCTACCCATCTCATGTGTCTCTGATTCAACTTACCTTGACTGTTCAAATATTGCAATGCTTGATGATCCGTATACAACACATACTCCTTAGGCAACAAATAATGTCTCCACTTCTTCAAGGCTTGAACTATAGCATAAAATTCTTGATCATACACTGAATATATTCTCCTAGCATCATTCAATTTCTCACTGAAATAAGCTATAGGTCTCCCTTCTTGACTCAACACTGCTCCAATTACATTTACACTTGCATCACAGTCTACTTGAAATACCTTATTGAAATTTGGTAAAGCCAACATAGGCTGCTTAGTCACCTTCTATTTCAATAATTCAAAACTTCGGTCTACTCCAGATGTCCACTTAAAATCCTTCCTATCTCCTCTCATTGTTTTGGTCATAGAATTGCAGATAGAACTAGAATTCCTAATGAAATTTTGGTAGAAACTAGCCAATCCATGAAATGATCTTACATATCCAATGCTATCTGGTGTAGGCCACTCAAAAATTTCTCTTACCTTCTCAAGATCCATCTTCAATCCATCCACAAATATCACAAATCCTAGATATACCGATTCTTCCTTCATGAGACTACACTTCTTAATGTTTTTTAGCAACTGCTCTTCTCTCAACCTCTGCAAAACTTGTCTTATATGCAACACATGTTCTTTCCTACTCTTATTGAAAATCAAGATGTCATAAAAATACACAATCACAAACTTACCCAATAATTTCTTCAATACCTCATTCATCAACCTCATGAAAGTACTCGATGCATTTGTTAGTCCAAAAGGAATCACCAACCACTCATACAATCCTTCATTTGTCTTGAATGTTGTTTTCCACTCATCTCCTTCTCTGATGATATCCTCTCTTCAAATCTATCCTTGTAAAGTACTTAGGTCCACTCAAACAATCCATAATTTCATCCATCTGGGGCAAAGGAAATCTATACTTCACCGTGATTTTGTTTATGGATTTAGAATCTATACACATTCTCCATTCTCCATCCTTCTTAGGTGCTAACACAACAGGTACTGCACATGGACTTAAGCTTTCTTTGATCAAACCCTTCCTCAACAATTATTTTATCTCTTCCAGGTTTTCTTCTACATGTTTCAAATCTTCATCCTTCTTAGGCACCAAGGCTTAACACACATTCTCATGTCTCAACCCATCAAGGAACCTCCTTCCATCAACTAGACAAACCCTTGCATTTGTACAAACCTCAACTTTAGGAATGTCTTCCAATGGAAACAATGGTGTATATGTTCTTCTTTCCATCATGAATAGCCTATCTATCATACTACCAAGGCCTTCCCAACAAAACATCACATATATCCATAGGAATGATATCACACAAAACTTCATGATGATAATTTCCTATCTTCAATTTCACCAAACATTGTTCACTTACTAGTATCTTATGCTCATCTTGAATCCAAGCAATCTGATAGGGCTTCGAGTGTTTCAACCTTTCCAACTTCAGTATAGTCACCATCTCCTCAGAAACCAAGTTCTCAGAACTTCCACTGTCAACAATCACTTTGTAACATTTACCATTCACCTTGCATTTGGTCTAAAACAAATTCTTTCTCTACAATGGCTCCTTTTCCAACCCACTTTGACACAATACTCTCCTATTCACCAACACCTCTCCATCTTCCAGTTTGTTAGATGATTCAACATGATCTTCCTCAAAAAAGGCTAACCTTCTATTGTTCTCAGTCTTTCTATTTGTTTCTCCCTGATTGCATTTAAATGCTCTATGTCCTCCAACACATTTATAACAAGTTTCCTTGAATATCCTTTTCTCCTGTCCTCTATCATCTCTTCTATAACCTTCATTTTGGTAACCACCATAACCTCCTCTTTGGGAAGAGTTTCCATTTCCTCTCTGGTACGAATTGTCATTCTTACTAACTTCCTTATCCTTATTCTGGTCTGGAAAAGATCCTCTTCCTCCTTCAGTAAAAGTTCTTCCTCTTTGAAATCTTCCACCTCTTCCTCTTTGTCTCTGTTCATGTCTTTTATTCAACTTCTCTTCTTCTTTTAGGGCACACTGATATGCCTCTTCCACACTCGCCAACTTGATCAAACTGATTTCATCCTATATAGATGACCTCAAACCATTCACATATCTAGCTACTTGCTCAATCTCACCCTTCGAATGTGCAGATATGATATTCAACTTATATAACTCCTTAGTATACTCTACCACACTTGATTCTTTCTACTTTAGATTTTGCAATTTTCGGAACAAACTAAGTTGATAATTTGTAGGCATAAACTTTGTTTTCAACTTGTTCACCATCTGATCCCATGACTTTATCTTTTATTTTCCTCTTCTTTGCCTATCTTTCTACAAATGTTCCCACCAAAGGGATGCATGTCCTCTCAACTTTGTACAAGCATATCTCACCTTCTTATCTTCAATGGTACCTTCAAATTCAAAACAATTTTCCATCTCTATGATCCAATCAAGCAATTTTTCTAAATCCAACTTACCATTATAATCTGGTGGATTGAAATGGGGTTTTGTATTCTCTCTAGTTAGGGCTCTTATGAACCTCTCTTCTCCTTGATCTAGGCCAGGTTGCTCTTCTCTTCCTCTTTCTTCTTGTACTTCTACCTCTTCATCACTCACATCATCAACTAGTCGACCTCTCCTTTGGGACATTTCAACTGCATCTAATCTGGAAGCAATTCCTCTCAACATCTCCATCATAGTTGGGTCTGCATTTCCACGCACTCCATTTCCTCTACCATTCCTTCTTCCTGCCATCCTTACACAAGTCCTCTGTAGCTGTAGGTTGGATCCTCAATCCACCACCCCACAACAAATATTCAACAAGACTGCCAATTTTGATGACCTCGCACGGATTGAACCTCTCTCTAATACCAATCTGGTGCAACCACGGTAGGAGGGTCCTCAAAGAGAACAATCCAGACCGTGCAACAAGAGTAACACAATGAAAGTAACAAAAAATTTGGAGGAAAATGCAGATGCAAATATTCTCATTAACAAAAATCTCAGTTACATTCAAATGACAACATCCGGGCTTATAGATTCGGCTCACAGGCCTGATAAAACATGCTAAAAAATACAACATTCCAATATGCTCCTATAAGCGAGTAAAATCTTATAGATTAGATCTATCTTAATCTACTCTATCAATTGCTACCATTCTAATGATCAATTACAAGATTTATATCATATCCACAATTCTGGAATCATCTGCATTGGCCAAAGATCATCACCTTATCAAAGGAAAGAAAATGTAACGTGCGCATGAATAGGTCGGCCTTAAATTTGAATTACTCTTCAACAGGTGCATAAGATGAAGTGTGGACCTATAATGAAGGTCGAGGACACTCCACAAAATAATTAAAATCACATTGTTAAGATCCGCAAGTCACAGGAATGATCCACAACAATCGAATTGGCCAAATTTTTTGAAATTATTCTAGTGCCTGTTCAAGAAACTATGATGAAATCTGGAAGCAATAACTTGCCAAAAAAAGATGCAATCGTGCTCAAATATTGGAACAAGGGAAATGAACATGTCAAGGATGTACACAAAGATCCAAAGGGTCTGGTGAGCAAAGATGATGAATCTACCAACATGAACTGAGCAAGAACAAAACAAGAACAAAAACTGAAAGAAAATATTTTTGGTTGATGCAAGATTGCCAAGAACCAAGGATGCTCCTGCATCATTCGGCAGGGGCCATATTCTTCAAATGGGAAAACCTTCAGGGAATCTTCCTAGTGGCGGATTCTTTGAAAGAACACCCCTTCATAAATTATGGAAGAGCTCAGATTCTTTGAAGAATTGACCTTCAGGGAATCCGCGATGAGGTAGATTCTCCGAGAAGCCAATACTTCAAAAAATCTGGCAAGGGATGGATTTCTCGAAACCCTACCTGACTTGCACAATTCAAGACTTTAATGGATTTTTCATGGATAGTGGAGCATCAAGACATTAATAGGGACTAATATGTTGTAAATAAGAGCACCCAAAGTGCAAATAGATCATTAGTCCAACCATGGTGAAGCAAACCCAAAACTAGAGGAACTTATCCCTTAAGGGGAAAAGTTCAAACCTAAGGCAAAACAAAAAATGAAAGCAAGCAAAAGAGGGTCCCTACCTACGGTGGGGTGTGTGTGTAAAAAGTGCACAATAGTAACCAATCAACTATTTCAAACTCACTTTTAAGGAACACCCCAAAATGATCAATAATTTTTTTAATCATGACTGGTTCTATGTATTCCACAAGGAGGTGTGGGAAAGAAATAATAACAAATCATTGGGGTAACTTGAGCGTATCCCTTGAGAGATTGGGTTTCCATTCAAAAACCCCAAAAAAGGTATTTTCGCACCAAAAGGGGCCCTTTTTAAAAACATTTCCTTTAATCATGGAATTTTTGAAGATTACAAAAAAAAGATGAAGGGGTAACAACAATGAGGTAAAAAATGTCATACTAGTTTTCCTTTACCCATTTTTAGAGTCATGTCAGAGGCAAGTCATCTCCCCAAATTTATATGAAAACACCATTCTGTTTAAACTTAGCAACCTGGTTTTCTAAGCTCAAGAGGATGGTCGAAATTGGTGCCCAACGAGATCTTTGGCTAGGAGTAGGCTCATTCTCGAGAGTAGTCTTGTCCATTTGCTGGCATGATGAGCCCCCTGAATTATTTTTTGAAGAAGACTCAGCCGAAGAGAGATGAGTGGGATAGGCATTCTCATTGTGAGAGTTCTTAGAGAAACTAGACTTTGGAGGAACATGTTTGAACCCCAAGAGGCTATCTGGGTTTCATTGAGGGATTTTCTCGTGAGATTTAGAAGAAGTGTTCCTATTGTCATTCCTCTAAGACCATGGAGCCCTAGCTGTTAGAACTTCGTAAACAAGAGCCTTTGAAACCCTTGCAAATTTCTTTTTATCGTAATGGGACTTAGGGTGGGGATTGTGAACCAATGATGTTGAGTGAGGAAAGCCATTTTTCTGAGGCTTAGGGTTTCCAAAGTTGTTTTGTCAAGTTCATGGATTTTCAAAACCATGATGGTTTTGGTATTGTCAGTGAGGTTCTAGAGTCTTCAGAATTCCTTGAGCCTGCCACAAGACTATACCATTGTGGGTAGGTTGGGGGGCCATGCTCTGTCAACATTGTCAGCCCAATTATGAAATGTCATACAAAATATTTGGTTGAAGATAATGGATCCAAAAATGAGTTCCCAAGTTGATGAGTAGATTATGATGAACTTGTGACAAGTGGAAGGGATCTATTTTATCCTATGGACTTATCTTGGGATTTGAACAATGGATTTTGACTAGGGATTTGGGTGTCACATTTTTGTTAATTTAAAACAATAGTTTCATAATTATAATTTGATGGTTTTTTTAGGAATTAAATATGGATTTATAGAGATTAAATTGAGGAATTAAAGCACAAAAATAAATGACAATGAAAGAACAACACAAATTTTAACATGGTTAACCCAAAATCGGGCTATGTCCACCAACAACATAGTCTCTTATTTATTTAATATCCAGAAAATTATATTTATAAATACTTGCAGCAACTACTGCAACTTGCAACAATGAACAAAGTCATAACCCACTCTAATTTTTTACCTGCACACAATGCTACATGCACTTAAAGAAACAACCTGTGTTTTTCAATCACAAAACTTGCGACCAACTGCTAACCATTGCTTACACTACCTACAACAATGAAAACTTAAGACCATGTGACTTTCTGCCTTCCCATGTGCATACAAAAATAAATATTTTCAACTTGTACCTCTTGGAATTTGTGGCTATTTGAATCCCACGTGCAATTATTCAAATTTTGGTTGTTTGCTAATTGTTTTCCACACGTTAATAATTGTATTTTAATTAAACTTTGGTAGCGAATTTCCTTTAAGAAAAATGGATAATTTTTTTTGCTTCGGGGGCGTTTCCCCTAGACCCCCATTGTGGGCTCTGCCTATCGGGGGTAGTTCCCCTGGACCCTACAAGAGGGGCTCCAAACCCCTTCCAATTCCCCGATTATTGATTTTGAGGGGAAAACACATCAAAAAAAGTAGGGAAAATTAAGCCTCTAAGTCTGATTGGACTCCACAATACAATAGGTTTCGTGTATTGCTTCTCCTACTTATTGGTGCTTGAGATGGAGGTTTCATGGTGAGTTATGTAGGTATTGTAGAATAGGGTAAAATCAAGGTAAAAGACATGAATCAATAGTATCAACCACCAAATACATAAACTCAAGCCCTAAGGACCCTAATCTAACAAAGAAGCACAAATGAACATAGAAACATAAACAATAAAGCAATATTACCATAATTCCTATGCCATGGTTGAATCACCTTCATTGCTCTTCTCCAATTTTCTTTATATGCTTGCTTGTCCTCAAATTCGTAGAATGCAAGAATAAAACTAGTGATAATGACAACAAAATATCAAAGATAGTAGTTGTGGTTAGCCTTGAAATGAAAGGGATAGGTCTCTTTTATATAAAACCAAATTTGAATGAAGGGCCAAAATTGAATGACAAAGATCAATGGATGAGATTACTTTGAGAAGCAAGGAAATAGGGTTAGGGCCAAAATAGGGTTTAGTTAAGGATGGATGGTGGAGATTAAAAGGTAACAAAACCTTATCAAAGGTGGAAATTAATTGAGATAAGAAATAAAATTTGGCACAAAAAAAGATGTGGCTAGAACAAATTAAATAATTATAAAATTATTCAATTTAGGAGGGAAAGTGAACACTTATATAATTAAAACAATTATTTAATTATAGAAGAAGAGAGAAAAGTTAACTTTTTAATTACATAACAATTTAATTAAAAGTAGAGGAAAAGGAAAAATAAGTAAATAATTATTTACTAGTGGAGGGAAAAGTGAAAAACAAACAAATAAATAATATTTATTTAATTATAGACGAAGAAGCTAATGAATAATTAAATATTAAAATAATTATTTAACTATAGAATGAAAAATGAAAACAAATAATTAAATAAATGAGAATTTATTTAATTTTAGAGTGAAAGGATTAATTAGTGACATAATTAAATAAATATTAGTTTATTTAATTAATCAAAGGAAGAATAAAATGGGAAAGTGAATTAATTAAATAATTAAAATTATTTAATTAATAGAAGAAATATGAATTTAGACAATAATAAAAAAATTTAAATTATTTAATTATGCAGGGAAGACGAAGATTTGATGAGGAAAAATAGTGTTCGCCAGCTTAGGACATTTTTTAGTGTCTACATTTTGCCCCTCTTTGATACAATGTGAAGTCACCTGAATGTTGTATTAAAGAAATTCAGCTCAAAGTATGTCCTAGTGAAGATGGGATAGACCTATGCCCCCTTGATTTTTTTTGCAAATTTTGAAAGTTTCAAAAAATTTGGAAAAAATTATTTTGACAAGCGAATTTGACATGGGATAAGACGTTTATGGCAAAAATTTTCAATTGCAGGACCTCCAAGATACTCGCATTAGGGTTTAGGCTCAACATTGGATGTATCCAGTAAAAACCCTACTCTAGGGGGGTATAAATACAATTTTGGGGGTAAAATTGGTCATTTGTGCATTTTTATTGGAGTGAATAGTGAGTGGTGAGAGTAACCTTGCTGTGGAGCTGTTGCCAAAATGTCACCTATACCACACTCCTCACACCACAAATTCAAAGTTCGCACCTATAGACAACTAGAGGGCTTTGAGGATGCAGCATGTATACCTTTCCCTCTTTGTGATTTTTTTATTTTTTGCTAGATTTTAGGGATTTTACGAGGGAAAATAAATGTGATGCATGTCGTTCCCTGCATCTGTTATTGCATTCATTGCAAGTGGGTCAATTCACCACATCTTCTTGGTATGATGCATCTGCTAGTTAGGGTTTTTCAAATGCATTGCGACACTACTAAGTGCAACACAATTGTGGTCTAGAACGACACAAGTGAGATTGTGAGTCGCATGTGAGAGATTGTGCAATGTATGTGTATTGATGTGACACAATCACTGATTTATAAGATGCAAGTGATTTATGTGACGCATGTGCTTGTCATGTTAGAGTAATAAGTTATTATGCTTAATTAATTATATCATATTGATTAATTAATTAAGTCACTTATTCCTCTTTGTTACTTAAGCTAAACTTAGGCACATTAATAATTAATTAATTATTAATTATTAAGTGTGCACACTAGGGTTTCATTTAGGGTTTCCCTTTTAGGGTTTCTTGATCTCCTTCATAAGGATTGATCTCTTTGTAATACTTGATTCTCTTAATGCATTTTTACACTTTGAGGTTACAGAACATCTTCTTTGGTTCTTCATATCTTTTGCATGTGACAGGCATCCATCTTGCATGCAGGTGATCTTGGTTTTCTAACATGGTATCATTAGAGTAATAAGTTATTATGCTTAATTAATGATATCATATTGATTAATTAATTCACTTATTCCTCTTTGTTACTTAAGCTAAACTTAGGCACATTAATAATTAATTAATTATTAATTATTAAGTGTGCACACTAGGGTTTCATTTAGGGTTTCTTGATCTCCTTCATAAGGATTGATCTCTTTGTAATACTTGATTCTTTTAATGCATTTTTACACTTTGAGGTTATAGAACATCTTCTTTGGTTCTTCATATCTTTTGCATGTGATAGGTATCCATCTTGCATGCAGGTGATCTTGGTTTTCTAACATGGTATCAGAGCTCTAGACCTGCAGCTGCCTGTTCATGATCTGAAGATATGGCCTTTCAGTGAGTTTCTAATGCAAGGGTTTCCATAGACATCTTTTTTGCAAGATTTGGGAGTTGCAAAGCTTCTGGTGCATTTTCAGGCAGATCAGACCTCGCCATCAGATCCAGAGCATCTGAGAGATGAAAAATGACATATAACTCGCCTATATTTGGCGTTGGCTGTTTGTGAGGATTTTTTTTTTGTCCGGGATCGAAAAAAAACATGAAAAGTTTTGTTTTTTAAAAAAAAATTATGGTAGGCTTTAAAGCCTGCGGTAGGTACCCCGTACACTGCCGCGGCAGGGTTGTACGCTGCCGCTGGCAGGGCGGGGCCCTACCCACCGGCCACCTCCAATGCCTCAAACCACCGGCGGCGACTTTCCTCTCCACCGGTGGCCCTTCTTCAAACTGTCGGCGGCTTCCTCTCTGCCAGCTTTTGGACTACCGGTGGCGACACAAATCCGGCTATAAAGGTACGACAGGGAATATTCCCTGTCAAACAGAATATTCTGCTATGGTATAGTTTCAGACGGCTGTCAATTTTTTCCAGAGGGGGGCCGATTTTTTGCGGTGATGGCCAGATGGCCGTCAATTTTAGGCCCATGAACCGCTGATGTCAGCATGATGTCACCCGACTGTACGACCCTTTTTTCCCCTCCTAACCCCAATTTGCCCTAAAGAAGCAGTTTTTTTCTTTTGGTCATAACTTGGGCATACGGTATCAAAATCGGGAAAACGAGATATCGCCGAAAAGCTGGTTCCGAGAAATTTCTAGTAGTGCTGTTTATTTTTCAATATTTTACTATTTTCCTACATTTATTGCTGTTTGAAGTCAGATGTACTTTTTATGCTTCCGAGCTCATAACTTTTTGCCATGATGTCCATTTTTCGCCTCGTTTGAAGCGTTGGAAAGGTATTGAGGAGCTCCATGTTGCTGTCCATGCACTTTTTCTGTATCTATCCCAGGTTAATCACTTAGTCCAGATTTGGCCCGATGGGTTGTTTGGCGATTACTTAGATGTTTTGGCAGTTGGGAGAGTGCATCTTGCATCTTTGCACTTCGTTTTCAGTAATACATCATTCAATAATTGCTTGCTGCTTCATAGATTCCATAGTTGTTCTCATTTGGAGTTGTTGAGTGTTCCGTGGCATCGGGTCTTTTGTTTCTTTATCATGATTCCTTGAGTCAATCAGTGACTCTCATCTAGTTTCAGTAGTATACAGAAGAATCTTTCCTTGCTTGCTAGTATCAGGTTCCAGTGTTACTCTACAGAGTTCTTCCAGTGCTTCTTTGCAACATGACATCTCATTCTAAGGGGGGTTTTGTCCCACTGGGTTTTTCCTTCTCTTACTCATTCTTGCATTTGTAAATGGGTACCTGATCAGGCCTAGTTTCCGGGACCCATCTTTTCTTTCATGCATCTTATTCTAGTGTTTTAGCTTCTTCCTAAGTTCATCTTAAGGGGGGTTGTTAGAGTAATAAGTTATTATGCTTAATTAATTATATCATATTGATTAATTAATTAAGTCACTTATTCCTCTTTGTTACTTAAGCTAAACTTAGGCACATTAATAATTAATTAATTATTAATTATTAAGTGTGCACACCAGGGTTTCATTTAGGGTTTCTTGATCTCCTTCATAAGGATTGATCTCTTTGTAATACTTGATTCTCTTAATGCATTTTTACACTTTGAAGTTACAGAACATCTTCTTTGGTTCTTCATATCTTTTGCATGTGACAAGTATCCATCTTGCATGCAGGTGATCTTGGTTTTCTAACATGTCAGGCATGACACAACTGTATTTTTGAGTTGCATATGCTAATGTGTGACACATTTGACCAGTAAGCCACATGTGTTTAGACAGTGCGATGCATTTTCCTAATTACGTTTTTGCCCCAATTTTGGATAAAATTTCTCTATGATCGAGCTCAAATAGGTGTGCTTAGGATTTTAAATTGACATAACATACTTTCTTCTGACCATAGGTGATCTATATGACCCCATTTACACTCGGGAGAGCTGACCATCTACTTTCACACTATAAGATTAGCTACTCAATGAGGAGAGGGATCAGTTGCATTCCCTTGATTTATACTATGTGACCTTCATGCCCGTGATTAGGACTAATAGGGGACTGTTAGCTGCACTAGCTAAGAGGTGGCATTTGAAGACTAGCTCCTTCCACCTACCTATAGGAGAGGCCATAGTAACACTAGATGATGTTTGGAGGATTATGTGGCTTTTGATTCATGGAGCTCAGGTTTTAGATGATCATGATTATGGGTTTGGTTCCATCCAGAGGTCCTTCGAGCATGAGGAAATTGTAGAGCTCGACATTGAGGAGTATGAGATCTGATGGGATGTGCTAGTTGAGAGATATGAGTGATTTGAGGTGGCTCTCTGTATTGTGATTGTGGGGATCATGATACTAAATTGTTGAGGATATGGGTTCCCTATTGGATGGGAAGAAATTTTGATTGGTATGATGACCTAGGGAAACGTGTACGTGTGGGGGCCATCCCTTCTTGCTATATTATATTTTTAGTTGCATGATGTTGCCCACAGAGGGGTAGAGTCCATGAGCTGTGGGACTACATTACATATGATCTGGGCCTGGGAGCACATTGTTTTGTTCTGACCTCTTGTTGGGATACAACTAGGAGTAGGGATGCCTTATGTATTCTTGTATGGAGGAGTGGTCACACAAACCAAGGTCAGTGACATCGGGTATTGGCGTCACACCATTGATCTAATTGCTTCATTTTTCTAGAGACCTTATTGAGATTGTTAGCCATGGGAGGATGATGGGGAGAATTTTCCCTATTCTTATTAGGCATACTATCTAATTGGGCATATTGTGCAGTCCCAACACATCATTAAGTGGTACTTTCCAAAGCTAGTATCGAGGCAATTCAAGGAGTGCCAGGGGCTTCCCATTGGTGAAATGAAGTTTTCCAGGTCTTCTTGAGAGATCAGCTAGTGGGGATAGATGATTAGCGTAGTGAAGGTTGAGTAGGATATTGATTCCTTGTAGCTTGTACAATGGGGTTCTAATGTAGAGGTTGCAGATGTGGGCACAACACCCGTGTATGACATGATGGGCCACACATAGGCCAGATCCCTTGACAAATCTAGATCAGCTTGCCCCAGTGGAGCAGAGGGGTAGGGGGCCACATGGAAGATTTTGAGGATGTGGGAGGGGAGGAGATATAGCTCAGGAAGATGATAGAGACAAAGGAGGCAGGGGTGATGATGGTGGAGATGGAAGTAGAGGAGATAAGGGAGGTAGGGTGAAGCTAAGGAGAGAGAGGAAAAAGAGTAGTTAAACAACTCTCACTTATCTAGGAGGAGGCTGAGTAGGATGGTCCACAGGTGGAGGAAAAGTAGGAGGGACCATGGGTGGAGGCGGAGCATGAGGGACTGTGGGTGGAGGTGGAGCAGGAGGAACCCTGACTAGAGGGAGAGTGGGAGGTGGCCATGTGGGAGGTTGAGCAGGAGATGGGAGAGGAGGAGAGAGTAGTTTGAGAGGATATTGTGATGGGAGAGGGCCTAGGTGAGGGCTATGAGGATGTGTTGATTTTTGGGGTCATGGAGGAGATGGAGGGAGACATGTTGGTGGACTCTTAGATTGTTAATTTATAGGTGTGGCTCTAGGTTGCAGATGCATGCATATAGTCTTTATAGGAAGAGGTGGATAGGCTCACTACTGAGAAGGACATGGTTGTTATTGGGAGATAGAGGTCCAACCAGCGATATCTAGATTTTATTTTGAACACCAGTGGACTCGTGGCCAAGCTAGGTCATCAACTCTTCCAGGAAGGACATGAGGCTCACTACTATAGAGATTTATATGAGCGTCAGGTGCCATTAATAGAAATAGCAATGACCTATACACATACTTGGAGTCTCAGTAGGTCACACTCTCACTGGTCTTAGAGCAGTGGGGGAGTGTCCCAGCCTAGGAATTTACCATACCATCGACCATTAGGATCAAGTCATAGGGCTTCAGGATCATAGCCACAATAGGACAAATCTCCGTCATTAGGACCATCTCCATTAGGAGATATGGGTAGCTTCGGCTATATTTATTTATGATATGTATTTGGACATTGATATTTTTGATCAAGCCTACGAGCTCCATTTTGAGATTCATCGAGATATTGTACAATGACACCATTTTGATATATATGAGAGATGATTTTGATGATGAATTACATGATTTATGTTCCTATGTTATGTGCACATCTATGTGATGGATTATGATGTTTATGATGTTATGCATTTATATGATTATGACATGATTCTATATGTTATGATGCATTATGGATTTTTAATGTATGGTTTATGCTTAGATTTGATTTTCTATGTTATGATGTATGGATGGATGCACTTAATTTATTGTATGCTTTATGATATTATGGATAAATTATGATTATGATATGATGGGATAAGGATTATGGATGTTTATGATGTATGTAAATGCAATGATATGTAAATGTGATATATGCAATGTAATATGTATGATGTTTTTTTGATATGTAAATGCGATACGTATGCAATGAGATGTATGCTAATGATTGATGGATATAGGATGGTACTATATGATTATAACATGTGATGCTTATATGAATGCATATTTTGATGATTCTTTATGATGGGATGCTATCTATGTTTTTGGAATTTTCGATGCCATATGGATGACCTAATATGCTTATGATGATTCCTATGATGCTTCTAACATGATTATGTATGCAGGATATTTTTATGTGTCACAACATGTTATCAGGATGGGAATACAAGAAAATTTAGCATGGAGGGAATGAATGTTAGCATAGAGTTAGTCAAAATGAAGAGGGATTAATATTTTTCTTGATAGATGTTAGGATTTCATGTTTATCATCATTGGGATTTAAAATTATGGAAAATGGACAATAAACACCATGATATGACATAGATAGAGGTGTGCAATGTTATCCCTTTGCGAAAACAAACACTTAATAGACAAGGAATTCCATGACTCATACTAGGAGCGAAGTTGCCCCAATATTTTGTCGAGACAAACCACAAACAATAATTAAAGAAAAATCACTTCATGAGACATCATCGCTCCTCTAAATCATTCTTGAGACATCCTCGAGCTGCATAGTAATTGTAGGGAAGGGGGATTCACTACTCATGAGTCTCTTTATTCTCAAGAGATTCCTAAGGGGCGAACTTCCCTAATTACCTCAGGGAACAAAGCAAGAATTCTAGAATTAGAATGAGTAGGTCACAATGATTTTCTGGATAGATTGAAAAGATCTCGATCAAAGGATGTTAGTGCAACACATGGATGACAATGCAACGCGCTAGAGTCCCAAAGACGTGCTGGTGTCTTATACAAAGAGAAAATTGAGAATGTCGCAAAAAATGACAAAGTGTCTATTTCTACTCTAACTGCTAAGAAGTCTTGGAATGTGAGAAAGTAACAAAACATAATAGAAATGAGATAAAGTGAAGTAGATGATAAGACTAAAGAGGATAAGAGATAGAATACACTCACAAGAACCCAAGTAATGAAGTCTCCTACAAATGAATGTCTTCAATACCTACATGTGTAAAATTTAGAGAAAATGTTGGAGCTGTATAGGGGTTTGCCTCAGTCAAACCCTCGTTTTGGTGTTCCCACCTCCACCAATAGCTAGATAGATAGAGAAAGTGAATATAGAGAAATGAAATGAATTCAAGAGTGATAAAAGCAATCCTCACTCGAGGAGGAGAACCCATATCACAAAATATAGGTGATAAAAGTAGTCCCACTCGAGGAGAACCTGTATCACAAAATGTAGATGCAATAGGTATGAGATGTGAGAAATCCCAAGATTCTCGCAAGCACAAGGTAAAGGAGATATTAGTTGCAAGGCTTAAGGAATCCAAGGAGAGAGGCAAAGATAGCTGCAAGAGCCAAGAGAGCTGCAAAGAGTGTTGTTGTAGCAAGAAATAGGGAGCTTTACAAGCTTCAGAGAGTGAGAAAGGAGAGGATAGTTCAAGGTAGAACCCAAGGAGAGAAAAATTGGATTGAAAATATATCATTTAAAGAGAGAATAGAATCAAAAAGAAGCTTCTTGAGCAGTTACAAAGCGTCTCGGGCTATTACCACCAAAAAAACTCATTGACAAGTGGCAAACATGCTTGAAAATGATCTTTGGAACATTGAAACGTCACGGGAAGTTAGTGGGGCGTGTGGACGTCCACGTGGTGTGCTAGTTTCTAGACACATCAGGCTAAAAAATGATGAGAATGGGAAAAGCACAAGGTTTGATGCAAAGTTGACACGTGAAGGCAACTGTTGAAAAAGGGGTCCTGAGCATCTTGAGAGGGAAAAATGCTGATGCAAGGGCTAAAATGAGCCTACACAAGATGCTAAGGGGGTGGACACTAAAGTGGATACAATAATGTATGTGAAATTATGAGGGGTGTAATTTTACGACATTACATTTCCCCCCCACTTTAGCGGGCATATGAATCTACACTAATATGCATGCTAAAGGTGAACTACTAAACAAAAATAACATCATGATACCAAAAGGATATTTTAGAGGAAGCATACAACTCTTTGAACCAAGGATGCTTGTCCCCAAGCTGAAGACCTACAAAACAAACACATTAGACAAGAAAGAATTGCACGAGAATACAATGTTAGAACATAAAAAACCATTACACTACAAGCTTAGAACATTTAAAAATACATACACATAGACACCTAACTAACTAAAGGATTTGAGTTAGCAAAGTAAAAGAGACCTCGATGTAAAAGGTTGTCTCAGTACCATGCGTCATCCCAAAATTAAAAATAATAACACATATAAGAATTCTAAAATGAAGAGAAGAATATAAGGATTGATCACTTCAAGAGAAGGATGCACCCAAAAGTCAGGGAAGCAACCAATATCAAAGAGATAAAGAGCATATACTCAGGCTGAAGAAGATGCAGGTCTTTGATCTAGTATACATAATTGACAAGAAAGAGAATTTAGGAGAGAGATGGCTCCACAGATCCTTGGACGCAAGGAGAGTTGAAAAAATGTGCCACAGATCCGCAGACCTACGGAAGGTGAACAAAAGGATCTATAGGTGCTCTCTCCTATAGAGTTGAATAAACTACATCAGAGGCCCACAAACCAATGGTGAACATATCCCATAGGATGAAAGCACTTCATGGACCCTCAGACCTGTAAAGAACCTACCCCTAGGTACTATCTCCTAAAGGAAGGCCAGTGTGAGGGGACTCTATAGAGTTGTATTGGGCCTTACAGGTGCTCGATCCTGCAAGGTTGATTGAAAAGCAACTTCGTAGTTGCAATTGCAAAGCAACATGGTAATTCGTTGACTAAACATGTTAGGAAAGGTTTATGCAAAGGATCTCTATAGGTTCTTGGTCATGTAGAGCAAGATTGATCAAAGAATCCTGTGGCTACCGCAAGTTGCGTTGTAGGATAGTCATTGAAAAGATAGGTCTAGTCGGGTTGCCCAAAGTTAGACGCCATTTAATTCATTTGAGAGAAAAGATTTCAAAGGGGGTTCCCTCGGGAAGCCTTCAAGAAAGTGAGGAGCCCACACAAGGAGACACTCCATTTGAAAGATAGAGAGAAGAGAGGGGGTCCGTAGAAGGACACACATCTCCATTACAAGTTATCACTTCCCCCAACATACAAGGGATGAGAACCATACAAGATACTTAGAACATATAGGATAGAGGTAGACCTCGATATCAATTTTAATTTGAAGAAGAGGTAGGTGCATCAAAAAATAAATGAGTGATGGAACCTGAATCAAGAATTTGTTGTATTTTATCCTTCAAGGCCTTACATTCACTAGTGGAATGGCCAGACACTCAATGGTATGCACAAAAATAATTTTTTTCTTTATCATGCTTATGAAATTTCTTACGTGTAGGAGAAGGAAGAGTAATCAAGTGGGATTTAGAAGCCTCAACAAAATACACTCTTGCTTAGATAAAGAATGAGGAGCAAGAAGCAAACCTTTCTCTTGTGGAGAAAAACTTGATTGCTCACAGGAAGAAGACATGAAGATAGAAGACAATGAAGGATGAATTAGTCCAAGAGAATGAGGTTGAGTAGAATTCATGTCATGCAACCATGGTTTCCATTTAGATTTTTCATTCATGCAACCAAGCCCCAAATTACGTTTATGAGGCACACATTCTATAGGGACTTGAATGCCTTGTTCATTACACCCACAACCTTTACGCCCACAACCATATTTAGAGGCAAGCTTAAAGCTTGGACCATAATATGTTAGTAAATCTTATGGAGGGGGATCTTCATAGAGAGCATTATTCTAGCAATGAGGATTATACTCCTCTATAGGATCACCATCATCCTTCTTGATAGGTATATCAACATTAGCATCTTTAATAGAAGTTCAATCATCTTCCTCAGAAGGAGGAGGATCAACATTAGGGACATTAAAAATATTTCTCACATTAGCTCGTGATACAAAAGAATAATCATCTTTGATATGGATGTTGTTATCAGAAGGTTTAAGTGGATTGGGGAAACTTTATATTCTCCACTGAAGGAATCTGTAAAGTCTAGAGAACCCCAATCATCATCGAGACATGAATTTTCTTGAGAAGAGGTAGGAGTAGACATAAGATTTATTTCTTCAGAAGGATCTTCTTTAGGGACATCTATCTCAAGAGTATCCTTTGTAGTAGGTACTACTGGAGTAGACATCAATGCATTGGAAGATACTGAAGGGATAAGAGTAGGCACAACTGAAACCTAACCGAAAGCTGCCATCTCACACAAGTGCATAGCATTAGGGTCAACCTTGACGGTGACTACTCAATTATTGCAAATGAACTTAATAGATTTTTGCAAGGTAGACGAGACTGCACCCATAGCATGAATCCATGGTCTACCAAGAAGAAGGTTATATGATAATTTTTCTGAAATAACATATACAAGGGTGGGTATGGTAATGGGTCCCAACCTCAAAGGCAAGACTATCATGCCAAAAGGTTGTCGACCAACATTATCAAACCCATGAATGCCAATATAAGAAGTATTAAGATAAGATGAATCAATATTAATCTTAGGCAATAGATCAATGCTACATACATTGAGTGTCGAACCAGAGTCAATGAGAGTACATCTAATGCCGATATCATTAATGTTAACTATAATCATAAGAGGATCCACTTACTTCTATACTTCCAAAGGCAGGAGTTCCTGCAAATAGAACATAATATTTGGTGAATCCACACAAATATGAGCTATCAAAACATCAACATCTATCGACCTGGAAAAAGAAGGCAAGAGGATATTTTGCAATGCTTCCTGAAGCATACCTTGATAAACCAAAGTAGATTGAAGGAAGTCCCAAAGTGAGAGCTTGGCCAGAGTAATGTGGAGTTGCTCAACAAGATCATAATCACCAGGTGCTTTAGTTGTAGGTTTAGGAGCTTGAAGAAGGATTGGTTGTTATTCATTTTGTTCTTGTAAATATGGGCTACCGCTCTATAAGAGGGAGCCTTAGAAAGGTTAGAAGAATCACTATCAAATGAAACACCATTAATATAACAAACCATTTTAAGAGAAGGAATAGATGGAGTTAGGTAAATGACCAGTCTCTTAGGCCTTTGAGGGATAGTAGAGACATAGATTACATTTACAAAATCATCACAACTAGTTGGATAATTATTCAAATAAATATTCTCAACATTGATCCAGGGAGGATCAAATGTGGAAGGAGATTCATCATTCACTAATGCATCATCTCTAGAAGAAAGTGCATTGGAATAGGGAAGAGGTTCATCATTCACTAATGCATCTTCTCTAGAAGAGAGCACATTGGAATTAAGAGAAGGTAGAGTAACATTAAGAAAGGTATCAATGATTTCATCTTCTTGCAACAAGATATCCTCCAAAGCAAGAAGAATCTCATGAGAAGGATAAAAAATACAAAGTGACATGGGAAAGGCCAAATCACTATCACATGCATGAAATGGAATATCATTAACATTTTGAATATAATTATATACTGAACTCATAAAAGAGGATATTAAATTCATTTTGCTGAGAAAAACTATAAATCTAGATTTTTGATTTTTTTTGGTATTTTCTAGGTTCTAGTAATTTGCATTTTCAAAGGTATGCAGAGAAGAATTTGGGGTTAGAACTTATGTCAGTCCTTAAAATTTGGCTCATCGAAGGCATAGTATATTAGGGATTGAATAAATCCTCTTGGAGACCTTTCCAATGGTGTAAACATTTCTGAATTCTGAGCACCGAGTCAAAAGTTATGGCCCCACCAAGTTGGGGTAAATAAATTCTTAGTTTTTTGAAAAATATTGTGGTTCACATTGGGTTCAAAAAATGTAGAGAAGGGGGATTCACTACTCATGAGTCTCTTTATTATCAAGAGATTCCCAAGGGGTGAACTACCCTAAACTACCTCAGGGAACAAAGCAAGAGTTCTAGAATCATAATGAGTAGGTTACAATGATTTTCTAGACAGATTGATAGGCTCTTGGTGTAAGGACATCAGCGCTGCACATGGACGAAAACATGGTGCGCTGGAGTCCCAAAGGCGCACTGACGTCTGGTACAAACAAAAAACTGAGAATGTCACAAAAAATGAAAAAGTGTCTACTTCTACTCTAACTGCTAAGAAGTCTTGGAATGTGAGAAAGTAACATAATACAAAAAACTAAGATAAAGTGAAGTAGATGATAAGAATAAAGAGGATAAGAGATAGAAGATGCTCACAAGAACCCAAATAATGAAGCCTCCTGCAAGTGAATGTCTTCAATACCTGCATGCATAAAATATGGAGAAAATGTTGGGGCTGTATGGGGGTTTTCTTCAATCAAACCCATGTTTTGGTGTTCCCACCTCCATGGACAACCAGATAGATAGAGAAACTGAATAGAGAGAAATGAAATGAATGCAAGAGTGATAAAAACAATCCCCATTCGAGGAGGAGAACCTGTGATAATATAGGTGATAAAAGTAATCCCTGCTCGAGGAGGAGAACCCGTATCACAAAATGTAGATGCAATAGGTAGGGGATGTGAGAAATCCCAAGATGCTTGCAAGCGCAAGGAAAATAAAATATTAGTTGCAAGGCTTAAGGAAGCTAAGGAGAGAGGCAAAGATAGCTGCAAGAACTAAGAGAGTTGCAAAGAGTGCTATAAGAGCTCAAGAGTGTTGCTGTAGCAAGAAATAGGGAGTTGTACAAGCTTGAGAGAGTGAGAAAGGAGAGGAGAGTTCAAGGTAGAATCCAAGGAGAGCCAAAATGGATTGAAAAGATAGTATTTAAAGAGAGAATAGGAGAAAACATAAGCTTCTTGAGTGGTTACAAAGCATCTTGGGCCATTACCATCAAAAAATTCACTGACAAGTGACAAACATGCTAGAAATTGACCATTTGAACATTGAAACATCACAGGATGCTAGCGCAACTTGCAGATGTCTGCGCAACACACTAGTGTCTAGACACATCACACTACAAAATGACAAGAATGGGAAAAGCACAAGGTTTGATGCAAAGTTGATGTGTGAGGGTAGTTGCTGAAAAAGGGGTCTTGAGCATCTTGAGAGGGAAAAAGGCTGATGCAAGGGCTAAAATGAGCCTACACAAGATGCTAAGGGGGTGGAAACTAAAGTGGATACAAGAATGTATGTGGAATTGCAAGGGGTACAATTTTACGACATTACAGTAACGATACCAAAGATAAATAAAAAAATATTAAGAAAAATTGGACCAACAAATTCAATAACCATTTATATCATTTTCCAATGATTTTTTGCTAATAGGTTTTAGTGATTGGTTGATTGACAATGCCTAGTTTCAAGAACAAAAGCATGCCATATAAGACGTAAAGTCTGGATTCAACCATGCAATGAATTGTATAAGGTAAGTGATAGAGTCGATAATGATGTCTAGTTTCAGGAAGGACACATCCTATATAAGAAAAATGATAGGATAGGTTATGGTTTCAAGAAATGAGGCAAGTCATATAAGACATCGAGTCTAGTTTCGACAATTCCATCTCTTGTATAAGACCACTGAATTGGAAGCTATTGATAATTAGGAAATTGATTAGTTTGGACTTGAAGACTAGTTGGATAGTTAAGCCTATCATTGCATGATTTGATTGAGACTTAGATGTCTATTTTTTGTCTGATCAAAGTGTCAGTTTTATCAAGAGACAACTTATTATGATATAGATAGTGATAGACCTGAAAAACCCTAAGGGGCTAACCTAGTGCCTCGGGGGCTCATCAAAGATGGCCTTTCCTATGTAAAGCATAGAGATAACGTAGTTCAACTTGACTTTGACCATGAGTAGTTTATTATAACCAATGGATAAAGACTGACTTGACTTGACAAACCCTAAAGGACTAACCTAATATATCAGGGGCTCATCGAAGATGGCTTTGCCTACGTAACGTGCACAAAGACATCGTAATTCAACAAACTTTGACTGACATGACCTGACAATATTTTTGGGATTTTTGAAGGTTATTTGGATGTTTTTAGATTTTGACATATTTTGATATTTTTGACATGTTTTTATTTTTTTGGATTTTTGGCAATATTTCAATGTTTTTGGTTTTTTGAAAGATTTTTTGAATGTTTTTGGAGTTTTTGCAATGATTACCTCCAATACCAAGTCTAGGATTTGATGAAGATGTAAGTCAAGTGCTTGCCCCCAGATAGGTATATGACACATTATTAGGAGTTGGATAAGGATGGGTGTGGTAGGCGATAGACGCGTAATGTCAACCATTCCTAGGCAATAAGAAGGATAAAAAAGCACTATTATGGATGATGTGAGGAAGAGTGGAAGCGAATTTATCATGGGTGTGTATAGGAGTGAATTTTCACCCCCTTGAAAATTCCCCTTTTACATCCTTCACCTTAGGAAAATCAAATCCAACCATATAATTCCACATCACACATTCGTATTCCATCCACTTGGCACTTGTTTTTAGTGTAAGTGGGGGAATTTTTGTCAGGGATGCGCGCATAACATGTGAACATCTACGTGGTGCACTATTGTCCTGACAAGATTCCTACCTCTAGAATTTGCAGAGGCATTACATTCGCAATTAGGGATGAAGTGTAATGCATCTACGCCTTCCTGCCAACCTTTGAACAACTCTTTCCCTCCTAATTGATCTTCAAATGGTTATTCTTCATTCTCATTCCTTCTTCTTCAAACTCTGGGCATCTCTACACACTTTGAATACAATTCTTGAGCAACATTCTCACATTCTTGAGCTACTTACTGCACTATTGGCTTCACTATTCCAACATCACAACATTCTTCACATCTACCACATAAGCTGCAACTTGGTGTCTTACGAGATCTCCTTCGACATCGCTACAACCACATCCACTTTTCCATGGTTGAAGACTTGCATACCTCTCTCATTGGACTTGAGTTCCTTTGGTCGAGGGTGGTAGTTTTTTGCTTACCATTAGATTGTTGTTGGATTCAAGTAGCATAGTGTTTCTTGTAGTGTTATGTATTCTCATTTCTAGCATACTTTATTGCATTTCCATTTCTCTATCTATCTGGCTGCCCATGGAGGTCGCAACACCAAAATGGGGCTTTGATTGTGACAAGCCCCGAAACAACCCCAACATTTTCCCCCACTTTTCTATGTGTAGGTAATCATTTGTGTGGAGCTTGCTGGAAAATTAGATGATTCGTGAGTTCATTTCTATCACCTTTCACTCTTGTCATTTCGTACAACATATCTCTCTTATTTCAGCCATTTTGTTATTTATGCTTTAGTGATCACTAGTAAACCTCAATTCCTAAGTTGTTAGTAGGTTTTAACACCTTTGATTGTCCTTTCTCATTGTTTGTCCATACGGACGCTAGCACACCTGTGAGATGCCAATGCATCATGCTGTTGTTACTATTTTGTGCTGCTGTCCTTTTGCAAAGAGTTATTTGAGGTACAATCTAGGTTACTGAAACCTACTCACTTAGTCCAAACTTAACTATCAGGTTAGTAGAGTGGTATAAGTAATGAGAGTGATCTTCATTATCTATCCCTAGCATCAAAAACTCATCCAATTTGAGGTAGATTAGGGCAACCCTTCAACTCTCGGCTCTTTGTGACTTGAAGTCACTGAGTGGTTGGTCCCCCTCTACATTTTGGTGAACCTGATGTGAACCATTTTGGTTTTGTTTGGAAGTACTGAAAGACCCTTTCCTCGTATCCTAGGAGTGTTGTGGGTGTGTGTTGCGAGGTACCTAACCTTGCAACCCAACCTATGACCCCCAATGGCATAGCTGGAAGGTTACCTAAGCATTGCAGAATGAGTCCTTGAGTGGGTCACCGTATAATTGCAAAACCCTTGGGGGCTCCTGTGAAAGTTCTATCTAGTGTACGGAGAAATGGATTCCTTCTTACATCTACCCATCCCATTTGTGCAACCTACAAGTGGATCTCCTACCATAAAATTCACCTCGTAGGATCTGCTGATGAACTGTAATAGAGAACCATCTCCTTTATACATCCCCACACGTATCAATGGAAATATCGTAACGACTGTCTCATTGACCCTACATGTTGGGTAAATATAATTACAAAGGAGATCATGCTGATTAATTTCTTACACAAGGATGTATATAATGAATCTAGGAGCACTTTTTGTACACATGATGGGCTTTCCATTCCTCCCATCTGTTGCATCACCTTGTCAATCCTAATTGGGACTAGAATCATAAATGCATTCTTTGACATCATCCAGGGGTCTAAAATATTCAGGGTGAAACTAGGCATCTGCTAGTTGGTTGCTATGAATGTAGTTCCCTCGATAGTCTGTAAGTGCTTGAAGTTTTCCCATGAGGGTTCAGTGCATGTAGTCCACGACACCAATTACAAACTGATGATTGCACATGGGGGATACTAACAGGATCACTTTTGGCCTACCCTTATGGGTTTGCTTCCTTATAGGATGGATCTCTTGTGCTAGACCTATATGAAGTACAAGAGTGGGGGCATAATGCCTAAGGTGAGATATACTCCTTCTCCCTATGGCATTTCACATAAATATTTCCTAAAGGAAGACCTCGAGGCTGACTTGGATCGAAAAATGGAAGAGGAGAAGTCTGATCAGGGCTCTTCCTCTTATTCCTCTGTCATTCCACCCGTCACTCTCTCCTTGCTGTAACACCAATGAATTTTGCTCCTATGCATTTGACAGGGAGTCCGTGGTGCTCGCTTGGTGAAAGCCCAAGCGTCTAAAATTTGAACTTCTTATCTTACCCACAGTGCCTCGACCCATTTTGTATGGTAAGGGGAAGGGTCCTCATGGAGCATCCTCTATGTCTTGGCCTCCACGACCTCCTACTACTCCCACCTATAAGGTACTGAATGGGAAGAGGCCCTCCACTAAGTTTCTCGAGCTTGCTTCCCTGTTGTTGTGCCATCATCCTCTCAATTTATTCCTCCTATTCCCATCCAAGAGTCCGTCCCTCTGCTAGAAATCACTGTGATGGACACTCCAATGGCTAAAGAGGAGTCTTCCATCCCTTTTCATGCTATAGTCTCTAGCTTTAGGAGTCATAGAAACTGTCCTATGCATGAGCGCAAGTGTTAGAGGAAGGCTTTGGCCACTAAGCAGGCCGCCTTGCAGAAGAAGGAAGAGGAGCCAATAGCTCCCGCTTCGACACCTTCTAATGTGTCCTCTTCTTCCGTTCCTCTTACTTCAATTCCCTCAACCTCAGTCATGCTTTCCACTCCCCCTACGAGCATCAATGATCCTCACCTGAAGAGGGTGCAGGTATTCATTGCTCCTTTGATTGAGCCTCCCCTTTTGATGTCCCTTGCGGACATCCCGCCGTTTTCAAAACCCATGGACATGTCAAATACCTCAGTGGTGTTTTCCATAGTTTTTTCCTCTTCCTCCATGCCCTTTGCTTCATCTATAGGGATTTCACATCCTCTGATGAAACAAAAGATGGAGGATGACCTTGCTAGCAATGAGGGTCAGAAGAAGGGTTCACCTTCTTCGGATGGTGGTTCTAGGTTAGCTTGTGCCATCCTAGTGATGAAGGAAGCCCCGACATCCCCAGAGTTTGTCACTGCTCTTGAATCATTTGGTGAGACTATCATTAGATCTCGGGTGCCGCCTCCCTCACCCATTGATTTGACACATGGAACTCTTGTGAAGTCTTTGTGGACGAGGTCCCGACCTTATCAGTGATCATTGTGAGATCATTGACATTCACTCTACAAGAACTGAGTGGAGAAGACCTTAAAGGGCCTTCTTCCTT
This sequence comes from Sequoia sempervirens, assembly GCA_007258455.2. Taxonomy (NCBI): domain Eukaryota; kingdom Viridiplantae; phylum Streptophyta; class Pinopsida; order Cupressales; family Cupressaceae; genus Sequoia; species Sequoia sempervirens. The sequence continues at coordinate 279,085,904 of VDFB02105785.1, read as the reverse complement.
GGATCTTGTTGTAGGAGGGTTAGAGGGTGCCCCCTTGATATTTCACCTTTGAAGGCTCATCCACCCTCCCCTTACAGTGATCTAGATTGGGAGAACGATGACCTCTTGGTTGATGAGGACTAGGGGCACCTCTTCTTTATTTGTAGATTAGATTATGTGTGTGTATGTTTGTGTTCCCTTGTGCTTGTCTTATATGTTCCTAGATGACCCTTGTCACCCTCGTAGGTGCTTGGATATAAGAGTGTTTTTGTGTCATAAAAAATGATCTATTTGTCACATAATCCTTCTCTTTGTTGTGTATTGATTTTTGACAATTAGGGATGATGCAAAGTGTTGGGGGAATTCAAGCTTCCCTTCCATGTTGACCCAATTTTTTATTTTTATTTTATATTCATGTGCCTTCTTCACATGGTTTGATATAGGAGGGGGTTGATGATAGTTCATTTATATATATTATTATATTTATCTATCTATATTTATGAGAAACTCTAACTCCAAAATATCAGATCTCCCTATCTCTTGTTCGTTATGTTATCATCTTTGCTTTCTCTGCATTTTTGTCTCTTCCTTGCTTGCTTCGTGATGTTGTGGTGCCTATGTTTTATCCCTTGTGTGTGTGAAAAAATTACCATGGTTACATCTCACTATGTTCTGGGGGCCACATCATCACTCTCCTTTTTCATTCTTTCTTTTCTCTCCTTAGGATGTCACGTGCCTTTGTGTTTGACACACACCATCCTAAGGGGGGGGCTATCATATCACTTTCATTTTAAAAACATGCATTCAATGGCCAGTGAATCTTTTCTTGAAAATATTTATCTTTAACTTTTCAAAATATTTTTCAAAAATTGCATTCCTCAACAAGGACCCATAGCGGAATACTTTTCCTTCATCATGGGTTCATAAAGAAAGAACCTTGAAATTTTTTTCCTTGACGAGGGGGCACCTTTTCCTACAGGAGAAGTCTTGACCTTCCCCTTGCAAGGGGAATTTCTTCCTTTCGAATTCCTTAATAAAGTGAAATATTTCAAAAGGATTCCTTAATGTTGAATTGATTCATGAAAAATATGGTTGCACTTTCAAACAAAGTGTCCCTTGAGTGGACCCCTTTCTTTTGAAGGGTTCCTAAGGGAGCCCTTTGAAAGCCCTTCCTTCAATATTTTGACTATATGTGTGACTCTCTGATTTCTTTCCTGTGTGGCTTTTTGTTTTCTAACATGTCTTTCTATGTATTAACATGTTGCTTTGTAGGTGTGCCTGTGAAGATGCTTTTCAATATGACTCTGTGGAGTCCCTCACATCGACCTTCCTTCAGGAGAGAGTATTTGGAGGTGCCTTCTTTACAAGTCTGCATACCTATGAAGCACTTACATCTTGAAGGATCTATTCATTGTCAGTTTGTGGACCTCCAGTGCACTTTTTTCAATCCTTCTCAGGAGAGAGTACCTGTGGAGCCATTTTCCTGCCTTGCACTTTTGAGTACGCCAAATTGCGGTCTACTTCCTCGATAGTTTAGGTATATTTTCTTGGAACTCTTTCGACCTACTTCATCAAACACTCATTGAAACTCATGTTCACTAAAGTGGGAGAAAAATGTATAGGAGTGAATTTTCACCTCCCTTGAAAATTCCCCTTTTACATCCTTCACCTTAGAAAAATAAAATTTGACCAAGTAATTCAACATCACCCATCCGTACTGCATCCACTTGGCACTTTTTTTTAGTGTTGGTGGGGGATTTTTTTTTAGGGATGGGTGCTCGGTGCATGGACATCCGTGAAGCATGCTACCGTCCTGACAAGATTCCTGCCTCTAGAATTTGTAGAGGTGTTACATTCACCATTGGGGCCGAAGTGTAATGCATTTGCAACTTCCTTCCGACCTTTGAATGACTCTTTACCTCCTAATTTATCTTCAAATGGCTATTCTTCATTCTCATTCCTTCTTCACACTCTGGGCATCTCTACATACTTTGAACACAATTCTTGAGCAACATTCTCACATTGTTGAGCTACTTGATGCACTATTGGCTTCACTATTCCAACATCAGAGCATTCTTCACATCTACCACATAAGATATAACATGGTGTGTTGTGAGACCTCCTACAACATTATTGTGGCCATGTCGACTTTTCCACGGTTGTAGACTTGCATTCCTCTCATTGGCCTTGAGTGCCTTTGGTTGAGGGTGGTATTGTTTTGCTTACCATTACGTTGTTGGATTTGAGTAGCATAGTGTTTCTTGTAGTGTTCGGTATTCTCATGTTTCTAGTATACTTTCTTTATCACATTTCCATTTCTTTATCTATTTGGCTATCCATGGAGGTGGGAACACAAAAATGGGGGTTTGACTGCAACAATCTCCAAAATAGCCCAAACATTTTTCCCCTCTTTTATGTGTGTAGGTACTCATTTGTGTGGAGCTTGTTGGTGAACTGGACCCTTTGTGAGTTCATTTCTATCACCTTTCACTCTTGTCATTTTGTACAACATATCTCTCTTATTTGAATCATTCTATTATTTATTGCTTTAGTCATCACTAGTAAACCTCAATTCCTAAGATGTTAGTAGGTTTTAGCACCTTTGACTATCCTTTCTCACTGTTTGTTTGTATAAATTCTAGCTCACCATGCTATCATCCCTATTCTATGCTGCTATCTTCTAGCAGATAGCTATCTGAGGTACAATCTAGGTTCATGAAACCTGCTCGCTTAGTCCAAACTTAACTCTCGGGTTAGTAGAGTGGTAGAAGTACTGGGAGTGCTCTTCATTCTCTATCCCTAACATCAATCACTCATCTAATTTTAGGTAGATTAGGGTATCCTTCAACTCTCGACTCTCTATGACCTGGAGTCATTGAGTGGTCAGTCCCCCTCTACAGGGTGAAGGTAAAAAACAAGATAGAATGATGGTAGATGATGGAGCAAAGATTGACTAGACATGACACCTGTTTTCTAGGTTTTCACCATGGTACTTATCCAAAGCGCCATCGAAGTGGTTTTCACTATTGGATAGATTAGTTATCTTTACTATTTTCTCATTTTTTTGTGGTCACACAAGATGTCCGTTTTCCAGGTTTTCGTCTAGGTGACAATTTTTTTGATTTTTGTTTTTTTTTGTATTTTTGAGTTTTTGACAAGGCTCTCTAAAAGCTATGTGTAGAATTTGTGAAGGTGCAGGCTATTGATGGGATCTAATAATGGTTCACCTTCAGGAGTATCTAACTAATAAGCACCAGATCCATAAACTACTGTTATGATGTATGAACCCAACCAATTAGGCTCAATTTTTCTAGGCTTCTCTCTCTGCTTGATTCCTAGAGTTCTCCATTAAGACCGAGTCACCAATGCCAAATTTTTTGACTAGAACCTTCTTCTTATAGCTACGAAGAAGATGATTTTGATAAGCTTGTAGGTAGACCAATGCATTTTGTCTTTGCTTATCTTACAACTCTAGCTTATGCAATCTAGATACATGATACTCTTCATCATCAATAAGCCCTTGCATGGATACCCTCAGGGAAGGTAAATCAACCTCAATAGGAAGGATGGATTCAAAACCAAACACTAGGGAATGCGGTGTGGCTCCAGTGGGAGTGTGGATGCTAGTTCAGTAGGCCCATAAGGTGAGATTGAGTTGGAGGTTCTAGTCATGACCAATGTCATTGATAGTCTTGTTCAAGATTTTAATGATGGTTTTATTGAACTCATCAGCTTGGCCATTACCCTGGGGGAAATACAGAGTGGTGAAGTGATGTTGAATGTGGAATTTTATGCACAATTGGAAGAAATCCTAGTTCTTAGAGGGATGACCATTATCAGTAATAATTAATTGTGAGACACCATACCAGTATATGATGTAATTGAGGATAAAATTAGATATATTTTTTCCCATAATGTATGTTATAGGGATGGCCTCAATCCATTTCATGAAATACTCAGTTACCATGATAATTAATTTATGGCCATTAGGTGAGCTAGGATGAATCTTACCTATGAGGTTGAGTGCCCATTGAGATAAAGGCCATGGTGACGTGATTAGCTGGAGTTCTTAGGCTGATGCGTGTATAATATCTCCATGTATTTTCCATTGTCGACACTTCTTGACAAAGTGGTAATCATGTTACATAGTGGGCTAGTAATATCCAGCTCACATGATTTTCTTAGCTAAAGTAGGACCACTTGAGTGAGCTCCACATATACCCTCATGTACCTCTCATAAGGTTGTTTGTGATTCATCAGTATCAAGACATCTAAGGAGGGTGTTATCTAGGCATTGGTGATAGAGGGTGTCATTATTGATGACCTATCTAGAGGTCTTACAAATATATATTTTTATGCTGGTTAGTAGAGAAGTCAGGAGGGATAACTTGGTCATGTAGGTAATAATAGACATCTTTGTACCAAGGGGAATCAGGACCAAAAAGTTTTCCCACCATCTCAGATTTGGGGATATCAAAGGTGGGGATCAACAATTCTCTACCAAGAACTCATATTGTGGTACATTGTTTGGGATATCTAGGAGAGATCCTATTGTAGCCATCACATCAACTGCCTTATTTTGAATTCTCGGGACCTGCCAAAAGATAATATCATCAAATTACTACTTAAAGCTATCAACCATTTATTTTTAGGGAGTATGTTTCTCATCCTTTGTGCCGTAGTCATCATTGACCTGTCAAAAAACCAACTGTGAGTCACCATAAACCTCAAGGCTCTTGATCTTCCATTTGATGGCCATATGAAGTCCTGTGAGAAGTGCCTCATATTCTGCTATGTTATTGGTGCAAGAAAAGGCTATTATGAATGAATTTTGTATAGTGTCTCTTTGGGGTGTAACAAATAGTATCCCTACTCTTGAACCATGATTCATGTGGGATCCATCAAGTAAAGCTTCCATGTGACTAAAGTATCTAGTGTGAATATGGAATCATCGAGGAAGTTGGATACCAATGGATGGTTTGATAGTGTGGGTGCATCTATAAGTTGGTCAGCTATGAAATGTCCTTTTATTACCTTTCACTCAACAAAGTGAATGCCATATTCACTTAATTTCATGACCCATTTTTCTAACCGACCCATTAAGGTTTCTTTGCTAAGGAGATACTTTAAGGGATCGATCTTTTCCACAAGCTTTGTTTGGTGATTTAACATGTAATGCTTGAGTTTTTGAGTGGAAAAAACCACCACAAGGCATGCATGTTCAATGGGACTATAATTGAGCTCATATCCAATAAGTATGCAACTAATGTAGTAGATCGCTCTTTCCCTTTCGTCATGATTTTTTTGTGCTAATAGTGCCCCCAGTGTCGATATGGTCATTGATATGTAAAGTATGAGGTGTTTACATTGTATAGGAGTGAATCTGTACCCCTTGTGTAAATTCCCCTTTTACATACCCCCACCTTAGAAAATCAAATCTGAAGGTGAATTTCCACATCGCCCACCTACCTTCCATCCACTTGGTGCGTGTTTCATGTTTCGACAGGGGAATTTTTGTTAGGGATGTGAGTGTGGTGCATGGACATCTGTGTGGCACATTGCCATCCCTGAAAAATTCCTACCCTTGAGTCTATAGGGTCATTACACTCCTCATTGGGGATGGTTTGTAATGCCTCTGTGCGACCCACTGACTCGAAACTGACCCTTTTGGCCTTTAAATCCATTGATTTTACACTCACTTCATCATATTCTTCACATCTTCACACTTTTTTGATCTCTTGAGCACACTCTTGAAGCATTCTACTAGCATTTTCACAACTCCATTGAGCATTGCAACAACTTGATACTCCATCAACTTCACTTTTGTATGTGTGAGGCCACCATAGAAGTTGTGAGCTTGGAGTCTTGCGATACCTCCCTTCATCACCACTGTAGCTGTGGTGACTTTACCAATTTCGTCGCTTGCATTCTCCCTTCATTGGCCTTGAGAGCCTTTGGGTGGAGTTGGTAATGCTTCACTCTTTCACATTGTGATTTGACAGAGTAGCTTTTATATTTTGTAGTGTTCAGTGCATTCATTTCTTTCCTTTATCAAACTTTCTACTCCATTGCTTTTTTGGTTGTCCATAGAAGTGGAAACACCAAAGTGGGGGTTTCATTAAGGCAAACCCCTATACAGCCCCAACAATTTTCCCCTCTTGCTTGTGTGTAGGTGAACATGTGCTTGGAGCTTGTTGCCAAACTGGTGCTTTTGTGAGTTAATGTTTGTCACCCTAGTTTTTATCTACTTACTTTATCATCTCCGCATTTACTTTTCATACTTTATCATTCTATTATTTTCCTTAAAATCATTTGGCTAGGCTGTTAAGTAGGTTTTTGGTGTTTCTTACTATACTTTACCTTTTTTGACTGTATGAATGCAAGTACGCCAGAGAGACACTAGTATGCCGCACTGTCATCCCAGACTTGCACTGTCATCCTCAGATAGAGAGTTATCTGGGATGCAGTATTGATTCCAAAAACCAGCTCGTCTAGCCCCAACCATATTTTTAGGTTTGTAGAGTGATAGAAGCACTTGAGAGTGCTCTTCATTCTTGATCCTCATCCCAAAGTATCTATTAAAGTGAGGTAAGTTAGGGCATCCCTCTGCTCTTGGCTCTCTGTGACCTAGAGCCTTGGTGTGGTTGGTCCCCCTCTCTTACATTTTTGGTGAACCTGACATGAACAACATCTATCCATTTGCCTGTGCTGAGAATTTTCACCCGCACTTGGTGGTTGTTGTAAAATTAAGTGTTTTGAAGGTTTATGAGCATCACAACCCAGTCCATGAATTTTGGGTACATTGTTAGGAGAAGTGTGCGACACCTATAGATGGAAAAGATGAAGGTCACTTCTAGTTTCACCTCTAGTTTTTCCACTAGTTTAGCTACTGACCATACCACTAGTTTTCCTACAAGTTATGCTGATGAGAAGGGTTTCATGGAAGAAACCACTCGTGTGCCTACCCCTCCAGCATCCCTTACGACTTCTTCTGTATATGAGGATGATGCTATGCATATTCCTGCAAAAAATGTTTTGGCATTAGATAATAGATTTCCAGACCTTGTCAATCATTTAGAGAAAGTGCTGAGCATGGAAAGAGCCGCTAGGTTTAATGTCAAGGTGAGACATTTGTTAGGAAAGGATCGAATAGGAATAGAGTTTCTATGAGGCCTTGCCAATCTAATCGAAGCTTATATCCCTTCGTATAGGCCTAGGTTAGGTACCACCTGAGGGGAAGTGCTCGATGCCTATGAAAGAAAAATAGGCATTTTCAATGCCCACCACATCTATATGAATGGCTAAAATAGGGCACTCGATCAGTGTCTCTTCTACTTCCCAAAGGCCTAACACTCTCAAGGTGAGTAAAATACCCCTTGGGTTCATATTCACCCATCCTACTGCCTCTGGTGGTGGGGGCTCTGGTGGAATGAGTGGTAGTGGTTTTGGTAGCAGAGGAGGCTTTGGTGGAGGACATGGTGGTGGTTTTAGTAGCGGAGGTGGCTCTGATGGAGGCCCTACTAGTGGTGGTGGCTCTGGAGGTGGTTTTGACGATGGCGGTTTTGGAGGTTCCACTAGTCTTTTGTCATCTTCTAACCCTATTTTGAATGCCCTTCTTCAGAACATGGTTCAAATGCAAAACTAGTTGGAAAGCCTTTCCCAGGCCTCTGCCCAGTCTATCTTTTAGCCTTTCTTCTAACATAGCCCATTGTTAGAAGCAATCTTGAGTACCCCCTTCCCACAAGGAATATAGATTCTCAAATTTGATAAGTATGGCAACAAGGGGGACCCACAAATGCATGTGTCTACCTTTAATTCCATGTGTACGAACTTCTTTCATCATAATGATTTGATGGAAAAATTATTTCCCCAATCTCTCAAGTATACAACACTTGAGTGGTACTGTTACTTTCCCAAAAATTCCATATTTTCATTTAATCAACTTGTAAATCAGTTTCTCCGATAGTTCCAAGCTAACATCGGTTCGAAGATGACCTTCTCGGATCTTTTCCGATGTAAGTAGGGGGATAACGAGAAGATAACTAATTTCATAGCACGGTACCAAGCACTCCTTTCACATATCTCATACCCATTGCCCAATTCTCATGTGTAGAAAGTGTTCATAGGTAACCTGTAGAGACCTTGGTAGGAAAAATTTCCCTTATGAAATACCCTTCTTTCACACATCTTTGTGTTGTGTTACGAGAATATTAGCAAAGGGTAGTTTAGTTTGGGGGATCCTCCTCATGCTTCCATTCAGAAGGAAAATCTATTGTATCTATTTCAGGGAATGGTAAAGCTGTTGCGAATGTAATCGCTATGACAAATGATTATGACCTCATATGCAATAGAAAGTTTATAAAGTTAGCAGAATCTTATTCTTCCATCTTGTAAAAGTTATTGAAGGATAAGATCATAACCTTGGAAAACCCTCAACCTCTCAAGGAACCTTACCTTGATTGGTATGATGCAAATGCTTTCTATCAGTACCATTAGATTAATGGACATGATAACAAATGTTGTATGCACCTACGTCATAAGATACAAGACCACATTGATGATGGTACCATTTGTCTCAATGGGATGAAAAAAAATGAGAATAAATCAGTGGTGAAGGTCAACAGTGAGTTGTAGATATACACAAACCCATTTTTTGTCTCACTCTGCTAATCTGATTATTGACCCCTCTAATTCTTCTACTTAGCCCTTAGTGTACATTAATATGGTCACAATTACTCCTTCCCCACAACCTTCGACTGGTTCACCAGATAGGACATTCACTTCATAAGATGTGCCCTTGAATAACAAGACCTCTCCCCTCTACATTCTAGCTTGCCTCAATGGGAACATTGTGATAGGGGTCCTAGTTGACTCTGTGAGTCAAGTGAATATTATTACAGAGGAGACGTTATGGATGATTCATTACAAAGAGAGGAGTATGAAGAAAAAAAGTCCACCATTCATACGCCTGATGGCCTCTCTCTCAAGCCATATGGCTTAATAAATCTTTCCATCCTATTTAGACCTAGGGTTGTGGATACTACCTTTGATGTTATTCTGGAATCTGATTTGTTTAGGGTGAAGTTAGGCATCTTGTGGTTAGCTTCCATGATTGAAATCACTTTGATCATTCATAAATGTCTGAAATTATCCCATGAAGGTGTTGTGCATGCAGTGCATGACACTGAATATCAACCGTTAGTATCTCATGGGGCTATTGATTAGATCATTTTTGGCTTGCCTTGGTCGGTCCACTTCCCCCTAGAACGAACCTACTTTATGAAAACTATGTGAAGTATAAAATCGGGGGTAAAGGAAAGCCAAAAATGACCCCTCCGATAGTGCAGTAGCAAGCTGTCTCCTCTTCTCAAAAGGGAAAGGAGAGGTCTCCCCATCCTCAGGATGCCTCTTCTACTCCCCTTTCTGAAGAAGAATTTTGGATGTCTACTCCTGGGTTCCACATGAGAAGTCCGATGGTGCCTTCATTTTGCAAATCCAAGATTAGGATATCAGACCTTCCTACTATGCCTCCTAGACCTTGGTCCTACCTGTATGGTAGAAGGAAGGGTCCACATAGGGAATCCTCTATGTCTCAGCCTTTGAGGCCTCCTACCACTCCTGCTCCTAAAGTAGTGAATGGTAAGAGACTTGAGGTGCTAGAGCTGACTCCCCCCATTGTATCTCAACCTCTTCCTCCTCTTCCCATCCAAGAGTCTGTCCCTCCATTAGAAATAATTGTGATGGACACTCCTATGATTGAGTAGGAACCTTTTGTCCCTTCTCAGCTCCTAGCCTCTAGCTCCAAGAGTCGCAAAAACCACCTTGGGCATAAGTGCAAGCATTGGTGGAAGGATCTGGTGGCTAAGTAGGCTTCTTTACAGAGAAAGGAAGGGGAGTCAACCACCCCTATTTCAGGGATTCTTGCTATGTCCTCCTCTCTCCACTCCTGTACTTCTATTCAATTGGATTCAGTTTCGCTTCCGGCTCCCATTGCAATCATGTGTGCACCTGGCCCTAAAAAGGTGTAGGATTTTATTGCTCCTTCGGTCAAGCCACCTCTTTTGATGTCCCTACCAGACATGCCACCATTTTCTAAACCCATGGATATGCCAAATACCTCAGTGGTGTCTGCCACAGTTTTCTCCTCCTCCTCTGCACCTCTTGCCTCGTTTGTGGTGAGTTCACACCCTCCGATGAAGTAGAAGGTGGAGGTTGGCTCTTCTAGCAATGGAGGGCATAAGAGGAGCCCACCTTCTTTAGAAGGTGGTCCTACGCTAGCTTGTACCATCCTAGTGATGGAGGAAGTTCTAGCTTCCCCTGAGTTTTTCATTGCTCTTGAGTCACTCGGTGAGCCTAGTAGTGAATCTCAGGTGTTGCCTTCCCTGTCCATTGAGGTAACACATGTAACTCACATAAAGTGGATGTTTAACTCTTTGGATGAGGTCCCAACCTTGTTAGCGATCTTGGCAAGGTTGTTGACCATTGCTCCACAAGAACCGAGCGGAGAAGACCTTGTAGGGCCTTCTTCCTTGGCCCTTGTTGCTTGAGGGTCAAAAGCTCTTCCCCTTAATATTACACCATTGTAGGCTTGCCAACCTTCCCCATCTAATGATCTAGATTAGGAATTAGATGACCTCTTGGTCGATGAGTGTTATGGGGAGGCAACTCTTCTTTACCTCTAGATTAGGTGTGTGTTTGTTGTGATGTGTTCCCTTGTGCTTGTGTTATGTGTTCCTAGATGAACCTTGTCACCCTTGTAGGTGCTTGGATATAGGAGTTATTATGTGTGATAAACTTCTTCTATTTGTGGCATCATTCTTCCTTTGTTATGTGTTTTGATTTTCAACAAATTGGGGACGATGCAAAGTGTTAGGGGCATTTAGGCTTCCCTTCCATGTTGAACCAATTTTTTATTTTTACTTTGTTTTCTCATGAATTCTTGATATGGTCTGATATAGTAGGGGGTTGATGATAGTTCATCTATATACTATTAATATATTTATATATATTTATGAGCAACTCTGACCTTGAAATATCAGATCACCCCTATGTCCTCTATCTATGATGTTATTGTTTCATATTTTCTTACAAGTTTTGTTATCTTTCTCTCTTCTTTACTTGAGTTGTGATGTTATGGTGCCTATGTGCTATCCCTCGTGTGTGTGACATCACCAAAGTGACATCTCGCTATGTCCTGTGGGCCACAACATCACTTTTTTATTTTTACTTTTCTCTCCTTAGGACACCATGTGCCTCTGCATTTAGCACGAACCACCCTAAGGGGGGCTGCCATGTCAACTTTGATTTTCAGAAAACATATTTGTTTCCAACAAATATTTTTTTGAAAATATTTCCCAAACCTTTTTCAAAAATCACATTCTTAACAAGGACCCCCTAGCAGAACATGTTTACTTCGTTATGGGTTCACAAAGAAAGAACTTGAAGAACTTTCCTCTGAGGTGGGAGCAACTTTTCCTATGGGAGAAGCCACGACCTCCCCCTTGCAAGGGGGCATTTTTTTCCTTTTGAATTCCTTGATGTTGAATTGATTTGTGAAAAACATTCTTGCACTTTCAAACAACGTGTCTGTTGAGTGGACCCATCTTCTTTTAAAGACTTCCCAAGGAACTCCTTTGAGATCCTTTTGATTTGTTGACTATTTGCATGACTGTCTAGTTGTTTTCTCACATGTTTTATCTACAGATTAACATGTTGTTTTGTAGGTGCACCTGTAAAGCTGCTTTCCATTCTGAATCTGCAGAGTCCCCTTTCACTAAGATTCCTTCATGAGAGAGTACTTGGGGTAATGCCTTCTTTGTAGGTTTGTGGGCTTGTGAAGCACTTACATCCTATGGGATTTGTTCATCATTGGTTTGAGGGACTTCAGTGTACTTTGTGCAACTTCATAGTTCTACGGAGCTATGAAGTCCTTTTGTTCAAACCTCCTCATGAGAGAGTACCTGTGGAGTCCTTTTCCTGCGCTATGATTTCAAGCTTGCCAGATTGTGGTCTGCTTCCTTGACGGTTCAGGTATACATTTCTAACTCTTTGATCTACTTTACCAAATGCTTATCGATATTCGTGCTCGCTAAAGTGGGGGAAAATGTATAGGAGTGAATTTGCAACCCTTGTGTAAATTCCCCTTTAGCATACCCCCACCTTAGAAAATGAAATTTGAAGGAGAAGTTCCACATCACCCACTTTCCTTCCATCCACTTGGTGCATGTTTTATGTGTCGATGGGGGAATTTTTGTTAGGGATGCGAGTCCGATGCATGGATGTCTATGTGGCACACTGTTGTCCTTGACAGATTCTTACCCCTGAGTCCACAGGGATGCTACACTCCTCATTGAGGACGGTTTGTAACACCTATGTGCGACCAATCGACCTAAAACCAACCCTTTTGGCCTTCAAATCCATTCATTTCACACTCACTTCATCATCTTCTTCACATATTCACACTTTTGGGATCTCTTGAGCACACTCTTGAAGCATTCTACTAGAATTTTCACAACTCCATTGGGCATTGAAACAACTTAATACTCCATCAACTTCACTTTTGTACGTGTGAGGCCACCATAGAAGTTGTGAGCTTGGAGTCTTGTGAGACCTCCCTTCATCACCGTTGAAGCTGTGGTGACTTTTCCAAGTTCATCGCTTGTATTCTCCCTTCATTGGCCTTGAGAGCCTTTGGGTGGAGGTGGTAACGCTTCACTCTTTCACATTGTGATTTGATAGAGTAGATTTTATCTTTTGTAGTATTCAATGTATTCATTTCTTTCCTTGATCATACTTTCTACTCCGTTGCTTTTCTAGCTATCCATAGAGGTGGAAACACCAAAGCGGGGGTTCGACTGAGGAAAACCCCTATATAGCACCAACAATTTTCCCCTCTTGCTTGTGTGTAGGTGAACGTGTGCTTAGAGCTCACTGGTGAATTGGTACTTTTGTGAGTTAATATTCATCACCCTAGTTTTTATCTACTTACTTTATCATCTCTGTAAAATTTAAAAACACTTGGAAAAACATGAATAGGTGGAATATAAAGAAGCGTATTTTATCATTCTGTTCTCTTCCTTAAAATTAGTTCGCTAGGCTGTTAAGTAGGTTTTTTCTATTTCTTACTATACTTTACATTTTTTGATCATAAAAATGCTAGCACACTAGAGAGACACGAACACACCATGTTGTCGTCCTAGACCCGGGCTGTCGTCCTCAAATAGAGAGTTTTTTGGGGTGCAGTATTGATTCCAAAAACTAGCTCGTCTAGCCCCAAGCAGAGTTTTGGGTTTGCAGACTAACAAAAGCACTTGAGAGTGCTCTTCATTCTCGATCCTCATCTCAAAGTATTTGTTAGAGTGAGGTAAGTTAGGGCAGCCCTCTGCTCTCAGCTCTTCGTGACCTAGAGCCTTGGTGTGGTTGCCCCCCCTCTCTTACAACCATCAATGGGAGGCATGAGAATAGGTAGTGTAATAGGTAGTCCTTTATTTGTTGAAATTCCTCTTGAGATCTATCCATCTACATGAGTGGTAATCCCTTTCATAGAAAATGTTAGAACGATTGACACATATCTTCCAGTTGAGCATTGAACCTTTAGATGGATTGTAATTTACCTCGTAGAGTTCATAACTGACTTATGCTTGTTGGAATGGGCATGTTTATGATAGCCTTCACTTTGGTAGGATTGAATTTAATGCCTCTTTGAGAGACAATGTATCCTAGGAGCTTTCCTAATGTTACCCCAAAAACACACATGTTTGGGTTTAATTGTGCCTTGTATTCTTCTAATCTCTTGAAAATATTATCTAGCACTCATAGATGGTCACCCCTTGACAATGGTTTTGCTAACAAGTCATTTACATAGTCTTCCAAGAGAATGTATATGAGGTCATAAAATATGGTAGTCATGGCTTACTGATATGTGGCTCCAACATTTTTCAATCCAAATGGCATAACATTCCAACAATATGTTCCCCACAGGCAAGTAAAGACTATCTTATGTTGGTCTTCAGGAGCGATCCTAATCTAATTGTATCCTGAGAAACCATCCATGAGGGATAGCATGTCATACCCTACTATTAGGTCCACTATGATGTCGATGTTTGGCAATGGAAACTCATCCTTAGGGAATGCTTTGTTTAAATCCTATAAATTAGTTCAAATTCAAATTTTTCCTGTTGGAAAGTTGTCATAGGCACTAGATTGGAAATCCAATCTACATAGTCAATGGGTCAAATAAAACCAATGTCTAATAACTTATTTAGCTCTGCCTTTACTGGTAGTGCAATATGAGGATGCATTTTCCTTAGCTTTTGTTTGATTGGTTTGGCATAAGGGAATAATGGAAGTAATGTAACACCAACTCAGGATCCAATTTGGGCATGTCAGAATAAGACCAAGCAAAGTTAATTTGTCTCTTTGTAAAGAAGGCTCAAAAATCTGGTTGCTCCATCTCTATCAAAGATGTCATGAAATGGACAATTCTAGGATTTTCATCTGTACTAGTGTTGACTTTCATTGATTTCTCTACTAGCATAGGAAATTTCTCTTGACTTATAGGGAGTAAGTCCAATCCTCCATCCTTGGGTGCCTTAGAGAGGTTTTCACCCTTGGATACATCCTTTTTTAATTTTTCTTGGCCTAGAGGTGCCTTTCGGTTTTCACCTAAAGACCTTTCCCTTTTTTTTATTATTTTCACTTTTGTGACTAGAGGGAAGGAAATACTCCCTAAAGTAGGCCATATTGTCAAGATCTATAGTAAAACCAACTTTATAATCCCCATTGGGTATGCCTTCACGTGGTCCCATAAATTCGGCTATCAATTCATCGCTTTTGAATACATCCAAGTTGGGTGGTCCTTGTTGGTCCCAATCTATTAATTGTGGGTATACTAAAGGCATGCCATCATCAATATCATTAAGGTTCAATGAATATGAGGATATGGGGAAAACATAAGTGTCATCAGTATCCCAAAAGGGATCGATCCAAGCTTTTCCTTTGGTCGAGGAATTGGTTAAGTTGAGCTCTTGGAAGGTCTTAGCTAGGTCATAGTCACTAGATGTGTAGGAGTTCCAAACCCATTCATTGGAGTTAGTTTTGGTATGGTAATACTAAGATGTCTCAATGTCCTGTGAAGCACTAGCATCCTCACTTGAAAGCACCTTAGTACTAGGAGCGATCACTTTTGGTGGTTTGTACCCTGACCCTATATTCTTTAGTAGCTTGGGAGGCATCAAGGGATCTATCATTCCATTCTTATGTAAACCAAGTCCATTGTGTTTGTCATAACCCTTATGTATCATAATCTCAAACAATTTACCATATTGTTCAGTTAGGATCTGTTTGGGTTCAATGTCTTTTTACTCCTTGTATATCCATGTGGAAATATCCTTTTTGTCAATGGTTTTTTTTCTCAATTCTCCCCATTTTTTGAAGGTTGTGGTGGGAGATGCTTGGATAATGACTTTGGCCTCTTTTTTAATAGAAGACGACTTTCCATAGTATTTTGGAGATGTTGGTAGTTTGTTGAAACAATAGGATATCTTCATTTGGTATTCTCCACACCCCTTGTCTTGGATCTAGATCTTGGAATCAAAAGATGGAGTGGTGGATTTGGATGCTTTGGTCAAAGTGGAAGGATCAATATAATGGTGATGTAGGAGCATACAGTGGTGTAAGGGTAATCTTGGAGACTACCTATTAATGGATGTTTTTCATATGTTATTAGGAAGGCTGTGGCAGTTTGATTAGTGAGAGGTGCATGATGGACATGCTAACACCTAATCCTTGAAAAAGGATTGTGTTCATCATAAGTTGAAACCCCTAACGGGGATAGTAGAAGAAAAGGTATGCAGTAATGCAAGAATTTATTTGGTTTATGGAAGAAATTTCCTAGAAGGTATGAGGCATGGGCATATGTGTTTTGCATTGATCCTTAGATTTGATAAAGAAGATACTAATGAGGTACCTGTAGAGGTTTCAAATTTGTTGAATGAGTTTCAAGTTATTATTTTTGATAACGTACTTGAAGGTTTACCTCCAATAAGAAAGATTAGTCATTAGGTGGACCTCATTCCTAGAGCTAGTTTTCTGAATAAGGTAGCTCACTGCATGACTCTAGTAGAGAGTGAAGAGTTGAATAGGAAAGTGCAAGAGTTGTTGCAGAAGGGATTGATTAGAGAGAGTTTGAGTCCATGTGCAATACCTATAGTTTTAACACCAAAGAAGAATGGGGAATGGATAATGTGTACAAATTCTAGAGCCATCAACAAGATCAACATCAAGTATAGATTTCCCCTGCCAAGGATGGATGACATCATTGATTTTTTGAGTGGAGCTGAGTACTTCACGAATATAGATCTGAAGAGTGGTTATCACCAGATATGGATTAGGGAAGGAGATGAATGGAATCTAGCCTTCAAGACCAAAGAGGGCTTGTACAAGTGGTTAGTCATGCCTTTTGGGCTAACCAATGCACCAAACACATTCATGCGGTTCATGAACGAGGTATTGAAAGAGTTTCTAGGTAAATTTGTCATTGTTTATTTGTATGACATTATAATTTTTAGCAAGACATTGGAGGAGCATTTGATGCATATTAGAAAAGTTTTTGATAAGCTGAGAGGATAAATTGTTGATCAATTTGAAGAAGTGTAGTTTTGTGAATAGAGAGTTGGTGCACCTAGGATTTGTTATCTCAGTATAAGGCTAAGGTAGATCATAAAAGGAGGTATAAGGAGTTTTAGGTAGGAGATGAAGTCATGGTTCATTTGTGAAAGGAGAGGTTTCCAATTGGTACATACAAGTTAAAGATGAAGAAGTTTGGACCATGCAAGATCTTGATGAAGCATGATTTAGGAAATGCATATGAGGTAGAGTTGCCTAATGAAATTCATGTTTCACCTGTGTTTAAAATTAATAATTTGAAAAAATATCATGAAGGAGTTAAGGAGAATGAATTGAAAGAGGCATAGTGGAACATTCCGGCACCTACGTTAGAAAAGGAAGAGATAGAAGAAATTTTGGATAGTCATGTGGGTAGAAGCACAAGAAACAAACAATATCCAGAGTACTTGGTGAAATGGAGAGGAAGACCCATTGAAGATTCATCATGGTTGTCTAAAGATAAGTTTAACCATCTTGGTTTCCCTCTAACACCTAAGAAGTGACAAGGTCACTTTTCAAATTACCCTGGGTGTCTGATGCAAGAGCATCCAGTGGTGTAAGGGAAATCCTGCATCACCCAAAAATATTGTATTTTCATTTTTTTGTAGTTTCATTAGTTGTCTTGGGGCCCATTGACTCATGTAGTATTTGGGATAGTTAGAAGTTTGAAATAGCCAAAAAAATAGTCACTTGCTATTTTTAGTAAGTCGACCTATTCTAGTCGTATGGACAAGAAAATTGACCCCAAGGAGTGAAATTGGAAAATAAGGTTTTTGGTGAAAGAATCATCTGAAAATCCTATATTGTTTGGAAGATATTAAATTATCATCCTGGGGAATTTCTCCAATGAAGTTTAAATCTAAAAATTGAGGCCCTTTGGAGCCCCAAAATAGGGTGCAAAATCTCTGATATTTTAGATTTGGCAAAAGGTGGTTGTAGATCTCTTCACAAGCTTTCCAACGATATATTACCATTGAAAATTTGATGGCCGGATCAAAAGTTATGGCCTTGAGAAGCTGCCCCACCAAAAGTGAATTTCATTAAAATATCTTCCTAGGCAAGAAATCAAATGATGAGACTTTTGGCGCCAAAAAAAAGGGAAAGTTACACTTTCTAGAACATTCTAGGTTGGTTATTAGATAAAATAAAAGGGTTAAGTGGGGTTGTAGAAGGTGGCTCCATTAGTTCATATTGTTGCTCTGAATAATAGATTTTCTTTTAGAGTTGATTTTGTTGTGATGAATCAAGCCCACGAGGCTGTAGCATTATAAGTTTTGAGTCTGTAATTTCATGTTTTGAAAATAATTGAAAGTGGGTTAATTTATGTCTCACATCTTCTGTGTTGGTATCTATTGTTGTGTTTTATGTGGGTTTCGACAGTGTAGCCCTTATCAAATGGGATGAGGTGGATGATGGGATTTCTTGATTGATGGAAACTTGTTGTTTGAGTGTCCCTCTTAAGTTGCTACAATATTGAAAGGGATTGAGATCACTAGCTATTGTTATTTTAGTGCCATTATGGTGAATTTTAAGCATTGGTGGTATGTGGAGGGGATGGCCTTCATAGCATGAATCCATGGTCGACCAAGGAGAATGTTGTAGGGGAGATCCATATCCAGAAATTGGAATGTTGTATCTAATATGGAATGCCCAACTTTGATAGGTAATGAAATGACACCCTTAGAAGAGAACTCTACATCATTGTAAGCCTTTATGATAATACTGTTTGATGAATCCACATAAGCCTTAGAGAAACCTAATGTCATGACCAATTTTAAGGTGCAAATGTTCAATCTTGCTCCACCATCTACCAAGACCCATCTGATTTTATGTTTATTGAAAAAGGCTTTAAGGTGTAAAGGGTCATCATGGTTAAGCTTTTGCGATGATAAGTCATGGTCAAAAAAGGTAACGTGGTGGGTGTTAGCTAGGTAACCCACCATTTCCTAGAACTGATTGATATTAAGGTCTGTGGGTACAAGTTTTTCTTACAAGGCCTTATCCAAGATGGCTTTGTGTTTAGAAGATATGTGAAGCAACTCAAGGATAGATATCTAGGTAGGTGTCCTCCTTAAATGGTCTAAAAGATTGTATCAAGGGCATATGGGGACTATTTAGGAGGATCTCCTTGTAGGGTTATCTTAGTCCTTCAAGTTGTGACCGCACATTCTAGGGGTTTCTTGATTGTAATGGTAGAAAGACTATCATCATTTTATCTAATTAGAAAAGGACTACAATATGTAGTTCGCATAGTATGAGATGATGAGGAAAACAAATCAAATATGCTACTAGTGGGTTGGGGCATAGATTGGGTACCTTGTGCTCCAAATACTAATGTTGTGTTGACTGTTATAGTTTTTTGAGTTGTTCCTGCTAATGCAAAAGTAGCATGCACTTGTGGAGTTGTATGGTTGGGAGTAGATGCATTCTGTCCTTGATACCATTTATTTGTGATTTAGAAAGCATGTTGATATCAAAACTAGGAGGGAGTTTTGCTCCACGTTGTAACAGTTTCATGAGAAATCATTGGGGATCTGCTGCTACTATCTTATCTATAAAGCATGCTATGATAGGGTCTTGGGCAACTGCTTCAATTTCCTCCCCAGTAAGTGCCTCTGGACATCTTGTAATGTGAACTTCTCAAAAGGATTTGGAAATGTAGATTGTGACTTCGGTATCTCATTTGAGGAAGAAGACCCAAAATTCATGTTGCTAGTTGGGTTAAAATAGGGATCTTCATTTGTGTAGTCCATCTCTTTTCTTTTCCTTTATAACCTATTTTAGGCCATATAAGACTTGTAACTTAGTGAAGGATATGGAATATATGGAATGATAATGTAATGATGGATATGAAACTATGCTACGTTTTTGGGGATTTTTGAGATATAAGGAATGGAAAATGGTAATGCACTTATGACCAAGATTAGGGTGCAAAGTGAGACTACATGAAAACAAGATGTGGTAATGTCACTATGACTAAAACCTATGGTGTGACTAAAGGTAAGATATGAGACTAAGACTAAATTATGGAAAGTGAGACTATAATGTTAAACATGCATAGGACAACTAAGAGGGGGGGGGGGTGAATCAGTTGTCACACAAATTTAAACTTAAAACTTTATCACTTGTCAAATCTTCAACCACACTATTATGTTATTAAATATAAGCATGAACCACAGATAATAGAATTAAATCAACATAATGAACACCAAAATTTTACATGGAAAACTCAATAAGGGAAAAACCATGGTGAGGGTTAACTCATAATATAAAGATTATAGAAAAAGGCTCACTGCCCAAAAGAGGACTCACTGTCCAAGTACAAAGGCTCACTGCCTACAAAAAGGACTCACTATCCAACAAGGAGGCTCACTTCTTATAGTACAAAAGGAATAAAAGATCCACCATTGCAATTAAAGCACATTCACAGGATTATAGAAACCCTTGTCTCACTGTCTTCAACACAACTCACACACACTCTTCTACACCTATGATTTGTGGCTTACTTTCATCACTTTGCATCACATTGTCATACAACTCTTCACAATTCAACTTGCTTTTATACCATTCTCAACCTTAGAAACATTTACCAAGGTTGGCCACAAAACAACGTTTCATAAATTCAAATTAGGTTAACAACTCAAAATTCCCATGGTGAAAAGGAATAAGAGTGGACCAATAAAATTATTTTCTTGAACCATCTACACGCTTCCTTAATTGAATTTTATTCTTCAAATGAAGTGTAAACACCAGATCGGCCAAACATAATGAAAACACTGATAAACATTGATGCACATGCTTCCTCACAAGAAGATGAAACACATACACCACAACACACTTTATCAAGCACAAGACAACATCTCAAAACCTTCCAGATACATCCGTAGCAAAAACAGTAGACTTCAATCACTAAATTCCTTTCACAAGTCAGTCTGGGTTGTGCAAAATCATATAGGAATACTAAAACATGACTTCGTTATTACAAAACTCCAAACCTCTTTGCCAAATTATAGGAAAGACCTTCACAAGACATATCCCAGATCCACACAATTTGAAACAAAATAGTAGAGGACTACAGAGCAGAAACATTTATCCTAGTCCACAGAAGATCAATACTTGCTAGACAGTCCACATATAGTTGAACACAATTTCCATGTACCATCTCATTAGAAGCTGAAACTCAGCATATGTTACCATGATATTACCATTAACAAACCTTCAGATTCACACAAGCATAGGATCAACACAAGAGAAACACAAAGCACATACCGAAGCATGTTCTAAACACATTCAACACTTCTAACTTCTCTTCTTTATTTTATTTTCTCAAAAGCACTTGAAAACTCACCAATACAACTATAACACCATAAAGATAACTCCATGTACTCACTATATCTATGTACAAACATCAACATATTGAAATGTGTTGACATCAATGACACCATCGATGACAACACCACCAAACTAGCTCATATTTATAACAATCTCCCCCTTTGTCATTGATGGAAACACATAACCTTTTATCCCCCTTTGACATCAATGTAAAATAACAACTTTGATTACTACCCCTTAGGAGTACACCCATATTACAACAATGAAACCACTTCTACTCCCCCTGTGGAGTAGACCCAACAATTAGTCTAGATAAATGAGGAATCTTGTGAATTCACTGGACTGATGCACCTTCATGTGCACCTAGTTAGGAGGGCCAATGACCCCCAAAATATCCCTAAGATGCTCAAAAGCATCCTTCGAAAGAGCCTTGGTAAAGATGTATGAAATTTGTTCCTTTGTTGTCACATACTCTAGTTTGACCTCATTCTCCAACACTTTTTCTCTTAGAAAATGATACTTGATAGATATGTGCTTCGTTCTTGAATGCATAACCGAGTTCTTTGAAATTTTTATTGCACTTGTATTGTCACAGAAGATAGAGATAGGTTCATCACATACTACACCAATATCTTTTAGAGTTTGCTTCATCCACAAAACTTGTGCACAACAGGATGTTGCAACAATATACTCTGCCTCTGTAGTAGGTAAAGAAACTGAGTCTTGCTTCTTACTCAACCATGGAACCAATCTCCCACCAAGAAAGAAAGCACCACCACTGGTACTCTTCTGGTCATCTACACATCCATCCCAATCAGTTTTAGTGTAATTAATTAATTATTACACTAGCATAAGTTAACTTAGGTCATATATCATTTAGTCCTAGGTTGCATTTTAATAAATCATTTAATAATGGGGTAATTCCCCCTTCCATGTTTGTAGGAGAAAAGATTCCTTCTAGAAGATGAGTTGTCCTTCTAGAACTTATCTCAACATTTAATAATTTCCTAGATAGGGTTCACATGTTGTCACATGTTGTTAGATCATGACACATGGCAACATCTCTTGCATCTTGCATCTCTCTCATGCCTATATATTCAGAGAATTTGTACATTTGTAATCAATTCAATCTCATAATGTAGATCAATAATAGAATCTCCATTGTGCATGCCTAGTTGCAACACTTTCTGTGTGGTTGATTATCTTTCCTAACAAAGGTCCTCCATTGAAGAATGCAGCTTCAGGGACCCTGTGCATCTATAATATCAACAATCAACATCTGTATAAGCACTCAGGGTAAATTCATTACTCTTAGGATACCATAGTCCATAATCTGGTCTGCCCTTAAGATATCTAAATATCATTTTTACAACCATAAGATGTTCTTCTCTGGGATCTACTTGAAATCTAGCAACTAAACACACTGGATGCATAATATTTGGTTTGATAGTGGTGAGATACAACAATTCTCCAATCATGGAAATGTATTTGCTTTGATTAGTCTTAGCAGATTCATCATCCTTGCTCTGCTTACATCCGGTTACCATAGGAGTACAAACCGGTTTAGAATCTTCCATCCCAAAATTTTTCAACAACTCTTTTACATACTTAGACTATGAAATGAATATCCCTTTATCAATTTGATTCACTTGTAGACCAAGGAAGAAATTCAATTCACCAATCATAGACATCTCAAATTCTTTCTACATTTCTTCAACAAACTTTTTATGCATGCCATCATTTCCACCAAAAATGGTATCATCAACATAAACAACTACAATCAACATCTTATTACCTTGTACTTTGAAGTAGAGATTACTATCAACATAACCTTTGTTGAAACCTTGCTTTGTTAGATATCTGTCTAGTATTGCATACTAAGCTCTAGGAGGTTGCTTCAATCCATATAATGCTTTCTTTAATTTACAAACCATATCCCATTTATCAGAAAACTGAAACCCTTTAGGTTGCTCCATGTACACTTCTTGCAACTCACCATTCAAATAAGCTCCATGTACCTTGTGGATAGAGACTGCCAAAAACATTCTGATAGCTTCCATTCTAGCCATAGGGGCAGAAGTCTCTTCAAAATCTATACCTTCAACTTGTGAATATCCTTTGCACAATAGTCTTGCCTTATTCCTTACTACTCCATTTTCATTTAGTTTGTTTTAGAACACCCATTTAGATCCAATCACTTTTTTGTTCTTAGGTCTAGGGACTATTTCCCATGTCCGATTCTTTTCTATCTGCTGCAGTTCCTCTTTCATAGCTCTCATCCAACTTTCATCTTCACATGATTCTTTTACAAATTTTGTTTCTATTTTAGAAAGTAAACACAATTTTAGCTCAACTATAACTCTACTTCTTGTCTTCACTCCTTCACTCTTGTCTCCAATTATATGATCTTGTGGATGATTCTTCTATACATATTTAAGAGTCCTAGCAGTAGGTTCTAGTTCATCCTCTTCTTCTTCTTCTTCTTCCACTTGTTCCTCTTCTTCTTTCTCTTCCTCTTCTTCTTCCTTCTCCTTATTTTCTTCAGGTATATTTCAACAGATAAGATCATTAGGTTCAACTTCACTTATCTTAATAGGTTTGCATATGTCTTCATCAAATTTCACATTAGCACTTTCAATGATTTTTCTTAATCTTTTGTTGAAACATTTGTATGCCTTGCCAGTAGTAGAGTATCCAAGAAATATTCCTTCATCACATCTAGCATCAAACTTTCCAAGATTTTCATCATCTCTTTTAATATAGCATCTGCTTCCAAATACCTTAAAATATTTCACAGTTGGAGTCTTACCAGTCCATAACTCAGAAGGTTTCTTTGTGCTGTTGTGTTTGATCTGAACTCTATTAAGAACATAAATAGCAGTATGTATCACCTCTCTCCAATACACATCTGGTACATTAGACTCTTTCATCATAGTTCTCGCGGCTTCTTGAACTGTCCTATTTTTCCTTTCAAAAACTCCATTTTGCTAAGGGGTTCTCAAAGCAGAAAACTATCTCTATATGCCATGCTTCTCACAAAATTCATTAAATTCACCAGAAGTGAATTCACCACCTTGATCAAATCTCAAACACTTGATTTTTAGATTTACTTCATTTTCCACTCTCGCCTTGAATACCTTAAACCTATCCAGGGCCCGATTCGTTTCTCTGAGAAAAGAAACCCATGGAATTTGAGTATAATCATCAATAAGCAACATAAGTACCTGTCTCCATTCAGGCTTCCCGTCCTAGTAGGAACACAAAGATATGTGTGAATCAATTCCAACATTCTAGTTGTAGAATGTTCTTTTCCCTTAAAGCTACATCTTGTCTGCTTCCCCAATTGGCAACTCCTGCACATAACATTAGCAGGTGTAAGGAAAGCTTAGGTGTAGAACAAAATATCCTAACGTCAAAACCTCAGGGAAGAATGCAGAGGTGACTTTAAATTTTAGAATTACAGTTCAATTAAGATACTCATGAAAGAAATAAATGAAATAGAGAAATGAACATACAGAATTTGGACACCATATTTACGTGGGAAAACCCTTACAGGAGAAAAACCCACCACACCAAGAAAAACCTCTTTGTATTATAGTAAAAAAAATTACATACAGAGTACAAAATTCACTTTCTGATGTCAATTTACAACAGCATAATTTCCTTGATCAACCTTGTACAAAACATCCCAGTTACAATGCTCTCAGAATTGAATTCACACATACTGATCACACACCGAACTGTTCACTGAACCAATCATCATCTTCAATTATAGAGTATATCCTTGTCAATCATGGTCTGTTGATCTTCCTCACAAGAACGGTCACAATAGTCCAATTGCTAGCAGTTCACATTCCGCTTCTCTGATTGGTCAAAAACAAACCACATAGGATATACATTCGGTCAAGGCCTTCAAACAGTGTCGCATGTCGGTGAGACACTAGGCTGTGTCTCCCCGATGCCACAACGCCTGACTATCGTTATCGCCCAGAGTCACCACCATTGGCAAGAGTCATATCAAGTTCAAAACTGTCACTCAGACTCACCCTATTGCTAAGACATCATATCGATATCCATTGTAGAACCATCGGAAAGACCATCGCTATCAGCGAGAGGTCATACCGAACACAAATCCATCTTGAGCAGATCTATCGACAAGAGTTGTGCTATCGCCAAGAGTCTTACAAAACCTTAGGTTATACTGATGTTCATACCCGTCGACAAGACAAACAATATTGCTAAGACTTCACACTGGTGTTCAACTCATGTAGCTCTATCGGTGAGACCCTCACTATCGCCAAGAGGTCATAACGATCATAGAACAGTTGGCGAGAGAAAAGCTATCGCCAAGAGTTCATACCAAAAGCTAAACTGTCGGTGAGAGAAAACACCATCAGCAGGAGATCATATCGAGTGCAAACCTTTCGGCGAGACCACAACCATCACTTAGACTCTTATCAAGCCTTCATGTCACCCTGATGACTTCACGTGTATAACCATCGTTGAGACATATCTTGTCGGAATGAGTCATTTCGAGTGTTCATGCCTCTCCTTGATGACTTCTGTTGCCATGAGTCTCCCTGATAATCATTAGTTAGCAAGAGATCTCCCCGGGCGGAAAGAGTTAGATCTTTCACAACGATCAACATGTCTTACCGATGACTCCCATTGGCAAGACAGAAACAACGTCTCGATGACCTGAGCATTTCAAATGATTAGAACACAGCTGCTAGTCGGTAAGACTTCCATAGGATCTCACTGACTTTTCTCTTTCATGAGTTTACATGCCAGTAAGATTGAGGCACATTTTCCAACAATCTCCCACTTGACGAAGATCTTACTGACACCTCCAGATCACAACAAAACTACTGAAATTCATGGGCACTGAGGCCTATCGAACTGGCACACCACCTGAACTTGTCTGTTCTTACTGGCTTCGTCAATGCATCTACAACATTTTCCAAAGTATCCACTTTTTCTAAAGAGACCTTTCCATCCTACACCATATCTCGTACAAAATGATACTACACATCAATATGTTTCATCTTTTCATGGAAAGTAGGATTTTTTTCCAAACAAATAGCACTCTGACTATCACAGTAAATTGTAATTTTTCCTACATCAAACCCAATGTTAGAACAAAAATGTTTTAACCAAATTGCTTCTTTACAGGCATGTGCTGTTGCCATGTATTCTGCCTCTGTAGTGGACAAAGTGACTATAGCCTACCGCTTACTCATCCAACTAACTGCACCACCATTCAACATGAAAATATATCCACTGGTGGATCTTCTACTGTCAATGTCTCCTGGCCAATTAGAATCCACATAGCCTCGAATGCTGAGAGTAATTTGTGATTCAACCAAATTTCCATGGTAACACAAAACATATTCTGAAGTTCCCTTCAGATATTTGAACACTCTTTTCACAACATCCCAATGTGTCCTTCCAGGATTTTCCATAAAACGACTAAGTACTCCCACAACTTGGGCAATGTCTGGCCTTGTACAGACCATTGCATATATTAAACTGCCAAATGCACTAGCATAAGGCACTCTAGTCATGTCCTCTATCTTAGTAGGAGATTTTGGACAGTCTTCAACAGATAGCTTCATTCCCTGCAAAACTGGAACAACTAGCTACTTGCAATCATTCATACAAAATCTCTCCAGAACAGTATTAATATACTTACTATGACTGAGCCAAAGTTTTCTACTCTTCCTGTCCTAGGTCATGATTACACCTTAGTTAAGTTTACTTAGGGACCACATAGGAGGTTGTTGGAGATTTTCCACTTTTGGTGGACTTGACATGTCATTACCACATCACTTCCACCTTTTGTGGACACATCATGTGATTATCTCTCCACCTTTTGTGGGTGATCCACCTTTTGTGGAGATTATCACATTATCCTTTTCCACTTTAGATGGAGTGATAACTTTTCATTGTTGTCACATGTCATAAGATTACGACACTTGTCATAATCTTATGCCCTCCTATGTTCTCACCTTGGCTATATAACCAAGGGGTCTCCTATGTACATTGTATTGAGTACCATTCTATCATCTCATATTATTGACATTGAATACAGTTTATCCTTGTCATATTCTATCTCTCTTTTGTGCTTTCTATTAGGCCTCTAGATCTTGGGTGGCTACCTTCATAGCCAATTCTTACATGGTATCAGAGCTATTGGAGTGCCTTTAGTTAGTCATTTGGAGAGATTATTGGAGGGTTCCATTTTTGGCCTTGTATTGCAGGTGCATTTTGGGAGTTTGTTGCATTAGATCTGAGCTCACCATTGTGTCCGGAGTGTCCGAGATAGTCAGATTTTCCTTTCGTTTTGTCTCAGTTGGACATTGGAGGCCAAATCTGCAAAAGGTTGAAGATTGGAGGAGGTTGTCAGATCCAAGAGGTAGCTGCCACTTCAAAGCATTTTCAGCCGAAAAGGACATCGCCATTGCATCCAGAAGGGCCAAAAACCCATAAATCGACTGCCAAATCGTCCGAATTGAAGCAAGTTGCTCTCGGAGGCAAATTTTTTTAGCAAGCAGGCCGTACGGTCCTACCTGCGCAGCGGTACGAATTTTCAATTTAAAATAAATTATTTTTTATTTTCTGCATTTTTTTAAAAAAAAAATCTTTAAAAAATCGAATATTTTTTTGATTTTAAAATCAAAAGTTTTTAAAAAATAAAAATTTCATTAAATAAAATTTAAATTCCCAAAACGCCTGCCCAGGCGTGGGTATGGCGATTACTGCGTCTTAGCGATCTTCTTGGCTAGCCGAATGCGGCGGCGGCTGACGGCGAGGACAGGCGCCTACCGCGGCCCGCTGGCGTTCTTGACCCCTGCAGCCCATAGAAACCTTTTTTAAAGTTTTTAATAAAACTTTTTTTTGCTTTAAAGTTTTTTTTAATCGGGTTTTTTTAATAGAAGTTTTTTTAATATAAAACTTAAAAATTAAAATAAAACTTTTTTAATAAAATTTTTTTTTTCTTTAATTTTTAAGAATTAAAGTTTTTAAATAAATAAAAAATTTTTTAATAAAGGATTTTTTCTTTAATATTTTATATTAAAGTTTTTTTAATTAATAAAAAATATATATTATTTTTTCTTTATTTATGTTTTTAATAAGGTTTTTCATCAAAAATTTCAATTTTCTTTGTGCTTTTAATAATAAAAGTTTTTTTTTTTAATCAATTAAAAAAAAACAATTGTTTTTCTTTTTAATAAAAGTTTTTTTTTTTTTTAATAAATAATGTTTTTTTAAATTAAGCTTGTAATTAAGTTTTTTTTAAAACAAATCATGCATTAAATAAGCAAACTTGGGAAAATTATTTTGCCTTCCGATCGAGCCTTGTCTTTGGACCATTTGTTCCTCTAATCGGCAGTCAAATGGGGGTCAGTTGCTCCTATCGACATCCACCTGGAGGACTTTCTTCACAGTCTTCAGCTTTGGGTTCCTTTGGTTGGCTTCTTCATCAACATTTCCAGTTTTGCATCATGTTGATTGTAGTTCTCCTCTTTGTAATGTTGTAATTGCACTAAAATAAAGTGCCACAATCTATTATTTCAGTATACTCTGTCATCTACTGTATGCTTCTTTGGATTGATCTATGTATCTAGTGTTAGTTCCTATATACTCAGCGTATGCAGCGGCTGGTTACCCATGCATTTCGGTGAGATGGACTAATCACCATATAGACTCCTATTTTGGAAGCACTCTACTTGTCTTCAGAAGTTTGGTTCTACATCCAGAGACTTGGTGCATGGCTCCAGTGAGACTTGGATTGTACAAATTGTGCATGGCTCCAGTGAGACATGGATTGTACCAATATGCTATTATTGAGCATTCAGTTAATGCTCATGCAGTTGTCTTCTTGGTTTCAACCTTATTCCTATTACAGTGTGGATTCTTCTACAGTTCTTCATTGACAGATTCTGCAGTTACTCTTGAGTTGACAGATTCAGCTCAGTCACCAGTTATGTGGCATCTTCTGCAGTTGTACCTGATCCCTTCTATCAGTGCTTTGCACAGTTTGGCATTTCTTTTTTAACAACATTTGGAGAACTCATCATCATCCTTGGTCCACTCTACTTCAGCTTTCACATTGTTCTACATTCTCTCCTTCTTTAGTTTAGATTGGGGACTCTTGACATTGTGACATTTGAGCAGTGACTCTCCATTGAGGGGGGGTTGCACGGACTATCTCTTAGTGGGGGGACTTTTTCCTCACTTGAGGTTTTATCCTTCCTAGAGCATGATTCTTATTTTGTATTTCATCTCTCTTTTGGGGGGGTGGTTTTTTCCCACTGGGTTTTTCTATCTTTACTCCACTTGTGAGAGATTTCATTGCATTTGTACATGGGTACCTAACATGGCCTAGTAGCCGGGACCCATCTTGCATTGTTTTCATTTGTGTACATTCTCCCTAAGTTTCACTTAAGGGGGGGTGTTGGTGTAATTAAATGTCTTGTACCTTGTCCTAGGTCATGATTACACCTTAGTTAAGTTTACTTAGGGACCACATAGGAGGTTGTTGGAGATTTTCCACTTTTGGTGGACTTGACATGTCATTACCACATCACTTCCACCTTTTATGGACACATCATGTGATTATCTCTCCACCTTTTGTGGGTGATCCACCTTTTGTGGAGATTATCACATTATCCTTTTCCACTTTAGATGGAGTGATAACTTTTCATTGTTGTCACATATCATAAGATTACGACACTTGTCATAATCTTATGCCCTTCTATGTTCTCACCTTGGCTATATAACCAAGGGGTCTCCTATGTACATTGTATTGAGTACCATTCTATCATCTCATATTATTGACATTGAATACAGTTTATTCTTGTCATATTCTATCTCTCTTTTGTGCTTTCTATTAGGCCTCTAGATCTTGGGTGGCTACCTTCATAGCCAATTCTTACAGTTAGAACAAAAACATTTTAACCAGATTGCTTCTTTATAGGCATGTGCTGCTGCCATGTATTTTGCCTCTGTAGTGGACAAAGTGACTATAGCCTACCGCTTACTCATCCAACTAACTACACCACCATTCAACATGAAAATATATCCACTGGTGGATCTTCTACTATCAATGTCTCCTGGCCAATTAGAATCCACATAGCCTCGAATGCTGAGAGTAATTTGTGATTCAACCAAATTTCTATGGTAACACAAAGCATATTCTGAAGTTCCCTTCAGATATTTGAACACTCTTTTCACAACATGCCAATGTGTCCTTCCAGGATTTTCCATAAAACGACTAAGTACTCCCACAACTTGGGCAATGTCTGGCCTTGTACAGACCATTGCATATATTAAACTGCCAAATGCACTAGCATAAGGCACTCTAGTCATGTCCTCTATCTTAGTAGGAGATTTTGGACAGTCTTCAACAGATAGCTTCATTCCCTGCAAAACTGGAACAACTAGCTACTTGCAATCATTCATACAAAATCTCTCTAGAACAGTATTAATATACTTACTATGACTGAGCCAAAGTTTTCTACCTGGCTGCACCAAGATCTTTCATTTCAAACTTTACAGACAATTGAGATTTTAGATCATAAATCATTAACTTACTATTGCCTATGAACAACATATCATCAACATAGAGAGCAATAATAAGAAACGATAATTTTCAACTTTGTAGTACACACAATTATTAGATTTAAATCTTACAAATCCCAATGACAAAAAAAACATGTCAAACTTCTGGTACCACATTCTAGGAGATTGTTTTAATCCATACAGAGATTTTTTCAACTTGCAAACCAGTTTTTCTTTACCTTTTTCCACAAGGTGCTCTGGCTGGGACATATAGATTTCTTCTTCAAGGTCACCATGAAGAAATTCTATCTTCACATCCATCTGTTCAATCTCTAAGTCATACGCTGCTGCAAATGACAAAAGAAATCTGATGGATGTCAACTTAGCTACAAGAGAAAATATTTCTCCATAATCAATTCCCTCTACCTGAGAATACCCTTTTGCAACCAACCTTGCCTTATACTTTTCCACACTGCCATCCAGACCTATTTTCTTTTTAAATACCCATTTGCAGCCAACAAATTTTCTGCCTTCAGGCAAGGGAACCAAACTCCAAGTATCATTCTTTTCTAATGATGCCATTTGTTCATTCATGGCTTCCAACCAAGAGTCTAAATCAGACATTCTAAATGCCTCTTTCACAGTCCTAGGCTCATCAATGCTAGAAATTAAAGCATAGGAACAAGTAGAATCTAACAAAGAAAATCCATACCTATCAGGTTGCTTTCTTTCACGTGTTGACCTCCTCACAGGCTGAGGCTGAGGTTGATCTTCTTCTTTAGAACTCTCAGAACTACTTGAGCTCCCCTCAGTTTCAGGTACATTTTGAATTTTCAATTCCTCTTTATCTGGTGTCGGAGGAATTTCAACTACATCCTTTTTATCTTCAGATTTTGTCTCTGATTGTAGATCTAAAGTAGAAGGCTTCAACTCATGAAAAATAACATTTCTGCTGTATAGAACCTTCTCCGTATCAGAATTCCAAAGCTTGTACCCTTTTATGCCAGCACTATAACCAATAAAAATATATTTAATAGCCTTGTTTTCCAATTTAGATCTTTTTTCATTTGGCACATATGCATATGCCTCACAACCAAAGACACAAATTTGTCTCGGAGAGGGCTTCTTTCCAGACCATGCTTTCAAAGGTGTTTTCTCAACAAGAGCAGAATTAAGAGAACGGTTTATTAAGTAACATGCTGTTGCAACTGCCTCAGCCTAGAACTTCTCCTCCAAGCCAGCACTGCTCAACATACTTCGTGATCTTTCCATCATTGTCCTGTTGAACCTTTCTGCAACTTCATTTTGCTGCGGAGTGTAAGGTGTAGTTTTATGTCTTTTAATCCCATGATCTTTACAATACCTCTCGAACTCATTAGAAAAAACTCACCGCCATTGTCAGTCCTTAAACATTTTATTTTTCTTCCAGTCTGATTTTCCACAAGGTTTTTAAATTCCTTAAAACGACTGAACACTTCTGATTTACTTTTTAAGAAATAAACAAATTCCCTTCTTGAATAATCATCAATGAACGATACATAATATCTTGATTTAGACAAAGAAGGAACATTTACTGAACCAAAAATATTAGAATGAATATAATCAAGTAAACCAAAAGATTTGTGAGGACTGAGTAAAATGAAACATGGTGTTGTTTACCATATATACAATGTTCACAAAATTCGAATTCAAGGTTACAGTCATCAAGCCCTTCAACCAGGTTTTTATTTTTCAAGGTTTTAAACCTTTTTCACCAATGTGGCCAAGCCTATGATGCCAGAGCATAGTCTTTTCTGCTGAAAGTTTAACTTCCATAGAGTTTGCACTGTCAGGAACTTTTTCCCCTTTTTTTCCATGAGTAGCTTTCTGTGACTTTACAGAGACACTATTGCATTGCACAACATGTGCATCCAGCTTATACAAGGTACCAATACAAGCACCCCTAGCTAGCACCATTGAGCCTCTAGTTATCTTGCAACCATTTCCAGAGAATGTGACTTTCACTCCAATATCATTCAACTTACTAGCAGAAAGTAAATTTTGAGCCAGACCTAGTATATGCATTACATCATTGATTCCCTTCACTCTTCCATCAAGGAATTGAATTCTGACTCTTCCACGACCAAATATTTCTAGAGATGAATCGCTTGCCAAATACACCCTTCCACCATCATATTTTTCATATTTAGTGAGCCAGTCTCTATGAGATGTCATGTGGAAAGATGCTCCAGAATCAATCAACCGGACATCATTTGATGCCTGTGTAGCCAAGGCTCCAATGAAAGCGTCTACATCACTCTGAGAAGAATCATTATCAAAAGAATACTTCTTCTTCTTCTTTTTCTCCTCTTTACAATCCTTTCAGAATTGACCAAGTTTCCCACAATTCCAGCACTTCACCTTGGACTTCTTGCCAGGAGACTTTGATCTCCCTTCTGATTTCGATTTGGACTTCTTGTCCTTCTTCTTGCCTTTTTCTTTTGATTTGCCTCTAACAGAAAGAGCCTCCTTCGCCATCTCAAAACATTTTCTTCTCATCTCTTCTGATAACAAAGAAGAAACAACATCTTCCATCTTAAAAGTGGATGTTGTACTCCGAATAGCCATCACCAAGTGATCCCAAGAATCTGGCAAAGAACATAATAACAACATACAACGATCTTCTTCATCAATCTTCACACCCATAGATGCTAACTGAGCAATCAACATGTTGAAAGCATTCTAGTGATCAACAACAGACGCTCCTTCCTGCATTTTCAAAGAGTACAACTTATTCACCAAGGACTTGCCCTGATAAATAGCTCCCAGTCTTTTCCACAAAGAAGATGCAGTATTTTCTTCATGAACATTCAAAAGAACAAAGTCTGCTAAACAGAGCCTTATCAGCCCCTTTGATTTTCTATCTGCAAGGTCCCAATCCTCTTGCTTCATTCTTGTAGGCTTCGTTCCAGACACAACAAGCCAAAGATCACGATCAACCAATAGATCTTCCATTTTGAGTTTCCACAACTCAAAATTATTGCCATTGAATTTCTCAATTTCAATCTTTCCTGACGTGCTTGCCATCTTAATCTGTAACTCAATTACTAGATTCTACAAGACTCCCACTAACATAATTGACACAAAAAACCCAACGTACCCACAAGGATAACACAACTGGCCAGGCTCGATACCACTTGTGAGGAAAGCTTAGGTGCGAAAAAACTCTCCTAACGTCCAAAACCTCATGGAAGAATGTAGAGGTGACTTTAAATTTTATAACTATAGTTCAATTAAGATACTCATGAAAGAAATAACAGAAACAAAGAAATGAACATACACAATTTGGACACCAGATTTACGTGGGAAAACCCTTACGGGAGAAAAACCCACCACACCAAGAAAAACCTCTTTGTATTACAGTAAATAAAATTACATACAAAGTACAAACTTCACTTTCTGATGTTAATTTACAACATAATTTCCTTGATCAACCTTGTACAGAACATCCCAGTTACAATGCTCTCAGAATTGAATTCATACATACTGATCGCACACCGAACTGTTCACCGAACCGATCATCATCTTCAATTACAGAGTATATCCCTGTCGATCATGGTCTATTGATCTTCCTCACAGGAATGACCACAACAGTCCAACTGCTAGCGGTTCACATTTCGCTTCTCTGATTGGTTGAAAACAAACCACGTAGGAAATACATTCGGTCAAGGCGTTCAAACAGTGTTGCATGTCGGTGAGACATTAGGCCGTGTCTCCCCGATGCCACAACACTCGACTGTCATTATCGCCCAGAGTCACCACCATCAGAAAGAGTCATATCGAGTTCAAAACTGTCGCTTAGACTCACCCTATCACTAAGACATCATATCGATATCCACTACAGAACCATCAACAAGACCATTTCTATCAGCAAGAGGTCATATCAAACACAAATCCATCTTGAGCAGATCTATCGACAAGAGTTCTGCTATTGCCAAGAGTCTTATAGAACCGTAGTTTATACCGATGTTCAAACTCGTTAGCAAGACAAACAATACTGCTAAAAATTCACACCGATGTTCAACTCATGTAGCTCTATCGGCGAGACCCTCGCTATCGCCAAGAGGTCATAAAGATCACAGAACAATCGACGAGAGAAAAGCTATCGCCAAGAGTTCATACCGAAAGCTAAACTGTCGGCAACAGAAAACACCATCGACAAGAGATCATATCGAGTGCAAACCTTTCGGTGAGACCACAACCATTGCTTAGAGTCTTATTGAGCCTTCATGTCACCCCAATGACTTCGCGTGTATAACCGTGGAAGAGACATATCTTGTTGGAATGAGTCATTTTGAATGTTCATGCCTCTCGCTGATGACTTCTGTTGCCACGAGTCTCCTTGATAATCATTAGAAACCAACCTATCAAAAAGAGATCTCCCTAGGTGGAAAGAGTTAGATCTTTCACAGTGATCGACATGTCTTGCCGATGACTCCCATCAACAAGACAAAAACAATGTCTTGGCAACTTGAGCATTTCAAATGATTAGAACACAGTTGCTAGTCGGTAAGACTTCCAGAGGATCTCACCAACTTTTCTCTTTCAGAAGTTTACATGCACTAAGATTGAGGCACGTTTTCCAACAATAGGTCTTGTGATTCTAGGAAGTCCTCAAAAAATCTCTTTAGCACTAATCTTGACTAGATTATCAAAGTTCACATGTTCGATTCTCTAGTGTCATAACCAAATTTCACTGATTTGAGATACAAGGCAATGACAATCAACTCCCTTAAACTAATAGATGTTTCCATGAGTTCTTCTAGCTGCAATTATATGCTCCTTTTTGGATCCTTTTCTGATTTCACATGTATTGTTCTAAAACACAAGTTTAAAGCCATTGCTGCACATCTGACCAACACTCAAAAGATATGTCTCAAACCCTACACATAATATACATCATCAGTATTATGCACTCCATAAAAATTGATTGAACCTTTACCACAGATCTTAGCTCCTGAATCATCACTGAACAATACCAAACCACCATCATATTTTTCAAGTTTAGTGTAATTACTCTTATCTCCAGTCATATGATTAGAACATCCAATATCAATTACCTAGTAGTCTTCATCCCGTCTTGCATGAAAAGAGGTAACCAAAGTACCTTCCCTCATATTCTTCTTAACCTCCGGATCCATCTTACATGCACATTTTCTAGAGTTAGTGGATACTAATTTATTTTCCAAAGCTAAGAATAAACATTCACTATCATCACCCTCATTATTAGATTCATCATTAGAAATACCTGCCTCTTCCTTAACATAGTACAACTTCTTATACCTTTTATACTTCTTATCCTTATAATCCTTTTTCTTCTTATGTGTACCCCTATTCAGACATCTCAAAGCATAATGACCAATGTTACCACAACTAAAACATTTAAAGGGTAACATACCTTTATATTTTCCAATGCCTTTCTTCAATTTCCTGGTGAATTTTGCTTCCAACTCTTCATCATCACTATTCGGTTCTTCAATCTTCAAAGCCTTGAATGCCATTTCTATCTTCTCTTCTATCTTTTCGTCTTTCCATAACTTTCTTATCCTAAGTGCTTGCAAGGTGCCAAACAACTCTTCTAGAGTGTACTTCTTAGGATCATATATTTCTTCAATAACAAAGATCTTGTTGCTATAACATTCTAGTAATGTGATCGGGATCTTCTCGATTATATCTTCATCTACTAGTTTTCCTCGATTTTTAACATCATTTGCTGCTAGTTCAACTCTCTGAAAGAAGCTTATAAATTTTTCACCATCCTCCATCTCCAGGTTCACAAATCTACACTTTTCCACCAACCTCTTTGTTAATTTCACCTTTTCGTTTCCTTCATACATGTCTTCCAACTTTTTCCAAACCTCATATGCAGTATCCAAAGAATTAACATTGACTTGCTCAGTTTTAGATAAACCACTGCAAATCGCATACTTTTCCTTCTCATTTTCTTCATAAGTAGTGTAGCTCAGAGAAAAACACACGAGAGAGTTAGGCAATTCAAATCTAATCTATTCAAACTATGCTAATCAATCCTCAAAGCTTAGATAATCGAGTACAAAAGAAAGCTAAAAACAACATGCATAAAAGAAACTATTTTACCAAACATGCGATCAATTCCGTTGAATAACCTCCATTACTCTTCTCCATTTCATCCGTGTAGTGTACTTGCCCTCAGATTTTCAAAGTTCGTGCAAGCATAGCCTAAGTGTTGTGATTAAGAAAAAACATCGAAGATTCAAGATAATTGCTCCAGAAGTCATACAATTTTGAGAGAGATTGGAATGATGAATGACAGATCAATTTATAGAAAATTGATTATTCGAACGACAGGTCAGGACTGAAAAATCAAAAAACGGTTGAGATCGAAAGATTAGACATGCATTCTGATAACAGTTAGTAGTGAAATGAGTGATACAAATTATAAATAGAAATAAAGATTAAATAAATGATTTAATCTTCAAGTTTGGTATTCGAAAACAAAAGAATAGTCTTTGCATGACAAAGATAAAGATGGATTAAAGCAACTCTGTTCAAATGCACACACAAGATTTAATTAATTAAAT
The DNA here is from genome assembly GCA_007258455.2 of Sequoia sempervirens. Taxonomy (NCBI): domain Eukaryota; kingdom Viridiplantae; phylum Streptophyta; class Pinopsida; order Cupressales; family Cupressaceae; genus Sequoia; species Sequoia sempervirens. Next base: position 279,048,765 of record VDFB02105785.1, on the reverse strand, counting down.
AGGAATATTTAATTAATATGCATGTACACGCAATTGAGTTAGCACTAGACAATTGAATGATTTGACGAAGAGATTACTTGGGAAATCCACTCAGACATTAAATCAAGAGTTAACTGAGTGATTTAAATAGATCTTTGAGTCGAGTAAAAGTGAATACTTAGATAATTTGCACAATTATCTAAATATAGAGGAATGCGTTAAAATAGGATTTATGAATTAAATAATTGATTTAATTCAAGATTTGATTTTTTAAGAATAATTAAATAAATATATTTTATTTAATTAAGTGATGAGGGGATTAAATGAATAATTAAATAAATAAAGAATTTATTTAATTATAGTTGAAATATGATAAAGAGTAAATTAAATAGTACTTTATTTAATTTGAAGAAGAAGGATACGGTTAATTAGTAACATAATTAAATAAAAAGAGTTTATTTAATTAATCAGATAGAATAAAGAAAAGTGTGAATTAATTAAATAATTAAGATTATTTAATTTATAGAAGAATTAAAGTTAAAGTGAATTAATTAAATAATTAGATTTATTTAATTAATAAAGAAATGAAGACCTATAGAGAATAATTAAATAATTGACATTATTTAATCATGACCATGAAGAATACAAATTATGAAGAATATTGAAGTCGCAGGCTTAGACCAGATTTCAGTGTCTATATTTGCCCCTCTTTGATACAATGTCATTTCAGCGTTGTGTAATATGCCCCAGTCATGCCTCGGTGTTTAATAGGATGAGGAAAGATGATGAGGAGGTAGTGGTATGCCCCCTCGAGAGGATAGGCAGGTTCAAAGAACATGAGTGTGCTCTCGAAATCAATGAGAGAACTAGAAGATGAAAGAAAAAAGGATAGAGGAAAATAGATAAGGGTGGTGAAGATGTAGAAAAGAAGAAATGTTAGTGCGAAAATAAAGGTGAATAATAAAAGACCATGATGTTAGTATTAGCAATCTTCGATGTTTCATTGTATCACAAAAGGCATTGCACTTTATCATCATTGGGCGGGACTAATACAAATGGAGAAAAACACCATGATATGACATAGATCAAGGTGTGCAAGGTCATCCACTTGCTAACAACAAATAGTCACAGAAAAGGATTGTCGTAACTCATACTAAGGGCACAATTGCCCCAGTATTTTTGTCAAGACAAACCACAAACAACAAGCAAAATAAAAGACAGGTCATGAGACGTCATTTCTCCTCTAAATCCTTCATGGGACATCCTTGAGGAAACTAGTAACATGACTCACAATCCAATTTAAAAGACAATTGACAGACAACATTCCAAGAAAATAGAATTCTGATACATCGTTGCTTCTCTAAATATTTCATGGGACATCCTTGAGAAAGCTAGTAATATAGTTCTCATCATAAAGTCAAGTGAAATGATAAGATAAATAAGCCATAAAGTAAAAAATCCAGTAAAATATTTGCCAAAACTTGATCTGTTTGTTTGATTCGTTTTGATTGATAGAAGGATTGATTGATAGAGCCTGATTCCAGGAGATACACGTACCGAATAAGACTCTTAGTCTAATTTCGATGTTATGACTATCTGTATAAGGCATGACAAAGCCTAGTTTCAGAAAGACATGTATCGTATAAGACGCTGAGTCAGATGCTGTTGATGTGATAACCTGTGTAAGGCTATGTTTGATTGTTTGAAAATGTAGATATGCAGGAAAGACTCATCCTGTATAAGACATATATTGTTTTGTTGACATTAGTATTCAGGAAGGACTCATCCTGAATAAGACACAGGTTGATTGTTTTGATGATGTTTGTTTCCAGGAAGGACACATCTTGTAGCAAATATTAGTTGATCTGTTTTGGTTGCCTTGACAATTTGTTTGATTTGGCTTAGAGACACTATCGACTTGTTCACCAGATTGATGCATGACTTGATATGATGTGTGGACAATTGACTGTGTGTGATGAAAAACCCTAAAGGACTGGCCTAGTGCAGCCTCGGGGGCTCATCGATTGATGGCCTTGCCTACATTATACATGTAGAGACCTCGTAGTTCGACTTGAATTTGACCGACAAGATTGACTACAAATAGAAGACGTGTGTGATAGTGAATCTGACAAACCCTAATGGACTGACCTAGTGCAGCCTCGAGGGCTCATTGATTGATGGCCTTGCCTATGTTATACACATAGAGACCTTGTAGTTCGACATGACCAATGAATTTGTCATATAGACATATGGATTGAATCATGAATTTATACAGACAAACCTAAATGAACTAACCTAATCCTCAGGGGAACGTTGGCAGATGGCCTTGCCTCCAGTTGCAGAGGCAACGTAGTTCGACAAACAACAAAGACTAACAAGTGTGACTGACTCTGACTTTGTTTTTGGATTTTTGACATGTTTTTATTTTTTTGGTCTTTTGGAAGTTTTTTGATGTTTTTGTGTTTTCTCAGGTCATTTTGTGATGTTTTTGGATTTTTCTAGGGTTTTACATCTTCAACACAACCAATGTAAGAACCAATATGACACACGTCAAGTGTTTACCCCCAGTTGAGTATAAGACCAATTGATTATGAATAGGATAAAAAGGGGGATATGAAATGTACTCGATGTCAATCGTTCCAGGTTATGGGAAAGGCTACCACTTATTACGAATGGTATGTACAAGCAATTGATAAGAAAGATAAGTGATATGTATAGGGATATGTATGTATGTACAGGGATAGGGTGTATATACAGGGATGTGGACTATGTACAAGGATGAGGACTATGTACAAGGATGCAAACTATGTACAACGATAAGCAAGCGAGCAAGCATGTGCAATAATCCAAGAACAACCATGATCTTGCCCCTAGTCAAGTTGAAAACAAATTGACATGTGATGAGGATGGAGACGATGTTGTTTGACATGGGAAGGGCACATCCTGAAACAACATGAGGATGACGATAATGTGACTAAAGGATCAAGGTTTGCTGCAAGATTAGAAACAAAGCCAATGAATGTTTTGAATGATGCACTAGGATGCATAAAAATATTGTATGGATTGGGCTTGTTGCATTTGGAATGACTTTTGAGGATTAGATGATATGATGGAATATCCTTAGACCATTGACAAGGGAAAAACCAAGGCATGCGATAGGTATTTCGTATAAGGATAACTCATTTGGAAAAATGCTATGAAGGCTATGACATGATATTTCATGGATAGTGTATGACCAAAGGATAGACATGTTAAGAGTTTTTCCAAAGCACGATTTATGTTTGCACCCCAGTCCTTATCAAGATCAAAGTAGGTGGGAAAATGGGCATGAGTGGTAGGGCTTAGATGAATAGATGGAAATGTCATAATAAATGTCATACAAAGGGTATAGGAGATGAGACAACTTGCCCCCAAGTGTAATGATCCACATAGATAATTTCTTACACATGAGGTTTGTTTGCCAGGTTTTCATCATGGTACTTATCCAAAGCACCATAAGAATGGTTTTCACTATTGGATGAAATTTTTCTCTTGACTTTTTTTTTGTATTTTCTGGATGGCCTTGATGTTTTAGATGATTACTGATTGTGTTGAATCCATTGATGGTGCTGATGTAGAGACTGGTGCCATGATATTCCAATAATGACCTTGATGAAGTAGTTGCCTTGTCAAGATCATAGAACTTGCATACAATTGATTGATATCATTGTAATCCTTGTTGACACTAGAGTTGGACTTAACAAAATACATACATCACGATAGAGTGCCATGGGAGTCCTTACAATAAAGAGTTTCTGCCACGATGTGACGGATTTGTGATATAGGATTTTTAGACTTTAGGCGAGATGAACAATTATGACAGATGATGGTAGACGTGTTTGGCAATTTAAATGTAGGAATTTTTATTTTCCAAACTTGGGGTGATGGATGATGGAGACTAGGTTTCAGATTGGGATAATGTTTGGAGCCATGACTTTTATATGCATTGTATGATGACCATTTTGAAGGAGGTGGACATTTATTATATGTGGGAGTTCTCTTTTCTTGTGGCTCCACATTTTGATTGAATTTTACTTTTGAACTATTTTCTTTGCTTGATCCATTCTAACTTTATTTGTCCACTTGGATTTTTGATTGATTCAATGGCCTTTGATATTTGATTTTGAACTTTGAATTTGTAAAACTGTTGTTTTTGTTGGTTCCAAATGGAAGGTTTATTCACGTTGGAATGACAATTTATGGTATGGATGGAAGGTGTGTTGGAAAAAACCTTATGGTAAGAACTACTCATGGCCTCCATTTTGATGTTTGTATCAGATAAAGTTTCCCCCAATATCAAGGAGGTACCATTAACATCATTAGATTTTCTAACTGAAGGATAACCAAGACCTTGATGTCTAGGATTTTCTTGAAACCATATTGGTTCTAGAATTCCTTGCTCATGTATGCCTAGTCCTTTTCCTTGATATTGCATGCTCTGACAGATTCTGTTTGCAATGGGGTATTTTTCATTTTGGAAGCAAGATGCTAACCCATCATTGTGTTTGTGGAAACTGTTACTTGGAATCTCCTCCTCTTCAAGAAAGCCTGACTTGATAAAAGTGGATGATCCTAATTGATAGGATGTCGTATCTTCATTGACATGTTGGATATCTTTGGTGTGATTTTGTGACATATTAGATTCAAAGGATTCTACTGGTGCTTCCAAGTTGATGTCAAAATTGTCTTTATGGTCATTGTCATAGAGTCCAATGAACTAAGCTATAACTTGATTATTTGCAAATATGTCTAGAGTAGGAGACTCTTGTTCTAAAGGAATATCATCCATATGTCCAAAGGAGGCAAGTTTCTCATTTTGGGAAATGGATGTGTTTGGTACTTGGATAGGGTCATCTTCAAGTGTTTGATCATGAATGGCATAAAGGTCAAGGAGTGGATCATTTTGGACTTCTTGCTCAATAATAGTGTCTTGATCAAAGATGGGTTTGTTTTGAATGATATGGTTGGGAATGGAATTTTTATCAAGGATAGGTGTATTTTGGATGCCATGATTATCTAGAAGGACTTCTTGGATGGACTTAAAGACAAGGTCATGGGATAGACTACTTTGATCTTGACATGAAGCTAAAGCCATGAAGTCATGCTTTAGACTTTCCATTTGACATGTATCCTCAAGTTTAGTAGATGGGATGTGACTTTGGAGACCATGAATAGATGTATTTTCATGACTAAATGTAGATTGAGATGGAGTGGCTTGGAAGGGATTCGTGGATGAAGGACTATGATAGGATGTGGAGGATTGGAAGGGATTAGTGGATGAAGGACTAGGATAGGACGTGGAGGCTTGGAAGGGATTAGTGGAAGGTTGGTTTCCCTTGTGAAGGTTAGGATAAGGGTGATAAGTGGACGTTTGTTGTGGATTAATGGCATGGATTATGCTAGGGGACTCTTGATAATGAATGTAGATGGATGGAGGACTAGGACTTATGGATTATTGGTAGGAAGGGTATGTGGGTAGTTGACCATGGGTTGATGTTGATTGACATTTGGATTGGATAAATTGTCTTTTGAAGTCTATGGCTTGTTGGCATTGACCATTATAGAGTAACTGGCATTCAACTTGACTAGAAAGCATATCAAGGTAAATTGCAGACATGGTGGTGAGGTTATGATGAAATGTGATATGAGTTCTAAGGTATGACAATGCAAAGAGTGACTTAAGTCTAAGGTATGCAACCTAAGCTATGTTTTTGGGATTTTATGAATATAAAGAATGAATTTATGCAACTATTTATTTGGTATTTTCTATGCGAATAAGGTATGTCTAGGATGACACTAGTACATGATGACATTATCTAAATATGCAAAGGTATAAGAAAGTTTCTAAGGTAATCACTTTTGCGAACCTAAGATGAGGTTACCATCTACCTAAAGTATAACCAAAGTGTCAATTTAGTTAAATGTCAAGGAACCAATGTAGGACTAGGATCAAAGATAAGCTGAGTTTCCTAACTAGACTGATGAGCTAGGAGGACTCTCTGTAGGACAAAGGCTATGATAACAGGACTAGGTAAAAAAATGACTTTCCTAAAAGTTTGATCTAAAGGCAATATGTAGTCTAAGATGAAAAACTCAGAATTAGGATGACTATAGTAATGACCAAATGATACCTAAAGGATGCAAAATTGAGCAAATTGTTTTAGGTTTCTGTTCACAGACTACTGTGAAAAGACAGATCAAAGACTGGTATGACTATGTCAATTGTATTGTGACCAAATTCTGGTTTTCTAATACTCAAGAAGATGTGTCGTAGAATTTCATAGATGCGGTTATGTTTTACAGTTGCAGTTTTATGATAATCAGTTGCGCGTTTCTAGTAAAGTTCAATATTTGGTATTAGAAAGTTGCAGTGTAGTTTCTATCAGATGCAACTCGTGATGGCAATTGCAACTCAAACTGTATCAGATGCGATTTTCTAAACTCTGTGCACTGGTAAAAGTTTTGTGATAGTGGCAAATGCGTTGTTCCATACTACAGTTGCAGCTCACCTTTTCAGATGCATCACAGAATGTCACAAGTGTGGTCCCTTAAATTAGATAAGGTTTTTGACTAAGCAAATGGGAGCTAATCTGGCAGATGCAACTCTAGGCTAAACAAAGGTGACTTTGGATGAAATTGGATAGTTTGACAGATGTGACTCTAGATTAAAAAAATGTGACTTGAAAGAACAATTGTGACTCTCTGGTGAACAGTTGTGACTCTGTTGACTGTTGCATGTTTTCAATGAATTGAGATATAAAACTGGCACTGTTTTGTGATCAAGTTCTAGCAAACAAAGATGATCATAAGACAATGTGTTTTCAGTTTGATTTTAGACTCAAAGAACGTTTAATTTGACAACAGAAAAGCACATCCTAGGCTGTGTAGGACAATATTTACTGAGTTCTCACTTGGGATTCCCCAACTATGCTTATTCAAGGCAGATGATTAGTAGCTTGACCCCTTTGGATCCCCTCCACAACTCATTAACATCATTCGGGGTGGCCAAGCTATAGTACCCATGAACATCCCATGGCATACTTTCATCTCTACACATGAAACGTAAGAATATGAGATGGCTTCACAGGTCCGACTTGCTGCACTAGTAAATAGAAGGATTTTGGACACTACAAACAAAGGTGTTTAATTAGGGCATTCCATTCGTAGGGAATGATCCATGTGGAAAGAGTCCCCTTTCGAATCCATCTCGTCAGAACCATATGCGTGATTCTTGGGATTTCCCCAAGAATCCACTTTTATATATTGGCTGGAAGTCCCTCGGGTTTAGGGTGCTACCAGTCTGAGTCATCCTGGGGTGAGTACTTTTTCCCACCAGAACAAGCCCAAGTTTTAGAGTTGGTAACCATTTCTCTTACACCTAGGATCGCATGGATGCACAAGGGGAGAGGATACTTCGATGTACCAAATCGTGAGGGTAATTACACTATTGTGCTTTCACACCAAACACAGTAGACACTTGTTAATTTTAATCCAAATGAAAGATTTGCTACACTACCAAACAATCTGTTTGAAAAATTTAACTAGGGTCTTCGACATGCGTTCTGTAGAAAGATTCATTAGTAGTTTGATATTGATCTTTGACTATCGATCTGCAAAAACTTCGTTAACTCCTCAAGACACACGCTGAAAACAAAAGATTAGCAAAAAATAAAAACACAAAAGGAAACTATAAATTGAAAGTACAAAACCTAAAAATATACTAGTCGGTTGCATCATTTTCTCTGTCAAATGCGTCGTGGTATTTTACCAGTCAGTTGCGGCTCAAAAATTGACAGATGCGTGATTCCTTTTCAGATGCATGGTTTTCAATCACAAATGCGTGATTCCTTTTCAGATGCGTCATTTTCGATAATAGATGCGTGATTCCTTTTCAGATGCATCATTTTCGATCACAGATGTGTCCAACAAAGTCAATTGCGTCATTTCGTCAAACTGATGCATTTTTGAATATCAATTGCGGTGTTTCGTCAAACTGATGCGTCGTTCCGTACAAAAAATTGCAAAATAAAATAAAATTCTACGGATACATGAAGATGGTGTCTTCATGTCGGGTTCACCAAATGTAGCAAACATGCGATCAATTCCATTGAATAACCTCCATTACTCTTCTCCATTTTGTTTGTGTAGTGTACTTGCCCTCAGATTTTTAAAGTTCATGCAAGCATAGCCTAAGTGTTGTGATTAAGACAAAACATTAAAGATTCAAGATAATTGCTCCAAAAGTCATACAATTTTGAGAGAGATTGGAATGATGAAGGATAGATCAATTTATAGAAAATTGATTATTTGAACGATAGGTCAGGATCGCAAGATCAATGTACGGTTGAGATCGACAGATTAGTCATGCATTCTGATAATAGTTAGTAGTGACATGAGTGATACAAATTAGAAATAGAAATAAAGATTGAATAAATGATTTCATCTTCAAGTTTGGTATTCGAAAACAAAAGAATAGTCTTTGTATGACAAAGATAAAGATGGATTAAAGCAACTCTCTATTTGAATGGATGCACAAGATTTAATTAATTAAATAGGAATATTTAATTAATATGCATGTACACACAATTGAGTTGGCACTAGACAATTGAATGATTTGATGAATATATTACTTGGGAAAGCTACTCAGACATTAAATCAAGAGTTAACTGAGTGATTTAAATAGATCTTTGAGTCGAGTAAAAGTGAATACTTAGATAATTTGCACAATTATCTAAATATATAGGAATGCGTCAAAATAGGATTTATGAATTAAATAATTGATTTAATTCAAGATTTGATGTTTGAAGAATAATTAAATAAATATATTTATTTAATTAAGTGATGAGGGGATTAAATGAATAATTAAATAAATAAAGAATTTATTTAATTATAGTTGAAACATGATAAAGAGTAAATTAAATAAGACTTTATTTAATTTGAAGAAGAAGGATAAGGTTAATTAGTAACATAATTAAATAAAAAGCGTTTATTTAATTAATTAGATAGAATAAATAAAAATGTGAATTAATTAAATAATTAAGATTATTTAATTAATAGAAGAATTAAAGTTAAAGTGAATTAATTAAATAATTAGATTTATTTAATTAATAAAGAAATGAAGACCTATAGAGAATAATTAAATAATTGACATTATTTAATCATGACCACGAAGAATACAAATTATGAAAAATATTGAAGTCGCAGGCTTAGACCAGATTTCGGTGTCTACAAGTAGAGATCTCATCTGCTGAATTAACACCATTGGACGAAAGTGTATACTTATTCTCAATAGCCTTCTAGGTCTTGAAACCAAGAGATATAATGTATCCTCTCATATGTCCCTTCTAGTCATTGTAGTCAGTTCCATCAAACATAGGGATCTCCAATTTGTGTGCCATTGGATCTTCCTTAAGCGGTTAAGCTCTACACAAGGAACCACAATCTCTGATACCAATTATTAAACAAGCACAAGACAACTGAGAGGGGGGGGCTGAATCAGTTGTCACACAAATTTAAACTTAAAACTTTATCACTTGTCAAATCTTCAACCACACTATTCTGTTATTAAATATAAGCATGAACCATAGATAACAAAAAGTAAATCAAGACAATGAACAACAAATTTTTATGTGGAAAACCCAATAAGGGAAAAACCACGGTGAGGGTTAACTCACAATATAAAGATTATAGAAAAAGGCTCACTACCAAAGGCTTACTACCCAAAAGAGGACTCACTATCCAAGTACAAAGGCTCAATGCCTACAGAAAAGACTCACTGTCCAATAGGGAGGCTCATTTCCTATAGATACAAAAGAGAATAAAAGATACACCACTACAATTAAAGCACATTCACAGGATTACAAAAACCCTTGTCTCACTATCTTGAACACAACTCACACACACTCTTTTGCACTTATGATTTGTGGCTTACTTTCATCACACTGTCATACAATTCTTCAAAATTCAACTTGCTTTTATACTATTCTTAACTTTAGAAACATTTACCAAGTTTGGCCACAAAACAACATTTCATAAATTCAAATTAGGTCAACAACTCAAAATTTCCATGGTTAGGAATAAGAGTGGACCAATAAAATTATTTTCTTGAACCATCTACACGCTTCCTTAATTGAATTTTATTCTTTGAATGAAGTGTAAACACTAGGTTGGCCAAACCTAATGAAAATATAGACGAACATTGATGCACATGCTTCCCAACAAGAAGATGACACACAGACACCACAACATGCTTTATTAAGCACAAGACAACATCTCAGAACCTTCCAGATACATCCGCAACAAAAACAACAGACTTCAATCACTGAATTCCTTGCACTAGTCAGTCCAGGCTGTGTAAACTCATACATGAATACTAAAGCATGAATTCCTTATTACCAAACTCCAAACCTCTTTGCCAAAGCATAAGAAAGATCTTCACAAGACATATCCTAGATTCGCACGATCTGAAACAAAACAACGGAGGACTGCGGAGAATAAACATTTCTCCCAGTCGATAGAAGATCAATACTTTCCAGAAAATCCACATACCAGTGAACACAAATTCCATGTACCTTCTCACCAGAAGCTGAAACTCAACATATGATACCATGAGATTACCATTAAAAAACCTTTAGATCTACACAAGCATATGATCAACATAGGAGAAATGCGGAGCACATACCAGAGCACGTTCTGAACATATTCACACTTTTGACTTCTCTTCTTTATTTAATTTTCTTAAAAGCACTTGAAAACTCACCAATACAATTGTAACACCATAAAGATAGCTCCATGTACTCACTATATCTATGTACAAACATCAACATATTGAACTTTGTTGACATCAATGAAAACATCAATGACAACACCACCAAACTAGCTCATATTTGTAACATACAACTATGCACCTTTGGGGACCTAAGAGAAGGGTAATAACCAAGCTAAGATAACTCAAGGTAAAAAATCAAATTGTCCAGACCTTAAAAGGGACAAAGACTAAAAAAGATGATGATGATTTGACAAAGTGAACCTTAAACTAGGCTTATGATTTTGAAGGCCCAACTTAAATGACGATGATTGATTGATAAAAGGACAAGGTCAAGGACAATATAAATTTATGACAATGAATTGTTCAAAGGTATAATAAGCTTCCTAGTTTGAGATTTGTAAGGTGTATGCAACTAAGAATGACCTAAGGTTGACTAATGTAAGGATGGAAAACTAAGGAATGCAAGGCAACCTAAGTGAATGCAATGACATGGATGGATTGGACTAAGAAAGCCTATGATATGAAGATATGGTTACTATTAGGAATTGATCAAAAATGAAATTGCATAGGAATCTCCCCAAAATTTTGAAAACTAGCAAATTTGGTTCATTGCTCACATATGCAATTTATTGTCTTAGGAAAATGCGGCTCACTGTCTTTCAAATGGGGTTTACTTTCATGTAGATGCGGTTTACTATTTTTAGTAGATACGATGCACTGTCTTTCAATTGTTGTGTATTGTCTGTCAGATGTGGTGCACATTTTTTTGACCCTAAGTTGAATGTTTTCAAATGATTTTTTGTGTTAGGGTAGTTGTGAAATGTGTTTGAAGACACAAAAAATAATCTAAAAAATAATTTTTTGCTGTTGATTATCTAGATTTTATGTGAATAGCGTATGTTCATAGGCCATGTCTAGTGCAATTTCCATGGGTGTAATCACAAATAAAAAAACTTCAAGTACTTCAAACACCTCCTAATCCTAAGTTCAAGGCCAATGACAACAATCTTAGGTCCACAACTTGGAATATCCTTTGATTCAAATGTAAGAAAACCTAAATGGGTGTATACTCTATTGTCTTTGCAAGAGAGGACAAGTAGGGGCCTCTAGGACTGGAAGGATGACTCAATCACCTCTCCTTGGAAAGCTACATGTAGATTATGCTGTCAAGGATTTCTATCTCATCCCAAGGGAGCCATATGGTGAGTAAATTCATGGTGTGATGCACATCCCTTGCATTGCGAATGATACCAAAACCTCAATCAATAGGGTGGTCTCTAAAATAATGGTTTCTAGTTATTGCTCGGGGACTTAACACCTTGCTAGTGCCTAGCAAGCCACTTAAGGCTTTAACCAATCCTACTTGGGTATTATAATTAACTACCTCACATAAATGTGGGTAACTTCCCCTTTTGAATTGACACTATCAACAACGTACTCACTAGTTGAAACTTGGCTTTCACCTTAATCATTTTATAGAATGGCTTAAGGGAAAACCGCTTTGGTTGTACCCCTTAGAGTGATCACTTATCCAAAGGAAGACCCTTCTAGAAAGGTTACACAAAAGTGACACAAATAATGTTTTTGATCTCCAAGATCATATGAAAATGCGAGGAGAGAGCATACACATATATTTTACCACAAAAGCAATGTTCATTAACCTTAGAAATTGAAATGTGTGGTGTGAAAATGAGAGTGTTGAAGAGTGTTTTTGATTCCCAAGATCATATGAAATATGAGGGAAGAGAATACACACCTCCAAGCACAAACAAGATCACCAAGCTATTAAATGACACAAGACAACTAAGAGGGGGGGTGAATCAGTTGTCACCAAATTCAAATTCAAAACTTTAAATACATATTAGCTTCATAACCACACTGTCCTGTTATTAGGTTTGAACATGAAATGTAGATAACAAAAAGTAAAATCAACACAATGAAAACTGAATTTTATGTGGAAAACCCAATGAGGGAAAAACCACGGTGAGGATTAACTCACAATATAAAGTAGTTCAAAAACCGAATGTATAAGTCTCATTTCCCTAAAAGGACTCACTGTCCGAATATAAAAGCTCATTGCTTACAAGGAGCCTCACTGCCTACAATATTTACAAAGCAAAATTGTGCTTTATAGCCAAAATAAACTGAAAAGAGTGCACCTAATAAGTGCTGATGCAGCTTCGATGATGCTCAATAGATTGACTTAACACACTTCATCATTTTCGCTCTTCTTCACTTTCACATTCACTACTGCTTCATCAATTTCACTTTTTAATCTTCAACCCTGTGCAATATATATACTCAATTCATCCACAAGCATCAATTAGGTCAAATGAATTAGATGCATTTCCTTGTTTATCAAAAAATACCAACTTGTCAGCTACAAGCATTCACAAAATATTTCCAAAAGGCAATCCAAACATCCAACACGCTATATCATGTTAGAATGGACCTAAGATAGGTTGCACATATATCCACATAAGAAAAATTAATTCACCATATCACAACTTATCCAAGAAGTCAGCCAGAAATAGACTTAATTGCATAAAGTAATCAACAAAACAAGAGATTCTGAATAAACATGCTTTCAAAAATCATAAATTGTTTCCAAAAAATGCAAGCAACAACAATCAACTATGGAGGATTGTGGACTAGAATACTAGAGGGTGCAACTTGAATACTGATTTAGATACCATACCAAAATACCAAATCAAGCACTGACTTAGATTTGCAATCACAACATGGTGACATCAATGACAAGACAAAACTGTAGCGATGACCATTCTTCTTCATTCTTCCAACAATCTCCCCCTTTTTCATTGATGGCAACATGTGCCAAAATTTTCAAAACAAAACATTCTCCCAACTCATATGAATCTCTCTCCCTTTGACATCAATGGAAAAGGGCATCAAAAGGTAGGATGTATTTGATGACACAAGAATTGTAGCTTCCCATTTCAAACATTTAAACGAGAATGACACTTTTTACATGAAATATTTTCTTATACCTCTCTCTTTTGATTGGAAGAATTATTTTCCAGGAAAGTACAACTAAATTCATTCTTGCACTCATACCTTCCAACAAAGATAATTGCGTAAAGGAGGATGTCTGATTAGAAGACAGATATAGTCGTTCACAATTTTCAACATCAGAGAGGATTCTAGAGAGATGATCTAACCATACCTCAACAACTTCCTTAACCAACCAGAAGGTTCTAACCATATCTTCTCTTTTCCTTTGAGTAGTCAAAAATTCTACATGTAGTTCTCTAACTCTTATTCTCTATTTTCCATCCATGTATTTGAAGAAATCAAAGTTCTTTCCAATACTATTAATCTCAGCTTCAATAGTTTCAATCCTGCTTTTGAAATTATCAACATCTTCTGGCCACTAGAGACAATACTTGTAAATTTTAGATATTTCTTTGATGCATTCTTTTATCTCATTCATATGTTTAGATAGTACTTGCTTTGCTTTGTTACATCTTCTTTCAAGCATAGCTTTGAATTTATGTCCTTCATGTCCTTTCAACAATGTTCTCTCTTCATCAATCTCTACAAGATCATCCGGTAAAGAATATGACACATCTAAAACTGAAATACCTTTATTCATCAAATAATCAACCAACACATCATCAATTTTAAGTTTCTCAACCAGAGAGCATGCATTCCACATTTCACCAATCTTCTTCATTTCACCCTTATCTAGTGACATTTGTATATCCTCTGTATCAGATCCAAACATAAATTCTTCTTCATTCTTCTCTTCTGGGACACCTGTTACAATAGTTTTCCTCTTTTTAAGTTCTAGAGGAGACTCACTAATGATAAATTCCAACTCTCTCTTACTGGAGGATGAACCCACTTCAAATTGACTCGGTATTGACATACTAGAGCATAGATTTTTTCTTAAGAATGTGAAGTATGGTATGCAATCACTTACATTATCCACCAACGATTCCAAGTATCTATAGACTTGTTTCCTAATAGGAATACCAGATTCCCACACAACATTTTCTCGTCCTGATAGGGAGTTCAAAAAGTAAAAGGCCAAGCACACAAGAAAAGATCCAAACCAAAAGGGATAACCCTCAACCACCAAAATTCAGCAATCTGACACATCTGAAACTGAAATACCTTTATTCAACAAATAATCAACCAACACATCATCAATTTTAAGTTTCTCAACCAGAGAGCATGCATTCCACATTTCACCAATCTTCTTCATTTCACCCTTATCTAGTAACATCCGTATATCCTCTGTATCAGATCTAGACAAAAATTATTCTTCATTATTCTCTTTTGGGACACTTGTTACAATAGTTTTCCTCTTTTTAAGTTCCAGAGGAGACTCACCAATGATAACTTCCAACTCTCTCTTATTAGAGGATGAACCCACTTCAAACTGACTCGGTATTGACATACTAGAGCATAGATTTTTTCTTAAGAATGTGGAATATGATCTGCAATCACTTACATTATCCACCAACGATTCCAAGTATCTGTAGACTTGTTTCCCAATAGGAATACCAGATTCCCACACAACATTTTCTCTTCCCGGTAGGGAGTTCAAAAAGTAAAAGGCCAAGAACACAAGAAAAGATCCAAATTGAAAGGGATAACCTTCAACCACCGAAATTCAGGAATTCTCAGTTAGATTTTCAAGTAATAGGCTACACAAATTGAACTTCCTATTTTCCTTAGTCATCATATGATCAAATTCTTCCAATTCAACTCCTTTCATCTCCAGTGGAATGTCGCCACTTGATCCTCTGTCCTTTTCTGTGCTTGACTTTCTTGAATTAGTTAATGTTAAGTCAAGACTTCTTTTCCTTCATAGATTGAATAATAATTCCTAAGTATCCACAAAAATTTCTTCAACTTATTTTAGAAATACTTCAGATTGCTTCAAGATTGCACGAAGACACCTTTTCAAACTCTTCAAGTGCTCAACTAATCAAAGAGGCTTACAAATTTTACCTTATACACCATTGATTTGCCCTAATTCATATTAAATGCGGAAAACATTAAAAAGTTACTAAAAACATTCATCTCAACATAAAAAACCCTAATTTAGTCCACAAATCAGTATGTCAACATGTTTTCTTTCGGTTCCTTTTCCAAAACCTTTGATTATTCATCCTTCACATTCCATCCTTGTGCCAGCCTGTGACACACCATTCATCTAGGGGTTTTTACAATTTTATGATAATGCTCCCCCTAAGACCATGCTAGGTCTAATTCTCGAAGGAATTTTCTGTACCAGATGAGGGCACAAACATATCAATAGTTTTAGGGTCTTCTTCTTCTTTCTTCTTCCATATCTTATTCATCTCTTGCTTCATCTCTTCTTTGTCGATCTTCTTTATCGGTTCATTTTTCTCTATTGGAGCAGACTACTTTCCCTTCTTACTTCTGCAAGCCTTTGAGATATGTCCATGTTTGTTATAGTTATAACAGACAACACTTTTCTGATTAGTCTAACCTCCATTACTTCTTGATCTACATTGATTTTCTTTGTGTCCAAATTTGTTACAGGTATAGTAGTAGCCATCAAAGGATTGATTCATTCTACCTCCATTAAACCTATTCATCATCACCTAGCTAATCATTCTCACCTGAGATCTGCATTCAATAGCTTTATGTCCAAATTTCTTACATCCAAAATATTGTCTAGTGAAGGGACCAAAAAACTCATTCATCCTATTCCTACATTCTATTTCCTTGTGACCATATTTATTACAAGAAAAACAAATACCATTGAAAGAGGGATACCTTTGTGCATTAGGATATCTCATAGGCGGTCTCCTTGCAAACTTTCTTTTCTACTTCCCTTTGTCCTGAGTCATTTGATTATCCTTAGAACTTTCACCTGCTTCATTTCCTAGGCCACCTTTGTCTTTACTTGGTTTCTGCCTACAAGCAGTTCTCCAAGCTTGTTGGAGCTAGATCTGAAATTGTTCTCACAAATTTTTACCTTCTCTAGCTCAACTCTCAAGTTTACTACCTCCTGTTCAAGTTTAGAGCATTCATCAAATTTGTTCTATACCATTGTATTCAAAAATTCTTCAATTCTCTTCTTTTCTTCTACAATCACTTTCAGTCCAATGATCTCTTGTTTCTGCTGCTCACTTACTTCTTTGTGTCTTTCCTTAATTTTTTTTAATTGTTCTTTCAGCTTCTGGACACATTCATTAGCCTCATCTAGATTTTATTTCAAGTATTTGTTTTCATTTTCTGTCATATCAAGATCTTCAAGTGCAGTTCAGAGTTCTTCTTTATCATCCATTTGATCAACCTTTAGGATCTTCCTCAAGTGGTTAAGCTCTACACCAAGGAACCAAAGATCTGATACCAATTGTTAAATGGCGTAGGACAACTAAGAGGGGGGGTGAATCAGTTGTCACCAAATTCAAAATTAAAGCTTTAAATACTTATTAACTTCACAATCACACTGTCCTGTTATTACGTATGAACATGAAATGCATATAACAAAAAGTAAAATCAACACAATGAACACCAAATTTTATGTGGAAAACCCAATGAGGGAAAAACCATGGTGAGGATTAACTCACAATATAAAGTAGTTACAAAACCGAATGTATAAGGTTCACTGCCAAGGGCTCACTACCCTAAAAGTACTCACTGTCCAGATACAAAAGATCACTGTTTACAAGGATGCTCACTACCTAAAAAAAATTTATAAAGAAAAATTGGGCTTTATAGCCAAAATAAACTGAAAAGAGTGCACCTAACAAGTGCTAATGTAGTTCTGGTGATGCTCAATAGACCGACTTAACACACTTCATCCTTTTCACTCTTCTTCACTTTCACATTCACTACTGCTTCATCAATTACACTTTTTAATCTTCAACCCTATCCAATATATATACTCGATTCATTTGCAAGCATCAATTAGGTCGGCCTAATTAGATGCATTTCCTTGTTTATAAAAAAAACTAACTTGTTGGCTACAAGCATTCACAAAATGTCTCCAAAAGGCAATCCAAATGTCCAACATGATACATCATGTCAGTATGGACCTAAGATAGGTCACACATATATGCGCATAAGAAAAATTAATTTACCATATCATGACTTATCCAAGAAGTTGGCCAGAAATAGACTTAATTACAAAAAGTAATCAACAAAACAAGAGATTCTGAATAGACATGCTTTCAACAATCATAAACTATTTCCCAAAACTGCAAGCAACAACAATCAATTGTGGAGGATTGCAGACTAGAATACCAGAGGGTGCAGCTTGAATATCAAATTACATACCGAACCAAAATATCAAATCAAGCACTGACTTAGACTTACAATCACAACATGGTGACATCAATGACAACACAAAACTGTAGAGATGGCTATTCTTCTTCATTCTTCCAACAAAAGCAATGCAAAAAATTGTTCTTTTTAGATCCAAATCCAAATGTTCCTACTTTAAAAATTGAAGATATATAAGACCCTACAAGAACATGGATTAGTAGTCTAGATAGCAATGTCTTCTCCCAAAAAATGCCATAGGCTGCAAATAAATATTAGTAACACCAAAACCATCTATCTATCCTACCAAATGAAAAAGGGAAAAAAATGAAAACTTCCAAATTTAAACCCTTATTACGAATAATAGGTAGTTGTGTCATTCTGTGTCACAGATGCAACACACTGTCTCAAGAAGATGCAATGACCTAGATTGTGATTATGACGAACACGTTAGCAACTATGGTAGACTGTTTAAGTAAATGTGGCTCATTTTGATACAAATTCAGTGCACAATGTGGAAACTTCAAAAACAACTAAATCTAGAAAAAAATGAAAATATTGAGATAGAAATGATGCAAGTAATCTTTCAAGATGTGATAATTAAAATGAGAAACCCAAAAAAATGCAAAAACCAAAAAAATAGATTGATTTAATGATTTTCCCTAAAATAAATAGATGTGGCTCTTTGTGCCATAGATGCAACACACAAATTTATTAATGCATCTCACCATACAACAAATGTGTCATTCTGTATTGTGACTACATTGCATTGTCTTGCAATTGCATTGCATTGTCTCATGAATGCATTGTTATACCTTTCAAATGCATTTCGGACTTGAAAACTCAAAATTTCTCACAAATTTCTTCAAATGTAGTTGGTTTATGTTAGGTTCACCAATGTAGAATAGGGTAAAATCAAGGTAAAAGGAATGAATCAATAGTATCAACCACCAAATAAATAAAACTCAAGTCCTAAGGACCCTAATCAAACAATGAATCACAAATGAACATAGAAACATAAACAATAAGGAAATATTACCATAAATCCTATGCCATGGTTGAATCACCTTCATTGTTGTTCTCCATTTTGCTTTATATGCTCACTTGCCCTTAGATCTGTAGTATGTAAGAACAAGCCTAGTGATAGTGACAACAAAATATCAAAGATATTAGTTGTGGTTAGTCTTGAAATGAAAGGGATAGGTCTCTTTTATACAAAACCAAATTTGAATGAAGGACCAAGATTGAATGACAAAGGTCAATGGATGAGATTTCTTTGAGAAGCAAGGAAATAGGGTTAGGGAAAGAATAGGGTTTAGTTAAGGATGAGCAGTGGATATTAAAAGGTAATAAAACCTTATCAAGGGTGGAAATTAATTGAGATAAGAGATAAGATTTGGCATAGAAAAATATGTGGCTAGAAAAAAATAAACAATTATTAAATCATTTAATTTAGGAGGGAAACTAGGTTTTGATTATCTCTTAGTTTGAATCACATTTGATTTCTACTTACCAAAGATGTATTGGGAGCTGACTTGTTGTGGTTGTTGCACGTTTCATGTTACACATTTTATCTTGGCTGACAAAGGAGAAAGTTTTTGAAGCTTGTGGAGGATATAAATAAAATATTAAGTTTGTTGCAAAGTGTGTGTGTGAGTATGTGAGGAGGTATGTGTGAATGCGGATGTGAGTATATGTGGTTGTGGAAGTGTGTTGAAGATAGAAAAGGTTGATGAACAAAGGTGTTGACGATATATATGAGTGAATGGTTTTGATGTTACAGAGGTGTTTGATCAATTGATTGTGTCAATTATTTTGTATAGAGGTTGTAGCCTCTTTCTATAAGTGTTATAGCCTATAGGGAGTTGTATTTTCCTTTGGTTGAAGCCATAAAAACTATATTTTAGGGATTTGTATCTTCCTTTGGGTTGTAGCCCATAAAACTTGTTGAAAATATTATTTTATTTGTGAAGTTAGATTTAGATAGTATATCCAAGTAGCTTTCTCACTATGGTTTTTCCTTTCTAGGGTTTTCTACATAAATCTAGTGTTATGGTTGTGTGTTTATGCTTTGAATTGAATAATTTGATTATTTATGTATTTAAGGTAGTAGAAAGATTTGGTTGGATTAATTTGTGGTATTTACTGATTCACCCCCCTCTCAGTATATCAACGTGTTTTAACAATTGGTATCAAAGATGAGTTCCTTGGTGCAACCTAACAACTGAAGGTAGATCTTGGATTATACCACATGGCTTAGAAAGAGTCCTCTTCTAAAGCGCCAATATTTGATGGAAGCAACTATGCCTTCTAAAGTGTAAGGATGGAAGCCTATCTCACCTTGCTATGGTATGATGTTTGGAGAGCTATGGAGGATGATTATATTGAACTTTCTCATCCTATTACAAATGATAATGAAAAGAAGGCACATGAAAACAATGTTCAAGAAAATAATACTATCTTAAGTGGTTTAAAAAATTCAGAGTTTTTCAAGGTAGTGCAGTGCAAGACAACCAAGGAGATATGGGATAAACTCAAAAATTTGTATGAAGGAAATGACAATGTAAAGAAAACAAAATTATAATCTTATAGAATAATGTTTGAGAATTAGAGTATGAAAGAAGAGGAAAACATTGCTAATTATTTTCTTTGGGTGGATGAAGCAATCAATGGAATCAAAGGACTAAGTGGAGAAACAAATTATTTTGTGGTTGTGAAGATAGTCTTGAGAACTCCCTCATTGATTCGATTCAAATTTTTTTTTCCATTGAAGAATCCAAAGATATGGAGAAAATTATCATGTAAGAATTGTTTTGGTTTCTCACTACTTATGAGATGAGGAATGAAGTCCAAGGTACATACAAAAGAGAAGCTTCTTTCAAAGTTGTGAATAAAGAAGGAACATCTGGTTCACATAGTGAATGTGAGGAAGAAGAAGCAAACTTTATGAGAAAGTTGAAGAAGGGATTAGACAAGTGTAAAGGTAATTTATCTTTCAATTTTTTTAAATGTGGAAGAGTTGGTCGTTATGATTCTAAATGTCCTTTTGGAGAAAACGAAAATAGCAACAAGGGTTTCAAGGGGAACAACTTCAAGAGGAACCTCCTTTCCAAAGAAGACTACAACTCCTTAGAAGAAGTAGATCACTACTCATCAGATGATGAAAGAGGAGAATCCTTATTCATGGCCATGGTGATATTTGATGGCTTAGACAAGACTATAGATGAAGAAGAATGCAAAGTTTATTTTGAAGGAAAACTTATTTATGCTCTTGAAGACTTGGAATGTGCAACAAAAGAGAACAAAGAGAAAAACACCCTAATTGAAACCAAGACAAATGAATGAACAAAACTTGAGAATAAAATCCTTTTACTCAAAGAGGAATTGGAGAAAACAAAATCTAGAAATCCAGATAACCTTGAAGAATCGGATTTGATTCCAATTAGGCCTCAAGGAAGACCTTTGCAAGCAAGAAGATTCTTCATAAATAGGTACAATCATGCATTTTTTGGTTGATGTTTCATCTGCAATATGGTCATAAGGCTATGGATTACAAGTTTGAAATAAATAGAAGAAATTTTGTAAGTAGGAATTCTCTTGCTTCACTAGTAGATGTCAATGTGATATGTCAAATCTACAATAATGTTGGAAATATAGCAAGATATTGCAGGAGTGGACTAGATAAATCAAAAAGTCAAATGGTAGATGTTATTGAGCAAGTTAAGGAGAATGAAACTTCAAAAAGAAAGGAAACAAACAATAAGAATGAAAATTCAATGGTTGTCCAAACAACATTTCATCCTCAAGGGAAAAACATATCTATATAATAGACAATGGATATTCAAGCCACATGACATGTGAAAAAATTAAATTCATCAATATTGTTAAGTGGAATGGCGGATTAGTCAAGTTTGGAGATAATTCATCTGCAAATATTTGTAGAAAGGGAACCATAAGTATTGATGGAAAATTTAGGACCTAAGATATCCTTTATGTAGAAGGTCTCAAGCACAATCTTCTCAATGTAAGTCAGATGTGTAGCAAAGGACACAATCTTCTCAATGTAAGTCAGATGTGTAGCAAAGGAAACAATATCATATTTCATGATCAAGGGTATGAAATTAGAAATTTTTTTGGTAAATCAATGGTAAAAGGGTCTAGGAAAGAAAACAACTTGTACAACATAAAAGGTGTTAATAGAAGAAGTCTTTTAAGAAAAACAAGCGAATGCTAGCTATGGAACAAGAGGACGAGACATATCAAATTTGATAATATCATGAAGGTAAAATCCATACAAGCAGTAAGAGATATGCTAAAGATTATCAAGCCTGCAAGTACCTTGTGTAAAGAATGTCAGATTGGGAAGCAGACAAGGATAAGATTTAAGACCAAGGAGTATTCTTCTAAAAGGCTATTGGAACTAATTCATACTAATTTGTGTGGACCTACCAGGGAAAAGGGTCTCCAAGGTGAAAGGTATTTTATGTTGCTCATTGATGATTTCTCTAGGATGACATGGGTTACATTCTTAAAAGAAAAATTAGAAGCCTTGAGTTGAGCTGATGTTAGGATCTAGGACTGTTGCACATGAATAATAAATTTTATAACGATTAAATTGAAGGTATTTAAATAAATATTGAAATGCTTAATTTCAAATGTAATTGAAATGCTTAAATGAATAAAGCAATGATAAAGTGATGAAAAAAATAGAGATAAAAGAGAGAAGACAATAAACAACAAGTTGATAACAAAGTTCACCAAATGGCTACTTCTCTAGGTCCCTCTCCAACAGAGTGACCGATCCTTGATTATGCTCTAGAAAATGGTTACAAGGAACTTCAACAGTTACAAAGTCTCCTCATGTCTCCTTGGATGATAATGAATTACAAAAAGTCCTCTATCAAGTACAACAAGCTTGAATTCAAGCTCCAAATGCACAGAGACGAACAACTCACTATCATAACTCTCCAAGAAAATTCTCTCCCAATTCACTCTCACAAAGGAAATTCTCTCACAAAAATCACCACTTGGTTACCAAACTCACCATCTACCCCCTCTTTATACATGAAATTTACTCAATTTGGCCTCAAACCAAATGATTTGCAAAATCCTCCCTTATCTCCCATTTTACAATAAAATCTTTATTAATCTCT
Source organism: Sequoia sempervirens (assembly GCA_007258455.2). Taxonomy (NCBI): domain Eukaryota; kingdom Viridiplantae; phylum Streptophyta; class Pinopsida; order Cupressales; family Cupressaceae; genus Sequoia; species Sequoia sempervirens. Next base: position 279,025,557 of record VDFB02105785.1, on the reverse strand, counting down.
CTATTTTTTTTTTCTAAACCCTTCAAATAATCCTTTTAATATCTTTTTCATATTATTTTAAGCCTTAGTAATCATCATAAATATAGAAGATTTTGGCTTTCAAAGCTTTAATAAAATCAACCACCACTGAAATTATTTCCAAACCCATGGCTTGGCGCATTGGTGGGAAGGTTGGATGAGAAAGGGGAGGTTGGTGGTTCAAACCACCTCCCCTTCAATTTTGGCTATATACTCTTTAAATATAACTGAAACCCTTTTTGTGGTGGAGCACATTGTGTGGCGCACCAGTCGGCTAGAAGAGTGGGAGATATGAGGTTCAAGGTTCAAACCTCCCAACCACTATTTTTTAGACAAAAAAACCAAGAAACTCGACCATCCATGACTTTCCACATGGGCACCATGTGACACTCTATCATCGGGCCACATGGCAAATTTTATGAGCTCTTTAAAGGAATGTGTCAACCGACCATTGGTCCACGTTTGAACATGCCATGTCACCCTGCCACGTCATTGACACCCATGCTACCACATGTCCGCTCCTGATTCATCCATGTCATTAATGTGATGCCATGTCACCATGTTGATGTCATGCTAATGTCAGCATGGTCAACCCTTTTGCCTACAAACTTTGACCAGCTATATCTCACTCATACAAACTTCGTTTGACACAAAATGAACGTCATCAGAATCATGGTGATGAGCTCTTCTTCATGATGTTGCTTTTGACCATTTTTGAGATGATGAATTTTTTCACATTTTTGATGGGCCCCAGTTCCTGTTTGACCCCAACTTTGACCGGCCATAACTTGAGCATACAAGCTCCTTTTTTTCCCGTTCAAGTTGTGTTTTGTTTAGATTTTTGGGCTCTACAACATGGTGTAGAATTTTGGAGCATGTAGAACACTTCAATTTTTGACGACAAGTATCCACCTGGACCATGAGTAGGTTTAATATTTTTAAGTCAATGGTTGAAAATAAAATGAATGCTGGAATCAAGTGTTTAAGGTTCTATAGAGGTGGTGAGTTCACATCAAATGAGTTTGAGGAATTTTGTGAAGAACAAGGAATAAAGTGGCATCTATCTATTACTAGAACTCCTAGACAAAATTGAGTAGTGGAAAGGAAAATAGATCTGTTCAGGAGATGGCAAGAACAATGTGGAGTGAAGCCAAGTTGCTTGATGTTTATTGGAAAGAAGAAGTCCATAATGCTGTCTATATTCTTAATAAAGGACACCTAAGAGTGAACAGGACCAAAACTCCTTATGATCTTTGGTATGGAAGACTGACATCTGCCAAGTACTTCAGAGTTTTTGGAAGAAAATGCTATATCAAAAGAGATGAAGGTTTGGGAAAATTAGACTCAAGATCTAATGAAGGAATCTTTCTTGGATACTCATATCTCTTACATGATGTTTTATCAAATCAATAATTTTGAACATAGGAGAAAGGTTTATTCCACTCTACAACTTTACCTCATAAGCATTTCTTAAATCATACCTCTTCAAGTTCTTGCATGGTCCAAATTTCTTCATTTTCAAATTGTTATATGTTCCCATTGGGAACCTTTATTTCCTTAAGTGAAAAATGACTTAATCTCCAACCTGAAATTCCTTAAATCTCCTCCTCTGATCAACCTTAGCTTTGTATTGAGAATTGATCTTATTGATGTGATTTCTTACCTCTTTGTCCAAGTTCTTCAGGTGCTCTATAAAATCTTCAGCCTTGACATTGCTCTTTTCCCACTTTTCCATATTTCTTAGATTAGAAAAATTCCTTGGACCTTGACACTACTCTTTTCTTCCATATAATTGATCCAATCAATCAAATCTTCTAGGTTAAGATTTATAGAAAATGTAGAAACATCAATCTTTGGCCTTTTTCCAATCTTGGAGATAGCCTTAAGAAATTTGAATTGCTTATGATCTATTACATCATGTTATTCTTTGAGTTGTTCTTCATTTCCAACTTCATCTTCACTTTCATCTCCTCTTCTCGGTTTAAACCCTCTATGTAGCTCCTCTTGTAGTGCTTGAACTTGTCTCTATAAGGATCTAAAACCCTCTTCTAGTACACCAATATTTCTTCCACCACCATGGTTTCTTCGTGGAGGCATTCTAATCACTTTTCTCAAAACCCACAACCACAAGTCCTGGTGCAAACTGCCTCATGTTCGGTGATTTGTTCACACACTCAAGAAAAAACCACTTTGATACTACTTGATGAGGGATACTTTTCCCAACATTTACATGAAACACAACATATATTAAGACAAAAAATACAAGATAAAAAACAACCCACTTTCAATTAAGTTCAGAAAATGAATTACAAATTCAAAAATTATAATGCTACAGCCAAATGGGCTTGATTCAGTACATCCAAATCAACTCTGAAAAGAAAATCTATTATTTGGAGCCACAATCTACACTAATGGATCCACCTCCTATAACCTCCACTCAACCCTTTATTTTAAACCAATAACTACCTTAGAATGTTCTAGAAATTTTAAATTTCCCTTTTGTTTTGGAAAAAGTCCAACCGTTTGATTTCCTACCCAGGAAGATATTTTACTAAAATTCACTTTTTAGTGGGATATCTTCCTAGAGCCATAAATTTTAACTTAGGTGTCTGATTTGATATTATAATCGATTATTGGAAAGATCTCAAAGAGATATATTCATCCATTTTTTGAGATTTTATGATGCTTCTAAGGTTTTCAAAATTGAATTTGAAGTTGTATTGGAGAAATTTTTCAAGATGAAAAATTTAATATCTCCCAAATAGTACAAGATATTGAGATGATTCTTCTGCCATTAGATACATTTTTTGGTTCTGCTTCTTGGGGTAAATTTTCACATCAATATAAGCCTGATTAGGCTAAATAAAAATAGTAACTGACCATTTTTGATCTTTTTTGACTTTTGACTATCTTAAACCCCTTAAGTACCATCATAGGACTCAATCAAATAAAATAAAATAAAGATTTTTTTTTTTTGGGTGATGCAAGATTGCCCCTACACCATTGGATGCTCTTATATCAGACACCTAAGGTAATTTGAGAAGTGACCCTGTTGGTGTTGGAGGAAAATAAAGATGGTCAACCTCTGCCTTAAACAACCATGATGAATTTTCAACATGCTTTCCTTTCCATTTAACAAAATATTCTTCATACTACCCATTTCTTGTACTTCTGCCCATATAGCTATCCGAAATTTCTTCTCTCTTCCTTCTCTGAAGTAGGCATTGAAATATTCCATTGTTCCTTTTGTCGAAGTTGTGAAAGCCAAAAATACCATGTTGAAGTTGTGAAAGCCAACTTCACAAACCCCGAAGATCACCTGCATGCAAATAACCTGTCACAGAAAGAAGAGATGGAGACAAACAAGCAAGGGTGCTCTGAAAGCTGAAAAATGTATTCATCCGAGAGAGAGATAAATTACAATGATCAATCCTTATAAAGGAGATCAACACCAAAAGGAAAACCTAACCCTAAGGTGGGTGCATTTAATAATTAAATATTAATTATTAAATGACTAATATGTGTGCATAAAGTGAAATCTTAAGAGGAGAGTAAAGTTAATTAATTACTTTACTCTAACACGCCCCCTTAAGATGAGCTACAATGTAGCTACAAACAATGCAGAAGAAAGAAAAGGAACTACAATGCAATAGAGGGTCCCGATAACATGGCCTGATCAGGTACCCGAATACAACAAAATATCTGTAAAGTGGAGAAATAGAGAAAACCTCATGGGAAAAACTCTACTCCAAAAAGAGATAAAGAAACATGCAATGCACTAAGAAAAGAAGGATAGGAGGTGGATAACATGATACCCCCCATAGATAGCTTCTATCATATAAGTACATATACAATGGTCTCCATAAGAGAAATAGAAAGAGACTAGAAGGCCCCCCCACAATGAAGAAACTCCTATCGCAATGGTAGATGCCTGATGTAGAATCCAGAAAGATATCCTGAAGTGGCAAATAATATTCCTCCCCATGGGAAGAAATGGATCCAAAGGATGAAGATGAAGAAACCCTGTGAAGAGAGAAGAATCAATCTGTCTCAAGATGTGTGCCATAATAGGATGCTGAAGAATCTCTCTTTCTGAATTGAAACAAAAGATGTCAAATCCAAACTGAACTGGAGACTCAAAAACTGCAACCTCTGAATGCACAGATGATGGTGGGCTAACAGCTGGAATATGGCTGTCAACAAAGAGGAGCTAAAAATCCTCAAAGTAATCCTCCAGATCTGCAATATAGGACTCTACAAACAAAGATGAAATGCCTGCAAGATAAGAATCCCAAATAGCCATGTCTGAAAAATGTATGATGTCCTGCTTAGCTGAATCAATAGGAGCCAAAGAAGAGGCAATATCAAACTGATCAAGAACAACATGAGAAGCTGCTGATACAAGTATAATCTTAGTCTGAAGAGTAGGAACTGTGAGACAATCCTCTGATTCATCAAAATATATAAGGGTGTCTAAATACTGAAGTTCTTTTAAAGTATCATGATCAAAGGGTGAATTCTCTCTCCAACCAATGGGTACAAGACAATTTGAAGTAGGATCCTCTGGGAATGGAGAAAGACTGGGGTCTCCATAGATCTCCCAAAGACGTGTCCAAAGTGAGTGAGGACAATCAATGCCCGATATAGCCCACACAGTGTCAGAATCAACATAAGACAATATAAGTCCTACTATGTGATTTATAATGATATCCCAAGCTATTTTTCCCTTTGAAGTTGCTGGTTTAGGTATGAGATCATACAAATAAGGCAAAATATTAAGCCACCTACTATGTGTAAGTATGCCTTTTGCCCATGACTCATAATTACCCCGTTCCAGAAAAACAACTGAAGGGTGAGTAGAAAAACCCATGATAACTCTTTAAATTAAAGTATCTAAGAATAACTGACCTCAATACTGATAAATCAGATCAAATAAATCCATCCCACACAAACAAATCATGTCCAGGTGCCAAAAAGTCCAAGTAATTGACATATGTGTGAAAACAAAAAAAATTGAATAAAATGTACCTGGGGTAGATTCTAGAAAAATAAATGATAGATCTGGAAAGAGCATAGAAACACCTTTCCAACGCCTATTCGTTTACAAAAAATGGAGTCCGTATGCAAAAGATATGGCTCCGGGAGTGCAAAAACCTTGTTCTGACTTTGACTGAAAAAAAATGCATCAAAATGGAAAAACCAAGAAATCAGACCTAATCCGTCAGAACAACACCGGAATCAGCTTTCCATCGGTATCTTGTTTGAAAAAAATGGAGATTGTACGCCCATTTTACACCGATTTTGTAAAACCTCCTGAAAATGCATAATTAGGCTACCTGGAAGCCCTGGGGCTAAAAAAAATAGCCCCTGGTCTGCTGGGCGACCAGGGGCTGGGTGCTGGCTCCTCGGCGGAGTCCTCGGTCACCCATGTGACCGGGGTGCATCAGACAGAGGGCTGGCGGCGAGCGTTCAACACCTGGTTCCTTATGTGACCGCGGGTGGGGGCTTATTGGGCCGCGGGGCTATGTAGAGGAGCACGACGGTGGTTGCCACCGGCGGAGGTGCAGCGGCGGGCGGGGCTGGCGGAGTGGACTAGCCACCAATGGTGGTGGTTGAGTCTGCTGCTTGGGTGGCGAACGTGAGGCCGCTCGGCGGTGACACGGTGGCTATATTTTTTTTACACTGGCCGCGCCCAAAACCTAATAGAAAGATTGATTTTTATTGATTTTCGTGCAAAAATTGCATCGAAAAATGTGCATGGGGCCGTACGACCCTAAGGCTAAATTTTTTTTGCCTCCCTGATCAATAGTAGCCAAACTAGGCAAACCATATATGAAAATATGGGTTTTTGGCCGCTCTGAATCGAACCGTGAGGTTCGTTTGGGCCCAAAATGCACCCAAAAAATGGAGTTAACCAGATCCTCAAAAAATCAACCAGAAAACCTCTGAAAGCCCTATCAAACCCTTAAAGCTCCAAATTCTTCATAAATCAAATAGGAAGCCGCAGATCTGGAGCTCTGATACCATGTCGAATTTGTGAAAGCCAACTTCACAGACTCTGAAGATCACCTGCATGCAAATAACCTATCACAGAAAGAAGAGATGGAGACAAACAAGCAAGGGTGCTCTGAAAGCTGAAAAATGTATTCATCCAAGAGAGATAAATTACAATGATCAATCCTTATAAAGGAGATCAACACCAAAAGGAAAACCTAACCTTAAGGTGAGTGCATTTAATAATTAAATATTAATTATTAAATGACTAATATGTTTGCATAAAGTGAAATCTTAAGAGGAGAGTAAAGTTAATTAATTACTTTACTCTAACACCTTTAATTGGTCTATCCTCCATATCTTCTTCATGATACTCTGTCAAATAAAAAATTTTCAACACAAGATAAATGTTTATTCCACTCGAAAACTCTACCTCATAAGAATTTCCTAAATCATGCTTCTTCAAGATCTTGCATGGTCCAAAATTCTTCATTTTCAACTTGTTATATGTTTCCATTGGGAACCTTTATTTCCTTAGGTGAACCATGACTTCATCTAACACTTGAAATTCCTTAAATGTCCTATTCTTATCAACCTTATCTTTGTACTGAGAATTCATCTTATTGATGTGATTTCTTACCTCTTTGTGCAAGTTCTTCAGGTGTTCTACAAAATATTCAACCTCAACATTGCTCTTTCCCCCTTTTTCCATCTTTCTCAACTCAAAAACATTCCTTGGACCTCGTCACTGCTCTTTTCCCATTTCGCCCCTTTGGTCCTCTTGGTGGCAGATCATTTGAAAGGTATTTTTCACTTTGTTTTTAAATACATTTTTTTATGTTTCTTTTCTCATGGGAATGAGTCTTGAGCTACAATGTTGGTTTTGGAAGGCTTATTTGAGGATTATTTATATGAGTTGTTTATTCTTTTGTCTTCTCATGGGATTGAATTTTGAGCCTATTTGAGCAGTGTAGATGTTTTGTGCTAATCCCTTGGTTTTAGAATGGATTATTTTGTTTGATCTTCCTTTGGTTTGATAGGTACATACATCTTGGTAATGGTTAGATATAGATAATTCTTTTTTATTTTGGTTTTAATGAAGGAGATCATACTTTTCACATCTTGAGAATTTAGAGGTTTTTGTAGAAGGACATGCTACATGTTTTGATTTATAGGTTCTCTTTGGTCATATTATTCTTCTCAAATGTTCATATTCACATGATATTAGAGTCAAGGTTTGTATGGAGCTATGGTGATCACTATGTTTTTAGTATTGTTAACTCAAGAATAAATTACTCCTAGGTACAAGGTAAGTGTAGAAAAATGGGGGGCCAAAAAGGGGTCTTAAGGGGCCACTTTTTTTCTTCTGAAATAAGGAAATATTGACTTTGGATGAGAAATTGAGCATAGTTGCACTCACGATTTTTAGATGAAATAAAAATAAGGGTCATAGTGCTCTGAGTCTACTTTCTAAACTACTATTTTATTTGAAAATGGTAGAGATTAAGGGGTTCAAAAAAGGGAGCCACAAAAATTGGTGCTATTTTTGTCAAAAAAACATAACATAGTGTCTGTTGTGGCTCCCTCAAAAGGTTAACTTTTTTTTTTAGTATTTTTAAAATCACTTCGATGAGAAATTATCTAACATGTATTTTATACCCAATTTTTCTGATAATTTTTTAATGAATATGATTTTTTACTAATTTTGAAAGTGGACACATCCTGAAAAATAGAAATTTGGCCATGCTGTAGAGTCTAAACTAATGTATTGTAAACTTGGTAGAATCTACACAATTCAGAGGTATATCTAACTAAACAATACACTCAACATTGCAAAGACTACATTAAAATTTCAACCCAAGGTTTGTAAGCTTGTGATGGTGCTGCATTGTATGTGCCTTCAGAGACTCAAGGTTACCTAAGTTATCTTATTCATGATGTTCTACTTGCTGAAAAATCACAAAATTGCAAAACAATAAAAGAAAAAAACTAGCGCTAATGGCTATGGGTGCCTACAACTTAACCTATAATTGAGCTGCTACTAATAAAGTATTATTGTATCAACTCAAAAATGATCAAAACTAACAACTAAATTTATTCTACCCTTTGGAGTGCTACTGGTTAAATAAATACATGCATGCTCATGAACATTCACTATTGATAATCAAAGTATGAGATTCTGATTTAACTTGCATGTAATTCATGAAGTAATGATAAACATAAAATAACTAGAAATAAATAGTTATAAATGAAGTGAAGAACAATTACCTTGAGTGGCTTGCTCAAGTGGCTATTCTCACTTAACTAGAACCAAATCTAACTATCAAATTCAATGCATCCATATGAAATTGACTTCATTCATTGCATATCATAAAAGATTATATAAAATCTTCTTCACAGATCGTATTCAATGAAAAATCATTCTGAATAACCATCATGTCTGTAAATGACTAAAATTGAAAAATTGAAATACTGGAATCAACTAACTTATCTAAGGACTCAACCATCAGCTATATACAAGCATAAGGGAGTCTTATTCTAAGTAACAACTAACTGCAATCATTAACTTCCACTCCTAGATATCAGAGCATATAGATAAGATTGATTTGTTCAAACCATAATTGAAAAAAAAGAAGAATCCTAATAGAATTGAAACCTTGTAAAACATAATTGCATATAAAACACACAAACATTTATTAGAATCTTATTAGCAAAATAGTTCTTCTTTAGCGCTTTATAAACTTGTTATAATGACGCACGTTCAATCTCCATCAGGTTTCTTCAATCAGTAGTTATTGCATTCAAATTAATCTGGAACCCCTTGTTTGCTGTCCAAGTCTTCCTTTTACTATAGATTAAAACTTTCAATTGCTATGTGCTACAGTTCCTCCTTGGCTGCAAAATGGTTAATTCACAAAACATGTGCACAAGACTAACTACCATAATTAAAACATAGAATTCCATCCACATTTCATGCATACTCACATATAAACCATGCAATACTATTATGTCATAACCATATTTCCATCACTATGATTTAGGTGCAAGTTTGTATAATAAGTATGAAAAGATAGCATAATATAGGAGTATTATCTGAAAGGTATATCTAAAAGTGTTTGAAAGTATGCCTGAAAGTAACATAAAATAGACTAATAAATGAGCCCATCACATGCTATCCCTATAATTTTTGAAAACTAATTGAAAATATTTGTTTTTGAATATATGTAGAATGAAGTCTAGTTTATAAAAATGTAATTTATTTAAAATTTCAATGAACACTTAAAAATTAATTAAAAAATACCAAACATTAGTTTTTGATAAAAAACAAACACACAAGAAAAATAAATTAAATATGAAAGCCTTAACATAGCCAAAATGTAAAAAATACATTGTTAAATAGCTAAGAGAGATCCTAACATTACCCAAGTTTCGATTTGCTCGACCTTGAAACACATGGGAACTTGATGGTTAACACGAACGAGATTATGTGAAATTTTGTGGAATACACAAAAACACATCTTTAGATGTTGGGAAGGAACTCCAAGCCTTTGGGTTGGAAATCCAAAGCAAAGCCAAGCCAAAGGCTTGGGGATTCCTAAAGAAAGACATAACACAAGCATGCCATAACACACTCATGTTATGTCATAGTTTTGACATAACACGAGCACGTTATAACGCGCTTGTGTTATGTCTTGCATTGTGTTTTCTTTGTCTTGATTTATGCAAGGAATAACGTGAGTCTATTTTAACACACTCACATTATGGATCGCTTGAAATTATTTTTGTGTAAGTATAGTTGCAAGAGTTTCGCCCTTGGTATCCTTGTGTTGTATAGCATGATGCTTGGGTCTGTGACATGGCTTAACTGCCTCCTGTGGATCTTGGATATTGTATAAATCTAGCAATTTTATGAGGCATTGACAAGTCGATATTTTGGTGCAATGACAACCACTTGTGCATTAATTGGTATCAGAGCCGAGGTCACAGGTTTGAACCCCTCACTTGCATTGGGGGGGATTGTTGCAAGAGTTTTTCCCTTGGTCTCCTTGTTCTGTGTAGCGTGGTGCTTGGGTTTGTGACATGGATTAACCGCCTCTTGTGGATCTTGGATCTTGTATAAATATGGTGGTTGTATCGGGTGTAGACACTAAAATCTGGTTTTAAGCCTACAACTTCCATATTCTTCGTAATTTGTATTCTTCATGGTCATGATTAAATAATCTTAATTATTTAATTAATTTATCTTAACATTAATTCTTCTATTAATTAATTAATCTTAATTATTTAATTAATTCGTACCTTAACATTAATTCTATCTGATTAATTAAATAAACACTTTTTATTTAATTATGTTACTAATTAACCTTATTCTTCTTGTTAAATTAAATAGATCATTATTTAATTTACTCCGTATCATATTTCAACTATAATTAAATAAATTCTTTATTTATTTAATTATTCATTTAAAATCCCTTCATCATTTAATTAAATAAATATTATTTATTTAATTATTCTTCAAATATCGAGTCTTGAATTAAATGAATTATTTAATTCATTAATTCTATTTTAACGCATTCCTCTATATTTTAGATAATTATGTGAGTTATCTAAGTATTCACTTTTACTCGACTCAACATCTATTTTAATCGCTTAGTTAACTCTTCATTTGATGTCTGAGTGGTGTTCTCGAGTAATCTCATCGTCAGATTAGTCAATCGTCCAGTTCTAACTTATTTGCGTGTACATGCGGATTAATTAAATATTCTTATTTAATTAATTAAATCTTGTGTGTGCATTCAAACAAAGAGTTGCTTTAATCAATCTTTATCTTTGTCATGCAAAGATATTTCTTTTGTTTTCAAATACCAAACTGGAAGATTAAATCATTTATTAAATCTTTAATTCTATTTCTAATTTGTATCACTCATGTCACTACTGACAGTTATCAGAATGCATGACTAATCTATCGATCTCAATCGTCCGTTGATCTTTCAATCTTGACCTGTCGTTCGAATAATCAATTTTCTATAAATTGATATGTCATTCTTCATTCCAATCTCTCTCTCGCGAATTCTTATGACCTTTGAGAGCACTTTGTCTTGAATCTTCGATATTTTGCTAATCATTATCTTAGGCTATACTTGCACAAATTACAAGAAATCTGAGGGTAATTATACTACACAAGCAAAATGGAGAAGGGAAATCGAGATGAATCATGGAAATACGTTTGAAATTGGTGAGATTGTTTCAGTTTGTTTATGTTTTAACTTCCTTTGTTCTTTGTTGCTTAACATTTAGATTTGCATCTTAGATTTTAGTATTGCATGGTTGCTTCTAATCTTCTTTGTTGTCTTGTGCACTTTCTATGGCGTTACATTTGGCGAACCCGACGTGAAGATACCATCTTCACGGATCCGTAGATCTTTTATTTTTTTGGTTTTTATAGGTTTTTCGTACGGAACGACGCATCTGAAGTTTCTTGAACCACAATTGATTTCATAAACCGCATTTGGCAGAAGAAATGACATATCTGTATTTTCTCGACCCGCAATTGAATTCCTGAGCCGCAATTGAAGAAGAAACGATGCATTTGACTAGTAATATAGTGACGCAATTGACTGGTAAAACTTTATTTCTATTTTCGGAAATCTAAAATTTTTAATTGATTTGTGTGTTACTAATATCTTATCTTCAGCGTGTGGCCCTTTGGAGTTAACAAGCTTTTGCAGGACAATTGACAAAGGCAATATTGAAAACTACTAACGAGTTTTTCTGTAGGATGCTTGTCGAAGACCCTAGTTAATTTTGAAACAGATTGTTTGGTAGCATAGCAAATCTTTCCTTTGGTTAAAATTAACGAGTGTCTACTGTGTTTGGTGCGAAAGCACAAGTCTGGTTACCCTTACGACTTGGTACATCGAAGTATCCTCTCCCCTTGCGCATCCGTGCGATCCTAGGTGTAAGAGAAACGGTTACCAACTCTAGAACTTGGGCCTGTTCTGGTGGGAAAAAGTACTCACCCCAGGATGACTCAGACCGGTAGCACCCTGAACATGAGGGACTTCCAGCCGGTATATAAAAGTGGGTTCTTGGGGAAACCCCAAGAATCACGAGTGTGGTTCCAACAAGATGGATTCGAAACGGGACTCGCGCCGTATGGATCACACCCCATGAACAGAATGCCTGTACTAAATACCTTTTGTTTTAGATACCAACCTATTTGTGGCCGTTGCTTGGTATAGTGTAGGGTACAGTATCATGCCCGAAGATTACTCACTATTGATCCCCTTGGGTAGAGATAGCAGTTCTTGGGAGGTCATTGCCCAAAGAATTTGAAATTGGTGTGCTCGAAAGATGTTAATGAGCCGTGGAGGGGAGCCAATGCCACCAAATTTCTAAGCTATCCGCTCTCAAGAAGGAAAGGTGTTCATCACCAATCCGGGGTATTTCGGTGGGCTATACCAAGTATACAAACCCTAGGCCTTTGGCCTATTAGGATGTGCTTGTCTTTTGTCAAATTAAACGTTCTTTGAGTCCAAAATTGAAACTGAAAACACTTTTCCTTATGATTGTCTTTGATTGTCAGAATTTGATCATAGAAAATGGAGTCAGTTTAAAATTCATGTCACTGGAAATTCAAAGAGTCGCAATTGTTCACCAGAAACTCGCAACTGTCATTTCAAGTCGCATCTATTAAATCTTGAGTCGCATCTGTCTAGTTTAGAGTCGCATCTGCCAGTTTAGCTTGCAATTGTTTGGAAAAACCACATGTGTTATATTCTGAGTTGCAACTGTTAGTACGAGTTGCATCTGTTAAAAGTCTAACCGCATCTGTCAGGGTCAAACTGAACTTTACCAAAGAAACACAATTGATTACTGGAGAACCGCATCTGATAAACTTGACTGCATATGTTAAATCCTGCAACGCATCTGTCTGATTATCAGAAAACCAGAATTCACAGTCACCGTCCAGTCACCATGATTATACCAGTTTCAGTTGTCTTTACACAAACAGTCCTTGAACAGAAACCTGTAATGATTTGCTCAATTTTGCATTCTTTAGGTTCATTTGGTCATTACCATAGTTGTCTTAGTTCAGAGTTTAGTTGCACCTTAGGATACATATTACCTTGCATTAGCCTTCTAGAAAGGTCACTTTTACAAACTTTAGGAGTAGTCCACCATCTATACTCTAGAAAAATCATAGTGTCAACAAAATTTGTCATTGAACCTAGTCTTATCATATTATACTTTGTCCTACAGAGAGTCCTCCTAGCTCATCAGTCTAGTTAGGAAACTCAACTTGTCTTTGATCCTCGTCCTACATTGGTTCCTTGACTTAACTAAATTGACATCTTGGTTTGACTTTAGGCAGTTGGTCCCTTCATCTTGGGTTTATAGAATTGATCAATTTAGGGTCTTGCTTAGACTTGGCATCTTTAGAGTCTAGACTAGTGTCATCCTAGGACATCCCTTATTTTGCATACGAAAATCCCAAAAACATAGACTAGGGTCATACTATTCGTAGATATAGTCTTGCATTTCCCACATATTGAGCTTGTCTTACATGGTTGAAACTAGGTCTAAGAGAAGAGAGAGAGAAAACATGTCGAACCCAAACAAATTCATCAATCCATTTTCTTCAAGACCTCATAAGACTCTATTAGACAAATTCACCACTAGAAACACTCAAGGGCATATTGCAGTTGAGGACATAGAGGCTACTGCACAGGACCCTGAATTTTCCTCTTTCGTAGATGAGTACCTAGCAAATGATCGACAACGATATTTAGCCAAATTGCTAGCTGAAGGCGCTACCTTACCTCCAGGATTTGACATTAGCACCTTACAAACTCAACCTACACAAGGGACAAACACAACGACTGCTAGTACTACTATACCTCAGGTAAGCACAACTATGCCATCTAGCACATCTACATAGAGTACAACAGTCCATACTTCCCCATTTGGTATGTCTGGCATGACATCGGGATTTAATTTCACTATAGGGGCATCATCATCCACTCCCTTCAGTCCTCTTGTTGGGAGTAAAAGACCTAAAACATCAGCCCTTACATCTTATGTCGGTGTCACAAGTGCACAATCAACAACTGTATCTACTACTAGTATCACGGGTACCTTACCACAGTCGATGGCCATACCTAGTGCTCAAATCACTAGTACTATACCAAGGATTACACTAACAGGAGGCATTCCCTCCTTCCAATATGGAAATCAACATCCACTCTCCCAGACTAGCACTCAGAATCCACTTACATCTATTCCGAATCAAAATCCCTTTTCACAGATTGGTAGTCAAAATCCGTCCACACAGATTCCAAGTCAAAACCAATTCACATCGATTCTAAATCAGAATCCCTTTTCATAGATTGGTAGTCAGAATCTGTTTACACAGATTCCAAGTCAAAACCAATTCACATCGATTCTGAATCAGAATCCCTTTTCACAAATTGGTAGTCAAAATCCGTCCACATAGATTTAGGGTCAAAACCAATTCACACCGACTCTGAACCAGAATCCTTTTTCACAGAGTGGTACTCAAAATCCGTTTACATAGAATCCAAGTCAACATCAATTTATGCAGATACCAAACTAGAACACATTTACCAACATTCCGAATCCAAATCCACCTCCGATGCCAACGTTCAATCCAAACCCATCATGAGACTTTGGATTTCAGAACACATACACGGATCCGCATAATCCTCCTAGCACATCTTTGACCCAAGTTGACGTCCTACAAACACAAATGCACACATTAAAAATGCAAATGGATAACATGTCGGTGTCAACTAAGAAATCATTTTCAACAAAGGACATATGCCCATTCCCCTTTGATAGATCATTGTACATGACACCTTTCCCTCATGGATATGTCATACCGAATCTTCCTAAGTACAATGGTAAACGAAATCCAATCGAACATATCAGGGAATTTTCTACCATATGCATAGATGTCACTTATGAACCCACATATCTTATGAGGCTATTTCCAA
This sequence comes from Sequoia sempervirens, assembly GCA_007258455.2. Lineage (NCBI taxonomy): Eukaryota > Viridiplantae > Streptophyta > Pinopsida > Cupressales > Cupressaceae > Sequoia > Sequoia sempervirens. The sequence goes on along the minus strand of VDFB02105785.1, from coordinate 279,010,528 downwards.
GAAGTCTTGTAGGAATTGCACTAGAATGGTTTTCGAGACTAGATTCTGGCATTAGATCTTGGGGTGAACTAGTTGAGAAATTTGTGGAGCAATTCTCCTTCAACATTGACCATGAGATAAATATAGCAACCTTGTGCCACACAATGCAAGACGAAGGGGAAACATTCATTGCTTTCTTCCAGAGATGGAGAATTATTGCTAGTAGGTGTCCTATTGAAATAACCGAAAAATAAAAGGTTACAATGTTTCAAGAAAACCTTCATCCGAAACTCAGGAGTAACTTAAGGGTACATTGTTGTACATCTTTTTCAGAACTAGTGGAAAAAGGGGTGATAATAGAGAAGGATCTCATTGAAAAGGGTGAACTCAAGACAACAACGTCCAATCGAAACCCGATCGTACAAAACACCCCCACGGATAGAAATATATTTTGGTCTCGCAACAAAAATGTCACAAATGACGAGGTGGTTGATGCTAAAACATTACAAGCAGGACCCCTCCTCACATTACAAGGACCTCATAACTTTGCTAACACTCTTAATGCTGTCAATCAACCTCCTAACATGGCCCAAAATACTCAATGTCCACAACAAAGGAGATTTCGAAAGCGTAAATTCACTCCCTTAGGGGAACCAATTGAGTCGGTCTTCAAACAACTGTTACAACATAACCTCATACAGTTGCAAGAACCAAGACAATATGATCCAGGACAGTTTAAACCAGCTTGGTGGGATGACAATGCCTCTTGTGATTATAATAGGACTAAGGGACATAACCTACAAAACTGTCGACAACTGAAGAATATCATACAAGATCTTGTTGAAAGGAGAATTATTGAAGTTAGTGGACAAAAACAAGACATCGAACACTGATCATCAAGTCTTTTCAGACCCACTACATGACCAAGGGAAAGGAACTGTTCCCAGCTTGAGTACTAAGACCAATATGTCAGCCAACTATGCGAGTATCAAACATGATTATGATAGTGGTAAAATCATTCATTGCCTTCGCGCCACTGATGAAAACATCAATACCATTACTATCAATGCTAATCCTGAGTGTGCGGTCAATAATTGTCATACTAAGTTCACTATCCAGGGCCCTCAATCGCAGCAAACACCACAATCTTCCAAGTTACAATATAACCTACTTGACCAGTTAGGGAAGACCCCAACCCAAATTTTAATCTTGGAATTGTTGCGTATTTCCCCTGAGCATCGATCTATCCTCGATAAGGCTTTACAGAACACCACGGTCCCTAATGACCTTGATGTCAATCGTTTCTAGGAAATGGTGGGCTACTTGACCAATAATCACCATGCCACATTTTCTGAACAAGACTATGCAACAGAAAAGACGATCCACAACGACCCTTTACATCTAGAAGTCCTTGTTGATGACACCGAAGTTAGACGAGTTTTGGTAGACGGAGGAGCAGGGTTAAATCTATGCACTTTAAAACTAATTAAGGCATTAGGTATTTCAGAAGCATGCATAGACACCACCAAGAGTATTGTCATTAAGGCTTATGATGATGAAGAACGAAAATCAAAGGGGGTGGTAACACTTCCTATCAGAATTGGTCCTGCGGTGATGGAGACAAAGTTCCAGGTCTTGGATCTCACCCTCCCTTATAACCTTCTGCTAGGTAGACCATGGATTCATGCCATGAAGGCGGTCCCTTCCATGTATCATCAGTGTCTTAAATTCCCTTACAATGGCACCGAAATAACTATAGATGGTGATCCCGATCCTTTCCAGTATTGCACCTATCTAAAGGAGATCCCTCAACGCCAAGTACCAGTAAACCACGAGGCCTCATCATCCAATCCATCTTCTTATGTTGATCCAACTACACTTACTTGAACACCTATTTCACCCTTAGTTCCTACCACTCCTAGGGTTGAGATCCAAGACAAGGATTGTGGAGAGTATTACATGAAAACTTCTTATTGTGTTAGCCATTTGATTCCTCCTAAGTCATACGGTTTACCTACATCAGATAGGAGACAATCTATGGTCACTATACACATTCCTTCCACAACAACTTTCACCAAATGGGGTGAATTAAGCAAAGAGGCTGTCGATGCAGAAGATGTCACTTCCTGGCTATATAGGGAAGATGATGAGAAACCACTCTTACTGGCTCATATTCCTACAAATCTATATGGAAAGGGTTTCAAAATTATGCAAAGCAAAGGATATGATGGACAGAGTGGTTTAGGCTTAAACCAAGATGGCAGAATTGAACCAATATTTGTTTCTCAGTGGCCAAAAGGAGTAGGGCTATGGTTTCAACCGATTTAGTTTGGCATTCCTAGTACTCCATTACCCTTACTTGAGGAAGTACATGCTTTAGAAGATATTAAGACATCTCACGAACTAGTGGACCAATATCATTGTAACTCCCCCGAATCTAATGATTATGAGTGGGAATCGCTATCCTCTACTTCTTCCATGGACCTTGACAAGTTATTTGGAGAACTTGACTTGAGGTTAAGTTCCTCACCCAATCCCTTAAATTCCTGTCCGCCAAAGAAAATGACAAAAGAGGAATGGTTTAAACACTACTATTGGGAATCACTTGATCCTACCTCTTGGCAACATGAGCCACCTGTTTCAGATAGTCAAACCTTGGCATTAGGCCCACCTATCCATCCACCTAGACCCAAACCTAAGAGAAAAGAGGACCTGGTACAAGATTTTTGTAACTACATGAATAATTCAATCTTTACCTTGACCCCATTAGACTTTGATAACTCCGACGATGATATGCCCTTAGTTTATCCCCAGCTCATTGATTGGGATCAACAAGACGCACTCGTCTTAGACACTTTTGAGAACGATGAAGCAATTGCTGAGTTCCTGGGACTACGAGAAGGCATACCTAATGGGGATCATAAGGATGGTTTTACCATTGACTTAGACAACAAAGCATATTTTGGGGAATCTGTTCAACCCTCCAGTCGTAAAAATGAGAAAAAGAGTAAACAAAATAAAAAAGATGAGTCTCTAGGTGAAAACCGAAAGGCACCTTTAGACAATGAAAAAGTAAAAAGAAAGGATGCATCCAAAGGTGAAAACCTCTCTGAGGCACCTAAGGATGGAGGTTTGAAAATTCTTCCCGTTGCACAGGAAAAGTCACCCATGCTCATTGAAGAATCAATAGAAGTCAACATAGGCACAAAAGAGAATCCTCGACTGGTTTATTTGGCAGCGTCATTGACAATAGAAGAGAAATCAGAGTTCCATGACTTCTTTGCACAGAGATAGATAAATTTTGCTTGGTCATATGCGGACATGCCAGGGTTGGACCCTGAACTTGTTCTACATCACTTGCCTTTACAACCAGGTGCCAAACCAGTAAAACAAAAGTTGAGAAAAATGCATCCACAAATTGCGTTATTAGTCAAGGCAGAACTCAAAAAACTGTTAGACGTTGGTTTCACCAGACCTATCGACTATGCCGATTGGATCTCCAATCTTGTACTAGTCACTAAACCAACTGGGGGCATCCGCATCTGCACTGATTTTAGAGATATCAACAAATCTTGTCCTAAGGATGACTTCCCTTTGCCTAACATAGACATGATAGTTGACATGACAACATGATATGAGATGTTGTCCCTTATGGACGAATTTTCAGGATATAACCAGATCAGAATTGCAACTGAAGACCAACCTAAGACAACTTTCACTTGTCCTTGGGGAATGTATTGCTGGAATGTTATGCCCTTCGGACTCAAGAATGCAGGAGCAACCTATCAGCGTGCCATGACTACTATCTTTCATAATCTAGTACACACTTGTATGGAGGATTATGTCGATGACCTTATTGTAAAATCCAAGACAAGGGAAAAACATCTACAGGTTTTAGACAAGATATTTCAGAGGCTGGAAACATATAAAGTAAGACTCAATCCAAAGAAGTGTGTGTTTGGAGTCAAGTCAGGAAAGCTGTTAGGTTATATCATTTCTAGACGAGGTATTGAAGTGGATCTAGCTAAGGTAAAAGTAATCATGGACATGCCTCCGCCCACTAATCTTAGTCAACTAAGGACACTATAGGGAAGGTTGCAATCTATTAGAAGATTTATAGTGCAGCTAGCAGACAAGAGACATCCTTTTCAACATCTACTTAAGAAAGGCGTACCCTTTGCATGGACAACTAGGTGTGGAGAGGCTTTTCAACTGATTAAAGAGTATTTACTCACACCACCTGTCTTAATGCCACCTGTTGAATGAAGACCATTGATTCTTTATATTACGACAACCCATTCATCACTCAGAGCATTGCTTGCACAGAATGATGATGAAGGTCATGAAAGGGCAGTTTATTATATCAGTCGGACTTTGGTAGGTTATGAGCTCAACTATAGTAACATTGAACGTGCCTGTCTTGCAGTAGTATTTGCTACCCAAAAAATGAGGCACTACATGTTAAACCATCAAACAATGCTGATTGCTAAAATAGACCCTCTGAAATATCTTCTCAGAAGGTAGCATTAACAGGGCGACTGGCCAAATGGGTTATGATACTTAGTCAGTATGATATCTAGTATGTAGAAAGAAAAGCTATTAAAGGATAGGTCATTGCTGATCAGTTAGCTGACGCACCCATACAGGCAGATCACCCATTAGTTGCAAACTTTCCTGATGAGTTCATATTCACATTTGACACAAACATAACATGGAAACTGTACTTTGATGGCTCACATACAAATCATGGTTCAAGGGCTGGTATACTGTTTATCACACCACAGGGTGATTCCATCCCTAAGTCATTCAAGATTGCATTCCCATGCACTAACAACATGGTAGAATATGAAGCTCTAGTCACAGGGTTATGCATGGCAGTCAAGTGGAAAATTAAGAACCTACAAGTATATGGCGATTCCCAACTTGTAATTAGACAGGTAAATGATGATTATGAGACTAAGGATGAGAAGCTTGCTCCATACAAGCGCATGGATGATAGCTTTAAAGAGTACTTTGACAAAGTCAAATTTCATCAAATACCTCGTGTTTTAAATAGGGTAGCAGATGCTATGGCTACTATTGTATCACTTCTTGACATTCCTAACAATGTGCCTAAGTTTGAGTTCTTGGTAGAACAACTTTTGGTCCCAGCCTACGATATCCCAGATTCTGAAATGGTGTGTGACATTGTTGGTCCCGATTCCCCATGGTATAAAGAAATCTATGATTACCTTCATGCTGAAGTCATACCCATTGGCCTATCCAATAACCAACGTAGGACATTCCTCTGCAAGTCAGCCAAATACACCATCGTCGAAGACACCCTATATAGACGCGCCTTAGATAATACCCTACTGAGATGTCTTGATTCTACTGAAGCACAAGCAACCTTGCATGGGGTGCATGAGGGTATATGTGGTTCCCATTCTAGTGGTCCTACCTTAGCCAAAAAGATTATGAGGCTAGGTTATTACTGGCCTACTATGGAAAAAGACTCATATGTCTTTGTAACGAAATGCCACCAATGCCAAGTTCATGGAGATTTGATACATGCCCCAGCACAGGAGCTCCGTCCTATCACGTCACCATGGCCTTTTGCTCAATGGGGACTCGACCTCATAGGTAAGATCCACCCCACATCATCTAATGGAAACAAGTTCATTATCACTGCCACTGAGTACTTTACGAAGTGGATTGAAGCCATTCCTATGACATACATTACCGGCACACAGATTTCTAGATTTATCCTGAACTATATCATCTGTCGGTATGGTGTCCCTCAGTCCATCATCAGGGATAATGGCCGCCCATTTAAGAACCAAGAAGTCCGCCACCTGTGTGAAGAATTTCATATCCAACATCACTTCTCCACTCCATACTACCCACAAGGTAATGGCCAAGTAGAGGCATCTAACAAGACCATCATTAGAATTCTCAAGAATACTGTCAATGATGCTGGTCATGACTGGCATTTACAACTTAACCCTGCCTTATGGACTTATTGCACAAGTATCCGTACTCCCACTGGTGCTACCCCATATTCACTTGTTTTTGGGTCTGAATCCATTTTGCCTATTGAGGTCGAGATTCCTTCCCTAAGGGTATCCCTGAAAGGCCACATTGATGATGAAGAGTACCGAGTGTCGAGATTCCATGAGCTAGAATTTCTAGATGAGCGAAGAAAGAAGGCACTAGACCATCTTCAAGCATATTAAAATCGCCTTCGTCGTAGCTATAACAGGAAGGTATTGAACAAAAACTGACATTGGTGACCTGGTTTTAATGGAGAACCCAAAGAATCAAGCAGAAAGAGAAAAACCAGGAAAGTTTGAACCAAATTGGTTAGGACCTTATGTTGTTATGAAAGCTTTTGGATCAGGAGCGTATCAACTCTCTACTCCTAAAGGGGAACCATTGTCCTCACCAATCAATAGTATGCATCTAAAGAAGTTCTACACATAGCTTCTGGGAGCCTTTGTCTTAATTAGCAAAAATACAAAAAAATCAGAAAATCATAAAAAAATCGTTATCAAGGTGAAAACCTGGCAAACAGGCGTCTTGGTAACATCAAAAAACAAATTTTATAATCTGGAAAATAGTAAAGACAAATCATTCGTCCAATGGTAAAAACCACTTCGGTGGCGCTTTGGATAGGTACCCTGGTGAAAACCTGGCAAACATGCGCCATGTGTACTCAACTCTGCTCCTTTGTCTACTATTATTCTAACCTATCCCTGTACATAGTCCCTATCCCTGTACATAGTCCACTTTCCTGTACATACACCACTACCCTGTACATACTACCTATCCCTGTACATATTCCTTATCTTTTGTATCCATCGCTTGTATATACCATTCATAATAAGTGGTAGTCTTTCCCATAACTTGGAACGATTGACATCAAGAGCATTTCATATCCCCCGTTTTACCCTATGCATAACCAATTGGTCTTATACTCGACTGGGGGCAGACACTTGACATGTGTCATATTGGTTCTTACATTGGCTATGTTGAAGACGTAAAACCATAGAAAATCCACAAACATCACAAAATGACCTGAGAAAACACAAAAACATCGAAAAAATTCAAAATAAAAATAAAAAATCAAAACATTTCAAAAATCCAAAAAAAAAACAGAGTTAGAGTCAGTCGCACTTGTTAGTCTTTGTCGTTTGTCAAACTACGTTGCCTTTGCGACTGGATGTAGGCAAGGCCATCTACCGATGTGCCCCCGAGGCATTAGGTCAGTCCATTTTGGTTTGTCTGTATAAAATCATGATTTAATCCATATGTCTATATGACAATGTCATTGGTTGTGTCGAACTACGAGGTCTCTGTGTGTACAACATAGGAAAGGCCATCAATCGATGAGCCCCCGAGGCCGCACTAGGTCAGTCCATTAGGGTTCGTCGCATTCACTAGCATACACGTCTTCTATTTGTAGTCAGTCTTGTCGGTCAAGTCAAGTCGAACTATGAGGTCTCTACGTGTATAACGTAGGCAAGGCCATCAATCGATGAGCCCCCGAGGCTGCACTAGGTCAGTCCTTTAGGGTTTGTCATCACACACAGTCAATTGTCCACACATCATATCAGGTCATGCATTAATCTGGTGAACAAGTCAGCAATGTCTCTAAGTCAAATCAAACACCTTGCCAAACAAAACAACCAAAATAGATCAACTAATGTCTGCTATAGGATGTGTCCTTCCTGGAAACAGACATCATCATGGAAATCAATTTGTATCTTATTCAGGATGGGTCCTTCTTGAATACTGATATCAGCAAAACAACCTATGTCTTATTCAGGATGAGTCCTTCCTGCATAATCGACAAGGTCAAATAATCAAATATAGCCTTACATAGGTCATCACATCAACGACATCTGACTCAACATCTTATACGATACATGTCTTTCTGAAACCAGGCTTTGTCATGCCTTATACAGATAGTCATAACATCGAAACTAGACTCACAGTCTTATCCGGTATGTGTATCTCCTGACATCAAGCTCTATCAATCAATCCATCTATCAATCAACAAATCAAACAAACAAATCATGTTTTGGCAAATATTTTACTGGCTTTTTGACTTTATGGCTTATTTATCTTATCATTTATCTTGAATTGATGACTGGGATTCATGTTACTAGCTTTCTCAAGAATGTCCCATGAGGGATTTAGAGAAGCAACGATGTCTCAGAATTCTGTTTTCTTTGACTGTTGTCTGTCAACTGTCTTTTAACTTTTCTTTTGAGTCATGTTACTAGTTTCCTCAAGGATGTCCCATGAAGGATTTAGAGGAGCGATGACGTCTCATGACCCGTCTTTTACTTTGTTTGCTGTCTGTGGTTTGTCTTAACAAAAAGACTGGGGCAACTTGTGCCCTTAGTATGAGTTAATGACAATCCTTGTCTGCGACTGTATGTTATTAGCAAGTGGATGACCTTGCACACCTTGATCTATGTCATATCATGGTGTTTTTCTCCATTTGTATTAGTCCCGCCCAATGATGATAAAGTGCAATACCTTTTGTGATACAAAAAAATATCAAAGATTGCTAATACTCACATCTATCTCCTGTCTTTCGTTCTTTCTTGATCTTTCTTTCCTCACTAATAGTTCTTCTTTCTTGCATTATGACGGAGTCCTGTGACAAAAAACATTATACATCGTCCTGCATCAACATACATGTTAGAAACATACATACATATAGGCATATTTCACATCTAGCTCATAATGGCATAATAGACAATCATCATCAAACAATACATATCATATGCATTTCATGTACAAAGCAACTGTAAATACATGCATCACATTACATTTGTATAGCATCACATGTCATATGCATCATACATATAACATCATATTGCATCTCATAATCATATAGGATCAACATCATATAGAATTATACATCACATAGAATCAACATTATCTCATTAACTGTATAAACATCATAAAATACATATACTCATCCATCACATAGGCGTATCATATAAACATCACATGTATAAATAAATACTGCATAATTAGTACATAGAAATGCATATCATGAGAATCATCGCCAAAATCATATATATATATATCGTTCAAATGTGTCACATCAAAATGTCATAATGTATCAATCATACATGAAAGCCCGCAGGCTATAAGGTCAAAATACAGTGTCTCGACAAACGATACCCCTATCCTGAGCTGCCACTGCCATCATTCTGGGAGTGTGTGGGGGAATGCTGATGAGAACCCGATGATCTTAGAGCAGAGGGAGGTCTGTCATATGGCCCTGCTCTACGTGGCTGATCCACCCCCTCTGTACTAACTGTCCGTGTGTGGGTCTTGGTCTGGGACCTGCTACTGTGTGTTGCTGAGAAACTGGAAGCTTGTCTCTCTAATGGAACCTCTAACTCATATAGGTCTTGATAGTACCTCTCCCTCTCCCTAGCTCTGACTAACTCTCTGGCGAACGCAGCTGATGGTCCTGTGCACAATGCCCTGAGCTTTGTGAATCTCTACTCAGTCTCCTGTCACCGAGCTATGGCCTGATCCTTGTCCATCAAAGCTCTGTCTCTCTCCATCGGATAGACGTCCCTCTCGGCCATCAACACTCTCATCTAATCCTCCAAGGATGCAACCTGAGTGCATAGTGTATCAGTGTCTGGATCCTCTGCCCCTGTATCATCCTGTCTGGCCCTATCTATCCCATCCTCCTCCTCATCCAACTCCTCTAGGATCTGATCTCGAATCTCTCTCTTGTGATCATCATCCTCATCATCGTCCTCCTGGTAGGCACCTAGCAACCCCAGAGCGTCAACCTCTACCTCCTCTTTGCCTGCCTCCTCGACACCTGCCTCCTCCTCTACCGGGATATCTGGGATAACTGCTTCTACCAGCTGTGCCTCCTCTCCATCTCTGGCAATGTCCTCTCCTCCTCTCCCAACATCTAGCATGGCCATATCCTCCTCTCCTCGACCCTCCTCCCAGATCAGTGACAACGGTGGTCCTCATCCTCTCCAACCACATCTCCCTCTCCTCCCTCCATGCCGTCCACCTCGGCCATCATCCCCTCCATCACCACGACCTCCTCTACCTCCTTGGCCTCTCCCTCTGCCTCGCCTGCCTCGTGGACCTGTACCACGCCGCTCTACCGGCGCTGGCTGCTCTGGATCTGTCAAGGGGATTGGCCTGTGTGCTACCCACCACTGATCATAAGCTGCTGTGGTCCCTGGGTCTGCTAGTCCAGCTCTCCATCCCCATGGAAGTTCCTGTAGGGCATCAATATCTACCTCTGCTATGGCCACTGGAATCTTTGGCCCCCATAGCGGGACCTCTCGTGAGGATCTCACAAACTTTGCTCTACCTCGAGGTACATCCTGCACCTCTCCAAACTGCCTCAGGACCCGATCTGGCAACTGCCACTCTATAATATGCACATGCGATACCATCCGCCCAACTAGGTACTGTGCCTGTCTACAAAATGGCAAGTGCTCGTCCTCATTTGACCACCTCTCACAGCCCAGGTATGGTCTCCATGTAAACTGCTGCATGGTGTCTATGGCGTGTCTGAAGTAGCCTGTATCCCCAATATGATGCTATGTGGTTGCCCCCACATAATAGAAGGCGTATGGAGCTCCATGAGGTAGGTCAACTGTAACAGGTGGCCGAAAGATCGCTATATGCTCCCACGCCCATACCATCAGGAGCGTGGTGCCACAACTCATCGACTGTGCCTCTCGGTAGGCAATATCATGCAGATGGAAGTATAACATCCCGAGTACACAAGAACCCCAGGCATACACAACTCGCCGCTCGAGCATGCCTACTAGCATCTCCCCCCATCCCATAGGAAATCCATGACCTCGGTAGTCGGGCAGTACTATACCGCCTATCAATGTCACCAATAGACAGTCCAACTGTCTATATCTCTGGGCCAATACCCACCACCTAATCTCATAGTCATCGAACCCTAACTGTCTAATGTCGGCATGGGGGTAGTACCTACACATCTCAGCAACACGCCTCTGCATATCATATGCCACCCGTGTGCCTCTAATAGGCAGTCTAAGGATCCTATATACATCCTCTAGGGTCACCGTGGCCTCTCCAGTCGGTAGGTGGAAGGACGATGTCTCTGAGTGCCACCTCTCACATAACGCTGTCAATAGTCCCCGATTTGCTCGAATCTGGGGCATATCGATCACATGCAATAAACCTAGATGCCATAGAACCTGTCGCTCGGTCGGCCGCAAGCTGTCTCTGAATCGAAAAGTAGTGGGTCTCGACTCCCATGTATAAATCGTGTCCAATACAACCTGTAATGGCATTATACATGCCTCATGTCAGCCTCAATCATCTATTCTAGTGCAAACTGACTATACTACATGAAATGCAAATGCGTCGTTATTTTGCACATGCGTCATTCTTTTTCACATGCGTCGCTTTTTATCAAATGCAGTTCATTAAATTTAAATGCGTTGATTTTTAACAAATACGACTCATTCAATCACATGCGTTTGACCATAGTCATATGCGGTCCAAAATAAAGCTTGCAGTGCATTAAATTCAAATGTGTTTCACAAACTACATATGCAGCTATTCTAAATGCAATTGCGATGCATAAAGTCAAATGCGTATCATAAATAAACACATGCGTTGAACTGCTAAATCCTATTCAAAATGACCGATGTAAAATTACAGATGCGGTTTTCTGCATACACATGCGTCATTCGTGCACACATATGCGGTTCATAATTAAAGTGACGCATAAGTAAAACATGAATTAAATGCATTAAAATGCGCACAAATCAAAAATTTCAAAAAGAAAGTTTTAGATCCATACCGGGGGGTCCGCGCCGGCTGGTCTCTGGTATGTCTAGATCCTGTATGCGTGATGATGAGTGGCTGGAACTGGAGACATCCTCGCTAGAAGGTCAGAGCCAAATCTCAATTTCTCAACTAGGTGGGTGCAAATGAATAGGTTTTTACCCCTCTTTCTTATATATACCTAGGGCCTAGGAGTCATTTCTCTCCTACTGGCCATGTTAACTTCCATTTTCAATCATCCCGTACCCATCCCTCCCATTTCCAAAATCCATGCCGTCAACTCCACTGCATTTCTGCCTATCCAGTGGACTAATCGGGAGCATTTCCAAATTTTTCTGAACTTTTCAAAAATTTGTCAATTTTCCCGAGGGGGCATACCTTCACCTATTCTAATCTGGGGCATTACTGGGGCATGTTTTTATCGATTTTCTTTGACACAACGCCGAAATGATATTGTATCAAAGAGGGGCAAATGTAGTCACTGAAATCTGGTTTTAAGCCTGCGACTTCCATATTCTTCGTAATTTGTATTCTTCACGATCATGATTAAATAATTTTAATTATTTAATTAATTTATCTTAACATTAATTCTTCTTTTAATTAAATAATCTTAATTATTTAATTAATTCGCACCTTAACATTAATTCTATCTGATTAATTAAATAAACACTTTTTATTTAATTATGTTACTAATTAACCTTATTCTTCTTGTTAAATTAAATAGATCATTATTTAATTTACTCCGTATCATATTTCAACTATAATTAAATAAATTCTTTATTTATTTAATTATTCATTTAAAATCCCTTCATCATTTAATTAAATAAATATTATTTATTTAATTATTCTTCAAATATCGAGTCTTGAATTAAATGAATTATTTAATTCATTAATTCTATTTTAACACATTCCTCTATATTTTAGATAATTATGTGAGTTATCTAATTATTCTCTTTTACTCGACTCAACATCTATTTTAATCGTCAGTTAACTCTTCATTTGATGTCTGAGTGGTGTTCTCGAGTAATCTCATTGTCAGATTAGTCAATCGTCCAGTTCTAACTTATTTTCGTGTACATGCAGATTAATTAAATATTCTTATTTAATTAATTAAATCTTGTGCGTGCATTCAAACAAAGAGTTGCTTTAATCAATCTTTATCTTTGTCATGCAAAGATATTTCTTCTGTTTTCAAATACCAAACTGGAAGATTAAATCATTTATTTAATCTTTAATTCTATTTCTAATTTGTATCACTCATGTCACTACTGACAGTTATCAGAATGCATGACTAATCTGTCCATCTCAACCGTCCGTTGATCTTTCAATCTTGACCTGTCATTCGAATAATCAATTTTCTATAAATTGATATGTCATTCTTCATTCCAATCTCTCTCTCATGAATTCTTATGACCTTTGAGAGCACTTTGTCTTGAATCTTCGATATTTTGGTAATCATTATCTTAGGCTATACTTGCACGAATTACAAGAAATCTGAGGGCAATTATACTACACAAGCAAAATGGAGAAGGGCAATCGAGATGAATCGTGGAAATACGTTTGAAATTGGTGAGATTGTTTCAGTTTGTTTACGTTTTAACTTCCTTTGTTCTTTGTTGCTTAACATTTAGATTTGCATCTTAGATTTTAGTATTGCATGTTTGCTTCTAATCTTCTTTGTTGTCTTGTGCACTTTCTATGGCGTTACATCGGGCATTGACAAGTCAAAATTTTGGTGCAAGAATAACCACCTATGCAACAAGTTTGTTAATTGTATGTATGTTTGTATATATATTTGTATGTATGTATGTTTGTATATATGCTCGTATGTATGTATGTTTGTGTCCTAAATGCATATGTATGAATGTATGCTTATATGCATGTATGTATACTGTATGTATGTATAATTTCACACTAATTTAGGACTTTATTAATTAATTGAGATTAATTTTCCTTAATTATCCCCCTTAGTTCAAATACAAGCCTAAATAATTAATTTTTTTGAAGAGGAAACCTAACATTCATCAATGCCATGACATAAAAATTAACCTTGGAGAATGTGTGTCCTAGGAGAATGACCTAGGACCCATTCACCCAAGGGAAAATGGGTCCTCACTTAGACCTAGGACATAAATTTTCATTATGTTTTTGGTGGTATTTCAATGATTTCAAATGTATATTCACATGTCAGCTTGTGTTATTTAAATTTTAGGAATTAATGTTAACATATGTATAAATAAGAGGTCATTTTGACTATGTATCACCTAGAAAGTTTGATCTAAGTTTTCAAGTCTCCAATTACAAGAGAAAGTTTATGATATCAAGAGCATTTTCAAGGAATTCTAGAGAAAATTTATTAAATATTATTGTGGTGTAGGAGCACCTACACCTCAACCTCCATTTTGGATCCTTCAATGATGAATAGGTTAGGAAGTGTATTTTTGAGTCTTTTCAGTGTTTTCATATTCAATAAGGTCTAATATAACCATTGAGTAAGATCTAGGGTGAGTCTTTAAGTTTTGGAGTCAGAATGTAGAAAATTGCAATCTTGCAAAAATGTTGTCATGTAAGCCTTGAGAAGGAAAAATCCTAAATTTGTGCTTGGATATGAAAGGTTGAGGTTTAAATGTTGTAATAAGGCTATCTTGAATCCATTAGAGTGGTTTTAGGAGTCATAAGAGTTTAGGATTAAAAGTTGCTTCAAAAAATGCAAAGTTGTCATGTTGACAATATGATGTAATCTCATTTTAATGTTGTAAACACCTTAAAAATGGCTCCTTTATTCAAAAATTAGTTAAAGGAAATTGGGGAGGATGGGAAATTTTTTATAAAGCCTCCATGGGGTTGAGGCATGAGGGTTGTTGAAGTTTTGAAGCACCAATACAAAGAAAACTCTGTGCTTTTCTGATTTTACAATGTTTTTGCTTGTTCTTGTGTGTGGTACAGTCTGGTACTTCACTATACGAAATTATAATGAATATGTAGTGAAAGAGGGAAGATTATTATTTCTTTTGGATGTGATTTGAGTTAATTTCATCAAGTATTGAGTAAGTTACATCAATTTTAGTGAAAGTGGGTTTGAAACCTTGCAAAACAAGGGTTTGGTCACCAAAATGGATGTAATTCCCATTTCCACTGTGGGAAAAATATGAAACTTGGTGATTTGGTAGATTTAGGAATCCTTTACATGATTAAATTTGTTTCAAATTGAAAAATAGAGGTTTGCAAAAGTTATGTGATGCCCTAGGTCTAGTTTTTGCTTTGTACAATCCAAAATATGATAATTTGAATACATTATTTGTTGATTTTTGAGTATTTGAGTAAATATAATGGATGGAAAGCATGGAAAAGGTCTTGGGGAATTTTTGAAGTATTTTAAAGGCATTATGGGTGTTGGGGTGTTCCTTGACAAGTTGATTCCTTCTTTGCACAAGCCAAATGAAGCCTTTTGGTGGCTTGTAAATTAGTTATTTGATACACCTGCTCTTGGTGTTTGGTCCTATGCTTTTGGGGATCTGTAAGGGTCTATGTAAGAATTATAAAACATGGTTTATTTCTCTATTATTTTCCTTTAACAAAGTTTTATCACGACTATCCTATTGGTGAGTGCTAGAAGGAATGCATGGCATAATGGAAGCGATGGAGGAATGGGTGTTTCTGAGTGAAAAGTCAGGTCGGTTGATCATGTTTTGGCATGTTAAGAGTGTCTACATCATCCCCAAGTCCTATTGATGTATCTGGATGTGATATTCAAGTTGAGTGAATAGGTTACCTTGTTGAAGGGTATAGTTGAATAAGTGTGTTAAGTTGGATGCTTCCCCTGCCACTCTGCATCATAGTTGTATCAGAGCAGGGAGTAGATTTTGTTTGCATTTTTTAGGTTGGAGAAGAGGAAAGGTTGAAAAGATGCCTCCAAGGAAGAATGATATGGCTAAAGAGATGAAGGAGATGAAAGAAAGACATGCCAAGGAACTCAGAGAGTTGGAAGAAAGGATCATAGCCCTAGAGACAAACAAAAGAAGGGATGCTGAAGAGAGTAGTGAGTCAGATGAAGAGGAAGATGATGAGTTTGAAGATGTGGAAGAAGAGATTACTCCAGAAGATCAAAGAATTGCAAAGTTGCTGAAGGAAGTGAAGACTGACAAACCTAAGATAAAAATTGATGTTCCTAAGTATGGTGGTAGTTTAAATGATGAAGAACTACTTGATTGGATTGCTGCATTAGATAATAATTTTGAATGTGATGAGGTTCCTAAAGAGCAAAGAGTAAAGATTGCAAAGACTAAGTTCCAGGGCCATGATTTGGTATGGTGGGATTACTTTCAATATGAGAGGAGGAAAAAAGGAAAGTCTAAGATCACATCATGGGACAAGATGATATCAAAACTCAAAGGTAAATTATTACCTAATGATCATCAAGTTCAAATGTTTAAGAAATTGCAAAGCTTAAGAAAAAAGGAAATGGATTTTAAGTCTTATACTGAGGAGTTTAATAAATTAAGTTTAAGATCTAGTCATCATGAGAATGAAGATGAAAAAGTTGCAAGATATATGGGTGGTTTAAGATTAAACATACAAGATGAATTGGTTTTGGCTAACCATAGAACTATAGAGGAATGTTATCAAATGGCAATCAGGGTGGAGGAGAAGCTTAAGAGGAGACAAGAGAAATTAGTGAGGGGAAGAGGTGGTCCTAATGCAAGAGGAAGAGGAATTATTTCTACATCAAAGCAGCCAAATGAAGATCAAGAACGAACAAACAAAGGTAAAGAGAAAAATTTTGATTCTAGAGGTGGTTTTGGTTTTAGAGGTAGATGAAGGTTTGGTATTGGTAGAGGTTCTAATGATTTTGCAAGAAGGTGCTACACATGCAATGAGTTTGGTCATCCTTCATGGAAATGTCCTAAGAGGGTTGGTAGCTCATCAAGTGGAGACAAGAAGATTGATAGGAGAGCACAATTGGTTCAAGAGGAGGAGTGTGAAAGCCATTATTCTGCAAGTAGGAAGGTAGATCCTGAAGTAGGGGAAATGTTGATGGTGAGAAAAAAAATCTTGAAGGAAACAAAAGAGGAAGCACCTTTGCAAAGGAAAAGTATCTTCAAGAAAAATTGTAAGTGCAAGGAAAAGGTATGTAGAGTGGTCATTGAGTTTGGCTCAACTGAAAACATGGTGTCATGTGAAATGGTCAACAAGTTAGGATTGAAAAAGATTCCTCATGAATGTCCCTATAAGATCTCATGGTTGAATGATGATCAATATTTGTTGGTGAATGAAAAGGCTATTGTGGATTTTTAGATTGGTGGTTATCATGATAGTGTTGTGTGTGATGTCCTTCCATTGGATTGTTGTCATCTCCTATTAGGAAAACCTTGGAAATATGACAAAAGAGCTTTGTATGATGGTAGGGAAAATACATACACAATAGTTAAAGATGGTCATTATTTTTTGTTGAATCCTCTTGTAGAAGATATCAAAGGTAAAGCAAAGGTAATAATGTGTGGCAAGAAGGAACCTATGAATGTAATGAAGGAAAACAAATATTCTGATGTTTTCATTTGTTCTAAGACTGAAAATGCAGGGATAACAAATGTAGAGGTAAAAATAGGGGTAAGAAGTCATTTTGAAAAGAGAATGCATGATAGTGTGTTAGTAGGAACCATTGAATTCCATGTAGTTAAGACCAGGTCTGAGAAACAAACAAAGTTTGTAGGAAATACAGTACCTAATTCAGATTTGACAGTGACAAAGCAAGGTAAAGGGGTAACAAGTGAAAGACAAGAAAAATAGGGCAAGAAAGATAGTTGCAAACATGAAGGTTCCAAGAAAAGGAAGAAAAAACAAATTATTACTAATCCTTGTTTGTATGCAGGTGCAAAACACAGTAAACAATCAAATGATGGTCAAATAAAGGATGAAAGACTGTTTGCAGGTCTGAGGACAGAGAAGAGGGAAAATGCATGTATCAATACATTCCAAAATGCTAGAAGTGCAGGGAAGATTGTTAATCCAATATACATGAACTAGTGGAATGAATTTGTGAACCAATGGAACATATATGAAGCATGGAGACAGTGGATTCAAGGACAACTCATGAGGCATGAGTCTTTTCTAGGGGTGTATATGGTGCAGGAGAATCTACACCTCAACCTCCATTTTGGATCCTTTGATGGTGAATAGGTTAGGAAGAGTATTTTTGAGTCTTTCAAGTGTTTTCATCTTCAATAAGGTCCAATAAGGCCATTGAGTAAGATCTAGGACGAGTCTTTAAGTTTTGGAGTCAAAATGTAGAAAATTGCAATCTTGCAAAAATGTTGTCATGTAAGCCTTGAGAAAGAAAAACCCTAAATTTGTGCTTGGATATGAAAGGTTGAGGTTTAAATGTTGTAATAAGGCTATTTTGAGGCCATTAGAGTGGTTTTAGGAGTCATAAGAGTTTAGGATTAAAAGTTGCTTCACAAAATGCAAAGTTGTCATGTTGATAATATGATGTAATCTCATTTTAATGTTGTAAACACCTTAAAAATGGCTCCTTTATTCAAAAATTATTTAAAAGAAATTGGGGAGGATGGGAACATGTTTATAAATCCTCCATGGGGTCAAGGCATGAGGTTTGTTGAAGTTTTGAAGCACCAATACAAATAAAACTTTGTTTTTTATTTTTTGTTTTTGTTTTTGTTTTTTTTTTCAGATTTTACAGTGTTTTTTCCTGTTCTTGTGCGTGGTACAATCTGGTACTTCACTATACAGATTTATAATGAATATGTATTGAAAGAGGGAAGATTATTCTTTCTTTTGGTGTTGATTTGAATTAATTTCATCAAGTATTGAGTAAGTTACATCAATTTTAGTGAAAGTGGGTCTGAAACCTTGCAAAACAAGGGTTTGGTCACCAAAATGGATGTAATTCCCATTTCCACTATGGGAAAAATATGAAACTTGGTGGATTGGTAGAATTAGGACTCCTTTACATGCTGAAATTTTTTTCAGAGTGAAAAATGGAGGTTTTCAAAAGTTATGTGATGCCCTAGGTCTGGTTTTTGCCTTGTACAATCCAAAATGTGATCATTTGAATACATTATTTGTTGATTTTTGAGTATTTGAGTAAATATAATGGATGGAAAGCATGGAAAAGGTCTTGGGGAATATTTTTAAGTATTTTAAAGGAATTACGGGTGTTGGGGTGTGCCTTGACAAGTTGATTCCTTCTTTGCACAAGCCAAATGAAGCCTTTTGGTGGTTTGTAAATTAGTTATTTGATACACCTGCTCTTGGTGTTTGGTCCTATTATTTTGGGGATCTATAAGGGTCTATGTAATAATTATGAAACATGGTTTATTTCTCTATTATTTTCTTTTAACAAAGTTTTATCATGACTATCCTATTGATGAGTGCTAGAAGGAATGCATGGCATAATGGAAGCAATGGAGGAATGGGTGTTTGTAAGTGAAAAGTCAGGTTGGTTGATCATGTTTTGGCATGTTAAGAGTGTCTACATCATCCCAAAGTCATGTTGATGTATTTGGATGTGAGATTCAAGTTGAGTGAATAGGTTACCTTGTTGAAGGGTATAGTTGAATAAGTGTGTTAAGTTGGGTGCTTCCCCTACCACTCTGCATCATATTGTAGCAATCGAGATCCATTATCATGTAAAAGTCTTATTGAATCATGCATGTTATTTGAGCTAATATGTTGATGTAGTATTCAAGATCCATTCAAGCATTCAAAGGAATTGTTTCAAGTCAAGTTTCATGATCAAGATCCAGATCTTTTGAAGCCATCTCATGCAAGTTGATGATCCATATTCCAAGGTTCAAACAAGGGTTTGGTGAGTTGTGACATTGCATTTGTTCATTCATCATTCCTTCATGCTATTTCATTTCATTACAAGGTTTAATTACCAAAACGGGGTTTGACCAAGGAGAACCCTCATTCACCAACAAAACAAAATTTTTCCCTCTTGATGAGTGTTTGTAGATTTTAGGTCGAAGATCTCTTGGAGAGAAAAATTGCAAAGTTGTCAAAGTTGAAATTTTTGTCATCATTCTTGCAATTTAATGGAAACTGACTTGCATAATTTATTTCCCCCTTTTTGACTATGAGATTTGGGAATCTGGGAGTGCAACCACAGTAGAAGAGAATCCAAAGACCATTTTTATGGAGCCGTTGCTAGGACCCATTCATCATATGGTGAATGAGTCCTTAGTTTGCTTTGAAAAGGCACTTTTGGTGATTGGTACACATCACTTTCCCATTCTCATATCTACATTTTAGTTTTTGGTTCCATCAAAATTGAGGTTAATATTCTAGATGCACTTTATAGCTTTCATTTTGGAGTTGTTTTGCTATTTTTATTATTTCTCCCCAAAGTGATGTTAATCAGGAACCCCATCCTTGCATAAAAAGGAAATTTGTAGATTCACACCTTGATTTGAATCACCTTTTGGTTGACAGTCATTTAATTGTTTGGATCTCATTTCCTAAATGAAATAGTGGAGAATAGGTTCATCTACTATAATTTTGGTGAAACCCCTTTTGCTTTCAATCAACCCCACAAAACCCTTATTTTCACCTTTTCATTGTAGTGAACCTAAGTTTGAGCATTGTATTTTTTTGATTTTGGATTCCATTTGCACCCTAGATTTAAATCTTGCATTCATTTGCATTTCTTTACATTGAATTGAGTCTCATTTAGGGTTTCTTATCTTGCATTAACTTTTCATTTCATTTAGGGGTTTAGGATTGCATCATTGTATTCTTTAAATTTGAAAATACAAAAAAAATAGTCATTTTTCATATCATTTACATAACAATGTATCATCATTCACTCGCATTTTAAAATTGAAACAAAATTGCACATCAAATTAGGTCTCCTAGTTTGTTATTTTGTCACATTTTTCACTTACATTCAACATTAAATTCATAGAAAAATCAAATTGTAACTTGTTTCTGACCAGAATCTAGAAACCACTGAAATCATCTTAAAAATTTGTAAAAATATTTTAAAAAACTCTAACCTAGGACCCATTCTCCCTAGGGTGAATGAGTTCTTGATCAGGGTCATTTCCTGATTTTCTGGGCACTAAAACATCTATATCTACATTTCACTTTGCCTTTTTTAGTTTTCTGTTTTAGTTTATAGATTTTCTATTAAGTGAAATTGATCATATTTAGCTTACTTTGATAAATTTAGTCCATTGTGTGATTTCAAAATTGTATTTACAAGACATCATCTTCAAGTTTTTGTATTGTGTAATAAGAAAACTATGTTGTTTAGAATCTAAAAATTGCATTTACATATTTCATTTTAGGTCATTGCATTACATTTCACCCTCTTTCTATTTTGGGTTTACATTAAGTTTGTGGAACTTGTATGAGATTTATAACTTGGTGTCCTATTAGCAATACTATTGTGAGATGTAGTTTGAGAGTCATGTCATCCCACGATACACCATTCATCGTGGATCTTGGGTTTTCCAACTCTTTCACTAATAGTGTTAATAATCAACCCTCTATGGATCATATCCTTCATACCTCATTTCCAATGACTTCCCTACCTACAAATAATGTGAATGATGTTGCTAATGTCTCACAAGAAAACATAAGAAGAATGTGTTGGAATTATTAAAATTTGATAATTTTGCATATCTTTCATACGCCTGAGTCTCCATATGAGTCCTTCCTTATGCATATTTTCTTCATTTCATGATATGTTTGCTCATATTTTGGCTCATTTTTTCCCCATCTATCATCCATGTCTGCATTTTCCACATTTTGGTCCATATCAGCATAGGTCCTTGAATGTCTCCCCGACCTGTGTTGTTTTTATGCTAACATTTATATACTACAGGTCTATCGGCAGGACTCTTTTGATGTTTCGGTGATCGTGGAGGAGCCTATCGGCGGGAGTTTTCCTTCGATGAAACATCTTGGCAAATGACCTTCAGTCTTGCCGACATTACACATGAGGCTCATCAGTGAGACACTTTCCTTCAGAGTATGTCATAATGATTACACATTGTCTTGCCGACCGGTGGCGGGAGGGTGTATATCAATGTAAGTTGGGCTATCGATATGAGGTCTCGGCGAGTGACCTTCGGTATAGTCGACACTTCGTATGTGTCTCCTCTTTGGCCAAACATAAGTCTTCGCTAAAGGGTCATGGCGACGTGCGCATGTCTTACTGACGAAGCATAAGGGTTCTTTCAGATGGCCTTCGGTGTGAGATCTGTTTTCTCTTGGCGAAGAAAGGGCTAGCTCGGGGTAACTTTTGGTGAAACAAGAGTACTCTACATGAGGTTTCCCTGACATAATTTTGTCTTGCCGATAACATGATGAGTGTTGGAAATATGTGCCTCAAACTATACAGGCTGACACCTCCATTAGAGCCAAGTCGGTGTGACATCCTCTTTGTCTGGCCGACTAGCAGTTTGATTCTTCATGTTTTGCACAGGTCACTGTGACCTTGCAGGAGTCTTGCCGAATGGTTACTGTGGAGTCTATCATTGTGACAAGGAGTACTCGTTATGACCTCATAGCGCTTGGGAGACCTCTGGCCGATAGGCCATTCAATCGTGAATTAGAGAGACTCATGGAGACTGGGGTTTCAGAGTGACTTCAACACTTGGGAAGAAGTCTCAGCGAATAGTGAATGTCTTACCGATAGGAATTCATATGTTGTCTTCGCCATAACAAAGAGTCTCAGAGAAAGGTCTTAGTGATAGATGAAAGTCATGCCGACAGGGACACACTCGGGAGTTATCGATGTAACACTAAGGCTTCGTTATGAAGTCTGGGCGAAAGTTAATGTCTTGCTGATAGTCGATGGCTATTGGGGTAACTCTTGGCAATGGATGACACTTCGGGGTGAGTCTTAAAGCTAGGTGTAAAGTCCTAGCGAAAGGTGTTTGTCCTGGCGACTGTTGACGGTTTCGGTGAAACAAAAGATCTTGGAGAAACCTCTCGGAAAAGATGTGAGTCTTGTTGACTTCTACTTGGTGCTCGGTATGTTTGGGGACTTTGGTATAGCCTTGAGTGACTCGCTATGATCTCCCGGTGAATGCGATAGGTCTGGGCGATTGCTTGGTGACTTGGTGTAACTCATGGAGCTCAATAGAACGTCTTAGCGATAATAGAGTCTCTTGGTGACATCGATATGGAGTCTATGTGGCATCAGCGAGACAATGTTAGTGTATCACCGAGATGCCAGTACATTGCAAATTCTGTTGACCAAGTAAGACCGTCCTATGTGGAGTCTCGTGGATGAATCAAAGGAGCTGAAAGTGGAACCATTGGGAGTCTATTCGTTGCGACGGTTCTGTGAGGAAGCTCGACAGACATGGAACAATAGAGATATACTCTATGATTTTAAATTGTAATTGGTTGGTTGGTTCTATCAACAGTGGAGAGTGAAGAGTTTGAACTGTATCAGTGTGGATTCGATTCTGTAAAGACTGTAATCAAAAAAGGTTCCTGTGCAATTTGGTTAATGGTGAATGCTATTGTATAATGACACCAGAAAGATAAGTCTAGAATTTGTATGTAATTTCATTACTGTAATACAAAGTGATTTCTCTTGGTGTGGTGGGTTTTTCTCCCATAAGGGTTTTCCCACGTATATCTAGTGTTCATGTGTGATTGTCAAATACTCTGTTTCTGTTGTCTGTTTCATAGTGCATCTTTATTGGACTGTAATTGTAAATTTTAAAGTGTATCTACATTCTTTCTTGAGGTATTGACGTTAGGAGAATTGTTTTCCGCATTTAATTTTCCTTACATGTGGTATCAGAGCCTGGCCAGTTGTGTTATCCTTGTGGGTACGTTGGGTTTTTTTGTGTCAATTCTATTTAGTGGGAGTCTTGTAGAGTTTGTCAATTTCTAATTATAGATTAAGATGGATAGTACATCTGAAAAGTTTGAAATAGAGAAATTCAACGGCAGTAAGTTTGAGTTGTGGAAACTCAAGATGGAGGATCTTCTTGTTGACTGTGATCTTTGGATTGTTGTGGCTAGAGTAAAACCTACAGGCATGAAGCAAGAAGATTGGGACCTTGCAGATAGAAATTCTAAGGGTCTGATAAGGCTCTGCTTGGTAGACTCAGTGTTTTTGACTGTTCATGAGGAGAAGACTGCATCTTCCTTGTGGAAGAGACTGGCGTCTATTTATCAGGGGAAGTCCTTGGTGAATAAACTATTCCTGAGGAAGAAACTACACTCTTTGAGAATGCAGGAAGGAGGGTCTGTAGCTGATCATTTGAACACATTTAATATGCTGCTTGCTCAATTGACATTTGTTGGTGTGAAGACTGAAGAAGAGGATCGCTGTATGCTTCTATTGTGTTCTTTTCCTGACTCATGGGATCATCTAGTGATGGTGATTGGGAGTACAACATCCAGTTTCAAGATGGAAGATGTTGCATCTTTGCTGTCAGAAGAGATGAGAAGGAAATCTTCTGAGATGGCGAAGGAAGCTCTTGCTGTCAGAGGAAGACCGAAGGAGAAAGGCAAGAAGAAGGACAAGAAGTCCAAATCGAAATTAGAATGGAGATCAAAGTCTCCTGGCAAGAAGTCCAAGGTGAAGTGCTGGAATTGTGGGCAACCTGGTCATGTCCGAAGGGATTGTAAAGAGGAGAAAAAGAAGAATAAGGGCTCTTCTGATAATGGTTCTTCTCACAGTGATGGTGACGCCTTCATTGTAGCCTTGGCAACTCATGCATCAAATGATGTCTGGCTGATTGATTTTGGAGCATCGTTCCACATGACATCTCATAGAGAGTGGTTCACAAAGTATGAAGAATACGATGGTGGAAAGGTGTACCTAGCAAGTGATTCAACTTTGGAGATTGTTGGCCGTGGAAGAGTCAGGATACAATTCCTTGATGGCAGAGTAAAGGGAATAAATAATGTTATGCACATACTAGGTCTAGCTCAAAATCTATTGTCTGTAAGTATGCTAAATGATATTGGAGTAAAAGTTACGTTCTCTGGAAGTGGCTGCAAGATGACTAGAGGTTCAATGGTGCTGGCTAGAGGTGCTCGAATTGGTACCCTGTACAAGCTGGATGCACAGGTTGTTCAATGTAACATTGTCTCTGGAAAGTCACTGAAAGCTGCTCATGGAGGTATAGAGGGAAATATCCCTAATTTTGTAAACTCTATGGAAGTAAAACTTTCTGCAGAGAATACTATGCTTTGGCATCATAGGTTAGGCCACATAGGAGAAAAAGGTTTAAAAACCTTGAAGAATAAAAAGCTGGTTGAGGGGCTCAAAGATTGTAATCTTGAATTTGAATTGTGAACACTATATATATGGAAAGTAGCACCGTGTTTTGTTTTATTCCAGTCCTCATAAATCTTCTGGTTTGTTAGACTATATTCATTCGGATGTGTTTGGTCCAGTAGATGTTCCTTCTTTGTCTAAATCAAGATACTACGTGTCCTTCATTGATGATTATTCAAGAAGAGTATTTGTTTATTTCTTGAAAAGTAAATCAGAAGTGTTCAGTCAATTTAAGGAATTTAAGAACCTTGTTGAAAATCAGATTGGTAGAAAAATAAAATTCTTAAGGACTGATAATGGCGGTGAATTATGTTCTAATGAATTTGAAAGATACTATAAAGACCATGGAATCAAAAGACATAAGACTACACCTTATACTCCACAGTAGAATGGAGTTGCTGAAAGGTTCAATAGGACAGTGATGGAGAGAGCACGGAGTATGCTCAGTAGTGCTGGCTTGGAGGAGAAATTTTGGGCTAAGGCTGTATCTACTACATGTTATTTAATTAATCATTCTCCAAATTATGCTCTTGTTGAGAAAACACCTTTGGAAGCATGGTCTGGTAAGAAGCCGTCACTTAGACATGTTCGTGTTTTTGGCTGTGAGGCATATGCTCATGTGCCAGATGTGAAAAGATCTAAATTGGAGAACAAGGCTGTCAAATGTATTTTCATTGGCTATAGTGCTGTCATAAAAGGATACAAGCTTTGGAATCCTGATACAGAGAAGGTTGTATACAGCAGAAGTGTAATCTTTCGTGAGCTGAAACCTTCCACTTTGGATCTGCAGTCAGAGACAAAGTCAGATAACAATAAGGATGTAGCAATAATTCCTCCTACACCTGAGAAAGAGGAATTGGAAATTCAAAATGTACTTGAAACTGAGGAGAGCTCAAGCAGTTCTGAAAGTTCTGAAGAAGAAGAACCTCAGCCTCAGCAAGTGAGGAGGTCAACCCAAGAAAGAAAACAACCAAATAGGTATGGGTTCTCATTGATTGATTCTACTTGTGCCTATGCTTTGATTTCTAGTACTGATGAGCCTAGGGTGAAAGAGGCATTTAAAATGTTTGATTCAGATTCTTGGTTGGAAGCCATGGAAGGCTAGATAAGAATGGGTATTTAAGAAAAATATTGGTCTAGATGGCAATGTAGAAAAATACAAAGCATGACTGGTTGCAAAGGGTTATTCCTAGGTAGAGGGAATTGACTATGGGGAAATATTTTCTCCTATAGAAAAGTTGACATCCATTAGATTTCTTTTGTCACTTGCAGCAGCATATGACTTAGAGGTTGAACAGATGGATGTGAAGACAACATTTCTTCATGGTGATCTTGAAGAAGAAATCTATATGTCCCAGCCTAAGCACTTTGTTGAGAAAGGTAAAGAAAAAGTATGCAAATTAAAGAAGTCTCTCTATGGGTTAAAGCAATCACCTAGAATGTGGTACCAAAAATTTGATACATTTGTATTATCTTTGGGATTTGTGAGATCAAAATCTGATCACTGTGTATATTATAAAGTTGAAAGTGATCAAGTACTTGTTATTGCTCTTTATGTTGATGATATGTTGTTCATAGGAAATAGCAAGCTAATGATTTTTGATCTTAAGTCTCAGTTGTCTGCTAAGTTCGAAATGAAGGATCTTGGTGCAGCAAGGTATATTCTGGGGATGGAGATAACCAGGGACAAGAAGAATAGAAAACTATGGCTTAGTCAGAGTAAGTATATCAGAACTGTTCTTGAGAGATTTTGTATGAATGATTGCAAACAACTAGTGGTTCTAGTCATGCAGGGAACAAAGCTATCTGTTGAGGACTATCCAAAATCTCCTACTGAGATGGAGGACATGACCAATGTACCCTATGCTAGTGCAGTAGGAAGTCTTATGTATGCAATGGTCTATACAAGGCCAGACATTTCCCAAGCAGTGGGAGTACTTAGTCGATTTATGGCTAATCCAGGAAGAACGCATTGGGATGCTATGAAGAGAGTGTTTAGATATTTGAAGAGTACTTTATATTTCACTTTGTGTTACCATGGGAATTTGGTTGAATCACAGAGGACTCTCAGCGTTCAAGGTTATGTAGATTCTGATTGGGCAGGGGACATTGACAGTAGGAGATCCACCAATGGATACATATTCATGATGAATGGTGGTGCAGTGAGTTGGATGAGCAAGCGATAGGCTGTAGTCGCTTTGTCCACTACGAAGGATGAATACATGGCAGCTACTCATGCTTGTAAATAAGCTGTATGGTTGAAACGTTTGTGTTCTAACATTGGTTTTGATGTAGGGGAAATAACTATTTTCTGTGAGAGTCAGAGTGCAATTTGTCTAGCAAAGAACCCTACTTTCCATGCCAGGATGAAACATATTGATGTACAATACCACTTTTTCATGAGATATGGTTGAGGATGGAAAGGTCAATTTGGAAAAAGGTTGATACTCTGGAGAATGTTGCAGATTCATTGACGAAGCTAGTGAGCACAAACAAGTTCAGGTGGTGTGCCAGTTCAATGGGCCTTAGTGCCCATGAATTTCAGTAAGTTATGATGTGCTCTGGAGGTTCCTGTATGATCTTCGTCAAGTGGGAGATTGTTGGAAATATGTGCCTCAAACTATATAGGCTGAAACCTCCATTATATCAAAGTCGGTGTGACATCTTCTTTGTCTGGCCGACTAGCAGTTTGATTCATCATGTTTTGCACAAGTCACTATGACCTTGCAGGAGTCTTGCTGAACGGTTACTGTGGAGTCTATCGCTATGACAAAGAGTACTCGTTATGACCTCATAGCGCTCGGGAGACCTCTAGCCGACAGGCCATTCAATCATGAATCAGAGAGACTCATGGCGACTGGTGTTTCAGAGTGACTTCAACACTCGGGAAGAAGTCTCAGCGAACAGTGAATGTCTTACCGACAGGAATTCATATGTTGTCTTTGCCGTAACAAAGAGTCTCAGAGAAAGGTCTTAGTGATAGATGAAAGTCAGGCCGACAGGGACACACTCGGGAGTTATCAATGTAACACTAAGGATTCGTTATGAAGTCTGGGTGAAAGCTAATGTCTTGCCGATAGCCGATGGCTATTGGGGTAACTCTTGGTGATGGATGACACTTTGGGGTGAGTCTTAAAGCTTGGTGTAAAGTTCTAGCAAAATGTGTTTGTCCTGGCGACTGCTGACGGTTTCAGTGAAACAAAAGATCTTAGAGAAACCTCTCGGTGAAGATGTGAGTCTTGCCGAATTATACTTGGTGCTCGGTATTGTTGTGCAGTTTTTGCACGCACGCCCCACTTGGAGTGGGGACCACCCCTTTTTTTTGGTGTCTTTGACCTTTGATTTTATTGGATTTATCATTTTGGGGTCTTGACATGTTGGTTTTGCTGGCTTTGCCCTTGCCTTGGGGTTGCAATTGATTGAAATTGAGTTTTTGGCCAAGTCCGGGTTTTCACCTGGATCCAGGATTTTCTGCCTCTGGCGGATTTTTATGGCTATGGTTCCTTGTCCGTTTCTGGCAGGATTCTCCGATTCCGGGTTTTTGCCTAACTTCAGGATTTTCTGATCCTATCGGATTTTCCCGGATTCCGTCAAAGTCCCGATCTTCCTGATTTCCCCGGTTTCTGCATTTCCGCAGAATCCATGTTTCCGCGCATTCTGGGATTCTCCGAAATTCCACTTGGGGCTCGGGTTTCCAGACTTGTCAGAAATGTCTTTTCGCGCATTAATGGCTGAGGTACCTTGGTTCAGACGGGTATAAGGGCGACTTTATGGCATTTTCTGATTCATTCCAACTTCGATTGCTTCCTTGTTTTCTGCTCTGGCGATTCAGAACTTTCATTTGAGCTTTGAGGATTGATCTTGGTTTGTTTGCGCGTGAATTGCTTGAGTGTTGCTGCCAGTATCTCGTTGCTTGGACGTGTTTGTCACGTAGTTGACTTTCTGAGCTCGGATTTCTGCCCGTTTTGATCCATGGTATGTATTCGTCGCCCTTCCGTTTGCTTGCATGGTGATTTGAGGTTTTCTTGTATTGGGCATTGTTGAATTTTGGGGTCGGCCCTTGTTTTGGTTTTGGGTTTCGTATTTATCCAGTCGGGTTGATCCGTTTTTTTTTTTTCTGAGGCCCATCTCTCGTGCCCTATAAGTTCCGTTTGTTCATCTGATTGCATATTTACGCATTAGACGGAATTCTGGGTCGTATTGCTTGCTTGTTTCGAGCGCGGGATGTGTTACCATGCGAATTTAGGGTTTCCCTAGTGTTTCGGCTAGAACACGATGATTTGATCTTGTGCTTAAGTGATTTTCGCCCCGCGTTGTGTTGGCTTCCCCGTCCTGTGAGGATTAGAGGGCTTTTAGGTAGATCATGAACTAATATTTTTTAACCCTAAAGCTTGCTCTGGTTTTAATGGCGGAAATTTGGTCACGCGATTTAGGGCATCGTCGTTTTAGTATGAGATCCTTCCTTTGAGTGTTTCTGAGAATTGGAACCCTTTGCATATTCGAGTCTGGTGATTGTCATCGGTTTTGGGTTCATTCGAGCTCAGGTATTGGAGATCTTGTGGTCGCTGCAGTTTTGGTGCACGATTTGCCATTTTTCGGGTTTCCGAGGCTGTCGCGGAATTTCCGGTCTCCCGGATTTTCCCGGTTTCTTTTTATTCCGCGGACAGGGTTAATTTCCGGTGCATTTTACGCTGTCCGCGAAAGTTCGTCCTATCCAGATTTTTTCGAATTTCCTGTCTGATTGCATTCTTTTGTATACTTCGGTGATAGGATTGATGGAATGTTTGTTAATGCTTATTTCTTGTTTCCAAAGAGCAAAATTAATAATTTTCCTTTGATTTCCAAACATATTAATGATTTACATGGCTAATAGTGCTTTGGCAGCAGAAATCCGTCTGGGTCGGATTTCTCTGAAATTCCGTCCCGACGGTATTTTCCCGGTTTACATGATTTCCCGGATTATCTGATTTCTCCGGATCTCGAAAGATTGGAAATTAGTAGTTGATTCTAATGGATTTATATGATGTGTGCTAACCCCTGGGATTGATATGAGCTCAATAGTTGAATTCTAATGACAATTCTTGGATGTGCAGGCTAAATCAGGCAAAGCTGTTGCTGGGAAGTCCAAAGGTGGTGCAGGGGCATCTTCAGTTTCTGAGACAGAAAGATTGAGGTTGGACATGAAGGGTCAGGTCCCGGAGAGTAAGATATCCTCCGTGTGGGCGGATGTGTCCAATACCAACGTTGGTGCCTGGCGTTATGAGGAATTCAAACAGAGAACAGCTGAGAAAGACCCGTCACCCGAGAGACCTTGGGGTGATTTTCAGTAATTCGTTATTGGAGATTACCTTTCAAGAGAGATAGGATTTTGTATTCTGTCTGAGTTGTTGCTGTGCAGAAAACACCATCAACAGATTGGCGCTAGAAGGATGGCCTGAATGAGCACACTGGATCGTTTCTTGAATGCCATCTCTCCAGAGAGATATAGGAGAAATACCAGATCCACCACAAGAGGAGAGGATTTAGAAGAGTTGCAGTTCCCCAATAGGTCAAGGAGGACTAGAGTAGGGGGAGAATCATCATCACCCATCCCTTCACCCACATCGTCCATATCTTCTCAGCCTGAGATTGAAGCCATACCCATCCCCAAAGAGGTTCCTCCTCAACAGCCTCAACCTGCCATTAACCAACCACAACCTCCACCCCCGCTCTTACCAATGGCTTTCCTTGCCAATAATCCATCACCTTTGTCCTTCGGGGCTTATAATGTAATGCCTAAAAATCCTGAGCATTTCTGCTCGAAATTCCATGTAAATGACCCGAATAGAACTGCAGAAGAACACATAAGGATTTTCCAAACTTGCCTTAAAGACAGAGGAATTGTCCATGAAGATGTTGCTTGTAGGTTATTTCCTTATTCCCTGGGTGAAGAAGCCTTTTATTGGTACAACCATCTCCCTGCTGGCTCAATTCAGAATTAGAGTGACCTTGAAAAGACCTTTCTGCAAAAGTTTCGAATACCCATCAGTGCTAATGAGCTGTACCTGCAATTTATCAAAGTCAAGAGAGAAGTCAATGAACCCATAGCCAGTTTCAATAATAGATTCCATCGTGCGTTCACCAGATTGCAAGACCCATATGTCCTAGATGATGGTACTGCCCTGGGAGTATATTATGAAGCTCTGGATAGTCTAACAGCAACCTTTCTGAAATGGAGACCTAACCCTCCAGCTACCTTGACAGATGCTTATACGGAGGCTGTCAAGCTTAGCACAGACTTGAGACAGCACTTGACGGGGCCATTGCCTTCTCTGGGACCAGTCACACATCCTAACCAGATTCAGGCAGTAAATCAGGCCCTCACCAATCACACCTCTATTATGAATCCGATTCCTCAATTATCAATGGTACCACACCCTGGTCATCCTATGAATCAGGTCTCTCCTATGGTGAACTTCCCTCAACAGCAGGTTAACCAGCCTATGTACCAGTCATAGTCAAATAGCTTCCCGGCTTATCTGCAGAATTCAAAAGTGTTGCATCAGTCTCTGGGATCCACCCCAGTACCTGTCCCACCTCTGAGTAACCCAAACCAGCCTCCCTATCGAGACCCGAATAAGGAAAGGATTGATGAAATGGCTAAACAAATAAAGAAGCTAAATCTAGAGGTGACTTATTTGAGAAATCAGAATAGCCAATTACAAGCTGCTCAAAAGGGAATGCAATCCAATCAGAACAGAGAGTTCTCACAGGGGTAGAATTTCGACAGGGGACAACGCAATGACAGAGGATTCTACAATGATAGGGGGTATAATCAGGATAGAGGTTTCAACAACGATAGGAGGCAAAACTTTGATAGAGGCTAAGGAAGTGGGTCAGGATTTGAAAAAAGGCCAACGCAGGGACATAACAGAACTTGGAATACAGGGCCTAATAATGGAGGAGTTCCTACACCATTGGATCAGCCAGCCAATCAGATTGTTAATCAATCTACGAACCAACCAGTCAGCCAGGATAAACCTCCCACTGGTGTGTATCTCGCAGAAGCAGCCCTGTCAGGATGGTGTAGGCTCCATAAAACAAGTCAGCATTCAGAACTGGAATGTCCTGAGTTCCAGACTGCGGCTTCTATATTTCAGTATGAGGTAGAGAACAATGTGAATGGGCAGGAGATTGTTCCTTCCAATTCATATGATTCCCCTATGCTGGTGTTGAACCATGCTCCTTTTCCCACCAGTAACGAAAATGTACCAGAAGAACCTGATTCCCAGAAGCATGAAACAGATCAGATTTGTAATGGAGATGAAGTCGTTCAGTTGTTTAACGAAGGGGAGATGAATGACAATGGTCCCCTGGATGAGCATGAAGCTTATGTTGAAGAGGTACAGGTGTTCCAGAGACAAGGATTAAGGGATATTCCTCACAGGCGCCCGCAACCTGGAGGGCCTTTCACCACCTCTATTCCTCCCAACAATTTCAGTACTCCTCCAGATCCTAATGCAAGTAACAATCCGTCTTATCCACAGGTCTCTAAGCAATACCTTTCGAAAGATAGACAAGTTCAAGCAGAAACACAGAAGGAAAGAACTGTTCAAGTAAGTAAGGATAAGGTAGAGGAACCATCTAAGGAGGCCTCCACTGACATAAGTGAAGAACAGATGGCTTCGTATGTCGCAGAGGAATTCAAGAAATTAAAGGTAAACCTTTCTGCTTTTGAATTGTTGAGGTTTCCTGCAATTAGAAAGGCTGTCTTGGGTACTTACGATGCGAATTCAAAGACATTGGACAAATCTTCTGGTGAGCATGTCAGCCAGACCTCCAGTTTTTAGCCTATGAACACGCAGAATCAGACACAGAATAGGACTAATCCACCCCCTGGAGATAGAGGAAAAGAAAAGGATAGAACTCAAGTGGCCCAGATGGATATTCAACCCACTTTGTTTCAAGGAAAGACAGAGACTCCTCCATTTCTGATTTCTGTCAGAATCTTTGGTAAGAACCTCCATAATTGTCTATTGGATTCTGGTGCTTCCACTAATGTGATACCTCTCGGAGTTTGTAGGGCTCTGGGAATAACACCTGCTGATTCCCAGAAGAAGGTTACTCAATTGGATAGGACCGAAGTAAGTGTGGTAGGGGAATTGAACATGATTCACATGCAGATTGCTTCGGATCCTAGAATCCAACAGGTTATCAACATTCAGGTAGCTGACATTCCTGACGCATACGATTTAATTTTAGGAAGAGATTTCACCAAGGCCCTGAATGGGTATGTGTCCACTGATCACTCTCACATGTGGCTTCCCTGGAAGGGAGTTCCTAATCAGATAAGGATCGAGAGGGAGCCTAGAATGAAGTACATGATAACAGAATACCAAAAGACTTCGGATGAGGTTCTCATATCAGAAGCTGGAATGGGAAACTACTTGCTATCGGCCCTATATGAAGAGTCCGATACAGAAGAGGTATTGATGTTGCATACGATGCCAGTGGACGCTGAAACAGGGTCCAGTCTTGTTGAGGTCCTAACAGAATCAGTTGAAGAAGAAGAAGAACCTGAGGATAGACCGATTAGCTTACTGGACAATTTTCAAGATTTCATCAAGCAATGCGTGGAGAATCAAACTCACTTGGGAAGGAAGACAATGTTCAAGGAGTTACTCTTGCCGAATTGGTGCAGAGTCCACAATGCTTTTCACTCAGAATTGGAGTGTTGCTTGTGTCAGACAACAGTGAAAGAAGTGCACAAAAGCATGAATCCATCTCAGGTGGCTAGCACAGATGAGCAGAGTCTGCAAGCAAAGTCTGAAAATCAGAAACCTGTTATAGCTGTGAAAGCCTCTATTACTGACAAGCCAAAAGACAAAATGAAGAAGACCACCACTACGGAATACTGGACTCTCAAGTTTGATGGATCTAAGTCCAAGCAGGGGGCTGGAGCCGGATTTGAGTTGATAAGTCCAAAAGGTAAGAGTTTCTTTGCAGCTCATAGACTCCAATTTCATTGTACAAACAATGTGGCTGAATATGAAGCTTTAATTCATGGACTCCTTATGGCACTCAAGAAAAAGGTCAAGGTCCTGCAAGTTTTTGGTGACTCAGAATTAGTGATCAAACAAGTAAGAAAGCAGTATGCCTGTCACGACAGGAGGATGACCAACTATAGGCATAGAGTGTGGGACCTCATCGAGGGATTCGACGCTTTTAATATCTAATTGATCCCAAGGAAGAAGAATCAAACTGCTGATTCCCTAGCTCAAGCGGCCAGTACTTTGCAGCCCCTGTCCCTATCAGGATTAAAGAAGTTTACTGTTGAATTAACTCCTATCCCATCAGTCCCTGACAACGTGACTAATTTTCAGGTGTTTGAGAATGATAAACATATCCTTGACTTTATCACAAACACGGATGTTTTTGCTTCATAGATCATTGATGAAACAGAACCTCAGGAAGCAGAATTGGATCTGGAAGGTGTGCTAAACTTGAAGTCCAATACTATTCCAAGAGGAATGGTACAGCTGGAGAGAATTTTTGATATGGACAAAATCAGAGATCAGGAACAAGAACCTAAGAAAGAGTCTATCAGTGGGCAGTGTGACACTCACAATGTGGGCACTGAAGATGATGTGAAGAATGTTTTCATTGGTAAGGTTTGTACTCCTGAAGAA
This sequence comes from Sequoia sempervirens, assembly GCA_007258455.2. Taxonomy (NCBI): domain Eukaryota; kingdom Viridiplantae; phylum Streptophyta; class Pinopsida; order Cupressales; family Cupressaceae; genus Sequoia; species Sequoia sempervirens. The sequence continues at coordinate 278,975,785 of VDFB02105785.1, read as the reverse complement.
AGACAAGGAATAATCAGAGCCCTATACGACTTTCCAGACATAGTGGCCTGGGGTTATGAAGACTTGAAGACTTATGATACATCCATCATAACTCACACTATACCTCTCAAGCCAGGTGCTAAGCCTTTTAGACAGAGGCAGAGACCTATTAATGCGCTGTTGGAGCCACTCATACAGAAGGAAGTTCAGAAACTGCTGTCCGCTAGAATTATATTTCCTGTTAGGCATTCTACTTGGGTGGCAAATCTAGTGCCAGTAAGAAAGAAGAATGGTGAAATTAGGCTCTGTGTTGACTTCAGAAATCTGAACAGGTCATCTGAAAAGGATAATTATCCAGTTCCCTCGTTGGATGAAGTGTTACAAGTGGTTAATGGATCGCAGATGATGTCCTTTCTGGATGGCTATTCAGGATATAATTAGGTGATGGTCCAGTATGAGGACAGACACAAGACTGCCTTTACAACCAAGTGGGGAACTTTCGCCTACAGGAGGATGCCATTTGGGCTTATCAATGCAGGAGCCACGTTTCAACGAGCTATGGATATCACTTTCAAGGACATCATAGGAAAGTGCATTATCATTTACATGGATGATCTGACTGTTTTCTCCAAAAACAGAGGGGATCATATCTCAGATCTGCGTAAAGTGTTCTAGAAGTGCAGGGAATTCGACATCTCTTTGAATCCCAAGAAGTGTATTTTCGGGGTTACAGAGGGCAAATTGTTAGGGCACGTAATATCAGAGAAAGACATTGCTATAGATCCAAAGAGAGTGGAAGCCATCCTAAAAATTCAGCCGCCTGCCAGCAAGAAAGAGATGAAATCTTTCTTTGGTAAGATTAATTTTGTCAGGAAATTCATCACTAGGTTTGCTGAGATTGTGAAGCCACTAAATGCCATGTTAAAACAAGATGCCAAGATCGAGTGGACCACAGAAGCGAAGGAGTCCTTTGCAGAGATCAAAAGAGCTATTGCTGATGCTCTGGTATTGGTCAGTCCAGATTATAGTAAACCATTCTATATCTATTCCTTTGCTTCAGACCACTCATGTGCTGGAATGCTGACACAAAAGTCTGATGAGGGGAATGAGCATCCCATCGCTTTCATGAGTACGCCATTGAAGGATGCTGAGTTGAAATACCCATGTGTGGAGAAGCAAGCGTATGCCCTTGTCCGAGCAGTAAAGAAATTCAGGCACTATATCCTCAGAAACAAGGTGTTTGCAATTGTTCTTGATCCTGTAGTTAAGTTATTGCTGATGCAGAATGAGTTAGGGGAGCGCAGAGCTAAATGGGTAACCATGCTTCAGGAGTATGACATTGAGATCCAGCCCATGAAGCTGGTGAGAGGACAAGGACTCACCCAGACCATGGCAGAGATAGGCCCTGAATTGTCTGTCTGTAACTATGATGTTGAAGGGGTTTCTCCAGATGGCTGGTATGATGATGTAGTTTATTATTTGCTGAATCAACAAGCTCCTGGTCATTTAAATGCGGTACAGAGGCGAGCCTTGAGACTGAAAAGTGATGGTTTCATGCTGAAAGGAGCTGTCCTGTACAAGAAGAATCATGAAGGTATTTACTTAAGGTGCCTTGGAAAATAGGAAGCCGAAAGAGTAATAAATGAGTTTCATGAGAAATATGACACTGGTCATGGTTCTGCCATTGCTACTGCGAACCAGATTTTGCGGGCAGGATACTACTGGCCTACACTATTCAAGGATGTTCATCATCATGTCCGGACTTGTCATATTTGTCAGACTGCAGCGACACGGGAAAGGTGTGCAGCACTTCCGCTCCAGTCTGTTATTGAGGTAAAACTTTTTGCTCAATGGGGTATGGATTTCATCGGCCCCATCAATCCACCATCTTCTGCTGGACACAGGTATATCCTCACCATTACTGATTACTTTACAAGGTGGACTGAAGCATTTGCTTGTAGGCAGTGTACATCAGAGGTAGTAATCGATTTCTTAGAATCTGCCATTCTCAATCGGTTTGGATGTCCTATTGCTGTTGTGTGTGATAATGGTCTCGCCTTTGCATCTTTGAAATTTTCAAACCGGGCTTTTGATCATGGCATTGTTGTTAAGTTTGCATCTAATTATTATCCCCAGGGGAATGGTCTAGCTGAATCCTCCAATAAGAACCTGTTGACTGTTATCCGAAAACTGTTAGAGAGGAACCCAAAGGACTGGCATACCCAGCTTAGGTTTGCTCTTTGGGCAGATCGTACTCGGGTTAAGTCCTCCATTGGTACCTCTCCTTATCATTTAGTGTACGGTCTGGAGCCAGTTTTCCCTATCCAGCTTAAAATCCCAACTCTGCAGTTTATCAATCAGTTTTATGATGAGGGGGATAGGAGGGAAGCAAGATTAGCTGAACTATTGCATCTTGAGGAAAAACGGGATAATGCCCTTGAAAGGTTTGCCAAACACCAGGGGGTAGTCAAGCGATGGTTTGACATGAGAGCCAAGGTCAAATCCTTTAGGATCTCTGACCTTGTCCTGTATTGGGATAAGCCGCATGATCAGAAAGGAAGCCATGGTAAGTTTGATAGATTATGGCTTGGTCCTTACCAGATTGCTGAAATTCTGGGAGATAATGCCTTCTGTTTGAGGACTCTCACGGGAGAGGACATGCCACTGCCTGTTAATGGGCAGTATCTTAAACATTATTTCCAGTCTTGAGCTGTTCTTAGCTCTTTGCCCTGTAAATAGTTAGTTAGGTTGCTTTCTTTTCTTGTTTTGCTTGTTTTGGTTAGGGTAGGTTTCCCTTTCGCTTTGCTGGTTTTGTTTGGTTAGACTAGGTTTGCTTTGGTTTGTTTGTTTTGTTTTGCGTTGCTCTTGCTTTTGGTCTTATCTCTTTGTGGGATTGTGGGTGCATCTGTATGATAATGGTGGCAAAGCAGGTCCAATGTTCCTGATATTTCCCTTACAAACTTTAATCTTTTTTCTAGAATGTTATGGCATGAATTCCGTTGCCTATGTCATTTGTCCTTGTGGTAAGGCGAAGATTTTCTGGTCAGTCTGAACAGGAATGTATTGGGGTCTTATACCTTTAATATTTAAATATACCTGAAGTTGTAAAAGGTCCTTATAAGGTCTGGACAGGTGAAAAATCTTTTTCTGCTCTAGTGCCACTATGGTTCTCAGCCCTGAGTGTGAACTTCACCGTTCACAGGTTGAATAAGTTGAGTAAAAAGAAATATTCGTAAAAAAAATAAAAAAAATAAAAAAAAAAGAGAAAAGAAAAGAAAAGAAATGTATATGGCAAGTCCTGAAGTTTGAATTCAACTCATCAGGGGGATCTGAATATCTCTACCGGGGCTATAGACGCCTGGCTGGCAGTAGAGCTATGTTCAGGAGGATCACAGCGATAACCTCGTCGGGGCTATGGACGTCTAGCTGGCAGCGAGGCTCTATCCAGGTTACTTTTAGGGTCAGAATCTTTACGTAGCCTGTTCATACCAAGTCTGGTTCTTTGCAACTGAAGGTAGGTAAGATATGCACATGCACACACTTGGACCCTGGTATAGGAATGTCTGAATGGCTGGGAGTTTCTTGACTTTAACCTACGGTGACGGCTAGGTACTAGAGTTGAAACCAGAGTTCTGGGTTCTTGATTCCAGTTTGTCATCGAAATGCTCAGGAGCATTTCCTCAGCAGAGTCGCCATTTGTTGTGCAGTTTTTGCACGCACGCCCCACTGGGTTCTTGATTTGAGTTTGTCATCGAAATGCTCAGGAGCATTTCCTCAGCAGAGTCGCCATTTGTTGTGCAGTTTTTGCACGCACGCCCCACTTGGAGTGGGGACCCCTCATTTTTTTTGGTGTCTTTGACCTTTGATTTTATTGGATTTATCATTTTGGGGTCTTGACATGTTGGTTTTGCTGGCTTTGCCCTTGCCTTGGGGTTGCAATTGATTGAAATTGAGTTTTTGGCCAAGTCTGGGTTTTCACCTGGATCCGGGATTTTCCGCCTCTAGCGGATTTTTCCGGCTATGGTTCCTTGTCCGTTTCTGGCAGGATTCTCTGATTCCGGGTTTTTGCCTAACTTCGGGATTTTCTGATCCTATCGGATTTTTCTGGATTCCTTCAAAGTCCCGATCTTCCTGATTTCCCCGGTTTCTGCATTTCCGCGGAATCCGTGTTTCCGCGCATTCTGGGATTCTCCGAAAATCCACTTGGGGCTCGGGTTTCTGGACTTGTCAGAAACATCTTTTCACGCATTAATGGCTGAGGTACCTTGGTTCAGACGGGTATAAGGGCGACTTTAGGGCATTTTCTGATTCATTCCAACTTCGATTGCTTCCTTGTTTTCTGCTCTGGCAATTCAGAACTTTCATTTGAGCTTTGAGGATTGATCTTGGTTTGTTTGCGCGTGAATTGCTTGAGTGTTGCTGCCAGTATCTCGTTGCTTGGACGTGTTTGTCGCATGGTTGACTTTCTGAGCTCGGATTTCTGCCCGTTTTGATCCATGGTATGTATTCGTCGCCCTTCCGTTTGCTTGCATGGTGATTTGAGGTTTTCTTGTATTGGGCATTGTTGAATTTTGGGGTCGGCCCTTGTTTTGGTTTTGGGTTTCGTATTTATCCAGTCGGGTTGATCCATTTTTTTTTTCTGAGGCCCATCTCTCGTGCCCTATAAGTTCTGTTTGTTCATCTGATTGCATATTTACGCGTTAGACGGAATTCTGGGTCGTATTGCTTGCTTGTTTCGGGCGCGGGATGTGTTACCATGCGAATTTAGGGTTTCCCTAGTGTTTCGGCTAGAACGCGATGATTTGATCTTGTGCTTAAGTGATTTTTGCCCCGCGTTGTGTTGGCTTCCCCGTCCTGTGAGGATTAGAGGGCTTTTAGGTAAATCATGAACTAATATTTTTTAACCCTAAAGTTTGCTCTGGTTTTAATGGCGGAAATCTGGTCACGCGATTTAGGGCATCGTCGTTTTAGTATGAGATCCTTCCTTTGAGTGTTTCTGAGAATTGGAACCCTTTGCATATTCGAGTCTGGTGATTGTCGTCAGTTTTGGGTTCATTCGAGCTCAGGTATTGGAGAACTTGTGGTCGCTCCAGTTTTGGTGCACGATTTGCCATTTTTCGGGTTTCCGAGGCTGTCGCAGAATTTCCGGTCTCCCGGATTTTCTCGGTTTCTTTTTATTCTGCGGACAGGGTTAATTTCCGGTGCATTTTACGCTATCCGCGAAAGTTCGTCCTATCCGGATTTTTCCGGATTTCCTGTCTGATTGTATTCTTTTGTATACTTTGGTGATAGGATTGATGGAATGTTTGTTAATGCTTATTTCTTGTTGCCAAAGAGCAAAATTAATGATTTTCCTTTGATTTCTGAACATATTAATGATTTACATGGCTAATAGTGCTTTGGCAGCAGAAATCCGTCTGGGTCGGATTTCTCCGAAATTCCGTCCCGACGGTATTTTCCCGGTTTACATGATTTCCCGGATTATCTGATTTCTCCGGATCTCGAAAGATTGGAAATTAGTAGTTGATTCTAATGGATTTATATGATGTGTGCTAACCCCTGGGATTGATATGAGCTCAATAGTTGAATTCTAATGACAATTCTTGGATGTGTAGGCTGAATCAGGCAAAGCTGTTGCTGGGAAGTCCAAAGGTGGTGCAGGGGCATCTTTAGTTTCTGAGACAAAAAGATTGAGGTTGGACATGAAGGGTCAGGTCCCGGAGAGTAAGATATCCTCCGTGTGGGCGGATGTGTCTGATACCAATGTTGGTGCCTGGCGTTATGAGGAATTCAAACAGAGAACAGCTGAGAAAGACCCGTCACCCGAGAGACCTTGGGGTGATTTTCAGTAATTCGTTATTGGAGATTACCTTTCAAGAGAGATAGGATTTTGTATTCTGTCTGAGTTGTTGCTGTGCAGAAAACACCATCAATAGGTATGTTTGGGGACTTCGGTATAGCCTTGAGTGACTCGCTATGATCTCCTGGTGAATGCGATAGGTCGGGGTGACTGCTTGGTGACTCAGTGTAACTCATGGAGCTCGATAGAACATCTTAGCGATAACAGAGTCTCTTGGCGACATCGATATGGAGTCTATGTGGCATCGGCGAGACACTGTTAGTGTCTCACTAGGATGCCAGTACATTGCGAATTCTATTGACCGAGTAAGACCATCCTATGTGGAGTCTCGTGGATGAATCAGAGGAGCCGAAAGTGGAACCGTTGGGAGTCTGTTCGTTGCGACGGTTCTGTGAGGAAGTTCAACTAACATGGAAAAATAGAGATATACTCTGTGATTTTAGATTGTAATTGGTTGGTTGGTTCTATCAACAGTGGAGAGTGAAGAGTTTGAACTGTATCAGTGTGGATTTGATTCTATAAAGAATGTAATCAGAAAAGGTTCCTATGTAATTTGGTTAATGGTGAATGATGCTATATAATGACACCAGAAAGATAAGTTTGGAATTTGTATGTAATTTCATTACTGTAATACAAAGTGATTTCTCTTGGTGTGGTGGGTTTTTCTCTCGTAAGGGTTTTCCCACGTATATCTGGTGTTCATGTGTGATTGTCAAATACTTTGTTTCTGTTGTTTGTTGCATAGTGCATCTTAATTGGATTGTAATTGTAAATTTTAAAGTGTATCTACATTCTTTCTTGAGGTATTGACGTTAGGAGAATTGTTTTCCGCATCTAATTTTCGTTACAATGAGGTCTCTCTCGGTGAGAAAGCCAAAATGTCTTGGCGAAAGTGAATAGAACAAAGAATAACTACTTAGTGTGACCTATTTGTTTCGGTGTGTGGTCTTGGCGAGGTGCCCAGGGTCTCATTGAATGGAATGCTGAGGTCGCTTTGTCGACATGAAAATGGGGTTGTTACAGTGACATATGAATAAGTGGGTGCCTTCAGTGAAACATTGTATGATCAACATAGGGTCTCCCCGATATCTATGAGCTATAGCGAAGCGGATGAAATGAAAGGTGCGGCTCGGTGTGATGAATTGAAGATCCCGGCGACATGTGAAAGGTAAAGGCACTCTCGGGGAAACATAAATTGATCTACAAGATATCTCCTCGACTCAGACATGTCACACAGAATGCAAGCACAGTGAACATGGGATGATTAGTGATTGAATTGCCTTCGACATAGTTAATGATATGTCTCGCCGATTGTCTCACTGATGAATAACATAAATTCAAATGTTGTGGCTGACATGTAGATGTTTAATGACCATAGCAAGCCGACATGATTGGAGCCCGAATTCTCTGGAGGGCCGACATGTTATTTCAATTTGAATTATTTTCTCATGCTGGGGTATAAATAGGCATCCTGTGATTGTAATTGATCCATGAGTTATGAGTTATTAGATACAGTAGGAAAATTGTATGGATACAAAACAATAAATTTATCAAATCAGAGGATATGATGCATGTTTTAAAATGAGGTATTTATGAATGTCAATTGATGTTGTTGCACATGTCTAGTATCAGTTATCTATTGAGTTAAATAAAAGGATTGCTAAGTTGTCTCCAAGGTGGATTCTTTCTGATTGTTTAAATTGATATGACAAGTTTGTATTCAATTTATCAGTGCACATTCGCTGTACTTGTGTGATTGATTGATTGGTTCTTTCAAGTAAAGACTAAATCCTTTTAGTTAATCATAGTAATAAGAGGGACTCAATTGGATTATTCAAGTAGAGCTTAGTAATCACATTCTTGCATGTTTATATGAGTTGTAAACATAATATATGCCAGATAATTTGAATTTTCTCAGAGAAGTGTTGCTTATCTTGATCTCATTTGACTCCGCATACCCAACAAAGCACTAGTCTCTGCACTTCACCATTTGAACCTATTCAGTTTTCTTTACATCTGTTAATCAAGCATTCATTTTAGGATTCAGATCAGAATATTGTTACTGTTTTCAAGTTGGACTTATTTTGTTCACCTCCCATTGCCATTGTGAACAAATTGTTAAAAGAAGATAATCACAAGTTAAGTCTGCACCATTCAGAAAGGTACACCTGCCTAGGTCTGGCAGCACCTGAAGAGTAGAAGGTTGAGTTCTCTTAACCTTGTCTGTTACCCTGAAATGTATCAAGAGATTGGCAGCCTCTTGAGGCATTCAACTTGCATTTTTGAGAGCTAAAAAAATGGATGAAGATATAGAAAAGTTGCAAAGCTTTGTGAATACTGAAAAAATTAACAATAGTGTAATTCCTACTTTAGAAGTAAAATGCTTAAAACTGAACATGGAATATAGATTGTGCAAATTCTAGGCCATCTTGTTAACAAGAACATCCCTACCATGAATATTTTTGCTCAAGATTTTGGGTACACTCATAGCCAAGGTGGAAATTCCATTCCTCCTTCCACAACCCTCATCTCTATTCCTACATACACTAGTACTCATGTTACCACAACTATTCAACCTACTAGTAATGCCAACACTTAGGTATTTCCACCGGGAATCCCTCTAACTTTGTGCATTCAAATCTCATATCTCCTCAACCATCCCCCCTCACAAATCTATAATTCACTTTCCCTTTGAAAACATACACCACTCCACCTTATTCCCCTCCATCTCATAATACCAATAATGATCCAATCCTTAACACACTTTTGCAAAACATGTCATCCCTTCAACAAAAAATCACCACCTTAAATCAAAACAACAATGGATGACCTTGAAATTACACAAAACCAATCCCTTATCCTTGGGGATATTGAGAACAAAAATTCCACAAGGTATAGAGGTTCCTAGGTTTGAGAAATATGGTGGGAAAGGAGATCCTATTAGTCATGTTTTTCACTTACACTGCCCTATGTAGTGACTTCATTTTTGAAGATAAAATCTTGGCTAAAATCTTCCCTCACTCTTTGAAGGATGCTGTTTAAGAGTGGTTTTTCTCTTTACCGAATAATTTAATTGGTTCATTCAATGAACTTATTGATTCCTTTTATAACCACTTCCAAATTCACCTAGGTCCCAAGATGAGCTTAGCTGATTTGATGACATGTAAACAAAAGGTTGATGAAAAGGTCACAAATTTCATAACACGATACCAAATGCTTTATTCACAAATAAACATTAAGATTCTTTATACCAACCTTCAAAGAATGTTTATTTCCAACTTTTAATACAAGATCCAAACTAAGCTTGAGATGTTGAGATTCCCTTCCTTCACACAATTATGTACAACTCTTCATGATTACCGAAATTTGGTTAGTAGCTGTGAAGTGAAAGCTCCCTCTAACTATCTTAAGAAGTACAAATCCACACCTCAAACCAATTACTAACCTTTAAAAAAACAAAATAAGGGATTCCTCCAACTTAATCCCCCTCCATCCAATCAAAATGTTAACACCCAAGTCGCTGCTCTAAAGACAACAAAACCATATGCCTTTGCGGATAAAAATAGAAAATTCATACCTCTACCCAATACCCTTCATAATACCATGTTTCAGATCTTAGAAAATAATTTGATCTCCTTAACTCTTGTTAGAGATCTTTATCCTACTAAGCCTTTACCTTCAAACTATAGACCAAATGTCTATTTTCATTTCCATCAACAAAATGGACATGATATAGAACATTGCAAGTGTCTTAAACATCTTGTGCAAGACCTCATTGATTCTAATCATATCCTAATTGTAGGTGTTAATGATAAAGGTAATAATTTTGTAGCTCCTAATAAAAAATTGTTAATCTTCACCAATCCCTGCCGAATCATAATATATCCTTTGTCAAATCTAGTGAATCAAAGAATGATGTGATGAATGTTGATACAGATGATGAAAATACAAAAGACAATGAGAACAACCTTATGAATGATTTAGTTTCATTTATTGATGCTAAACCTCATAATAGACCAAACAAAATGCCACTTGATATTGCTTTCTCACAAAAAGACATAGTTAGCAATGCCCCCAATGGTCCTCTTTACATAGTTGGAAAAATTAATGACAAGCCTACTAATGGGATATTAATTGATCTCATATGTGTAGAGAACATTTAATCACTAAAGAATTCTTATTTGTGCATGAGCTTTGTCAAGATACATATGAAAAATTGAAATCATGGATCAAAACACTTAATGGTTTTGCGTGCCCTATGATTAGCTCGATAAATATCCCTCTAAAGGTTGGACCAAAAGAATTAATTGTCTCAATCACCATAATACCATCGTCAAACCAATTTCTTGTGAAGTTAGGCTATCCATGGATTCACTCCATGAATTCTATCCCATCAGTTGTATGTAAATGTTTAAATTTTCCATTTGGAAATGAGATATTTAATGTGCATCATAGTGGATTTCATCCCGTGGGAACTTTTCTTTGGATTTATTTTGGCCTGAGCCTAATGAACCTATTAGACTCCATGCAGACTTCTTTTTCAAATCCTATCAAAAGTTTAAGGAAAAGCATATAGCAAAATTATCCCTTAACAATATGCCTCATCCTATGATTGAGCCACCCATCCTTGATGAAACCACGATTGAACCAAAAGCCCTTCCAAATATCCAAGAGCAACCTATTACAAATCCTTCACCCATTCCATATAGGAGACCATGAGATAACCAAAAAAATACTGTTGTGCCTCCTAAATTCAAACAAGTTTACAAAGCTAAAGAGAAAGTCGTTGAAAAACCTCCCATGGTTCCTTCTATTCCTCCCTTAAGGGAAGAAAATAAACCTATGGTTGATAAAACCGCTCCTACAAAAACACAACTTGAAAACAAAATAAAAAGAAATCAAAATTCTAGAATGTAGGAATAGACGTCATGCTATTGCTCATTTGCCACAAGAAAAAGAACAAAAGAACAACATATAAAATCAAAATCCAAACTTGTCTCTCACAAGGCATGATGCCTCTTCACCCTCACTTCAACATAAAAAAACTTCTATGGATATTATAATTAGACCTCCCATTGTGATTAATTTGGATGATGATGTTAGTGTAATTAATTAATTATTACACTAGCATAAGTTAACTTAGGTCATATATCATTTAGTCCTAGGTTGCATTTTAATAAATCATTTAATAATGGGGTAATATCCCCTTCCTTGTTTGTAGGGATAAGATTCCTTCTAGAAGATGAGTTGTCCTTCTAGAACTTATCTCAACATTTAATAATTTTCTAGATAGGGTTCACATGTTGTCACATGTTAGATCATGACACATAGCAACATCTCATGCATCTTAGGTTTTCTCTTTTTCCTATATATTCAAGGCATCTTGTACATTTGTATTCAATCTCATCTCATAATGTAGATCAATATAGAATCTCTATTATGCATGCCTAAGTTTGAACACTTTCTGTGTGGTTGATTATCTTTCTTGGCAAGGGTCCTCCATTGAAGATTTCAGAGCTTCAGGGACTGTGCATCCATAATCTCAACATGGTCTCAGACCTTGTCTAGTGAAACGTCAACCCTCGATCAAGAAAGTTGGTGTGTGAGATTCTTGCAGGCTTGAAGGTTTCCATTGAAGGCTACTTGACTCCACTTGGGGACCAAGCTGATTTCTGAAGCAGATAGAGTTAGATCCAAGCTCGCCATTGTCTTTAGAAGGCCTCGAAACCCTAGGATCACCTGCCCATTGATTAAAATTGGATACATCAACCCGAGAGCCATAAGAGGTATTTGGGTTTGCAAAATCAACTAGTACGATCCGTACAAATTTGCAGTAAAAAAATCTTCTCTGTCAGTTGTCCTCTAAGGAAATTTTTTTGTCACAAGAACTTTTTTTTTTTTAAAAAATTGGGCTATTATATCTATTATTTTGGAAAAAAAAATATTTTGGGTTTCTGATATAGTTTGCAGAAAAATAAATTTGAGCAACTTGCTATTATATTTATCGGTCGACATATTTTTCTCCAATCAACATTTTTATTAAAAAAAATTTTTGGGGCTTGATTTTTCCTTAGGCATATTTTTTTACTCAGTATCCAAGTTTTTTTTGTTGTAGATTATAAAATATTTATCAACATTTAATTTTGAATTTCCCAAAGGAAATATTCAAAAATCCTTTGTGTCGACATCAATCAATCTGTAGACATCAAACTTCCGTTAGCACATTCATTTCAGGAGAGGTACGTTGGCCCATCTGTCGGTCCCGTACCGACCACCGTGTTGTCTCCTCCATCACATTCATGATTTTTTGTGCTAACTTCTAGCCTCCATTTCCAACCACCGACCGAGCATTGGAGTTATCGTCGACGTCTTCAATTACTGGTAGTTTGTCGCCGATACACCTCCATCCGACATTGGCCACTCTTCCCGGCTCCATCAATGCTGACCCATCCATGAGGTTCTCTGAACACCGACTATCTTAGCCCCGTGCTCTCAATCCTATCCAGAACCGAGAGCTCTGTTCATTGGAGGAGCTCCATCGTTCCACGACTTCCGCCGGTTTTTCAACCCAGTAGCTGGTTTGCTACTGCCACATCCGGTAGTGATTTTTTTAACTTCCAACACTTTTTTTTTGCCACTATTATGGCTATGGTCATATCAGCGACCAATTGTTAGCACCCGAGAGCTTAGTTTTTGCTCCTAATTAGCCTACAAAGTTCCAAATACAGGCATTTTTTTCATTTTATCACAACTTTCACCCACAGTGTCAAAAATAAAAAAATGAGATATCGTCAAAAAGGTAATCTAGTCTACTTTCTAGTGGTGAGATCAATTTTGTGAAATTTTTCTCACAAAAAAATCTATAGCCAACTAAAGACAAAACCCTAATCTAGACTCAAAGGCTTGTATCTTCGCAACCATTTATCGAATTTCAGTGATTCCAACGACATCAGGAAGGTGATTCAAAGTTTTTTTCATCAGTCTAGACCCCTTGATCAATTTCAACTCTAGGTACTCTTGCATTTATTTTTTTAGTTTGGTGCATTTTTTCAATAACCTGGACATCCTGAAGCTTGGGAAAATATTTTTTGATCCGAGTAGCATCACTTTAGTTGTACATCATATTTGGAAGCTTCTTTTCTGTTGAAGGTCATTTGTCTTTGTAATATTGGAGAAAGTTCATTATGGGGCTTGCATATTCTCCTTCTCTAGTTATGTTACATAAGGGTAACTATAAACAATGACGAGATGGGATCAACCTCCATCTCCAATCACTTGATCTATTGCCTCATCTATATGGTATAGTTCCTCATCCAAGTGAAGGTATTCATGAACTTGCTTGGAGTTGCAGTAGATACATTGTCTTGGAGATTATTGCTATGCAAGTTGATTGTGATGTTTTGAGTTCTATTGATCATTGTGATTGTCCTCACATCCTTTGGGCTAAGCTTTGGGAGATATATGGAGATTTAGACACTCCACCATTCCCCGATGGTCATGATTCAGAATGTCTTTCTTCAGATCAGGTACCCCATGATGATATTGTTGTGTAGGAGGTTGATTGCCTTGATTTTTCCAAAGAGGTTGACAAGGTTGCTTTAGGTGCTTTTCCTCCATCAGAGACTATTGGTATCCCTTCACATTCAGTGATTCCTTGTCCAGATTCATTGATTGAGGCTTCCATCATCATCATTCATCAAGACACATTCAATTTTCCAGACTTTACATCACAAGATGGGTATCACTGACTTGGCTACTTCTATAGGTTTGGAGGACATTCTTGAGGGGATATCACTCTATTTAGATTCCACTTTGGAGAGTTTTCTTGAGTCTTCTCATTCCTTTGTCTCAACCTTGATTGGAGGTCCTGAGACTATCTTGGAGGCACTTGGTTTCTCTTCAGAGATTTCATGTATGAGACTTCTTCCTTGTCATTCCATTCAGGACTTGAGGTTTCTTTAGCATCTACCATTAGATTGGCTTCAAACTTCTTTCAGTGGTTTTGAGGACACTTCATTTAGGGGGGGCTATCAAGTCTCCATCATATCCATCATATCCATCATATTCATTCCATCTCAATCTTTGGATATTGTTCAACATCAGTTTTCACATTGTCCTGGTTTGTCACCCTCTTCATTGATTGTGGCATCTTTCTCTTCAGGCAAGGAGACACATGAGCTTAGTTCAGAGACATCATCATCATCCACCATCATCCTTCCTTCCTTGAATTCCTATCCAGAATGGGAAGCATCTTTGCACTTGCATTTTGTTTTGTTTCTTTCGAAAGGGAGACAAGTTGTTTGTCAACATTGGATCATGTTCTATCTTCAGACACTTACCATTTCTGTAGGTGATCACATCTTCTGGGGGGCCTATATAGTCTCTCTATTTCCTCCCTATGGGGGGGGTATTGTATTATATCCATGTGACGGATGGTGTACTTGGGGGGTATTTTGGAGTCCTCCATCCTTTCCATCCTATCTCACATTTTTTGCTTTTTTATCTCCTTTTTGGAGAGGGGTTTTGTTCCCACTAGGTTTTCCCCTTTTCTCCAGTTGTGGGAGATTTTCTGCATCTTCATGTAAATGGGTACCTAACATGGCCTCATAGTTGAGACCCATCATTGATCATCTTTGCATAATCATTGCATTTCCTCCCTAAGTTGCACTTATGGGGGGGTGATAGTGTAATTAATTAATTATTACACTAGCATAAGTTAACTTAGGTCATATATCATTTAGTCCTAGGTTGCATTTTAATAAATCATTTAATAATGGGGTAATATCCCCTTCCTTGTTTGTAGGGATAAGATTCCTTCTAGAAGATGAGTTGTCCTTCGAGAAATTATCTCAATATTTAATAATTTTCTAGATAGGGTTCACATGTTGTCACATGTTGTTAGATCATGACACATGGAAACATCTCATGCATCTTAGGTTTTCTTTTTTGCCTATTTATTCAAGGAATCTTGTACATTTGTATTGAATCTCATCTCATAATGTAGATCAATATAGAATCTCCATTGTGCATGCCTAAGTTCGAACACTTTCTATATGGTTGATTATCTTTCCTGGCAAGGGTCCTCCATTGAAGATTCTGGAGCTTCAGGGACTATACATCCATAATCTCAATAGATGATACTAAAATTACTAATTTTGATGAGGAAGTGCATAATGAGCTAAATCTAATGTTTTCCTCTTCTATGAGCTTAAATTATGTTTATACTAATAAGAGTGTTGAACTTGGTGTGTATCCTAGTTCGACACTTGACGTTGTCCCTTTGGCTAGTTGTCCTATATACACTGAACAAGATTGCGATGAAGACAACCTACTATAGGTTGACTTGCATGTGCCTCTCTAGTATTTTGCTTTATTTTCCTTTTCATGTTTTTTTGTGTGATTGTATGTGTGTAATGTGATCCCCCATACTATTCTTTTTGATGTATATCTCTCTTCATGTGCATTCCTCTATATGTATCTACACTCTTCTCTATGTCGTAAACATTTATATTTTCTTTTGTCTTGTGTTTTCCTTTTGAGGATGATGCAAGGTGTTGAGAAATTTAGGTCTTTTCCATATTGAATTGAAATATATAGATTTTTTTTTTCTCTTTATGTGTCATTCTTCCTATTATACGAGTATTTGGGGAATGATGACATTTTCGAGCTCTATAACCACATTGTAGCAAAGATATACTGACCCAAAATTCATGGATCCCTTATGTGTTTTGGGATTTCATTTCATGATGTAGCTTCATTTGGAAACATATGACATGGAATAGGGATTTTCAAGTAAGCTCTCATGTCCTCTTTATGGTTAGCATATAATATTTTCTACTTTAAAGTTATTTCTCACAACAATGGTGTTAAAAGTTCCTTTAAAGTGGGGGCATACATTGTTGTCCCCGTATTCTTTGTGCAATTTTATTACTTCTTGTGATGCATTCTTTTCTTGGTGGTGTAATTGGGTTTGATTTCTTCTAAGAGTGTGATATTTCTTAGCATACAAATTTCCTCTTAGTGGTGATGCTACGCGTTGCATTCCCTAAGTTGTGAATCTTTTATCCTGGAATTGTCCTCTCTTGGAGACATTAGGCATGATGATCCCTAAGAAGAAGACCTTACACGAACTAAGCGAGATCCCTTTGAACAAACCTTTATATGTATAATGTTCATAAGTGTTTAGAATAATACAACTTATTAACCTTGTGAAGCTTGAACCCATCCCTATAAGGCAACCAAGCATAACAAACCTTACTTTCCAATTGAGCCTTCCCCATGTTCATGAGTGCTTAGCATAACACAACTTGTTAGGTGCTCGAAGTGTCACATTGTGGTGCCTTATTGAAGTTTTTAGGAGCATACCTTTGATATAGTATGGGAGCCTAATAATATTCTCTCATTTTCCACTTGTTGGGGGCTCATCTAGTGGACGACTTGAGGTTCCACTAGCCCTTGTGAACGTATGTGTCATTTGCATAATGGACATTGAGTTTTTCTTGTGAACATGTAGGAAAAAATAGCTGTGTTCCACATCGCATTGGGACAATCAAAGCTTTGTTGGAACACAATGATCTACTGAGAGGGGGGGTTGAATCAGTAGATACTAAAACTTTGGGTCTCAAAAAATTAATGCAAATTACTTCCTTAGCTCCAAATACTTTGTGCAAATTTCCTACTCAAACTCTTATTGTGTAGATTGAAAACTAAAAGATGCAAACATAAACATGCAACCAACTCAAATGGCCACAACACCAGATATACATGGAAAACCAAAGATGGGAAAAACCACGGCAACCAAGGTTGCTTGAGTCTACTACTCAAATCCAACATCCCAAAATAAATCTCTATTACAATGTTTAGGGCTACAACCCAAGGATGCTTTAACACCCTAATTTAGGAGCTACAACTCCAAGGAAGAAACAACTCCCTACTTTAGAAACTACAACTTCAAGGATGCTACAACACACTAATCTAAGCTACAAATCAGAACAATGAGGCTACAACCTCTGTGATACCAAACACAAGTATGCATAAAACTTGGTTCTACAAAACCTGATCATGCATCATTACATTCAATACATTGTTCCATATTCTATAACACACACTCTGTTGCTGAAGCTGTACTCTCAACAACACATCCTTTTGCACTTCTCTTTTCTACACATAGAACAATCAATGTTCGATCTCTAACCCTCTCTTTCTTCTCTTCTGCACTTTCACATATACTCACCTAGATAATTATCTGCATTACAGTCTAGGTTACTTCTTCTTACTCTGTTCAACTCTCTCTATGCTTGCAAACTACACTTACTAATCAATCACGATAGGTACTCCAACAATGACAATTCTTTAATTTTTCTTTCTATTTCACTGACCTGCAATCTCTACCTCGAGATTATCCCCACCATCCATATCATCTCCAACTTACTATTAGGGTTTTCTTCACATACTAACTTCACTAGAAAGCTTCCTCTACCTGAAGCCACACAAAATTTAATTATGTTATAGATAATTTGATAAGAATAGCAACTCATGAAACCCTAGAATTAGATATGTATTAAATGAGTTCTCTTGTTCATTCGATTTGATTTTATCTTAATCATATCTTCGATTTGTATCACTTCCTTGAAGATCAAATATTTAGCAACCTTGGTCATAGGTGCAGTTGAACAAATTAATTCCTTCTCTTGAGTTAGTTACTAGTCAAGAACCCTTGTTCACACTGTCGAGCCATTATAGATCTATGCTTTTGAATTTTGGTCATTGATCTTCTCCTTTTGTGTCCTGATCCTATGATGATTGTTCATTATTGTGTCTTTAAACCCTAACTATTGGATAAGCGGTCATTCAAATCTCCTTTGTCGATCTTAGGGTTAAATTTCAATGTGCATCACATGTTGCTCTATCGAGGAGACATTCACTACATTCTCATTGACATCCACCATTCTCTTTGATCTGCTACTTGCTCTTCATACGCAGGGTCTACCGATTGCCACACAACTCACAACAAGGATGTGAATTGTGCATTGATCTTGTCAGCACCTTCAAATCCCCACCGTCAGATTAGCATTCTTCAGATTTGTGTTGTCAATCTTGGGGGTATTCATCATGCTGCTTTATCGAAGAGACATATACCATAGCCCTACCGACGCCCATCTTTCTCTTTGATATGAATCACCTTCAAACACATGAGAAGAAACACAGGCCCATATTCCATGCAATTCACAATGAGGATGTTAATTGCATATTGAGCAATTGTTGGTCACTATCTGTCAGTATACATCACCATCCAACACCATCACCTTCTTATCGAGTCTCACTCTGCTTTTCACCTTATCACCCCTTCAAAGAGATATTTGAATAACTCCCACCAAAACCATCATGTCACTCCAATGAGTGAATGTTCTTCCTTTTCACTGTGTTGAAGAGAAATGCTTTGAAGTCCTACCAAACTATTGATGTTTCACCGATAGAATAGTCCTCAGGTTGTTGAGGAGACATCCTTCAACATCTTGACAACACCATTTTGTCTTACCGATGAGCCTTAGCTCACTTTCATTATTTCCTCCATTGGGTCCCACTTCCGTATGCCAACTGACATGGAAGATTTCCACCAATCCAACTAACCACGCAGGTTTGATTAGGCCCCACCAACATTTCAATGGGGCATGCGAGCCCGTTAGATCCTACCACATTAATCATCATCGCCAATATTCTGCCATCGAAATGTCACCAAGAGAATCATGAAACTCCATCCGATTTGCATCTCTTCGATCAATCACATATTAGACTATCAAAGAGACATCCAAATAAATCTCATTGACGACCATCAGCCATGCCAATGAAGATCATTGATGATGTCACCTTTCCACCTCATCGCCATGTCACAACTCTGTAATACAAAAAAAGGATTTGGATTACTATTCACTCAATCCTGTCATGCCACATGTCATCTTCATCATCATTGTGACCCATGTCATCATGAATAGGTCCCACTCGAGCACTACCTTCACATTGCCATGTTGGAGAGACATTGACAAAGGTCTCATCGATGCCATATAGTCTCGCCAATAACGCTTCCATCCTCCTTGTTGCTCCACTGAAGAGACTTATCCTAGAATCCTACTGATATGCACTTGTCATGCCGATAAGAAGATCATTGACCCATCAAAGATACATCTCCCATTCTCTCATTGAACATGCACTTTCACACCGATCAAGCTCTCCTTACTCCTTATCAATCCATCATAGAGTGATCCTTGAAACTCCTACCCAAACCATTCTTGTCACTTCAACAAAGCCCACATGCACCACCGGGGTCCACACTTCACTTTTCTTTGCTGAGCAGTAAGTTAGACATGTTCATGAAAACATCACCAACCTTCCAGTGGGAACTTCATTAGTTTGAACAACACGGAAAAACACCACCAACACTATAGGGTGGGGAGTTTGTGAAACATAGAAAAACACCACCCGAGTTAGACTATGTGCCAAAAACACCGCTAGGGCTATACTTTGCCAAAAACCTTGAAGCTCCAGGATAGGAAAGTGGAAAGTTAGAAATATTTTCCAAAACACCACTAGAGAAAACACGTAGCCAAAATTTGGTTATCTTCTTCTGCCATCAGACCATTGTAGGGACATAAACATATTGTTGGAAAATTGAAGAAGATTGACTATCTCTACAGTTTTTGTGTTGTAATTGATGTCACCATGATTGTGACTACAAGTCTAAGACTGTGACTGATCTAGTATTTTGGTTCAGTCTCTGAACTGATACTCATGTTGCTCTCTCCAGTATTCCTATCCACACTCCTCCGTAGTTAACTATTATCACTTGCAGTTTTGGGAAATGGTTCGTAGGTGTTGGGAGCATGTACTTACAAGATATTACATATCTAGATGCTCATATGGTATATCAACATTTCTTTGGTGTTTACAAAAGTGTTATTAGGTCTATCCTTGGCTGACCTAATGAATGGTGAAATAATTTTTGGTTATGCGGATATATGTGTGACCTATCCTAGGTCGATGCCGACTTGATAAAGCGTGTTGGGAAGATTTTGGAATTACTTGAAGCTGAAAACAAGCATTCTTGGTAAATATGATGTGCATCTAATTAGGCTGACCTAATTGATGCTTGCAAAGAAGATCATGTATATATATTGGACAAGGTTGAAGATTGAAAGGAGCGAATTGGTATTGTTTTGCGACAGTGTGTGATTAATGAAGCAACAACGAATGTGAAGAAGAGCGAATATAATGAAATGTGTTAAGTATGTATATTGAGCATCATTGAAACTATATTAGCACTTGTTAGGTGCAATTTTGTCAGTTCTTTTTGGTTGTAAAGCCTTCTTTTGTTTTATAAATCCTTCTGTAGGTAGTGAGCCTCGTAAGTAGTGAGCTTTTGTATTTGGGCAGTGAGCCCTTGGCAGCGAGGCTTATCTTTTCTATTCTAGAAAAAACTTTATATTGTGAGTTAATCCTCACCATGGTTTTTCCTTTATTGGGTTTTCCATGTAAATATGGTGTTCAATGTTTTATATTACATTATGTTTTGTATCTCTTGCTTATGCTTAATAAAAAAAACTGTGGATTTGTGGAATTGATTTGTGTTGAAGTTTTAAAGTTGAATTTCTGTGACAACTGATTCACCCCCCCTCTCCATTGTCCTGCATCCTTTAACAATTGGTATAAGAGCTTTGGTTCCTTGGTGTAGAGCTTAACTTCTTGAGGATGATCCTGAAGGTTGTTTAGATGGATGATAAAGGAGAGCTCCTGATTTCTCTTGAGGATATTGACAAAATGGAAAGAGAAAAAGATCTGAAAGAAAATATTGATTATGCAAATGAATGTGTCCGGAAGTTGAAAGAACAATTGAAGAAATTCAAGGAAAGAAATAAAGAAGTGAGCAATTGAAACAAGAGATAATTGGATTGAAGGTGTTGGTAGAAGAAAATAAAAGAATTGAAGAATGTCTGAATACATTGGTGTAGAATAAAGTTGATGAATGCACTACAATTGAATAGGAAGTGGTGAATCTAAGGATTGAATTGTAGAAGGAAAATATTTGTGAGAACAATTGTAAATCTAGATTCGATAGGCTTGAGGAATTTCTTGTAGGAAAAAATTAAGTAAAGACAAAGTTAGTTTGGAAAATGATGCAGGTGAAAGTTGAAAGGGAAATAAAATGACTCCAGACAAAGGGAAGCAAAAGAGGAAGTTTGCAAGAAGACAACCTAATGCATAAAGGTGTCCTTTTAATGGTGCTTGTTTTTCATGTAATAGATATGGTCACAAAGCAATAGAGTGCAAAAGCATAATGAATTAGTTTTCTGGCTCTTTCTCCGGACAATGTTTTTCATGCAAGAAGTTTGGACATAAGGTTACTAAGTGTAGATCTCAGGTGGGAATGGTCAGTAGGGTGATGATGAATAAATTTCATGGAGACAAAATGAATCAACCCTTTAATGACTACTGCTATGCATGCAACAAATTTGGACATAGGGAAAATCAATGTAGGTTGAGAGTTATTGGAAGTCAGACTAATAAGAAAGGTGTTGTCTACTATAACTTCAATAAAACTAGACATATCTTGAAGTTTTGTAGAAATAAGAATGGAAAGCAGTCTGCTTCAGTAGAGAAGAATGATCCAGTAAAGAAGATTGACAAAGAAGAAATGAAACAAGAGATGAACAAGATATGGAAGAAGAAAGAGGAATAAGTGGTAAAACCCAAAAATACTAATGGGTTTATGCCCTCATCCGGTATAGATGACTTATTCAGGAATTAGGTTTAGCAAGGCCTTAGGGGGAGTATTATCAAAAAATTCATAAAACTCCCTGTTGTATGACCTATCAGAGGTTGGCATGAGGATGGTATGTGAAAAATGGGTATTTAGAGATTTTGGAAAAAGAACCAGAAGAAAACATGTTGGCATAGAAGTTTGTGGACCGATTTAGGGTTTCCTATGCTAAGAAGGATGTTTTTTTGCAGCGTTTTGGTGTTTACCGCATCTAATGCATGGTTAAGGAAAATTCATGGTGTACAAGTTGAAATCTTGTGAGTCTTCCTAGTTATTCAAGCATTTGAAGAACCTAAGTGATCTTGGACTGATCTTGAAGCAAGCATGAAGTAATTCTGGAAAGAATTTGAAGAAATTAACTCAAGAAATCATGATTTCGTATCTCTGTTTGCGATAAGGGTATAAGAAGAAAATAGAAGAAGTCTCAAATAACAAATTGAAGAAAGCATAGAAATGGAAAAATAATTGAGTGATGACATCCATCTGAAGCTAAAAGGAGTTGAGTTAGAATAATTTGATCATAAGAAGCTGAAAGAATTAGAACTAGGATTGAACCAAGTCGAATAACAGAACATCAAAACCCTAGGTATGGATTTGTGGAGTGAAGTTTTGTGGATTGTTGATAAAGAATTGATCTTGTTCTTATTGAATCATTTTAAGAACAAAAGAATTGTATTAAAAAAAACCTACTTGGTTACAAAGGAAGTGATTGAGGTAGTCACTAGTTTATGCAGTATCGATGATCTTCCTAGAAAGAAAACTGTTAAATACAAGGATGTGGAGGAATTAACAGGTATTAGCAAAGACCCACGAGCTTTATCGATAGACACTCCTGAAGATTTTGTTGTGAGGTATGTGGTGTATGACATTTCTTACAAGATTTATTTTAGAAACCGTGAAGGTTCCACAATGGCTATTGTTCATATTGTGCACATGATGGTTAAGGAGAATAAGAGGTTTGATCTGTGTAGCTTGTTACTTGAAATATTTTTGAGAATATTCAAATGTCTATAATTGAGGGTTATCCCTTTTGTTTCAGATCATTGTTGGTATGTTTGGTGTTTTACTTTTTAAATTCCCTACTGGGAAGAGATAATGTGGTATGGGAATCCGAGATTCCGATTGGAAAATAGATTTATAGGTATCTAAAGACATTGTCAGACAGTGCAAATTTGGGCAAGTCTTATTTCACATCTCTGAAATCAAATCTTTGCTCCAGTATGTCTACTGTCTGTATCAAGTTAGTTTGAGCTAGGATCTTCCTCTGGTAAAAGAGAATTGGAGATTGTCATTACTGAATCCCCTCCAGAATCAAAGAAGAAGAAATCTATAACTAGAGATATCATTGAAATTTTAGATGAAAAGGAGAATGTATCCTCTGATGATATCTAGTCTATGTTGATTAAGGGGAAGATAAAGAAGCTTGGTGAATTATGGAGTGCAACCTCTCCTATTGATAGATTGAAGATTGATGATGCATTGGTAGAATACCTACTTCAAAAAGGTATTGATGTATCAATTATTTCTAATTTCTTGCAAGAAAATCTTGTTGAGATTGTTGAAGAAAGAATGTTGCTTGAAGGTCCGAAAGGACACAAATTTGAAGCTTTGGTTGAGAAAAGGTGTAATAAAACTAAAGGGAGATTAGCTGAATTGATTGTGGAAACAAAGAAGTGTATTAAAGAGATATTTGGTATTTACAAGTATTGTCTTTGGTGGCTTGCTACGGTAGACAATTTTAGGAGAAAAATTGAAGCAATTGAGTCTGAAGTAAATAGTATTGGAAATAATTTTGACATATTTGAAGATAAAGAAGGAATGCAGAGGTTGAGATTTGGTGAACTACAAGCTACACTTGTTGTTGTGCAAAGGTAGAGAGATGATTTAGTGAAGACCTTTTGGCTTCTTAAGGAAATTTCTGAGGTTCGATTAGAACATCTATCTGAGATTCTTGTTGATGCTGAAGATATTGAAAGACAAAGTTCACATTGTTAACCTTATTTTACTTTGTTGGGTGTACTAGAAAGCATCTGTACTTGAATGGAGTCTACTACTTTCAACTGGAATAAGTTGCATCCAGTTCTTGAGAAGAGATAAGAAAGTTTTTCAAGTGAAGAGTGTTATCTTTACTTGAATCCTAAATGTTTTATTTCTGTTGTTTTTATGGTATAGAAGAAGAGAGGAGGAAGCAAGGTGAAGTTTTTGGAATCTTTGTGACTCTTGATGTCACCATTTTGGCATACATATTTTTGGATGCCCTTTTCCATTGATGTCAAATGGGGGGAGATTGGAGTTAGGGGGAGAAATTGGAATTGGAGAGTCTTTTTGATATGCTAGGAGAGTTTGATGAAGAATTTTTTTGTTACATGTTGCCATCAATGAAAAAAGTGGAGATTGTTGGAAAAATGAAGAAGATTGACTATCTCTATAGTTTTTGTGTTTTCATTGATGTCACCATGATTGTGACTACAAGTGTAAGACTGTGACTGATCTGGTATATTGGTCCGGTGTATGAACCCGTACTCATGTTGCTGTCTCTAGTATTCCTATCCGTACTCCTCCATAGTTAACTATTATCACTTGCAGTTTTGGGAAATGGTTCGTAGGTGTTGGGAGCATGTACTTACAAGATCTTATGTATTCAAATGCTTGTATGGTATCTCGGTGTTTCTCTGGTGTTTGCAAAAGTGTTATTAGGTCTATCCTTGGTTGACCTAATGAATGGTGAAATAATTTTGTCATGTGGATATATGTGCAACCTATCCTATGTCGATGCCAACTTGATAAAGTGTGTTGGGAAGATTTTGAAATTAATTGAAGCTGACTACTAGAATTCTTGGTAATTATGATGTGCATCTAATTAGGCCGACCTAATTGATGCTTGCAAGGAAGATCATGTATATATATTGGACAAGGTTGAAGATTAAAAGGAGCGAATTAGTGTTTTTGTGCGACCGTGTGTGATTAATGAAGCAACAAGGAATGTGAAGAAGAGAAAATATAATGAAATGTGTTAAGTCTATATAGTGAGCATCACCGGAACTACATCAACACTTTTTAGGTGCACTTTTGTTAGTTCTTTTTGGTTGTAAATCCTTCTTTTGTTTTGTAAATCCTTTTGTAGGTAGTGAGCCTCCCTGTAAGCATCGAGCTTTTGTATTTGGGTAGTGAGCCCTTGATAGTGAGCTTTATCTTTTCTATTGTAGCAAAAACTTTATATTGTGAGTTAATCCTCACCGTAGTTTTTCCTTCAGTGGGTTTTCCACGTAAATATGGTGCTTAGTGTGTTATCTTACATTATGTTTTGTATCTTTTGCTTATGCTTAATAACATAACTATGGATTTGTGGAATTGATTTGTGTTGAAGTTTTAAAGTTGAATTTTTGTGACAACTGATTCACCCCCCTCTCCGTTGTCTTGCATCCTTTAACAATTGGTATTAGAGCTTTGGTTCCTTGGTGAAGAGCTTAACTATTTGAGGAGGATCCTGAAGGTTATTTAGATGGATGATAAAGTAGAGCTCTGGACTACTCTTGAGGATCTTGACAAAGTGGAAAGAGAAAACAAAGATTTGAAAGAAAATCTTGATGATGCAAATGAATGTGTTTGAATTTTTAAAGAACAGTTGAAGAAATTCAAGGAAAGACATAGAGAAGTAAGTTAGCAACTGAAACAAGAGATAATTGGACTGAAGGTGTCGGTAGAAGAAAATAAAAGAATTGAAGAATGTTTGAATACATTGGTGCAGAATAAAGTTGATGAATGCACTAGACTTGAACATAAAGTGGTGAATCTGAGGATTGAACTAGAGAAGGCAAAGCTTTGTGAGAAAAATTTTAAATCTAGCTTTGATAGGCTTGAGGAATTGCTTGCAAGACAAAATTCAAGTAAAGACAAAGCTAGTTTGGGAAATGATGCAGGTGAAAGTTCAAAGGGAAATAAAATGAACTAGGACAAAGGGAAGTAGAAGAGGAAGTTTACAAGAAGACAACCTGTGAGACAATCTAATGCATAGAGGTATCCTTCTTTTAATGGTGCTTGTTTTTCATGTAATAAATATGGTCATAAAGCAACATAGTGCAGAAGTAGAATGAATTAGTTTTCTGGCTCTTTCTCTGGACAATGTTTTTCATGCAAGAAGTTTGGACATAGGGCTACTGAGTGTAGATCTTAGGTGGGAATGGTCAGTAGGGTGATGATGATTTTTTTTTATGGAGACATAATGAATCAACCCTTTAATGGCTACTGCTATGCATGCAACAAATTTGGACACAGGGAAAATCAATGTAGGTCGAGAGGTATTGGAAGTTAGACTAATCAAAAAGGTGTTATCTACTATAACTCCAATAAACCTGTACATATCTTGAAGTTTTACAAAAGTAAGAATGGAAAGAAGTCTGCTCTGGTAGAGAAGAATGATCTGGCAAGGAAGATTGACAAAGAAGAAATGAAACAAGAGATGAACAAGATATGGAAGATGAAAGAGGAAGAAGAGGTAAAACCTGAAAGTATTGATGGGTTTGTGCCCTCATTCGGTACAGACAACTTATTTGGGAATGAGGTCTAGCAAGGCCTTAGGGGGAGTATTATCAGAAAAATCATAAAACCCCCTGTTGTATGGTGTTTCAGAGGCTAGAATGAGGATGGTATGTGAAAAATGGGTATTCAGAGGTTTTGGAAAAAGAACTGAAAGAAAACATGTTGGCATAGAAGTTTGCGGGCCGATTTAGGGTTTCCTGTGCTAAGAAGGATGTTTTTTTATAGCTTTTTGGTGTTTGCCACATCTAATGTGTGGTTAGGGAAAATTCATGGTGTATAAGTTGTAAAATTGTGAGTCTTCTTGGTTATTCGAGCATTTGAAGAACCTAATCAATGTTGGAGTGATCTTGAAGCGAGCGTGAAGTAATTCTGGAAAGAATTTGAAGAAATTAACTCAGGCAATCAAGAATTCATTTCTCTGTTTACGATAAGGGTAGAAGAAGAAAATAAAAGAAGTCTCAAATAATAAATTAAAGAAAGAATAGAAATGGAAAAATAATTGAGTGATGACATCCTTCTAAAGCTAAAAGGAGTTGAGATAGAAGAATTTGATCATAAGAAGGTGAAAGAATTGGAACTAGGACTAAGCCAAGTCGAATTGCAGAACATCAAAACCCTAGGTATGGATTTGTGGAGTGAATTTCTGTGGATTGTCGATAAAGAATTCATCTTGTTCTTATTGAATCATTTTAAGAATCAAAGCATTGCATTGGAAAAACCCTACTTGGTTACAAAGAAAGCGATTGAGGTAGTCATTGGTTTATGTAGTATAAGTGATCTTCCTGGAAAGAAAACTATTAAATACAAGGATGTGGAGGAATTAATAGGTATTAGCAAAGACCCACGAGCTTTATTGATAGATAGTCTTGAAGATTTGGTTGTGAGGTATGTGACATACGACATTTCTTATGAGATTTATTTTAGAAACTGTGAAGGTTCCACATCGACTATTACTATTCATATTGCACACATGATGGTTAAGGAGAATAAGAGGTTTGATTTGTGTAGCTTTTTACTTGAAAATATTTCTGAGAATATTTGAATGTCTATAATTGAGGGTTATCCATTTCATTTCAGATCGCTGTTGGTATGTTTGGTGTTTTACTTTTTAAATTCCCTACCGGGAAGATATAATGTGGTATGGGAATCCAGGATTCCAATTGGAAAATAGATTTACAAGTATCTGAAGACATTGTTAGGCAGTGCAAATTTGTGCAAGTCTTATTTCACATCTCTAAAATCAAATCTTTGCTCTAGTATATTTTTATTGAGTTAGTTTGAGGTGGGCTCTTCCTCCGGTAAAAGAGAATTGGAGATTGCCATTATTGAATCCCCTTTGGAATCGAAGAAGAAGAAAGCTATAACTAAAGATATCATTGCCATTTCAAATGAAAAGGAGAATGTATCCTCTGATGATATCCAATCTATGTTGATTAAGGGGAAGATGAAGAAGCTTGGTGAATTATGGAGTGCAACCTCTCCTATTGACAGATTGAAGATTGATGATGAGTTGGTAGAATACCTACTTCAAAAAGGTATTGATGTATCAGCGATTTCTAATTTCTTGCCGAAAAATCTTGTTGATATTGTTGAAGAAAGAATGTTGCTTGAATGTACGGAAGGACACAAATTTGAATCTTTGGTTGAGAAAAGGTGTAATAAAACTAAAGGGAGATTAGCTGAACTAATTATGGAAACAAAGAAGTGTATTAAAAAGATATCTGATATTTACAAGTATTGTCTCCAGTGGCCTGCTATGGTAGACAATTTTAGTAGAAAAATTGAAGCAATTGAGTCTGAAGTAAATAGTATTGGAAAGAATTTTGACATCTTTGAAGATAAAGAATGAAAGAAAAGGTTGAGAGTTGGCTAACTACAAGCTGCGCTTGTTGTTGTGCAAAGGAAGATAGATGATGTAGTGAAGACCTTTTGGCTTCTTAAGGAAATTGTTGAGGTCTGGTTAGAACATATGTCTGAGATTCTTGCTGATGCTAAAGCTATTGAAAGACAAAGTTCACATTGTTCACCGTCTTTTACTTTGTTGGGAATATTGGAAAGCATTTGTACTTGAATGAAGTTTGCTACTTTCAATTGGAATAAGCAACATCCAGTTCTTGAGAAGAGATATAAGAAATTTTTTCAGGTGAAGAGTGTTATCTTTACTTGAATCCTGAATGTTTTATTTCTGTTGTTTTTATGGTATAGAAGAAGAGAAGAGGAAGCAAAGTGAATTTTTGGAATATTTGTGACTCTTGATGTCACCATTTTTGCATACATCTTTTTGGCTACCCTTTTCCATTGATGTCAAAGGGGGAGAGATTAGAGTTAGGGGGGGAAATTGGAATTGGAGAGTCTTTTTTGATATGCTGGGAGAGTTTGATGAAGAAGCTTTTTGTTACATTTTGCCATCAATGACAAAGGGGAGATTGTTGGAAAAATGAAGAAGATTGACTATCTCTATAGTTTTTGTGTTGTCATTGATGTCACCATGATTATTACTACAAGTCTAAGAATATGACTAATATGGTATTTTGGTCCGGTGTCTGAATTGGTACTCGTGTTGCTCTCTCCAGTATTCTTGTCCGTACTCTGCAGTTAACTATTATCACTTGCAGTTTTGGGAAATGGTTTGTAGGTGTTGGGAGAATGTACTTACAAGATCTTACATATTAATATGTTTGTATGGTATATCAACATTTCTATGGTGTTTACAAAAGTGTTATTAGGTCTATCCTTGGCCAACCTAATGAATGGTGAAATAATTTTTTGTAATGCAGATATATGTGCAACCTGTCCTAGGTCGATGCCAACTTGATAAAGCATGTTGGGAAGATTTTGGAATTACTTGAAGTTGACTACTAGAATTTTTGGTAAATATGATTATGCATCTAATTAGGCTGACCTAATTGATGCTTGCGAAGAAGATCATGTATATATATTGGACAAGGTTGAATATTGCAAGGAGCAAATTGGTGTTGTTGTGTGATAGTGTGTGATTAATGAAGCAACAATAAATGTGAAGAAGAGTGAATATAATGAAATATGTTGTCTGTATATTGAGAATCACCAAAACTATATCAACACTTGTCAAGTGCACTTTTGTCAGTTCTTTTTGGCTATAAAGCCTTCTTTTGTTTTGTAAATCCTTTTGTAGGCAGTGAGCCTCCCTGTAAGCATCGAACTTTTGTATTTGGGTAGTGAGCCCTTGACAGTGAGCCTTATCTTTTCTATTCTAGAAAAAAAATTATATTGTGAGTTAATCCCCACCGTGGTTTTTCCCTCATTGGGTTTTCCATGTAAATCTAGTGTTCAGTGTGTTATCTTACATTCTGTTTTATATCTCTTACTTATGCTTAATAACAAAACTATGGATTTGTGGAATTGATTTGTGTTGAAGTTTTAAAGTTGAATTTCTGTGGCAACTGATTCAACTCCCCTCTTAGTTCTCCTATATCCTTTAACACATATGTCTCTTTGATAAGCATAAGTCACCATGATGAGGCAATCAACAAACTATCGAGGGGACCAAAAAACTGTCCCATCGAAAGACAAATGTCTCATCGATGAGACATGTAGACATCACCAACCAAGGAAATGGGGCTAGTCGCTTCACAGAATGAATGACATAAGTTGTTACTTATGTGACCTTCAACCTATAACATCAAGTCAGTGATGAAATAGAACTTGCTTGAACATTGTGACTGAAAACATATTAGGGTTTATCTGTAAACCCTAATATCACCCGAGAGCAGAACATTTTTGGGCGCATCCTTCACTTTCTCAACCTATAGAGCACATCATTGGAATTCTCTCGAAGAACCCATATTGAACTTGCTGCCTATTTACACCTTTCTCTACTAGAAGAATCCTCTACAACCTCATGTTAATCTTGCATGACAATAATGCAATATTTGAGAAACTTAGCAACATTTGCAGAACCATGCTTCTTTCATTAGCAACCTATACCATAACTTCCAAAACTAGATCCACTACATCTCCATAACATCTAGACACACCACTGAACTATTATCATGCCAACAATCTCCTTTTCATGATTTTCTCTATTGAAATCAATGACAACATAGTAGCATATGCATTTACCAACAATCTATACCCATGCTCCTCTATTCACTACAAACCTTATCTCTTCTTGAAATTAATGACACTTTCCATTAATTCCATCACATTTCTTAGGATCATATCCATCCTCTCCATCTGATCCCCTTTTGACATAAATTACAACTATATTCCAATAATATCCTCCTTTGTCATTGATGGAAAAACTTAAATGCTCAATGATACCAATTAACCACTTTGACATTTGTGCTAGTATCATCTTTACTTATAATTATGTTTTTGCTTTGTACAATGCTCCTCTTTGAGTATTTTCATGAATTTCTCCCCCTTTGACGTCAATGGAAAAGGGATCATGGTGTAGGAGCACCTACACCTTATGGATAAAATGTGATCTTTCAAAAGGTTTGATTGGTGGTCATTAGGTCAGTAGGGGTGTTTTGAGTCAATTTAAGTTAAATAAGGTTTAAAAGACCATTTATTATGTAATTGAATGGTTTAGAGTCATTTGAGTCTAAATGTAAAAAAAAATTGAACAAGAATGCAAATATTGTCAAGTGTAAAATAAAAGTTGTCAAATGCAGTTTTAGGGGAATATGAAGAGATTCAGACTTTAAAAGGTAGTTATGAAGTTTTGTTGGTTATGTTTGGAGGGAAAAATTTTATATAGCCTCTTGAAGGCTCAAACAAGGTTGTTGGTTCAAATATTGAAGCATTCAAATGAAAAAACACAACGTTGTCTTCTGTATTTTTCTGTGTTTTCAGGACTTCTTCTATCCTGTACGATCTGTATAGACTACTTGATGATCTGAAATATTTTGTGTTCAATGGTAACATGTGTTAGATCTTATTTCCATCCCTTTTGAAGGTTTAATATTAAGTTTTGAGAGAGATCTACCTATTTTTCTGAGACTGCCTATGATAGGCCAACAAGGTTTGTGTTTGAAGTTTTATTAATGTAGAAGCCATTCCTCCTATTGTTGTTTCATGTTACTCAGAGGAATGGAATGTATTATGTTAATTTAGATGTTCATTGGTGTTAGGAGTTGAATAAAGTGTTTTAATGGCTTGGAGGTGATGCCCTAGGGCTGGGTAGAGCAAAAATGCATATGAAAAGGAGTTACTAAAGAGTGGATTTGGAAAAATATGAATGGTATTGAATTTGTGTGAGATTTTTAGGAAAGTGTAGATCATTTATAATTGGTTTGGAAATTTGGAAGAGGTTGGAAAGCCCTAGAGATATGACTTTCATTAAAACCCTAGTGTATTGCATGTAAATGGAGGGTTTGTGAGATCAACGTTGTAAGACCTTGTATGTGGAAACAAATGCTGAAATTTGAAGTTTTGACACCTAACTTATGACT
Organism: Sequoia sempervirens; assembly: GCA_007258455.2. NCBI lineage: Eukaryota > Viridiplantae > Streptophyta > Pinopsida > Cupressales > Cupressaceae > Sequoia > Sequoia sempervirens. Next base: position 278,944,158 of record VDFB02105785.1, on the reverse strand, counting down.
TTTTGATGAGTTTTTGTGAAGGGAAGATGATTAGGAGGGACCTCCTTTGTTAAATTGGGCTAATTGAGTAGCCTTTTGCAGGGCCAGTTTGTTGTTTCTCCATGTTGGTACAAAGAAACCTATTGATCTTTTAGGGAAATGTTTTGGGATCTGAGACAAGTCTAATTTGATGTTTGGTTGGCCATTGTATGACCTTCTCTAAAAGATAACTCCATTTGATGAATTTGGAAGGATAAAAGCATCTTGTTGGGTGTTTTAAGGGAAGTTGGGTGATTTTGTGATCAAAGGTTGGTTTCATTGTTTGAGTCAGGTTATTTGGTGTTGAATAGTGAGTTTATCCACTTTGTATTGCATCAAAGTGGTATCAAAGCTTTAGGAACAAAATCTTTTGTTGGTGATTTGATTGATTTTTGTAGGTTTGTAGAAAGGTGATTGGAAGGTGAGGTGAAAAATTGGTGAAGATGCCTCCTAAGAACATTGGTGCTACTAGAGAGTTGCAAGATCTAAAAGAGAAGCATTCTCAAACAAGGTTGAAGGTTCAAATATTGAAGCATTCAAATACAAAAAAACAAAGTTTTCTTCTCCATTTTTCTGTGTTTTTAGGACTTTTTCTATCCTGTACGGCATGTACAAACTACTTGATGCTTTGAAATATTTTGTGTTCTATGGTAACATGTGCTAGCTCTTATTTCCATCCATTTTGAAGGTTTAATATTAAGTTTTGAGAGAGATCTACCTAGTTTTCCGAGATTGCTTGTGATAGGCTAGCAAGGTCTATGTTTGAAGTATTAATGTAGAAGCCATTCCTCCTACTATTGTTTCATGTTACTTGGAGGAATGGAATATATTATGTTAATTTATATGTTCATAGGTGTTAGGAGTCAAATAAAGTGTTTTAATGTCTTGGAGGTGATGCCCTAGGGTTGGGCAGAGCAAAAATGCATATGAAAAGGAGTTACTAAAGAGTAGATTTGGAAAAATATTAATGGTATTGACTTTGTGTGAGATTTTTAGGCATGTGTAGATCATTTTTGATTGGTTTGGAACTTTGGAAGAGGTTGGAAAGCCCTGGAGATATGAATTTCATTAAAACCCTAGTGTATTGCATGTAAATGGAGGGTTTATGAGATCAACAATGTAAAAACCTTGTATGTGGAAAAAAATGTTGAAATTTTAAGTTTTGACACCTAACTTATGACTGTTTGATGAGTTTTTGTGAAGGGTAGATGATTAAGAGGGACCTCCTTTGTTAAATTGGGCTAATTGAGTAGCCTTTTGTAGGGGTAGTTTGTTGTTTCTCTATGTTGGTACAAAGAAACCTATTGAGATATTTTAGGGAAATGTTTTGGGATCTGAGACAAGTCTAATTTGATGTTTGGTTGGCCATTGTATGACCTTCTCTAAAAGATAACTCCATTTGATGAATTTGGAAGGATAGAAGCCTCTTGTTGGGTGTTTTAAGGGAAGTTGGGTGATTTTGTGATCAAAGGTTGGTTTCATTGTTTGAGTCAAGTTATTTGGTGCTGAATAGTGAGTTTCTCCACATTGTATTGCATCAAAGTAGTATCAGAGCTTTAGGAACAAGATCTTTTGTTGGTGATTTGATTGATTTTTGTAGGTTTGAAGAAAGGTGATTGGAAGGTGAGGTGAAAAATTGGTGAAGATGCCTCCTAAGAACATTGGTGCTACTAGAGAGTTTCAGGATCTAAAAGAGAAGCATTCTCAAACAAGGTTGTTGGTTCAAATATTGAAGCATTCAAATACAAAAAGACAACGTTTTCTTCTGCATTTTTCTGTGTTTTCAGGAATTCTATCATGTACGACCTGTACAGACTACTTGATGCTCTGAAATATTTTATGTTCTATGGTAACATGTGTTAGCTCTTATTTCCATCCATTTTGAAGGTTTAATATTAAGTTTTGAGAGAGATCTACCTAGTTTTTTGAGATTGCCTGTGATAGGCCAACAACGTCTATGTTTGAAGTTTTATTAATGTAGAAGCCATTCATGCTACTGTTGTTTCATGTTACTTGGGGGAATGGAATATATTATTTTAATTTATATGTTCATAGGTGTTAGGAGTCGAATAAAGTGTTTTAATGTCTTGGAGGTGATGCCCTAGGGTTGGGTAGAGCAAAAATGCATATGAAAAGGAGTTACTAAAGAGTAGATTTGGAAAAATATGAATGGTATTGACTTTGTGTGAGATTTTTAGGCATGTGCAGATCATTTGTGATTGGTTTAGAACTTTGGAAGAGGTTGGAAAGCCCTAAAGATACGACTTTCATTAAAACCCTAGTGTATTGCATGTAAATGGAGGGTTTATGAGATCAACAATGTAAAAACCTAGTATGTGGAAAAAAATGTTGAAATTTGAAGTTTTGAAACATAACTTATGACTGTTTGATGAGTTTTTGTGAAGGGTAGATGATTAAGAGGGACCTCCTTTGTTAAATTGGGCTAATTGAGTAGCCTTTTGCAGGGGCAGTTTGTTGTTTCTCCATGTTGGTACAAAGAAACCTATTGAGATATTTTAGGGAAATGTTTTGGGATCTGAGACAAGTCTAATTTGATGTTTGGTTGGACATTGTATGACCTTCTCTACAAGATAACTCCATTTGTTGAATTTGGAAGGCTAGAAGCCTCTTGTTGGGTGTTTTAAGGGAAGTTGAGTGATTTTGTGATCAAAGGTTGGTTTCATTGTTTGAGTCAATTTATTTGGTGTTGAATAGTGAGTTTCTCCACCTTGTATTGTATCAAATCACTCCTCTTGAAAGCATTCTCCTTTGCTCATCCTTGTGAGCATCTTCACAACTTTCTCTCTTATTCTCTAGTTTGTGCATTACTCATCCTTTCTCCTCTACTTTATTGAGGTCACCATACTGCTATAGCCTTCACTTCTTCCTAGCAATGGAAAAATGACTCAGCTCCTCCTTTGACTGATACCAACTGAAGAATTTTTTTTTCTCTCATGCCAATCACTGCATTCAACCTTTTTACTACAATGCAAAAACCATATGCTCTAACCGCTCTGTACCAATTTAAAAAAATGACTAATTCCAGTTGAAGTGCCATTACATACTTAGTGCCAATTAGGTCTGATATCAATTATAGATATTCTGATTCATGTTCTGTGTGAATTGAATCATATACTTGACACCAATTGATGATATCATGCCCTAATACTGATTATTATTCTGATACCAATAGAAGCTCCCCCTTAGACCTTGCTCCATTCTTCACTGGCTTCATTTTAGGGGCTCTGTACCAACTAACCTGTTCTGAACCAATTTTAATGGTCTGATACCAATTTAAAAACAATATACATAGAACAGTTGCCTTTTAGTCATATCTCTTCTCTTACAGGAAAGAAGCGTTTCTCTTAACGGAGCATCTACTCCACTTTTTCTTCAATGATTGATACCAATGGTTGATATCAATTATTGCAACTGACTATCCATTTCATTGTTGATGTTCTTATCCTCTGGCGAGTATTTCAAAGAGAGAATGTGACCATACATTCACTACCATCACATCATTAGAAATTTGTAAAACATGTTTTACCTGACTTGATATCTTTCTTCTCTTTCTAGGGATAAATAAGATTCCAATTAAACTTCCCTTGGACTCATGTCCCATCACTACAAATTAGTGATGTAAAGAAGAAGTAGCCTCATGGAGCACTTCCTGCTAGTATTTCTCTCTCTAGACCTTCTTTGAATGCCTTTCTGTCACACCTACCTTCTTCACAAAAGTATGTTGACAATTATTTGCTCTGGATGGTGTATCTTTCCTTGTATTCTTCCTCTTTCTCTGTGTTGTAGGTCTTACAAGATCTAATCTACAATATTTAGCTATGTGACCAAAGTTGTCACACTTGTAGCATACATATTTCTTATAGGAGAAAATGAATTTCTATTTACATATTTAGTGCTTCTTCTAAGTGCAACTCTACATTCTCTAGACCTATTTCCAAATTAATTGAAAGTATAACAATAACCATTAAAATATGGAGAGTACCTAGTCATAGCGTTCCTTTGAACATGGCGAGATGACCTTCTTGTCCTTTGCTTCTTCATGTGAATCATCCTTGTAAATATTTCTTTATCAGTTTCCTTTGTATGCTGCTTCGTTCTCAAATTTTCAGGGTTTTATTTCTCCATCTTCTTCTCTGCTATGATCATCTTCTTTTTATCTAGATTTTTCATCTCAGCAGTGGCAGGCTTCTTTTCTTCTTTTGCTTTCTTCACTCCAGCAGTTCCTTTTCCCGATTTTTCTTTTCTAGAGGTATTTAATTTGGTATTGCTTGTGCATGCTTCCTCTACATGTGTTTTCAAATTAGTTATCATTTGGTTAGAATCTTCAAGGCTTTTAGTTAGTCTTTCTATCTCTTTTTGTGCATGCAACCTTTGTTCTTCATTCTCCTTCTTGAAACTTTTAATCTCATTTAGAGCACAAATGAGTTTACCTTCAAGGTCCACTTCTTCTTCTTCTTTACTAGAGGTTTCAACTTCTTCATCATTGTCAGACCTCTCAAGCTCTTCATTAGAGGTGGTTCCAAATGGGTCACACCCATAGAAACTTCCATGTTCATCATTTGATCTACCATTTACATCAGATGATCCACCTTCTTCATCTATGGGGAGATTATTTTTCTCCTTATTCTTACTATCCTCTTTTTTCGTAGGATTATCCTTTTTAATGTGAAAGCATTCAACATCAATGGGACTTATTCTACCAGAATAAAAATGTTTAGTGGGTAGCTTACCTTTGCATCTTCTAGAGCCTCTTCTAAATATTTTGATGCAATCAACTTCCTCTTCATCAGTCTCCTTTGATCTAGAAGCAGATGCATCTATCATCTCCCTTCTACCTACAAAATTTCTTATGGATGTGTCTACAATATTCTCATCTTTACTTGTCTTCAGATTTTCAGATTCTCTTTCATATTTTTGAATCAAGGCCTTCATCTCAACTTTGACATCCTCTTTATACATTCTCTTCATCTTGTTCCAAAATTCATGCATTGTTTGACAATGTATGACTTTGACCAACATAGAAATTTACAGTCCATGAAGAATTATATCTCTTGCTGTAGCATTATCCTCATATGCCTTCTTTTCGACTTTAGTTATTGGAGGTGTAGTAGATATTGTATATCCATTTACAATTAACATCCAAACATAAAATCCTCTGAATCCCAAATAAGCTTCCATCAGTGAGCTCCAAAATTTTTATCTTGATCCATCAAAGATAGGTCCATCATATTCAAGTTAACTTTCCTAACTAACCATTGTGTTCACCTTATCCAAGATCTACCCTAAGCTAATTAAGCTTCTCCTAGGGAAACTAGGGCTCTGATACCAATTTTTGGAACACAATGATCTACTAAGAGGGGAGGTGAGTCAATAGATACTAAAACTTTGGCTCTCAAAAACATAATGCAAATTAGTTCCTTAGCTCCAAATACTTTGTGCAGATTTCCTACTCAAAGTCTTACTGTTTAGATTGAAAACTAAAAGATGTAAACATAAACATGCAACCAACACAAACCAAAACACCAAATATACATGGAAAACCCAAAATGGGAAAAACCACAGTGACCAAGGCTGCTTGAGTCTACTACTCAAATGAAACATCACAAAATAAATCTCTATCACAATGTTTAGGGATACAACCCAAGGATGCTTCAACACCTTGATTTAAGAGCTACAAGTCCAAGGAAGCAACAAATCCCTGATTTAGAAGCTACAACTTCAAGGATGCTACAACTCAGTATAATGAGGCTACAACCTCTGTGATACCGAACACAAGTATGCATAAAACTTGGTTCTACAAAACCTAATCATGCATCATTACATTCAATACATTGTTGCATATTTTGCAATACACACTCTACTGCTGAAGCTACACTCTCAGCAACACATCCTTTTGTAGTTCTCTCTTCTGCACATAGAAAAATCAATGTTCTATCTCTAACCCTCTCTTTGTGCTCTTTTTCACTTTCACATATACTCACCTAGATAATTATCTACATTACAGTCTAGGTTACTTCTTCTTACTCTCTCTGCTACAACTCAACTATGCATTACTCTTTTCAACTCTCTCTATGCTTGTAGAATACACTCACTGCTCACTCATGGAAGATACACCAACAATGACAATTATCTAGATTTGATTTCTTTTTCATTGACCCACAATCCATACCTCGAGATTATCTCCACTGTTTAGATCATCTCTAGCTTATTGCTAGGGTTTTCTTCACATACTAACTTCACTAGTAAACTTCCTCTACCTCGAGCCACATAACATTTAATTCTATTATAGAGAATTTGCTAAGAATAACAACTCATGAAACCCTAGAATCAGATATGTATTAAATGCATTCTCTTGTTCATTCGATCTAATTTTATCTTGATGATATCTTCGATCTGTATCCCCACCTTGAAGATCAAATCTTCACCGACCTTGGTCACAGGTACAACTAGACCAATTAATTCCTTCACCTGAGTCAGTTACTAGTCAAGAACCCTTGTTCGCACTGTTGATCTGTTATAGATCTTTGATTTTGAATTCTAGTCGTTGATCTTCTCCTTTCACTCCCTAATCTTGTGATGCTCGTTCATTTTCGTGTCTTGAAATCCTGACCATTCGATAAGCAGAACGATCATTCAAATCTCCTTTGTCAATCTTAGGGTTTAGTTTCAATGTGCATCACATGTCGCTCTATCGAGGAAATATTTACCAAATTCTCATCGACGTCCACCATTCTCTTCAATTTTCTACTCGCTCATCATACGTAGGATCTACTGATTGTCACAGAACTCACAACAAGGATGTGAATTGTCCATCAATCTTGTGAGCACCTTCAAATCCCCATTGTCGAATTAGCATTCTTCAAATTTGCGTTGTTAATCTTGGGGGTATTTATCATGTTGCTTTGTTGAAGAGACATATACCATAGTCCTACCGACATCTATCTTTATCTTCGATATGAATCACCTTCAAACACATGAGAAGAAACATGGGCCCATATTCCACACAATTCATAATGAGGATGTGAATTTCCTATCAAGCAATCACTAGTCACCATCTATCAGTAGACATCACCATCCAACACCGTCACCTTCTTATTGGGTCCCACTTTTCTTTTCACCTTATTGCCCCATCAAAGAGACATTTGAATAAATCCCACTGAAACCATCATGTCACTTCAATGAGTGAATGTTCCTCTTTATCATTGTGTTGAAAAAAAATGATTCGAATTCCTACCAAACTATCGATGTCTCACCGATGGAATGGTGATCAGGTTGTCGAGTAGACATCCTTCAACGTCTTGCCAACACCATTTTGTATCACCGATGAACCTTAGCTCAAATTTTTTATCACCATCATCAGGTCCCACTACTATATGTTGACTGACATGGAAGCTTTCCACCAATCCAACTAACCCTGTGCATTTGATTGGGCCCCACCAAAATTTCAGTGCGACATGCAAGAACCATTAGATCCTACTGCATTAATCATCACCATCAATCTTCCACCATTAGAATGTCACCAAGAAAATCATGAAACTGCCTCTGATTTGCATCTCTCTCTGATCAAGCACATATCAAAATATCAAAGAGACACCCAAATAGATCTTAATGACGATCATCAATCATGTTGATGAAGGCCATTGATGACATCTCCTATCAACCTCATCGCAATGTCATAGCTCTGTAATCCACAACAAGGATGTGGATTATTGTTCACTCAATGTTGTCATGCCACATGTCATCTTCATCATCACTGTCACCCACATCATCATGACTGGGTCCCTCTCCAACACTGCTTTCACATTTCCATGTCGAAGAGACATTGACAAAGGTCTCACCGATGCCATATAGTCTCGTTGATAACGCTTCCATGCTCCTTGTCACTCCATCGAGGAGACTTCTCCTAGAATCTTTCCGATATGCCTGTTGGGATTGTAAATTTCTGCCTAATTTCACAAAATTTTATCCCCCTAAGTCCCTTATGAGTCCTTATCGTAAGCACATCTTCCCTTCCATCATGACATCCGGCTTACATTTTGCATACTTTATCCCGTGTTTCCATCATGTCATGCATTTTTCACATTCTGGTCTATCTCGGCGTAATAGCATTTGGGTCTCTCTGATCCATTTTCTGCTAGCAAACGTCTGTTGCCTATCGGCAAGACGTTTCTATTGTTTCGGCGATAGAAAAGACACATATTGGTATAGGAGTCATATTCGGGTGAAGTTCATAACGAAATATGAATGTCTTGTCAAAAGGCGTATCAAAGGTTCTATCGGCAAAGGATTGAGGCCTCGATATAATGTCATGGAAATCTCCACATGTCATACCGACTATGCACAAGTATTCATTTCGGCCAAATTGATGAGTATCGGCGTAGGGTCACAGCAGAAACATTTTGTCTCTCCGACTGGCACATGTGGAAATGTTTTAGCCAAGCTAAAAGTTTTTGACAGGTGGTCTTGGCGATTGAGCATTGTCTTACCGACCGGCGACGAGGAATGTACATCGGTGAGACTAAAGTATATCGGAGTAGTGTCTTGCCGAAGGCAACTAGTCTTGCCGATAAGATGTGAAGAGGGTCATTAGCATAGGGGGACTTTGTCGGTAGGAGTTTTCTATTGTCCCGACAACTCGGGAGATAAAGGAACTTTCGGCGGAACAAGGTGGATTCTCTATAAGGTCTTCCTGACACCATCAAGTTACAACGACAGTGAGTTAGAGCAAGGTGCATTTCGGTGAGAGTTATCTTGGGTTACAGTGACATATGGGAAGCGAAGTATGTATCGGTAGAGCATAATCAAATCTATGTGACATCTTGCCGATGGAAGAAGGCTACAGCAAAATTTCTTGTCTTCGATGTAGCGAACTAGTGGTCACAGCGAAGCGCGAGGAGCAGAGGAACGCAGGTAGGAGTGATTAACATTATTTTTCCTTTGTCATACTTTCAGGACTGTCTTTGAAAAGGGTTGGCGATTGTTTAATACATAATTCAAACGCTGTGGGATGACATGTGAGATTTTCTAAAATGCCGTTGGGGGCTGACATGAATTCGAAACGATATGATTCCTAATGCTGGTGTATAAATATGCACCGGGATTGTAATTGAGTATCAGGAGATTTTAGATGAGATTTTAGATCACATACAGTAGATTAGGAATGGCTACAGTAGAATAATTTTCTCTTATCAGAGACTATGTGCATGTTTTAAAATGGAAAATTCAATGGGAATCAACCGGTGTGGCAGGTTATTTTTGGTATCAATTGTCTATTGAGTTTATTGAAAAATATTGCTGAAGCTGTCTCCAATTTGATTCTTTCTGGTTGTTTAAATTGGCATAACAAGTTTATGTTCAGTTCGTCAATGCACATTTGTTGTATTTGTGTGATTAATTAACTGGTTCTCTCAAGTAAAGATTAAATCCTTCTCGTTGATCACAATAATCAGGAAGATTCATCTGGATTATTAAAGAAGAGATCAGTAGTCATAATCTTGCATTGTTTATACGAGTTATGAATAGATCATATGCCTGTAATTTTATTTTCTTCCAGAATAAGTTGCCCACTTCTATTTCATTTGACTCCACATACCCAATAAGGCACTGGTCTCTACAATTTCATTATTTGAATTCATTCAATCTCTTTTTATCAGTTAATTAAGCATTCTAGGATTTAGATCAGAAGATAGCTATCAAGTTTGGTTTCATTTGTTCACTGTTATCTGCCATTGGGGCCAAAGCATTTCAAGAAAGATAATCACAAGTTAAGTCTGCACTATTCAGAAAGGTACACCCACCCAGGTTTGTAGCACCTAAAGAGTAGAAGGTTGAGTTCTCTTGACCTTGTCTGTTACCCTAAAGCATATCAGGAGATTGGCAACCTCTTGAGGCATTCAACCTGCATTTTTGAGAGCTAACAATGCCCTTGTCATGCCGATAAGAAGATCATTGACCATTGAAGAGAAATCTCCCATTATCTCACACAGTGATCAATCTCTCCTTACTCCTTATCAATCCATTGGAGATTGATCCTTAAAATTCCTACCGAAAGAATTCTTGTCACTTCAACAAAGCCCACACACACTGAAGCCATCTCATGCAAGTTATAGATCCATATTCCAAGGTTCAAACAAGGGTTTGGTGAGTTGTGACATTGCATTTGTTCATTCATCATTCCTTCATGCTATTTAATTTCATTATAAAGTTTAATTACCAAAATGGGGTTTGACCAAGCAAATCCCCATTCACCAACAAAACAATATTTTTCCCTCTTGATGTGTGTTTGCATATTTTAGGCGGAAGATCTCTTGGGGAGAAAAAATTCAAAGTTTTCAAAGTTTCATTTGTTGTCATCACTCTTGCAATTTCACAAAAACTGACCTACAAAATTTATTTCCAGCTTTTCAACTATGAGATTCAGGAATCTAGGAGTTTAGACACAACATAAGAGAGCCTAGAAACCATTTTTATAGAGCCCTATCCAGGACCCATTCGCCATAGGGAAAATGAGTCCTTAGTTTTCTTTGAAAAGACACTTTTGGTGACTGGTAAACACCACTTTCCCATTCTCAGATCTGTATTTTAGTTTTTGGTTCCATTAGAATTGAGGTTAACCTTCTAGAGGCACTTTATAGCTTGCATTTTGGAGTTGTTTTTATATTTTTAATCTTTCTCCACAAAGTTCCGTTAAATAATTAGGACCCCCATCCTTACATAAAAAGGAAATTTGTAGGCTCACACCTTGATTTGACTCACCTTTTGGTTGATAGTCATTTCATTGTTTGGATCTCATTTCTTGAATGAAATAGTGGAGAATAAGCTTATCTACTATAATTTTGGTGAACCCCCTTTTTATTTCAATCAACCCCACAAAAACCCTATTTTTCACCTTTTCAAGGGATAATAGTTTAAATGTTGAGGGCTTAAGAGTTGAGGGTTGAGGGTTTAAGGGTTAATGGTTGAGGGTTTAAGGGATTAGGGTTAGGGTTGAGAGATTAAGGTTTAAGGGTTGAAGATTTAGGGATTAGGTTTTAAGGTATAGGGTTGAGGGTTGATGGTTTAGGGATATTTAAGGTTTAAGGTTTAAGGGTTGAGGGTTGAGGGATTAAGGTTTATGGGTTGAGGGTTGAAGGGTTTAGGGTTTAAGGGTTGAGGGTTTAAGGGTTAAGGGTTAAGGGTTTAATGGTTGATAGTTTAATGGTTGAGGGTTAAGAGATTAGGGTTTAAGGTATAGGGTTGAGGGTGAGGATTTAGGGATAAGGTTTAGGGTTTAAGGGTTGAGGGTTGGGGTTGGGGTTGAGGGTTGAGGGTTGAGGGTTGGGGGCTTGGGGGTTGGGGTTGAGGTATTAGGGTTTAAGGTTTGAGGGATTAGGGTTTGAGGTATAGGGTTGAGAGTTGAAGGTTTAGGTATAGGGTCTAGGGTTTAAGATTTAAGGGTTGAGGGTTGAGGGTTTAGGGATAGGGTTTAGGGTTGAGGGTTGAGGGATAAGTGTTTAAGGGTTGAGGGTTTAAGGGTATTAGGGTTGAGGGATTAGTGTATAGGGTAGATGGTATAAGGAATAAGGTGAAGGCATATGGTATAAGGTATAGTGTGGGGTTTTTGAAAGGGTATCATATGGTATAGGGTATAGTGTTAAGTGTTAATGGTTGGGGATTAGGGTTTAAGGTATAGGTATGGTTGAGGGTTTAGGGATAGGTTTTAGAGTTTAAGGTTTAAGGGTTGGAGGTTTAAGGGTTTAAGAGTTGAGGGTATAGGGTAGAGGGTTGAGGGTATAAGGCATAGGGTGAAGGCATAAAGTATAGGGTATAGTGTTAAGTGTTAAGTGTTGATGATATATGGTTTAAGGGATTATTGTTAAGGGCTAATAGATTAGGGTTTAAGGTATATGGTTGATGGTTAATGGTTTAGGATTTAGAGTTTCAGTGTTGATGGTTGAGAGTTTAAGGGTTTAGGGTTTAATGGTTTAAGGGTTGAGGGTGTAAGGGTTTAATGGTTTAAGGGTTGAGGGTTGAGGGTTTAAGGGATAAGAGTTGAGGAATTAAGGGTTTAAGGTATAGGGTCGAGGTATTAGGGTTGAGGGTTTAATGTATTGGGTAGAGGGTTGAGGGTATAAGGCATAGGGTATAGGGTATGGTGTTAAGTGTTTATGGTTTAGGGTTTAGGGGGTTATTATTGAGGGTTGAGGGATTAGAGTTTAAAGGTTAAGGGTTGATGGATTAGGGTTTAAGGTATATGGTTGAGGGTCAAAGGATTAGGGTTTAAGAGTTGAGGGTTTAAGCGTTTAGGGTTTAAGGGTTTAGGGTTTAAGGGTTGAGTGATTAGGGTTTAGGGATAGGGTTTAGGGTTGAGGGTTGAGGGATTAGGGTTTAAGGGTTGAGAGATTAGGGATTAAGGGTATTAGGGTTGAGGGTTTAATGTATAGGGTAGAGGGTTTAGGGTATAAGGCATAGGGTATAGGTTATAGTGTTAAGTGTTGAGGGTTGAGAGATTAGGGTTTAAGGTATAGAGTTGAGGGTTGAGGGTTTAGGGATAGGGTTTATAGTTTAAGGTTTATGGGTTTAGGGTTTAAGGGTTTAAGGGTTTAAGGGTTTAAGGGTTGAGGGTATATGGTATAGGGTTGAGGATATAAGGCATAGGGTGAAGGCATATGATATAGGGTATAGTGTTAAGTGTTGATGGTATAGGTTTTAAGGGATTATTATTGAGGGTTGAGGGATTATGGTTTAAGGTTTGAGGTTTGAGGTTTGAGGGATTAGGGTTGAGGGTTGAGGGTTTAGGGATAGGGTTTAAGGGTTAAGGATTGAGGTTTTAATGGTTTAAAGGTTGAGGGTTGAGGGTTTAAGGGTTGAGGATTGAGGGATTAAGGGTTTAAGGTATAGGGTTGTATCATTAGAAATATAAGTCAATCATTGATAATAAATAGAAAAACTTTATTGAGAGCCATTGGAAGGTGCCAAAGAATTGAGGACACCAATGACAATGAATTATGGGCATTCTAGTGTAGACTACCACAAAAATATAAACCAATTTTTGAAGCATTGAGATCCCCAATTGAATAATTTTAGAAGAATAACACAAGGGTATCTCCAAATCAAAGGGATGTGGTAAGAAGGAGAATTGGTAGTCGAAAGTGTGAGCCACATACAAAGCATTTTTGGATATGACTCATACACAATTTTTTAGTAAATTTCTCAAGATGTATCCTCAAGTTAAAATTTTTCAAAGATATTTTGAAATGCTAAAGCCTTTCTATGTCAAAATAAACCACACATGCACTACTTGTTGTTGTAGAGTACATATTAAGTTTTCTAACCATTTTTATGTTTATCGGTCTATATGTTTAGATTTGCATAGTAACAATATTTTTTAGGAATGTGGCATATATGGCCCACCTACGTCTTCAAGAGACTTCATATCAATAATTTTATGTGAGAGGAAGGTCAATTATTCTATAAGAAATTATGCTTGGATGGAAAATTTCAGCATTGTGGTGGGTTGCAACATATGCTAATATGTGAACATATGGAAAGTACACATGTGGTTGGAAATGAACTAGTAGAATTAAACAAGTATAAGAAAATTGCCTACAATGCAAAAAATGGTAAAGCAACAAAAATGTATGCTTTGGTTATTCAAAAGATTCTAGTATATCAGTTTATGTCTACAAATCATGACAATATAATGTATGAGTATGCAAGGAATACCCATAGAGCTCGATGGTTGGACTTACAATTGAAGTTATGAAAGGACATATTGAAAATCCAAAAACATTCAAAATCCCGTACATCTAAAATCCAAAAAACATTCAAAAATTATAAATTCAAAATCCAAAACATCCAAAACACATCAAAAATCCATAAAAAATGTCAAAACATTGAAAATCCAAAAATAGGGACTTGTCAAACTATGAGTCTCTGAGATTGAACATATGCAAGGCCATCATTGATGTGCCCCTGAGACACCCTAGGTCAGTCTTTAGGAGTTTCTCATAATAAACTAAAATTCCATCAACTATTCATATCTCATCGACAATAAGTCAAGTTAGTCGAATTACGTGGTGTTTGTGTGTATAACATACACAAAGCTCATCTTTGATAAGCCCCCGAGGCCCCTAGGATAATATTTTAGGTTAGGTTCTTGTTCAAAACTTAGAAAATCCCTAAACATTCAAATATCAGAAAATCCCTTAACATTCATAAACTTAGGAAAACCCCAAAACATTTGGAAAACTTAGAAAATCCCTAAACATTCAAATATTAGAAAAGCCTTAAAAATTCAAAATCTAAAGTCTAGATCATAGGTAAATGAGTTATTGAAGTTTGTATCAATGGCTTATCACACACCTTATCCTAAATCAAATCATCTGATAACATGTCCTAGGATGTATCCTTCTAACAATGGGAATCAACATCAGAAATCACCTTAGCTATCTTCAACTGGAAAGAGATATAGATAGCACTGACTGTTTGTCTTTAATCTGTTGAATACACTAAATATTGAGAGGGGGGGTGAATCAATATTCTACTAACATAATTAATTACTAACCATCCAATTATCAATCCACATCTAGCTGCAAGAGTAAACCAAAACATAAAAGAGATCATAACACATTGACACTAGGATTTTTATGTGGAAAACCCAAAAAGGGAAAAACCACGATGATGATTAGCTCACAATATATTATAATTCGTTATAAGATATTACAGGGCTCACTACCAAGATACACTGTCCTTGAAAGGCTCACAACTTGAATACAAAAATGGCTTATTGCCAAGATATAGAAAGGTATGGCTCACTGCTAATTGATGAACTGGGTAAATACACCTTCAATGTGGAGATACTAGTTCTAGTTAGGCTCTAGAATACCAAAACTTCTGCTTCGATCATAGGCATACAAAAATATTAAAACCTTTGCACTATCAAACTTGTTACATCACTATATACCACACCATTCCTTCATCTATATCAGTAACCTTATATACTTCATCCACATCACTTACATATATATACATAGCTTCCTCTTTATACACCAATTAGGTCAGCCTAATTGAATGCATAACCCAAAAAGGTTTGTTGGATTAAATCAAAAGTTATTTTAGCACACTCAACAAATCATAGCAAACATAGATTAGGTCAGATGAGACCTAATAAAGAACTCTTTAAGATAAACAGTGCATAACTCTATCGTCCAAAATAATGCCGATCTTTTGTCACTTGGATAATTTAATAGGATCACACAAACTTGCTAAAAACTCGTTTATAGCTATAACCGATACTCTTGAGAAACATATCAAAAATTCATTAAATTTCCTTTTACTGAGAGGATTTTTGGATCAAGATACTAGATCAGTGTAGATATATAGTTTACTTAGCTAGTTACCAAATAGTGTTGGCATCAATGATAATAAACCCAGAGGTCACCTTCTTCATTCTTCCAACAATCTCCCCCTTTATCATTGATGAAAACATGTGCCAAAAATGAGACTTGATTATGTTAGAACTGTAAAATTTTGAAAATTTTACATTCAATTGTATTCATGAGTTTCCAAAATAAGTCCTCATCATAAGCATAAAATTCCATCCTCATAACATCTTGCTCATATTTTGTCATATGATCCATTAGAATCCATCTAGTCCTAGATATTTCATTGTATTACCCATATTGACAAGACAGAATGAAGGTCTCCCCGATCCATTTGGCATTGTTACTAATGTATGTCTTTGTAGCCTATCGGCAGGATACATTTTATTGTCTCGGCAACAGAAGAATCATATCGACAAGAGAATTATTATCGGGATGAGTCATAACAAACTCATGTGTCTCATCGACCAACGCATGAAAAGCATTTCAGCCAAACTAATGTTATCGGAGTGAGGTCTTATTGAAAGCATCGGGTCTTGCTGATAAAAAGCAAAGGGATTCCATCGGAAGACTATCAGGATGAAGTCATATAGTCTTTCCGACTCAAATGTCACACCGATAGAGATATGTATCGATGAGAAAAAAGGTCATCGACATGAGTTCCACCGAATATGAAAGTTACATGGATGAAATACTTCGGGGAGAGTCTCACAAAATAGAACATATTGGAGAAATAGGTTCGGCAAGACAATTGACATTGGTATGAGTCTTTTCGAGTTTTCAAAGTCACACCGAGGTGTGGTTTCATCGGTGTAAGTATGATATTGTCTCAGCGACTAGAAAGTTACCACGGGGTGTATCTTGATAAGACACAATGCAATCTATGAGATGTCTCCCCGACTCGGAATTGTCACAGTGACACATAATGTAGACACTGAAATCTGGTTTAAGCCTGCGACTTCAATATTCTTAATAATTCGTATTCTCCATGGTCATTATTTAATTATTCTCTATAGTTTTCATTTCTTCTATTAATTAAATAATCTTAATTATTTAATTAATTCACACTTTTCTTTATTCTATCTGATTAATTAAATAAACGCTTTTTATTTAATTATATTACTAATTAACCTTATCCTTCTTGTCAAATTAAATAAATTCTTATTTAATTTACTCTTTATCATACTTCAACTATAATTAAATAAATTCTTTATTTATTTAATTATTCATTTAAATCCCTTCATCACTTAATTAAATAAATCTTATTTATTTAATTATTCTTCAAATATCAAATCTTGAATTAAATGAATTATTTAATTCATGAATTCTATTTTAACACATTCCTCTATATTTAGATAATTGTGTGAGTTATCTAAGTATTCACTTGTACTCGAGTCAAAGATCTATTTCAAATCGCTCAGTTAACTCTTGCTTTAATGTCTGAGTGGCGTTCTCGAGTAATCTCTTCGTTAAATCATTCAATCATCCAGTGCTAACTCAATTGCGTGTACATGCAGATTAATTAAATATTCCTATTTAATTAATTAAACCTTGTCTGTGCATTCGAACAAGAGTTGCTTTAATCCATCTTCATCTTTGTCATGCAAAGATAATTCTTCTGTTTTCGAATACCGAACTCGAAGATTAAATCATTTATTTAATCTTTAATTCTATTTCTAATTTGTATCACTCATGTCACTACTGACAGTTATCAGAATGCATGTCTAATTAGTTGATCTCAATCGTCCATTGATCTTTCAATCTTGGCTTGTCATTCGAATAATCAATTTTCTATAAATTGATCTGTCATTCTTCATTCCAATCTCTCTCGAAAACTCGTGAAATCTTATGACTTTTGAGAGCACTTATCTTGAATCTTTGATGTTTTGCTAAATCACTATCTTAGGCTATACTTGCATGAACTTATGAGAAATCTGAGGGAAATTATACTACAACATCAAAATGGAGAAGGGCAATCGAGATGAATCATAGAAATACGTAGCAATTTGGTGAGATTGTTTAGTTTTATTTATGTTTTTGACTTTCCTTTGTTCTTTGTTGCTTAGCATTAGATTTGCATTTAGATTTGCATTGCATGTTTGCTCTTGATCTGTTTCTTTCTGCATTTTCTTGGCGTTACACATAAAACTAAAGTAATACCTGTTGGTAGGACTTCAAGGTTTCAGGGAGACTACATGATGTTTTGGCGAAAGGTTTTAATGAACATTGCAAAAGGTCATCGCCCCAGATTTGAAAATGTCTCACCAACAAGACATTTGATGCGATAGTATGAGTTTCAAATAAGTTTTCACTCGTGCTTCAACTGACACATTAATGGCATGACGAAATATAACAGGGAGAATTCAATTGAAAACATTTGTGTTGAATTGATAGCAGAAGAATCAACAAGGTGAACGCGGAGCCAAGGAATTCTTTCATTCTGAAGGCTTCAAGCAGATACAATAAGTTTTTACATCTTAATTCCTCTGGTTTTAATTACTGTAATTTTGAAGAATGGAGTCCCATAGCTCTGGAAAAGTTAAAAGTAGAAAACATAGTGAAGGCAGTCAAACAAAGGGGAAGAAACAAAAAATCGAAGGGGAACAAGAGGGCACAAAACGAAGATTGAATCAGGACCTCAATGACCAATTGCCTGGCTCTAGGCCTAAAGCCAGAAGATCTACACAACTTAGGGTAGAACTTGAAAAACTAGATGATAAATGCAAATTTATAGGAGACGTTTGGACTCAAATAAGAGGGTATGAATTGTTCAATTTCCATTATCATCAAAGAAATCATTTTGAACCAGTTTGCAATCCATGGAAGCTAAATTTGGGAAAATTGGTGTGCCCTAACGTATTTATAAATGCAGAATTGGTGAAATTGCTAGTTGATCATTATGACCCTAAAAATAAAGCTATTTGTGACCCGTCTGGAAAACCACAGATACATTTGTCAAAGGAGGCAATAGAGGAGGTTTTTAATTTGGGAGGGTTTAGCAATGAAGAGATCATATATGAGGAATTGGAGAAGGATTTCTCAAGAATGGATACGATTTACAAGGGTTGGAGGCTGCCAATTCATAGGACTAAGCATGATGGCAAACCAGTTCCTTTACAGGATAGTGATGGACCTCCGTATCACGTGGACCTATTTGAACCTTACATGAAGTACACTTACTTCTCAGTTTGCCAGGTATTGGGAATGGATGCCCCAGAATATATGTCAATTGTGCCAATGATAATTGCAACATATATCCAATACCACAATTCTAGGCCATTTGACTATGCCTCATACATTTTTAAGGGGATTGATTCAGGATTAATGGCTATCAAAGGAGGATCATCTACTTTTCATCTCAGGCATTACTCATTATTGATGCACATGGTGTTATACTTTGGACAAGAGTTGGGACTATGGCCTCTGGAGATGAGGGTTTCTCAGTTTAGTAAAGATGGTGAGACATTACCTATCCAATTGTGGACTGCTGTTTGGGATAGCAGGTTTGCTAATTCTAGCTTTATTCATTTTGAAGAATATTTTGTGAAAACATTATACAGATTGTACAATTATCCTTGTAATTATTCTCTATCTGAAGAAATAAAGAGATTTCTTCGACCAAAGGATTTCAATGGGCCAATTGATCATAATTGGGGAGATTGGTATTTCTTGGAGGGAGCTACCATGATTAGAATTTATGGGTTTGAAGATGCCCCTTTCCTTTTGCCAAAAACAGTCCCAAACAGAATTGCATATTTGGAGATTGTCAGACAGATGGATTACTACAGTGTAATGAATTTTAGCTCTTTTGGGAAGTAGGCTTTTATGCCTAGTACATTATGTTTTTGAGATTTTACTGTGTTGGCCAAAGAAGGATATAATTTGATCCTTGACAAGTTGCTTCAGTACAATATGAAGAGAGGACCACCCAGAAAGAACTTTGACCCATAAGGGTATATTAATTCTACTAAAATGAAGATAAACTTTGGAGGGTATCAACATGTTCCCTATCACTTTGATGATATGATTCAGAATCTAGAAGAAGAGGAAGCATAAACGGTGGTTGAAAGATATAATCAAGGGTTGCAAGATGCAGAGCAGTTGTCTTCTGGGGAAGAGACACCTAAAGATAATGTGCCACAAAGCCAACTTGGAAAGGCATCCAGATTAAGAACTCAACAATATATTTTCCCATCCAGAGAGTTGAGTATTGAAGAAAGTGAAGAGGCAGATGTGAGGAATATTGAGTACAGATCATTTGTTTTAGATGATGAGTTCATAAATTCCCCAGAATTCAAAGCATTTTTGTATAAACAGAAGGGAAAGGAAATAAGAGAGAAGGTTGATGATGTTACTACAGGAAATGAGGAGCAATTGTTGAATGAATTGAGGAGGTGTGTAGATGAAGAGATGACAGGTATGACCCCTGAGAAGGGGAGAAAAATGTTGGAAAATGTTGGTGTCATGATCTTTCCTAGGCTGGATCTCAATTCTGCACTTGTATTTGATAGTTTCTTGAAGGACAGTAAGGCTACACACAAACTTGACAAAGAAAAGGTAGCAAAAGTGTATGCAGGATCGAAATATAATACAGATGAAGGATCATTGATGATTTAGGCCTTATACCCACCCCACAGAAAATAAGTAGTTATTGATACTGAGAAAGCATTTGGACATGTCATGAATTTAAAGGTTGGGGAATCTGATCCTGTGGCTACCATAGAAATTGGGATAAATATTGCAAAATTGAACAAAGCACAAATTCAAATGTTGATAAAAGAAAGGGAAATGTACAAACTAAATAACAAAAGGATGTTGAGAGAAAATGATAGATTAAAGGATTTAGTAGGTGTTACTATGAAGACACCCAGGCTGCTTACCCAAGGTGAAAGTTCTCAGTCAAAGGATCATTGGGAAGGATCAAGTGCTTATTCCCAAGGAAAACATGATGCAATTGTAGCAATGATCAAGAAAAGGCAGGATAGTTTGACATCTTGGATGAATAAACTCTGGGGAAAGTATTCTCACACACTTGCTGCATTGAAGGAGCATAAAAGGATGGATGGACGGATTATGGAGAAGTTTCAAGAAACAAACCAGAGAGATGCCTCTAACAGTGCAGCAATTGAAGCTGTAAATGATATTATAAATAAACATCGAAACTTCTACGAAGAATTGCAAGGGGATGAACAGGGGTTGATAAATGCCGCTAAGAAAACGTTGACTACATTATCTGATGATAGAGGGGAACTTAAGGAAGCTGCCAGATGGAAAAGTGAGAGTGAGTCAATACTGAATGAAATCCTGAAGGTCGCTACTGCTGAAAGCATGACATTGGATGAGGCGAGTGAGCAGAACGAAAAGATGATAAGGATGGAAATCTCAATCCGGAATGCGGTTGGAGATGCAGATACTCATGAGCACCAAGATTATTTGGATCATCTAACTAAAACTCATTTGTGGCTAAACAAAGCTTAATTATCCTTTAATCTATTTGTTATGTAAACATATGACATTTCTGAAAGGACGCGTCCTTTCATGTATTCGATGTATAAATATCTATTTCGGAAACGAAATAGAGATAAGTAGAATAGGATAGAAGATAGGATAGCAAAAAAAAATAGCAGAATACAATGTTTTGCAATATGAGACTATGATGCATGTTTGAAATTATGGAGATATCAATGGAAATATTTTAATATGGTGCAACTATTTCTGGTATCGGTTGTTTATTGTGTCTATTGAAAGCATTATTGAGTTGTCTCCAAAGTTGGTTTTTTCTGGTTATTTAAATTGGTGTAACAAGTTTATATCCAGTTTATCAGTGCACATTTGTTGTGTCTGTATGATCAATTAATTAGTTCTTTCAAGTAAAGATTAAATCCTTTAAGTTGATCATAGTAATTAGGGAATGTCAGTTGGGTCATTAAGAAGAACTCAGTAATCATAACCTTGCATGTTTATACAAGTTATAAACTAAATCATATGCTGAACAACTTGAATACTTGCCAGAAAGAGGTTCTTGTTTTAGGTTTCTTTTGACTCCGCACACCCTATAAGGCACTGGTCTTTGCAGTTTCATCATTTGATTTTATTCAACTCCTTTTTACATCTGTTAACCGAACATATTAGGTTTTAGTTTCATACAGTTTACACCAGATCAGTTCTCACTTGTCCACCTCAATCTGCCATCGTGGGCAAGTCACTGTGAAGGAGACAAGCATAAGTCAAGTCTACCCAATTCATATAGGTACACCTGCCTAGGTCCAGCAACACCTGAAGAGTAGAAAGCTTAAATCATTTGGCTTTGTCTGTTACCCTAAAACATACCAAGAGATTGGCAACCTCTTGAGGCATTTTGCCTGTGTTTTTGAGAGCTAATAGATTCAAAACAAAATATTGTGCAACACTAATGTACTCAACTCCCACTAACATATGTATAGGAAACAAACACAAACACATAACATTCTTTATAAATACTATTCTCCTCTTCTCCCCCTTTGACATCAAAGACAAAGGATAGGGAAAAGATAAAAACTTCAAATCAAGAACTGGGGGCACCTTGTAACTCCTTGAGAGCCACTTTCCAAGTTGGATTTCCATCATCCCAGACTCTTTTTTCCCTAGAAATAGGTTTATGCAGAGATTCTAATTCTGCTAGAAATTCTTCTCCTTCTTCCAGGGTGGATGGAACAATGTTCATCTTCTCAAGTTTTTCTGCTTTCAGCAATGCATTTGATATAGAGACATGTCTGGATATAACCAAGTATCCAAGGTGGGCATAACGTCTCATAAAATATTCCTTCTACCTCTGCAAGATGAAAAATTTTCTTTGAAGATCTGCAATAGAAACCTAATTAACATAGTTTCTATCATCTACAATCTTATAATCTCTGGAGGCATCTACAAATTGAGACTCAATCGAGTCCATTAAATCCTTGATACCTCAAGTAGCTTCCTTCCACTTCATGCAATAAAAAATAGTAGCTTGGCTTCTTCATCACATTCTCTTACTTCTTTCAAAGTTTTCAAAGCCTTGTCACATGTAGTTGTACACTTGTCTTGCAGAAACAACAGTCTTTTCTCTAGTAGACTCAACTCCACTTCTTCTGTAGTCTATAACTTGAGGTTAGATGTGTAATCTTTGAATAAATCAACTATAAGCATCAAATTTTCAATTGGAGCTAAAGATTTATTTGTTCTAACATTGAGGGCTATCTCCTGTAAAGCTTTGATAAATTAATTTATCAATTCATTTCACTTTTGATATGACTCCACAACTTCTTGTGTGATAGAGTTGAGAAAAGTATCGCTTAGTTTTATTCTGTCACCGGGTGTAATCTTTGACATATCCACATAACCTGAGTGTGATGGCAGCTTAACTAGCTAAGGTGGAAGCACATGATGAAGTACAAATTTCCTTGAAAGAAGACCTTTAAGGGTACTTTTGGATGATTCTCCGAATGGATTTGACAGTTCAGGGCCTTTGGAAATTTCTCCTTTGCTCTTCTTTTCTTCTTCTTCTTCTTCTTCTTCTTCTTTTTCCTTTTATTTTTCTTCTTCTTCTCTAGATGAATTTCTTGAGGACTTGTCTCTATTTTCATTTTCCCTTCTATCCTAATCATCCTTTTCATTATTCTTCTTTTTTTCCTTACTCCCTTCACTTTCATCTTTGTCTTTGTCTTCCTTGTTTTTGGTAGATTCTTGATATCCTTCTTGCTTATCACCAGAATGATCTTTATGTTGATCACCTGATCTTTTGCTGGTAGTTTCTTCTATGTCAGTTGGAGGGGCAGGGGTCTTTGAAACACCAAGTGTCTCATCAACAGTCTCCAAGACTAGATTATCCATTATTTCTACAATAATAGCATGTTCCTATGCCTGAGTTGTGTGGGATGAAGAATTGGTTGTTGTCCCATAACTCCTTGCTAATTATTTTATTACATCTTGGTTTTCTTGCCTTAATTTTTCCATATAGTCTTCTTCTTTAGTCATTAACATATTAACTCTCTGCTTGACTCTAAATAATGAAGAACATTCTTTAAGTAGAATACCAACTTCTATCTTTGAAAAAGTGAAACTAATAGATTTTAAGGCTTCATTCCTCATCTTATCTTCAATATTTATTGCCCCTTGCCTTCTAAGTATTAATTCTTTCCAAAAAAATTTAGTAACTTTGGACTATATGGTCTCCATACTTACATTACAGATAACTATATACTGAATAAATGCATTTATAATGGTTTCTTTCCCTTCATAATTAACCTTATCATATAACTCAAAAGTTGGAATAAGGTCATTGTCAATCATATTATTTACTAAGGCTCCTATATTTAGAGTTGGATGATAACTTATTGGAGGAGATGCAGGTATGTCCTCGACAGGGTCAAATGAGCCTTCTTCATTCTTCTTATGCACATGAATCCTGTAAGTATCCTCCTCTTCTTCTATCTCCTCATCCGTAGAAATGTCAATCCTGGTTTTAGCTTATTCATGGGAGGCACTACTCTTTTTGTTTATTTTCAACTGATGCTCCTCTTCTATGCCAAGTTATATTTCTTCCTCAACATCACTTAGATTTGGTTTCTGATTAGCCTTTTGTTTTACTCTTCTTCCTAAAGCAACAAATGGTTCAATGGGAGGTGTGACCTTTCTCTTAGATGCCCAAGTATTGGGACCGATTGGGGCATCAACATCAACTGATACATGAGACTCTATTCTTTCCTCTTTCCCTTCTCAATATTATCAGTATTGGGAGTGACAGTACTGGAAATAGGTGCTGGTGTAGCACCAAAAGATAGTCTTCCTGATTTTGGTTTGAAGGACTGTTCAAAAGATTTATCTTTTCTTTCATCAAGACCCTCCTTGAACTATTCTATATCATCCTTAGAAAATGTTTGACCTTAGAAGAAAGCTTCAACTTTCTTTCTTCTTTTAGATGCGGTAGCCTCTAAATGTACTTTAGTAGATTTCTCCTCATAAGTTCCATGCCTAGGTTGAGATGGATCCTTAGGAATTTTCAATAGGATTTCAATGTACCTCTCCACCATTTTTTCTTCAATCTCATATCCTAGTGGTTCAATCCATCGAGTTTTGGGTTCTACAGCCTGAATGATGCATTCATCTATAGATACAAGAAAGGTTATCTCTTCTTCATACTTCTTCACCAAACTCCGTGAAATCCAGTCTATTTCATGCATTTCATTCTAAAATAATGCAAAGAAACTAGTTAGGGCATTGTTTCATGCCCTAAAATATCCCAGACTACACAAATGATAAAAAAACTGATGAGCAACTGGCCTGGTGTTATCCCATATTATGCCTTTTCGTCTTGGTAACTCCCTCGGGAAATAGAATAACAAACAAACAACTAAAGTTCCAAATTTAAAGACATGCTTCTTTTCCTTAGTCATATTTAGGTTCTCCATAAGTTGTATCCCAAGCAACTCACAAAGATCAAAATCCTTTCCATTCTCCACCATTTCATATACAATGTGATTTGTCATAGTAGACACTGAATTTACCCTGTTAGTGAAATACATTTTCTACCCAATATGATGGCAACATACTTGACGACATGGTTTGTAATAGACTTTGTAGTTAAAGCTCTTTTGTTAAATGTAGCACCAGTCAACCTTGTGATTGCAACATTTTTCACCACCTTTAGAACTGGAATGGTTCTAGTATCACAAAGACCAATTACAACTCAAATTTCCTCCTTGTTGATAACCCCTGGTTCATTTATCCACACAAATTTTCTATGAACCCTACTGAGTGCCATTCTTAAAAACTCCACTTCACTCTCACTGGAAAATTTTGGAAACTAGTTCCAAATGTTCAACTTCATTCGAACTAGGTTTTCATATTTTGGATTAAGCAGTAGATCATCTCCTATCAACTCATTGTCCCACAAATCCCCCAGCTCTTGGTGATTGAATTCTTCTAACTTTCCATGAATGTATGTTCTTGTATCTTTAGTGGGTAGTACATACCTTGGAATATGCGAGAACACACCCACGAGATCATTTTCACACACTTTCAACAAAAATATTCTAAATATGGGTTGGGGTCTCTTAGAGATTTCCACAATAGTAGGAGTAGCCATTCTCCTCAAATAGCTTGAATATGCTTTAACAAAATGTTCCTTCAACTTAAAATCCATAGAATTCAGATAACAAAGAATACCTTTTTTGCCTATCAAGAACTAGTGTTTTGATGTATGATGCTGTGAATCACCGTCAACTCACTTCAAATTTCATTGCTTATTCTGATTGTGCAAATGTGCCTTGCCTTAACTTAGTTTCTTACTTTATTACTTATGAATTTTTCCCTAATTCACATTTATTACCTTTAAACTTTTATCATTGACAAACACTTTATGAAACACACTGTAAACCAAAGAGGGTTCCACAATTCTCTAGATCTACCTATTTTCTACCAGAGATTTCTCCAATACCTTCATAATGATGACTCATATCACATATCCTTGTGGCATTACTTGAAACCTCATATATCGGGGGAATTTTAGATTTTTCTTTGACTTCTCCCCCTGAAACCATTACTGGGTTCAATTTTTGGAAGAGGTATCTACACCAAATGTAGATACATAAGAATTTGACCCATCCTTTTTCTTAGGTTCTTCCTTTATCTTCCAAATCTTTTCCATTTATTTTATTACTTCGGTAGGATCCACTTTGTTCATAGACTTTTTCTTTGTTCTGGATTAGGTTTCTTTCCAATTTTGCTTCTACAAAATTTTGAGATATGTCCTAGTTTGTTGCAAGTGTAGCACACAACATATCTTTGATCAACCTAATTTGAATTCATCCTTGACTTGCACTAATTAGCCTTATGTCTGAAGATATCACATGTGTAACAGTAGCCTGGAAAAGATTGAATCCTTTTGCTAGCATTAAACCTATTCAACATTATCTGGATTCTACACTTGGTAGCTCTATGTCTAAACTTATTGCAAGCATAACATTGTCCAACAAAGAATCCAACATTCAAACTCATTCCATTCTGGTTCATTCTACTTCTACATTTTGTTGCTCTTTGACTAAATTTACTGCATGAGAAACAAAATCCATTAAAAGATGGGTACCTTTGAGCATTAGGTTGTTGAATAGGAATCCTTCCAATATTTCTCCTTTGGTTCTTGATTTGATGAATATTTCCTCGAAACTTTTTTTTATTGTCCACTTTGTTGAAAATAGGTTTTTCCTTTGAGCTTTGTCCTTCTTCAAGTCCTAGACCACTTTTATCCTTAGAAGGTTTCTGAGATGCAATCAACTCATCAAGATTTGTAGAGCTTGTTTTGAATTTATTCTTCACGAGCTTTCACTTTTTTCAGATAAGATCTTAGGGTTACCACTTCTTGTTCAAGCTTTGTACATTCATCAATTTTATTTTGAATCTCAATTTTTTGACATTCCTCAATTTGCTTATTTTCTTCAACTGGCACCTTCAACCTGTATGGAAAGCTCGGTGTAGAAACACCTTCCAAATGAAAAATTATTAGGAAAGAAGTGCAAATTTGTTTACTTAATTCAAGTTACAGTCATTAAGATTTACAACAATAGAAAATTTAACAAACACAGAATTAAACTCTAGATTTATGTGGGAAAACCCTTATAGGAGAAAAACCCACACACCAAGTAAAGTCACTTTGTATTATAGTAAAAAAATTACATACATAGTTATAGACTCCACTCTAGGTGTTAATTCATAGTAGCATTACAATCCCCTGATCAACCTCATACATAGATTCCAATTATAGTTGTTAATTCCCATGATCTCTCACACTGTTATAATGCTCATATAGCATACAATGTAGAATATTACCAAATCAATTAGTCATACAACTCATTGCAGAGTGTTACAATATATATTCAACATCCAACCATGGCTGCTTCAGTTCTAGAAAACCAACCATTTCAACTATACACAAACCATCACAAACATGTAACTACTACAACCATGTTGAAATCATTTCAAAATCCACACAACTTTCCAAGTAATCACCATTCAATCCATCAACATACAACAACCAATCATCACTTTCCACCTTGGAACTAGTTGGGTCCCACCACGACATTCTCCATGAGTTACCGAGTCGAAAGATGTAGTCAATCTCGCACACCCCGTGGGAGTCACTCGAGACCCACCACAAGAGGTGCAGGTCTAGCAAACACCATTGGATTATTATAACCACAACCATCGATCAATTGCCAACATGATGTCATGTCATCATCACTAACCAATCTTGCACACCTCGTAGGAGTCTGTCGAGACCCACCACAGGAGGCACAGAGTTAGCAGACATTGTTGGATGAAAATTATCACAACCGTAGATCAAGTTATATCATCACATCACCATGGTCCCTACTGCCACCGTGACATCCAAGTCACCACTGAAAAAACAATGCCTACACAAAGTTTCTAAGTCACTAGAAATCCAAACTTCAGAATGTCTATCGGAGGTTATGAAATTCTCAAAACCTGCGACATGCTGACAACAAAGAGAACCTCAATATCGCTAAGTTGGGAGGTAATGAAATTTTAGAAGCCCACAACTTAGGTTCCAAGGTTCTAATTTTTAGCGGTAGTGTGACATTTAGGCTGATAAAGGGAAAAATGCCAAGCTTTAAGGGAAGTTCCAACCCAATAAGTTGAGGCACATTTTCCAACATGCTCCCACTTGACGAAGACTTACTAGCTTCTTCCAAACTTAAAGTTATTGAAAGTCATAGGCTCTAAGGCCCATCAAACTGGCACACCACCTATACTTGTCTATGCTCACAGGATTTGTCAATGCATAAACGAAATTCTCCAGAGTATCCACTTTTTCAAGATTAAATTTTCCATCTTCCACCATATCATGAGTGAAATGATACTGAACATTGATATGCTTCATCCTGACATGGAAAGTGGTATTTTTTGCCAAAAAAATAACACTTTAACTGTCATAGAAAATAGTAATCTTCCCTTCATTAAACCCAACATCAGAACACAAAAATTTAAGCCAAACAACTTCCTTACATGCATGTGTTGCTTCCATATACTTTTCCTCAGTAGTAGATAAAGTGACTAGAGCCTGCCGCTTTCTCATCCAACTTACTACTCCACTGAATAACATGAAGATGTATCCATTGGTGGATCTTCT